>JAJHZJ010000492.1:0-1200000 GCA_023548195.1 Bettongia penicillata ogilbyi
AGAATCTTCCTTATAGGCTGATCCTTCACCTGGAAGATGGTCATATACTTGAGTCAGTGTGGCTTCAGAAAGGGTTGAGAAACAGTCAATATGGTGTTTGCTGCCCGACAACTCCAAGAGAAATGCCAGGAGCAGAACAGAGGTCTATACACAATGTTTGCAGATCTTACCAAAGCCTTTGGTGCAGTTAGTCGTGAGGCTTTATGGAAAATTATATCAAAATTTGGTTGCCTGGAGAAGTTCAGCAGTATTATACATCAAATTCATGATGTCATGTTTTCCCTGGTTCTGGATAATGGACAATGCTCTTGTGCCTTCCCAGTCACCAATAGGTTGAAACACAGCAAGCTGTGTGCTTGCTCCCATGCCTTTTAGCATGATATTTTTAACCATATTGACAAATGCTTTCAATGAGGTTGAACATGGCATCAGGGTCAACTGATGGCAAATTCTTCAATTTGAAAAAGCTACAAGCCAAGACCAAAGTGGAGGGAGTGTTGGTGCATGATTTTCTGTTTGCAGATGATTGTGCACTCAAAGCAGCCTCTGAAGCTGAGATGTAACAAAGTATGGATCAATTCTCTGCTGCCTATGTTAATTTGGCCTAATAATTAACAGCAAGAAAACACAGGTGCTCCATCAGCCACCACCACACCATACATACGTGGGACCATTGATTACAATAAATGAAGAAGTTTTGAATGCTGTGGATAAGTTCACTTATCTTGGTAGTGTACTTTCCAGGGATGCACACATTGACAATGAGGTTGATTCACACATTGCCAGAGCTAGCTCAGTGTTTGGGAGACTACAAAGAAAAGTTTGGGAGAGAAAAGGTATCTATCAAACTGAAGGTCTACAGAGCTGCTGTGCTGACTTCATTGTTGTATGCCTGTGAAACATGGACAGTCTACCAGTGCCATGCCAGGAAACTGAATCTCTTCCATTTGAACTATCTTAGGAAGATTCTGAGAATCCCTTGGCAAGATAAGGTTCCAGACAGTGAAGTCCCTACTTGAGCTGAACTGCCAAACTATGTTTCAGGGAGCACAGCTCCAGTGGGCTGGCAATGTTGTTTGACTGCAAAATGTATGTTTGCCAAAAAAGACTATTTTACGGAGAATTCACATGGGGTAGTCAATCACATACATGATAGTCAGAAGAAGCAATACAAGGATATTCTCAAAGTCTCTCTCAAGAACTTTTGATTTGACTGTGCAATATGCAAGACACTGGCACAGGACCACTCTGCATGGCATAGGCACATCAGAAAGGGTGCTGCACTCTATGAGCAAAGCAGAATTGAGACAGCACAAAGTAAATGTAGGATGAGAAAATTTGGAGTATCCACCCCCAAAATTCATACGGGCTATCTGTGCCCAACCTGTGGCTGAGCTTTCTGAACTTGTATTGTTCTGATCAGCCACAGCTCCAATCTCACTCATTTTCAAGGCAAAAACTTTAAACAAAGCAACTATCTGCTGGTGACAATTCTGCAGGTCAGGAAAATGATAAAATACATTTCCAAGAAAATAGAAATCTTCCACAATGAGTCTGAAATCACTAACTTCTAAATAATGAAAAACAACCTGCACTCATATTGGGATTTGGGGCTTTCTGATGAGGGGTGGCAGTTGACACAACCTTCTCTCTCATGGCTCTAGGAATGACTCGGGTGGGTGTCTATTCCCGGATTGTTGTACATTGGAGATCACAAGCTTTCAGGAATGTACTTCCTATTTGACAAATAAACCAGCTGGCTCTGCTAACTCTTCACTTAAATTACTGGATTCTTTTCCATTCTTTCATTTATTAATCTAATTTTATCCCTTTCTTTCTCTCATCAGCTAAGTGGATATTTCAAAATTCTTCCCGCTCTCCTCTGTAACTTCTTTCCTTGTTCATTTTTTCTGCACCTTTTCTTAAGAATGCCTTTGCTTTGTGCTCTTCATTAATTCTTTTTCTACCTATTTAGTGCTTTTGTTCTCTCATTTTTTGATCCATATTCTTACTTAATCTATTTGTTTTCCTGATAACATTAATTTTTCTCAAATTCCAGGGTTGGTTAATTCCCTCTTCTAGGTAATTTCTATGTTGTTGGCTTTGTAGATATTCACTTATTGTATCCTCTCAGAACTGATAGACTGAGTCCTTCAAAGATGACTTAGGTAGTGCTGTTCTGAAATTGTAAACTTTCAGAGTCCCTGGGGCATTAACCCAACCACTGCCTTGTCAGGAGGAGGTTTCCTGCTTCCATCCCCAAGTTTAAAACAAAAATAAAATTGAAGAACAAGAAAGAAAATAAAAGAAAATTAAATTTTGGACAAGACCAAGTTTTGGATCCATCTATGGACAGTAGAAGGAAGAGCAGTGGTAACCTCACTTTTCAATACAACCAGAAATCCACATGAAGTCATGAGAATGAACTTTACTGTGTATTTAATTCCTGGTCCAAAGAGTGGTCTAGTAAAGCCCATTGAACCCCAACTACAGCAAGACTTCTAAAGACTGATTCAGTATGGACTGAGGTCATACCCTTTAAATGAAGTAACTAATAAAGATGTAATATAGACACAAAATCTATAGGGCTTAGACTAAAGTCTGTCCCTGAGGGAGGAGCCAATGTATGCAGTCAAGGAAGGCAGGTCTTGACTGATTTGAGTTCCATAAGGTATATAAAGAACTAAATAAGCCAGGGAAGCCTTCATTTCTTCCTTTTTGTTTCAAAAGAATCCATCACTGTTTCCTCATACTTTTTGTAAGACACTTTGGAATATTATATGTTTGTGAGTTCCAAATATAATTCAAATCTGTATAATGTGTCATCTTTTTTCCCTCTAAAATAAATTCCATTAATACAGCATCCATGTTGACTTTTAAGGTTAGTCATAAAAGGCCAAATCATTTTTGCCATTTGAAGACACATTTTTGAGTGTTTTGTTTTTTTTTTAGTGGGGACATGTCTATACTTTAAGGCAGTCCATTTAGTTACAAAATGAAAGGCAAATGTTAGACTTGATTTTTTTAAAATTAATATTACATTTTAAATGTGTTCTTACAGAAAGAGTTATTGAAATTCTGACATCCTGAGCAAGAATACTTCAGAAACATAGAAACATAGGGGAAATCCAGTAATGTTGTGCATAATGATGGAGTCAGCCTGCTTTGCAGCACAAGTAGATTAATACTGAGTCTTCTCATTTCTTCCTGCACTATGTCCAATTTTATTTAAGGGGAATGCCAGCTGAAATTCAGGTTATAGCTCCATGTAGAAAGAGGAACACTATTAAAACTTAAAAGCATTTAGAAATTGTGGTTTCATTTAAATATCACTTATAACTGATGTCAGAGCAAAGAAACCTCATGGCAAATTAATGTGATATTCAAAATCTAAATATAGCTATTTATTACCCGGTTTCATAGGCATTTTTGCCATTATGTGTATAAGTATGTGTGTATATACATATATATGCACATATGTCTGTTTTTCTCTATACTTTCTAATGAACCAAAATTTTCATTTGGTCAGTTATTGCGGTGAGTCTAATTTATTAGGGTGCACATTTTTACTTTTGACAGGAAAAAATCTGAAATTTTTGGATAGTTCCAAAGGCTATTTGTATATTATACCTAATAACTTGGGGTGATGGAATTTTTTTTTCTTTCTAGAAGCACAGCTATCTTTGAGGAGGAAGTTTGTTCTATTCAAATTTCTTCCTGGATTTCTCTAGCCTCTCCTGGAATGTATAGAAAGTGTAATATGATGATGGGAAAGAGTTATTTTCTAAATCATTGTTTATTGTTTTATTATTATCATCTAAATGATCAGAAATTACTTATGACTATTATTTAAATCATGGAACATCTAGGGATAGCAGGGGGGTCTCTTTCCTTCAGAAAATGCCCAATTTATGCCTACTGTACTTGGAAAACTAAGGAAATATTGACAAAATTTAATTCGCTTATGTCCTTAAAGAACAATTGATTATACTCTGATATAGTTGTGTGCTTTCATTGCACATGTTACACTGAGTACTCTGATCATCACTACCTGAAAGCCAGGTGTGTTGTATCTCACTCCTACCCCAGGGTTCTCTGGTACCCTTAAGGGAATCTGTGTCTAGGTTCTCTGTCAGTGTCTACAGCCCCCACTGATGATGTTTCCTTAGATGATAAGGGTGGTCACCTGAACCCTTGTTTCATTTATCCACAAACTATTAGATTAGATTTTTCAAGAAAATATTTACTTCAAAAGATATAATCACAAAAACACAAACTTATTTTCCCCAATATATGGAATACACAATTTCCTCCACCAACCCAACCCACCCCCATGAAATCTATCTTTATAAAGAAGGGGGGATTAAATTCATAGCTTAAATAATTTCTATAGAGCACAGTCCTAAATTCCAAACCATGCCTCCCACACACATCCTACCCCTACCTCGAATTCCACATACCCTGGCTTAACTGGGCTTCTCTACCAGTTGGCTGCAGCATCACACATGGAGTACTAGTCCCAAAGTCTTAATGGCTTGATTTCCCAGGTCCAATGAAGATCACCACAGGGAACTGAAAATGAAGAGGATAAATTAGAACTGAGGCCTTAGACTCATTTCTTAGAGTCAGAGTAAAAAGGAAGCAAAGTTATCTTCTCCAAGTTCAGGTCATGGCACTTTCACTGTGGGTGAACAGTGACCTTCACTCTCTGGACACAGCAGGAAAGAGTAAGACTTCAGCTGGCACTTTTAAAAGTTCAACTTGTTCTGCTTATGCATGGCATCAAAGGAGGCGACTTTTACCTTACCAAAGGAGACATGGTAGGAAAATGCAAGATGCAGTCCATGTTAGGTAATTTGGGCCTGCGCAGGGCACACATTTTTACATGCATTTTTAGGAATATTTGTGAATTAAATGGCAGAATAAATACAGTGCAACTTATCAATTGACTGTCCTAAATTTTATTATCAAAAGGAGCCATTATCCTGAGAAAAATGGGCTCCTTCAGGTAATCTCACTGTCAACCTCCATATTGTAAGCTCACTGATTTCTCCTTTCCTCATGGGCTTAAACACCACTGTAATTATGTTCCGTCCTTTCTTCCTTCCTTTCTTTCCCTTTTAATCATTCAAACATACAATTTCAGGAAAGTTTGGCAGAATCTGCGATGCCCCAAAGAAAAAATAATAAGCACTTCACAGTTGTACAGAATAAACTTTCTTTAAAAAAGCAAACAAGTTATAGGTAAAGTAAATGCATTCCAAAGATGACTTCAGAAGGAGATTTTTAAAAAATCCTGGTTAGATGAGAAACTACAAAATGTGCTAAGACATATGTGGAATTTTTAAAAAATCTTTTTGTCCAAGATAATTGAAGGCAGAACAAGTAAAAAAAAACAACTCTGATTTTAGGATATAAATATGAATATAAAACTCACTGACAGACGTTCAGCCTTTGAATCAGATCATAACTGTTACCAATTAAAGACACAACATAGGTATCTATTTCCAAAGAAAATGTAAGCACTTGAGAAACTTGATGGCTGTCAGAACTATTAGGAAATGGGAAAATAAAAATATAGCAATTTAAGTAACTGATAGAGATACAGATGTACAAAAAATAATTTGCACTGCAGATTTTTAAAAAATTATTCATTGGTATGTGTGGTTGAGGCAGCCATATTCTCTCTTGACAAGCTAAAATTGAGGAAAAGACCAAATTTGTTATTTGCATTGTCCTATGTGGTCACTGAATCCTGTTTTTTTGCTCAATGGTTTCTCTTTGTTACAAGAGTGGCTTCTTTTTGAGGGAGAGAGGAGGGCTTGATACATTCCAAAATGATTGTGATATAATGACAAAAACCATTAATAAGGAATATTCAGGAAGGAAGGAAAAAAGGAAAGAAGGAAGGAAGGAAGGAAGGAAGGAAGGAAGGAAGGAAGGAAGGAAGGAAGGAAGGAAGGAAGGAAGGAAGGAAGGAAGGAAGGAAGGAAGGGTAATAGAAAGAAAGGAAAGGAGAAGGGAGATCTTCAGTAATATTAACTTCTGGTTCTGATTATGATTTCTGATCACTTAAGTTTTCTGAGCCTTAATATATTCATCTGCAAGATAAAGTTTATAATAACTTTATAACTACCTGATTGCTCCATTAGTCAAAAAGATACAATGTGTTTATAGTTTGTTTGTTTTGTTTTTCCTAGTCATGAATTGTATTTGTATGAGCATGTTGGGTACTCCAGCATTTTTCTAGAAGGTGACCAGCGAAGGACAACTTTAATACCTGAGTGATCAAATCTGTGAAGAATCTAGAAATTGTGCTACCAGACCTCAAATTATATTATATAGCAGCAGTTATCAAAACCACTTGGTATTGGCTAAGAAACAGAAGGATAGACAAATGGAATAGACTTGGCACTCAAGACACAGTAGGCAAGGAATATAGCAACCTCCTGTTTGATAAACCCAAAGACCCCAGCTTCTGGGATAAGAACTCACCGTTCGACAAAAATTGCTGGGAAAACTGGTTAACAGTGTGGTGGAAATTAGGTATAGACCCATGCCTGACACCGTACACAAGAATAAAGTCCAAATGGGTACATGATTTAGGTATAAAGATTGATACCATGAATAAACTGGAGGAGCAAGGAATAGTGTATTTATCAGATTTATGGAGAGGGGAAGAACTTTTCACTAAAGAAGTGATAGAAAGCATTATGAAACACTAGATGGATAATTTTGATTACATTAAACTGAAAAGGTTTTGCACAACCAAACCCAATGCAACCAAAATTCGGAGGGATGTAGTAAATTGGGAAAAATGTTTACAGCTAAGCTCAGAGATAAAGGCCTCATTACTAGAATATATAGAGAACTGACTCAAATGTACAACCATACAAGTCATTCCCCAATTGATAAATGGTCAAAGGATATGAACAGGCAATTTTCAGGGGAAGAAATTAAAGGTATCTATAATCATATGAAAAAGTGCTCTAAATCACTATTGATTAGAGAGATGCAAATCAGAACAACTCTGAGGTACCACATCACACCTATAAGATTGGCAAATATGACATAACAAGAAAATGATAAATGCTGGAGAGGATGTGGGAGAGTTGCAACACTAATTCATTGTTGGTGGAGCTGTGAGCTCATCCAACCACTCTGGAGAACGGTTTGGAACTATGCCCAAAGGGCTACAAAAATGTGCATACCCTTTGACACAGTAATATCGCTACTAGGACTGGATCCCCAAGAGATCATAAAAATGGGAAAGGGTCCCACATGTACAAAAATATTTATAGCAGCACTCTTTGTGGTTGCCAAGAACTGGAAATCAAGAGGATGCCCATCAATTGGGGAATGGCTGAATAAATTATGGTATATGAATGTAATGGAGTACTATTGCACCATAAGAAATGGTGAACAAGAAGACTTCAGGGAGGCCTGGAAGGACTTATATGATCTGACGCTGAGTGAGAGGAGCAGAACCAGGAGAACCTTGTGCACAGCCATGACCACAGTGTGCGAGAGTTTTTTCTGGCAGACTTGGAACTTCGTAATAACGCAAGAACTTACTAAAAAAAAAATCCCAATGGTAGTATTCTAACACAAAATGTCTTCCACACTCAGAGAAAGAAATATGGAAGTCATTTGCAAAATGTAGCAGATCATGTTTGTATATGTGTAGGTTTTACTGTATTATGTTTTGATTTGTTATATGATTTCTTCCATTTATTTTAGTTCGACCACATAACATGACTATTGTGAAAATGTACTCAATAGGAAAGTATATGTAGAACCTACACAGAATTGTATGCTGTTGCGGGGAGGGAGTAAGGGAAAGGTGGGAGGGGGGGATAAAATTTTAATTTTAAGGAAGTGATTGTAGAACACCAAAAAAATAAATAAATTAAAAAAAAGAATCTAGAAATTATGGGACAGGAAGTGTTTTGCAAATGAAAGGAATTTTTAGGAAGAAGATGCAAAATTTGTCTTTAAAAGCCAAATAACTTCAAAAGATAGATAAGTCTAAGCATACTTTATATACAGATAAACACATCAATAAAAATTATGCTACTTTGAGCAACAATTTGTTCATTTTGTAAAATACAGACAATATGCCTTGAATATGTGTCTTAAAGGACTAATAGAGAGATCAAACTTTCACATAAAGTGCTATATATCAGCTCATTATTATCCCATACTTGGCTGCATGATTCTTTTCAATGTGATATCATTGCAGTTCAAAATAAATAATTTAACATACTGAGTTTAGTAATCATTAGTGGTCATTTCTTAAGTTGCAGGACAGAAGTAAAAGAATATCTAACAAGAATAAACCATGATTCTTGCAGAACCTCAAGAGACTGCTGAATTCTTTAGCAAAGGGCAGAAAATTCCTGCAGACTAAATGAAAGGCAATTATGAAAAGGTGTTGTTTTAAATCCCTATTAGTTGATTATCTTCAGTCTTCTTTCCTATCAGTCTTGGTGCTTACTTAGATCTTAAGCTTATCTATATCTATATCTACCTATCTATAGTTACATTAATCCAACTATCTATTTAGAATTTAATTTCATAAATCATGAACAGGAGAAAATTCTTCCTCTATTTGTTGAAATGAAGATATGTTTGCTTATCTGTGTCAATCCTCAGAGGATTTCTCTATGTGGTTTTATACTCCAAATCCACTTTGTGGTCCATAGATTAGAGAAAAAGGTATCATCAAGACCTTATCTAATATATTCTTTAAGGTAGATCAAAGGCCCATTGATCTACGAGTCCATAATAAATATCAAAATAAATCATCGGATTGTTTATGTGGATTTAAATATTCTTGATGAAAATGATAAAAATAAATAAAGAATTCATAAATGAATCCATAGAATTTTAGACTTGGAAAAGATCATAAAATCAACATTTCTCATATTAAAATAGAGAAAACTGATACTGAAAGAGTCTGTGATGCCCAAAGTCAAGGACCTAGTTAATGGCAGATTTAAGACAAGTATCAAAGTCTCCTGATTGCCACTCCATGCTTTCCTCTGAATAAACATATCTGAAGCACAACAAAGCTGAGTTAATACCAATGAGAGGTTTTTGAAAAATCAATGGGTGTTTATTTAATGGACTATCTTGTTTTTATTTTGAGTTTCTCCTCTTGACATATGACCTTTTAAAAAATATAAACTCTTAAAGTAACAAGTGAGCACTCCATCCCCAGGATGAAAGATGGAAAGAAATAATAACCCAAGGGAGAAAAAGTGGTAAAAAAACAACTGCTTATTACGGTATTTGGAGAAAATTATGTAAATATTTATGCAAAGACAGCTTTGCAGAACACATCAAGCTGCATCCGAACTGTTCTTGCCAGTACGGCACATTCAGCAACACAGTTGGATCAACAGCCTGAAAAGCAGATGTGCCAATTTCCTGGATTTGATTATGATGATTTCTAATTACGCCAAAGCTGTGGCAATGTCCTTTCCTAGGATGACTCTTAATTTTGTTTTGCTAAGCCACACACACAACTTGTTTCAGATGGGCAATTCATTGTTGTATTAAGTGAATGAAATACACATTTGGTTTGCCTGAGAGTTTCTGAAGATGTCTACTCACATGGATTCTATTTTTGAAATTTGATTTTTTTCAAGCATAAAAGGCAAAGAAAAATAATGATGTCAGAATACAGCTATTTTTTTATAGAAGTTATCCTCAGATGTTCATACTGCTATGATCTCAGATTTGGAAGGAATCATAGAAATCACTAACACCTACCTCCTTATCATCCAGAGAAAACATAATAATAGATCCATAAAGGTAGCTGCACAATGGGTAGAATGTTGAGCCTGGAGTCAGGGAGACCTAAGTTCAAATTCAACCTCGGATACTTACTAGTTATGTGACTCTGGGCAAGTCACTTTACCTCTACTTGTCTCAGTTTCCTTATCTGTAAAATGGGGATAATGATAACATCTACCCCCCCAAGTTGCTGTGTGGATCAAATGAGATAATATATGTGAAGCACTTAGCACTGTGCCTAGCACTTAGTAGGCACTATTCAAATGTTAGCTATTATCAATGAAGTAATTTACTCAGGGTTATACAACTAGTTAATGATGGAATGTAACCTAAATAAAACCTAGGATTAGGTTTTCTTTTTTAAATATTTTTTTGGTTAGGGTAAAACCAATATATTTGAAAGTATAAATATTTGACAAACATACATTTTGATATACAGAGAACAAAAAATATATATGAACTATGAATTTCTGTTACATAGCTTTTTTCAAGCATATGGCAAATTTAACATTAAATAGTTATTTCTTTATGTTCTCTTCTGAACTTCTCTTAGTTGTTTTCTGTGTGTTTTTAAGTATTTTATTCATATTCATTTCTTTTGGCAACTTTTTCACTTCCCACTAATTCCCTGCTCACTTTCCCACTCCTCCAAGTATATTCTAATATGTTCTTTAAGGTAGATCAAAGGCCCATTGATCTATGAGTAGCACCCAAGTAGAAACCCTCCCTTGTAAATAGTAAGTATGGTTAAGCAATGACAAAGAAATATTTGTCCTACCTAAAAATTAATGTCTCATTCTAAACTTCTTTTCCATTATTCTCTATCAAGAGGTGCTAGAAATGCTTTATCAGTGTGCAGGCTTTCAGAAGACAGGAGTTTAAATTCTGTCTCTATTATGAAGGGAACGCTGGACTTGCAATCTGAAACATCTGTGTTCAAATTCTACTTCAAACACTTACCATCCATACAACTCTGGATAAGTCATGAAACATTTTGTGACTCAGTTTCCTCATCCATAAAATGAAGAGGGTTGGGTTCAATGGCCTCTCAGATCTCTTCTAGTTTTAAATCTATGATCCTATGAAGCCTTTATTGGTCACTATATAGATCAGAGTTCTAAAGTCTTTTGAAATTGTCTTATATTGTATTGTGATCATATATACATATATATGTATATTGTATAAACATAATACATACATTAATATGTAGCATTTATTTAATTCTTTAAGATTTGCAAAGGACTTTGAAAATATCCTCTTTTATCTTCATAACAATCCTAGGAAGTGTTACTATTATTCACATTTTGATGAAGAATTTGGACTTTGAAGGAAGGAAGGGGCTTCAAGGGATTGAAATCATGATGTGGCAGGGGGAAATTCATGGAGAACAGCATGAGAAAAATTGCAAAGATGGGAAAGGACAAGATAAGAGCAGGAATTAGAGAATAATGCTATCCTAATAATAGCTAGCATTTTCATAGCTCTTTAAGGCTCAGAAAGTGCTTAAAGGTAATATCTAATTTGAAGTTCTCACCAGACTGAGAGGGAGGAAGAATTATGATACTGTGAAGGCTGAAGCAATAAGGCTTGTCAACTAGCTGGCTGTGGGATGAAAGACAGAAGGCAGAATCAAACATCATAGATTTAGATGTCAGTGGGAGTCAACCTAGCCCCTTCTCTCTCACACAAGTTAGATTTTCCTTAAGTAATACAAGAGACTTAATTGGTCGAGGGCCTGACTGGTTGACAGCAGCTCCTGGTCACCTAAGTACAGAAACATAATCAAGAACTCTAGCCTCTCTCTAATAATGACCAGGATGGGCAATTCAGAGGGAGGGAACTTCATTCATCTATTGTCCTTGCTACATATACTTGGTGAATAGTCTTACCTTAACATGGTCAAGTAACTCTCTTTTTTAAATTGGGGAATGACTATCTCATATCATTCCAATATTGGACCTAAACTATGAGGGGACCAGACTGAGTAAGGCTTAGCCTATAACAGAGTAGTTAAAAAAAATTTAGGGGTTCATTACAATAACCTTATTCTTCACATTTGAAAACTAAGTTCCAGAAAGTTTGAGTCATTTTTCAAAGGCACACTAGTAGCGAGTAGCATATGGGCTCAGGTCCTCCAAAGCTACACTTTTTTCCCTAACATACAATGTTCCAAGAGTAGGACCCTTGTTATAGAAGAGATTAAAATCAGTTCTCACATAACTATCACTTCGGAATGAGATACAATAAATTAAATGACATAAATGTGTACTTTAACAAAGGAAAATTTCCTGATTGAAAGGAATGACTACCTAATGTCTTCAGGGAATGGGGAAGTAGACTGATTTGACTAGATGAAAGATTCATTGTGGGGAATAATGAGAAATAGGTCTAGAAAAGAACACTGGAACTAGCTTATGGAGGGCCTTGAATGTCACCTATTCTAGAGATGATAGGGAGCCATGAAAGGATTTAGAGCAAGGCAATAACATTATGAAACTCATGTTTTAGGAAAATCAGTATCATAAGAATATGGTAAAAGATCAGAGGGTGAAGGGACAGAAAGCAGGAAGGCCTGCTTTGAAACTATTTCAGAAGCTTTTCACCTAGAAGGGCCTGGACAAAAGGTGGTGCTTATAGGAATAGAAAGCAAGGTACTGGTGTGAAATATTGTGAAGGCAGAGAAGACAAACTCTGAAGACTGATTAGATGTGGAATGGAGGGGAAGTTATTTGGTTTCATCTAAATTGATCTCCCTATTTAAGGAATTCACTAAATCATAAACAGACCAAATGACTTATAAAGAGGACCAGATTCAAGAGACTTAAAAAGAAAGCAATCGATAATCACAATACCTTTCAGTCTCCAGAGAATTCCATGTCCTACAGGGTCCTAAAGTAGAAACGTTCTCTAGATTCATGGTATTACCCTATGGTTTGTACTCCCCTTGAAAGGTTAATGAAGAGGGGTGGCTAATGAGGTAGTGCCATGAAATCTGGTGAATCATATTTTTCATAAAGATAAGGGCAAATCCTCCAGACACATAGAATTATCCCACGGTTTGTTCTCCATTTGAAATGGAAAGGAGCTCTATCTTTAGGCAAATAGTATCCTGATATCACAATAAGTTTCATTTTTACTTCATAGAGAAATAACAAGAACCTCATCTTGTAATTCTTTTCAGTTGACTTAAAGATTACCAGAAGGAAAATAAACTTAGGGTTGCCAAACAGGTTACTGTACTTCCCACTAGACACAGACTGACTGAATAATTTGAGCAATGGTGGAGTCCAAAGTCCAAGTCTCTTACTGTTCCATGGGCCACACGGTGTCTGATTTTATGATTTTCATGTGGTTAAGAGGGTATGAATGGTTCCCATGTTCTTGTGAATTACTTGATCCTGAGTTGACAGACTCTCCAAAAGTCCCTATTCGATATATGTTGAAAGGTAAAAGAGCAAAGGGCCTAGCAGACCCAAAACACACTGAAAGTCCACTTTTATAACCTGGTACAAAACAGGAATTCCTCCCACAGGTCCATCCCACCAGAGTTCGAGTCAAATAATTTGTCAAATATCAGTGAAAAATATCCTCCAGGAAGGAGTAAAGTATGGTCTTAATAGGAAGATATGAAGTTCCAAACAAAGGTTTACTACCTTGCAATTCATTCAGTAGATCAGAGAACTCCCTTGATCAATCCCCTAACCATGACACAAATGACAAAAAAAAAAACAATCCCAGCTCTCAAATAGCTTATACTCTAAGCTGGAGAAATGCAATAACCCACTGAATGATTCAGGATAGGCTTCCTCTAAGGCATAGAATTTAATCTAAACCTTGAACAAAGTCAGGGATTCCAAGAACAGCTCTGAGGAAAGAATGCATTCCAGAGTTGTGGGACAAGATCATTAGGTGCCTTATGGGGGTTTGTCAATCCAAAAGCAAAAGAAAAGTCACAGGCAAAGAAAACTCTTTTCCTATCTCAGATAGAAACTTGGTCTATTCTGCACTTTCTAGACCACATTCAGCTGTCTCCAAAGGAATTTGGAAGGTGAGATCAAATAGGTACCACCTTTCTTTCAGATAAAAGCACAAAGCCCTCCAACTGGGGTCTGGACAAAAAGAGCACTTTTCTACAAATGGTGGTGAGGGACTCACTAGCTACCCAATCAGCTGATTTTACCCTCAACCACTGTAGTTTTAGGGCAATTTTTCCTTGCATTTATCAAGAATCTTCTTGTTTATAACTTCCGTATGCTGATCTCAGTTCTAGTCTTAGGAAGCAAGTAAAATAAATCTAATCCCTTGATCATATGACAGACTTTAAATATTAGAAGAATTCCATGATATCTCCCCATGATGTCTTCTTTAAGCTAACATTGTGGAGTCTATGTTGCTTTCACCAGTGATGACTCTTCTCTATTAGGATCATTGAATTTTAAAACTAGAAGAAACCCTAGAGATACTCCAGTCCAAACTCCATATGCTATAGATAAGGAAATCAACTTGATTCTGAGGATTTCCACTTCTCAAAAAGGTGCATACATTTTTTTTTTAATCCACTAAAAGTTTTCCACATTAAGAGTCTATGGATTGAATCTCAATGAGTCATTACCCCCTCCCAAGCTTGCTCATTCTCTAAAACCTGCTAGCTGTCAGTGAGTCAGGATCTATATCCTGCTATATCCCTCTTTTGCCCTTTTCCAATTCCATTTGAAGAGCCAGCATAGGAAGAGAAAACTCATCTGGGGCCAAAATGTTGGGCTAGTATTTTGAGAGCTGGTAAACTGAATCTTAGGGGAAAAGAGTGAGACAGCATTTTCTCCTAATGTTTAATTGAAACAGCCAAAACAATTATGAATTCTATTCTCCATATTAACATTTTTGTCAGGATAAATCTCTCTCTTTATATAGGCAGTGCATATTTTAAAAATAACTAGTGAGCTGTATAATATGATAAATATTAAAAACATAAAATATATACTTGGTCTAAATAAATATATATAAATTTGTATATATAAATAAATATATATTCAAATATAAAAATGTGGAGAAAAAAGGTATAGGGAAAAAACTAGACAGAAAAGTAATGTGGAAAATTATGAAGAATAAAATATGGAAGGAAGGAAAGAATGAATGAATGAAGGAGGAAGAGAGGAAAGGAGGTAGTGAGGAAGAAAGGAAAGAAGGAATGAAGAGAGTAAAGGAGGGAAAGAGGAAGGGTAGAAGGAAGAAAGAAGGAAGGAAAGAAAGAAAGGAGAAAGGGATGGTGAGAGAAAGGAAGAAAGAAGAAGAAAAGAAAAAAAGGGGGAGGAAGGAGATAAGGAAGAAAGGAAAGAAGAAAGAAAGAAAGGAGGGAAGGAAGAGGGAGAGAAGAAACTACTATCATGTAAGGAGAATAAATGGTTAAAAGGAAAAGGATACAATTGAATAAAGAAGGTGTGGGGGAAAAATCACAAATCCGGCAAAGCAGCTCCCCAGCTCTAGGGTCCTATGAGTAGCACAAGGCATGTTATAAAATGCAGACCCAAATTGAGAGCCCACATTTCTGGGTCTCTGCCTTTATTTCTGAATATTGATGCTGGGCAGATTCACAGGGACCAAGTGAGAGTGGGACCTTAGGGGCAGTTAATGTATAGGTGGTCTGCACTAAGACATTCATTCCCCTTATGGACCAAAAGGGCTTTACGATTGAAAAGATTGCTAAATTGTATACATAGATTATGTGAAATTTGCTAAGCTGATAGCTTACTAACCTTGCATTCCTAACCTTAAATGTAGCTGACCGAACCACTTCTTGGGTACATAGGTAGGTCCATTGGCAGTCAAATATCGAGTCACTTCTATTAGCTAGAATTTCCTTAGCTTGGTAAGAATCCAATCATTCCTTACAGAAGGTGAAGGTAAGAACGAAGAAAGTCAGAATGATGAACCAAGAAGGAGGGAGGGTTAAAAAAGGGAAAAGAAAAGACAAAATGAAATAAGACAAGAAAAGAGAATGATTACTAGTTGGAAATCAACTTTATCTGTCTACAGGGATGAAACTAATCTTGATTTCTTGTTATTTGCTTGGTCTTACAAGTTTCCACAATTCCAGCTCATTTCTATAAATCTAATAAGGACATAAACTCTTACTAGAGATGACCAGGAAATTTGTTGGTGACACTGAATGTTACTGCATCACTCAGAATGTGCTAAAGAACATTCGGCAAAACAAGTCTTTCAACAACTTGCACAAATGTGCTGCAAATACCCAGAAGAAAAAAATGAACTTTTATGATTCAAGTGTATTTTGTGCTAGATAGAATGTATTTCTTTTTAGAATAAATATTATTCTGAAGATGAAATTTCCCCTCTTTGAAATGCCAACAAGCTTTTAGGAATTACTAAAAAAAAATTGGATATTAAAGAAAAAGCATAATAGCAGTATAAATAGACAGTATAAAAGTCAGTATATTGTCCACGATTATTTCCAGATTTTTCACTATATGTATTACATATAATATATGATATATACCATTTTACACATATATGTACAGATAACAATAATCAATGTGCTTATAGCTAAGTTTGCCAAGAAGAAAACTAAAAATAAAAGAGCAGCGACAACCAAATAAATACCCAGTCATATTTATTGTAGCAACACAAAAGTTAGGAGGTACATATTTTCTGAGAAAAACAGCTCATCCTCAGATGTTTCCATTTTTTAAAGTTTATAATACTACATAATGTGTTGACATGTTTGCAATGATTTACTAAGATGTAGCGTAGATTTTTGCCACTTGACAGGAGGAGGCTCTTGAAAGATTCAGCAGTTCAAGCAGGTGAGTAACATATTTCTGTAACATCAACAGGATGCTCAGTCCTGTTCATCCTTCTCTGCTCCTCTTGACTCTTTATTTCACACACACACACACACACATTACATTATCCACAAAAAATACAAATTTCAAAAGATAATACAATTCACATGTTATCAAACTGTTACTAAGTCAGACACCAATTTGCAACTTGCTTTCTATCCAATTTGCAACTTGCTTTCTATCCTACATTCAGGGATTGGGGAACCTGTATCCTCAAGGCCATATGGGCCCTCTACCTCCTCAATTGTGGCCCATTGACAGAATCCCATACTTCACAGAACAAATCCCCTTAACTTAAGGATTTGTTTTGTAAAACTTGGACTCAGTTAAAAGGCTACACCCAAGAACCTAGAAGAGCCCATATGGCCTCAAGGCCACAGGTTCGCCAACCCTGTAAAGAAGCTGTCAAACCTGAACCCCTTCTTATTCTCTGCTCTCTTAAATGACAGAAACACAAAAGTATTTTAGAATAGGAAGGGTGTGCATGACATCTATCTGGAGAGAAGCATTGGAGACAGAGAGAAAAGGTTCCAGGTTATAACCTTGGACAAATCATTAAACACTTTGCTTTCTCAGTTTATACAACTACTCAATGAGGTGGTTGGCCCACATAATTTCAAATGGACTTCCAGTCCTTAAATTCTCCAATTTTCCAACCCAATGGATGGAAATCCTTTCGGAGGTCTATTCTCTGAACTGAATTGCCACCTTATTCAAGAAAATTAAGTTCATTGCCTTAATTTTCCTTTCCATAGAGGACAATAGGTGATTTTTTCTGTCTTACAGCCAAAGGGCATACCACTTCATACAGTAACTGGTAAAAACTTATCCAAGGATTCAAAAAGATCTTAATGGACTAATAAACTGAAGATATGAAAATGAAAAAGACAATAATGTAAAGCCTTACAATTGGGATTAAAAAAATTTCAGAAGACTTCACAAGATAAGAGGAGCAGCTGTTTCTCTGAAAATTAATGGGAATCTGGGTGAACTGCACACAATTTGAGGCAGTAGGGTGATGTGGTGGACAAAAGACTAACGTGATTTGTATCATGTTTCAAACACTGCTTCCTGTACTAAGGAGGAGATGCGTTCACTGTACTCTGCCCTAGTCAGATCTCATCTGGGCCATCACAATCAGTTCTTATCATAGGATAATAGATTCAGTTTTGGATAAAATTTAGTCATTTAAACCAAGTCTGTCATTTTACACAAACTCATGCTCAGAGATTTCGATGACGTGACCAATATCAACCAAGTTAGAATTGGGATTTGAACTCAGGTCCTCTGATGATACTTCTGTTGTGACATAAATTTCTATCAAGGGTTCAGTCATTCAGCTTTGGTGTTATTCTTGATTCTTCATTTTAGTTAAGCCCTGGATATATTCACTTGTCAAAGTTGTCATTGCTACTTCTACGTCATCTGTCACATCTTTTCCTTTCAAGTCCACAATCAGTGTTTGCATCCTAACTGCTTGTCTTCTGAGCTACTGTAATGTCCTTCTAGTTCAATACCCTGCCTCAACTCTCACTTCACAGCTATCCAAGTGATTTTGCTGAAGCATGGATCTGATCATGTCGCTGATGCTGAATAGCAACCACAGTAGTAGTACTAGTACTAGTACTAGTAGTAGTACTAGTAGTAGCAGTAGTAAATCTAGCATTTGTATAATGCTTTAAGTTTTTCTACATTTTGCAAATATCTCATTTTATCTTCACAACAACTCTGAGAGGTGGGTACTATCAATATCCCCATTTCACAGATGAAGAAACTGAGGCAGGTGGCCATTCAGTGACTTGCTCAATGTCACACACCTAATAAAGATCTGAGACTAGATTTAAACTCAAATCATCCTGAGTTCAGACGTAGCACTCTATCACTATACCACCGATCAACTCCAGTAACTTATTGTAAGAACCAATTACAAGTTCCACTGTTTACAACTTTTCAAGTCCTTGATAACCCAGCCTTACTTTTTCAGTCTTGCTATACATTTTTCCCATCCCCACATTCTGCAGTATAACCAGACTGTCCTTGATGTTCCTCACAAATAACACTCCATCTCCTACCTCCTTACATCACACTGCATGTTTCTCCTGCCTGGAATGCATTTTCCTCTTACTTCCACTTTGTCCCTTTCAAAATTCAGTTCAGGTGCTACCTTCAATATGAATGCAGTCAACCCACACTCTCATGATTCTTATCCTGACTCCTCTTCTCAGTTCTGATTTGGGTTCCCTATAGGGGCTGACTACATTTTCCACCTCCTTGAAGTTCAAGAGATATGACTGAGGGATTGGAGTGTTCTTTTAATGCTATCAATTTGAGCTTCCATTCTAATGTATTTTTTTTCCAATACCAATTGCCAGAAATTAGTGCCCCAGTACCATTTGACCAATGAACACCAACTAGCATTTGCAATGGAGTATATCCTGAGAAGTTATGACAATAGAAGGATAAACCTTTTACCAAAGTGTGTGACACATTCTCCCACCAGAAGATATAAATTCCAGTGGAACATTGACCAAAGCTCAGAAATTACAGGTGCCAAACATGTAATGCACTTCTCTTGGAAGTCATCAAAGTATTTTTCTTATCATGACAGAACTTTTTTGCTGGGCTTTTTGTAAAGCTTTGAATCTGTTTCCAATCCATTTTGGTCTCCATGCAGATATTGCCATCAGTAGATAAGGGTATGTTTTTAGGATGATAAGAGAAAGATTAGAATTCTTTCAGACCACAGAAACTGATCAAAAATAAGTTCATCATTGATGGATTGAAACATGTTCTCACTTGGATAAAGTATCAGAGCAAAACATTCTATCACTTACTTTCAATGAGATGAGACAACATCTTATAGAACAGAAAAATAACAACTATATTAAAAGCTGGCATTTATTATATAAATAATATTTATTTAAACATTTGTTCATATTTATTTATCATTTTTATTTATCTGAAAATTTATTTATCCAAACACAATCCTTATAGGAAAACCTTCCTTATCTACTCAAGGTGCTAGTGCCTTCCCTACAAATTTACCTTGGATCTTCCTTTTTATATTTTTATGTAATTATGTGAATATGCGATGTCTTGAAATAGAATTAAATATCTTAAGGACAGGGATCATTTCATTTTTATCTTTGCATCCCTACTGCTTAGTGTCATTCTTGACATAGGATAGGGGCTAATAAATGTTTCTTGACTTAATAACTGATAAACCATTTCCCTTTGTCCATATTATGATAAACAGTTGGTTTATTAAGACAAAGATTTGCACTATTATCAAATTAAGTGTTTCATAGACCTTTCAAATAAATAAAATCATTTTTCCTTAAACATTGCACCAATATTCTCGCGGTTCTACTGTTTGACTCTGAGTTATGGAATACCAGTCTACAAAAGGTACTAGAGTTCTACATGAAGGGCATGAGTATTACACAAAACTGTATCCACAAAGAATTGTGTGGAAGTAGAATGTTGCTTACAGATAAATAAACCTTAAAAAAGATGAGCTATTTATGAAATAAAAGAGAAGGATAAATGATGGAGAGTTTATATGTTAGAGTGAAATTCACAAAATGTCAAAAATGTAAAAAAAGCTTTTCAACATTTTGGTTTGACACACTGTGAAGGAGTTTTGTGAAGATTTAGATAAGAGGTAAGGGTAAGTCTGCTACATAAACTAAGGCGTTAGTGGACCTATGTGAGGAAGACCTAGATCTATGGAAGCATTAAGGCAAAAGTGGTTCCAGCACCTTGGATGGTGCTTCACACACAGGCATTTGGTAAATGTTTATTGAATAAAAGAACAAGAGACCTGGGTTATGTTGATCATGGCTGCCATTATTGATCATTTTATCCAAATTTTGTCCGTATCCTTCACGTATTTAGAAAAGGAATTTCTTTTTATAGTGTTAATACAAATAAAAGGCTCTACATTTCATCTATAGAATACAAAAGAAAAAGTTGTTGCCAGGAACCCTGAGTCCAAGTTTCTTCTCAGAGGATACCTGTAGCCAGTCAATAGAAGAGGAGGTGCCTGGATTCCTAGACCTAGGTTTCTAATCTGATTCTCACACTACAGAGATGATCATTTTGTCAGGAGAGAAATTTAACAAAAGTAGAATCACTGAGTGGCCAACTAGTAGTAGTCTAGTAAGCTGAGTGGTTTTCCTTGCATATGTGTGAGTAACTAAATGTGTGTATGCATGTGGTTTACACACAATGTACTGTATATACCTTCAGAGCAAGTTTCCTACAGAAGACAGAGCAAAGATGGTGGAGTAGCAGATATAGCTGAGAGCTCTCCAACAATTTCTCCATAAAGGTATTTTAAAAGTTTTTTTTAATTAAAAAAAAGTAACAAATATATTTTGTCTCCCTGTTCCCACCAAACCCTTAAAATAAAGAAAAAAAAGTTTAACAAGGTATAGGCAAACAAAATAAAATCTCTCATTGGCATGTGCGTATAATATGTCTATGCACACGTGTCTCTCTATATATACATATATATGTGTGTATGTATATATATATGTATACATATGTGTATATATATGTGTGTGTGTGTATAGATTAGATATACAGACACATAGATAGAAAGGACCTAGAAAATGCAGTAGACTAATTCTTAATCCAAAAGTTCAAGAAAAAATCAAGAAAAGTCATATTTCTGTCCCAGGAAAGAATAATAAGACAGAGAGCTTTATGGACACTACCCAGGAAAAGTCCAGTGAAACATTTTGGCTTGCAAACTGAAAGATAACTAACGCTGTGCACTGGTGCACCAAGGCATCCAGACCACACAGAGATAGAGCGCTATTCTTCACCAGGATTGTATCAGTAGCCACTCTAACATACACGAGAGGGCTGCTCTGACAAGTTCTTAGATCTGCATTTATAAAAGGAAAGGCAAATTTTGAAGGATCAATAATCACTTTAATTATGTTAAACATACAGGGACCATAAGACAGGCTTCCAATTGTCAGACCATTATATACATAGTTACCAGAAAGGGAAGCAACAATATCCGGGTTTTCAAAGATGGGGGGCTGCTTAGCACAACCTTCTTCCAAAACTAAGCCCCAAAACAAAACCTTCAGAGTATATGTCCTTCATCTTTGAAGAGGACCAAAATGACATCACCATGACAAAGTGAAATTTTAGTGTGTCCAACTGTGACTGATTAGAACACTACAAGCTTAGAATGTTCTACCACAGGTTGAGCACAGATAGTACATGTGAATATTTGGGGTGGATATCCCAAATCTGCAGATCCTGCATTTAATTTCTGCTGTCTCAATTCTGATTTGCTCAAAGAGGACAGCACCCTTTCTGATGTGGGCACGCCATGCTGAGCAGTCCCGTGCCAGTGTCTCCCATGTTGCACAGTCAAATCCAAAGTTCTTGAGAGAGACCTTGAGAGTGTCCTTGTATCGCTTCTTCTGGACACCATGCAATTGCCTGCCCCATGTGAGTTCTCCATAAAAAAGTCTTTTTGGCAAGCATACATTTTGCAGTCAAACAACGTTGCCAGCCCACTGGAGTTGCGCTCGCTGAAGCATAGTTTGAGTGCTTGGCAGTTCAGCTAGAGCAACAACTTCAGTGTCTGGAACCTTATCCTGCCAGGTGATTCTCAGAATCTTCCTAAGACAGTTCAAATGGAAGAGATTCAGTTTCATAGCATGGCGCTAGTAGACTGTCCATGTTTCACAGGCATACAACAATGAGGTCAGCACAACGACTCTCTAGACCTTCAGTTTGGTAGTCAGTCTCATACTTCTTCTCTCCCAAACTTTTCTTTGTAGCCTCCTAACACTGAGCTACCTCTGTCAAACATGCATCAACCTTATTTTCAATGTGTATATCCCTGGAAAGTACATCAAGGTAAGTGAACTTATTCGCAGAATTCAAAACTTCTCCATTTTTGGTAACTGATGATTCCACAAATGGATGGTGTGGTGGTGGCTGATGGAGCACCTGTGTTTTCTTGCTGTTAATTATTAGGCCAAAATTAACATAGGCAGCAGAGAATTGATCCATACTTTGTTGCATCTCAGCTTCAGAGGCTGCATTGAGGGCACAGTCATCTGCAAACAGAAAATCATGCACCAACACTCCCTCTACTTTGGTCTTGGCTTGTAGCCTTTTCAAATTGAAGAACTTGCCATCAGTATGGTAGTTGGCCCTGATACCATGTTCACCCTCATTGAAAGAATTTGTCAATATGGCTAAAAATATCATGCTAAAAGGCATGGGAGCAAGCACACAGCTTGCTGTGTTTCCACCTATTGGTGACTGGGAAAGCACTAAAGCATTGTCCATTATCCAGAACCTGGGCAAACATGACATCATGAATTTGATGTACAATACTGCTGAACTTCTCTGGGCAACCAAATTTTGACATAATTTTCCATAAAGCCTCATGACTAACTGTGCAAAGGCCTTAGTGAGATCTGCAAACATTGTATACAGACCTCTGTTCTGCTCCTGGCATTTCTCTTGGAGTTGTCGGGCAGCAAACACCATATTGACTGTTTCTCAACCCTTTCTGAAGCCACACTGACTCTCAAGTATATGACCATCTTCCAGGTGAAGGATCAGCCTATAGGCTGATTCTATAGGCAAGATTCTAGCAAGAATTTTTCCAGCAATGACAAAGAGAAAGATCCCCCTATGATTGTCACAATATAATCTATTCCCTTTACTCTTGTAGAGAAGGACAATGGAGGCATCCTTGAAATCCTGGGAGATAACCTTCTCTTGATATATAGCCTAGAAAATTTCAGTCAGCTTTTGTATGAGCAGTAGTCCCCCAACCTTGTAAATCTCAGTTGGAATAGAATCAGCAACAGGTGCTTTGCCACATGAAAGGAGCCTAAAGGCCCTCAAAACCTCTTCTTCAGTTGGAAGTTCAGCTAAGGAGGGATTGACTTCAACCTGAGGTAAATAGTCAATGGCTTCAGCATTGATTGATGATGGTCTGTTCAGAAGACTATGGAAATGTTCAGCCCATCTCTCTAGGATCATATCCTTATCACTAATCAATGTGGTTCCATCAGCACTGAGTAGTTGTGATGCACCATAGGTTTTCTGTCCATAAATAGCTTTCAGGAAATCATAAAATTGCTTTTGGATTGTTACTATCAATGTAAAACTGAATTTCATCTGCCTTCTTACTGAGTCAGGAGTCCTGTATCTCTCTAAGCTTTGCTTGTACTTTGTTTTTGATGGCATTAAAAGCTGCCTTTTTGGAGGTAGATGAATTATCCTGCTGGTAAATCCTGTGGAGTTCTCGTTTTTCCTTTGGCAGCTTCTGAATTTCCCAATCATTTTCATCAAACCAGTCTTGTTTGTGAGTGTTCTGACCCAGATAAGCAAACGCAGTACTGTACCCCAAATCTCTGAAAGCTGCCCACTCCTTTTCTGCTCCAATGTTGCCAACTGTGTGTTGACTCAGCTTTCCCTCCAAGTCAGCAATAAACTATTCAGGCTCAGAGGAGAGCTTTAATTTGTTGATATTAATTCTCCTGGTAGTCATTTTGCCTTGGCGGTGGTGCTTTTGATGAATGTGAATATTTAGCTTGGAAAGGATAAGTCTGTGATCAGTTCAGAACTCTGCACAACACATGGCCTTTGTTACTCTCGCATCATCTCTGTCTCTTCTCCTTACAATCACATAATCTATTAGATGCCAGTGTTTGCTGCAAGGGTGCATCCATGAAGTTTTATTGAGTTTAGGTAAATGGAAAACAGTGTTGGTGATGAGATGGTCATGTGATGCACAAGTCTTCAGCAGTAAATGACCATTGCTATTGCTGTTTCCAACTCCATTCCCCACTAGGACTGCCTGCCAAATCTGATAATCTGAGCCTACTCTAGTATTAAAGTCTCCCAGAACTATAAGCTTGTCCTCTTTGGACACATTGACGATAAGGCTCTCTAGGTCTTCATAAAATTTTTCTTTGACCACTTTAGGGTTTGGCATGGTGGGAGCATAGGCACTGATGATGATGGCATGGCATTTTCCTGCAAGTGGTAATTGCATTTTCATGTGCCTGTCATTCACTCCTTTTGGCAGGCATACCACCCTGCTGATTAGATTAGTTCCGATTGCAAAACCTATGCCAGCTTTATGGTGCTCCCCTTCACTGCACCCACTCCAGAAAAAGATGTATCGAGCTCCAACTTCAGTAAGCTATCCTTTATTTCCCAACTTTGTTTCACTCAGGGCTGTTATTTGGATGTGACACCAGTTAAGTTCTCTTGCAACAAGAGCAAGCAGTTCTTGGGGGAGGAGCCAAGATGGCAGAGTAGAAAGACTCATATACACAAGCTCCGAACCCACAGCCCATAAATTACCTATGGAAAGAACTCCCAACGGGTTCTGGAGCAGTGGAAGCCATGCAGCAGCAGAGTGGAGCAGATTTCTGTTTCAGAGAGCCATGAAAAACCTATCCCAAAGGTCCATCAGGCACCAGATGTGAAGTGGAGCCCCTGCCCTGGCCACGTGGCCTCAGAGGAGCAGACCCAAGCAGGCTTCAGGGACGGAATCTCCAGAGGCTGTGAGGGTCCCTCCACCCACAAGTGCTACAGGTCAGTGAGACAACCTTCTGGAATGGCTGAGAAGGGAACGGGGTGTCTCTGTGGCTTGGGCCCCCTTGGGAGGAAGCAGCAGGGGAGGCGGCGGACAGGGGCTCCCAAAGCAGACAGGAGCTCAGGGCCATTACTGAAGGTCTCCGCATAACCCCCTGAGGGAACTGAGCCTGTGTGGTGGCCCTGCCCCCACCTGAGAACCTGAACTTAATCTCTCACTGAATAGAAGCCTCTCCCCCCACTGAAAGCCCTGAGGCTGGGGAGCAGCATTTGAATATCACACCCCAAGTACTGGTGAGGTGGGGGTGGAGAGGAATCTCAGAAGTCAAGTAACTGACTGGGAAAATGCCCAGAAAAGGGGAAAAAAATAAGACCATAGAAGGTTACTTTCTTGGTCAACAGATATTTCCTCCTTTCCTTTCTGATGAGGAAGAACAATGCTTACCATCAGAGAAAGACATAGAAGTCAAGGCCCCTATATCCCAAACATACGAAATAGATATCCGATGGGCTCAGGCCATGGAAGAGCTCAAAAAGGATTTTGAAAATCAAGTTAGACAGGTGGAGGAAAAAATGGGAAGGGAAATGAGAGAGATGCAAGAAAAGTATGAAAAACGGGTCAATATCTTCCTAAAGGAGACCTAAAAAAATGCTAAAGAAAATAACACCTTGAAAAATAGGCTCACTCAATTGGCAAAAGAGGTTCAAAAAGCCAATGAGGAGAAGAATGCTTTCAAAAGCAGAATTAGCCAAATAGAAAAAGAAGTTCAACAGCTCACTGAAGAAAATAGTTCTCTCAAAATTAGAATGGAACAGATGGAGGCTAATGACTTTATGAGAAACCAAGAAATCACAAACCAAACCAAAAAAATGAAAAAAATGGAAGATAATATGAAATATCTCATTGGAAAAACAACTGACCTGGAAAATAGATCCAGGGGAGATAATTTAAAAATTATGGGACTACCTGAAAGCCATGATCAAAAAAAGAGCCTAGATATCATCTTTCATGAAATTATCAAAGAAAACTGCCCTGATGTTCTAGAACCAGAGGGCAAAATAAGTATTGGAGGAATCCATCAATCACCACCTGAAAGAGATCCAAAAAGAGAAACTCCTAGAAAGATTGTGGCCAAATTCCAGAGTTCCCAGGTCAAGGAGAAAATATTGCAAGCACCTAGAAAGAAACAGTTCCAGTATTGTGGAAATACAATCAGGATAACACAAGATCTAGCAGCTTCTACATTAAGGGATCAAAGAGCATGGAATATGATATTCCAGAAGACAAAGGAACTAGGACTAAAACCAAGAATCACCTACCCAGCAAAACTGAGTATAATACCTCAGGGGAAAAAATGGTCTTTCAATGAAATGGAGGACTTTCAGGCATTCTTGATGAAAACACCAGAGCTGAAAAGAAAATTTGACTTTCAAACACAAGAATGAGAAGAAGCATGAAAAAGTAAACAGCAAAGAGAAGTCTTAAGGGACTTACCAAAGTTGTACTGTTTACATTCCTACATGGAAAGACAATATTTGTAACTCTTAAAACTTTTCAGTGTCTGGGTAGTTGGTGGGATTACACACACACACACACATACACACACACACATGTACACGTGTGCACACACACATACACACATGCATGCACACACAGAGACAGAGAGCACAGAGTGAATTGAATAGGATGGGATCATATCTTTAAAAAATTAAGGTAAATGTATAAGAGAAATGTATTGGGAGGAGAGGGTGAAATGGAATGGGGCAAATTATCTCTCACAGAAGAAGCAAGCAGGAGACTTTTTAGTGGAGGGAAAAGAGGAGAGCTCAGGAAAAAAACATGAAGTTTACTCTCATCATTACTCGACTAAAGGAAGGAATAAAATGCACACTCTTTTTGGTATGAAAACTTATCTTACAATACAGGAAAGTGGGGGAGAAGGAGATAAGCAGGGTGGGGGGCATGATGGAAGGGAGGGCAATGGGAGGAGGGAACAATTTGAAGTCATCACTCTTGGGGAGGGACAGGATCAAAAGAGGCAACAGAAACAATGAGGGCAGGATAGGATGGAGGGAAATATAGTTAGTCTTACACAACACGACTATTATCGAAGTCATTTGAAAAACTACACAGATATGGCCTATATTGAATTGCTTGCCTTCCCAAAGGGAATGAGTGGGGAGGGAGGAGTGGGGAGAAGTTGGAACTCAAAGTTTTAGGAACAACTGTTGAGTATTGTTCTTCCTACTAGGAAACAAGAAATACAGGTAATGGGGAATAGAAAGTTATCTGGCCCTACAGGACAAAAGAGAAGATGGGGACAAGAGAAGGGAGGGATGAGAGAAGAGAGGGCAGATTGCTGATAGGGGAAATTAGAATGCTAGGTGTATTGGGGTGGGGAGAGGGGACAAATGGGGAGAAAATTTGGAACCCAAAATTTTGTGAAAATGTATGTAAAAAAAAAAGTTAAATAAGTAAATATATATATTCAAAAAAAAAAGAAAGGAAAATAAGTCAGTACAAGAGATCAGTATATTGAAAAAGTCCCCAAACAAGTGTCATGGGTAAATCTGTGGACCTCCCACTTCAGTGAGGGGCTAAATAGGGGTATCTTCTCATTTGTCTCCTTTTGCTGGATCCTTGTTCTACTTACTTTTGGGCTTTTGGTGTGTTCTTCTTTTTTCCATTTTCATTGTTGTAGTTTCTGGGTATGGTGTGTATTGGTTCTGTATCAGTTCATATAGCTCTTTCTACGATTTTCTGTTTTTTTCACACACATCATTTCTTACAGTGCAGTAATATTCCATTATATTCATGAACCAAAATTTGTTCAGTCATTCCCCAATGATGTACATCTACTTTGTTTCCAGTTCTTAGTTATCATAAAAAGTGCTGCTATGAAAAAACAAAACAAAACAAAAAAAAGAGCAGGTTTTTCTTTCATATCTACTGGATTTTGTGTTGTCTATTAGTATGCATACGTTCCATGTGCCAATGGTGAATGGAATCACCGTTGCAGATGTTTTCATACATTTTTTTTGTATTTTGACCGCATAATGGGATTCCCCGCCTGCTGCAGCATTCAAGCCAGGGTTGAGCAGACAATATTTAGAGCACCTTTTCTAGCCCCCTTCCTCACACCAGAAGGTGTGCATTGGGATCCTTCAAAGGCTGCTCAGATACCCAGGGGGCTGCCAAGTCCCACTGCTGCTTCCAGTGAGAAACGACCCTATGGTCTGGGCTGCCTGTGTGCAGGGTTGTGACTACAGCTCCCAGTGTATGCACACCTGCTGCTTCATCACTTGCCTGTTGCCACAGGACTTTGAGGCATAATAGTGTAATGGCATGGGTGATGTCTTTTGATTTGTGTGTAAATTGGATTTAAGTGAGCCAGAGTTGCATGAAGTCGTCAGCCTCACTCTCTCCTCCAGAGTCGTCATAATCTAGTGGCAGGACAGAGTCAAGACAGCTGGCAATGGCTCAGGATGCAGTGGGTGACCTTGGCATCTTTGGTGTTTAACCGGGCTCTAAGTACTTCACATCACCTGTTTCATCTGCCTGCATGGCTGTTGGAACAAATAGTTGTCATCTGCCCATTCTACCAGAGGAAGTCTTCACATGCTTGGTATAGGCACTGCCCTAACTCACCAGTGAGTTTGAGAACCCTTGGTTACCCTCAACCTGGCTTGGCCCATCTGCTAAAAAGGTTTACCAGGGTGTGGCCATTGCACATGCTGCAGTTTCTTGGAGCCACGGGTGAGTTAGGTGGAACAGGTGGACACCAAAGAAAGAGCCCCGAAAAGCACTCTGCAGCTATCACACCAAAGGTACTGGTCCTCCCTGAACACGCCCTACATTCTTTACAGAGCCAGAGGGCATGACCCCTTGACCCAGTGTTTCATTAACAATCAGCAAAAGGTATAGGCCTTCATTGGAAACAAGCCTGCCCTAAGCAAGCCTCCCTCAATAGCCCCACCTGAGGCCTCTCAATGGGTTGGGAATATTTTTGACTCCTGCTACAAGAATTCAGGCATAGGATTAAACTGACAACTGTGTCATTCACTATCCAATTCTAAGTCTGAAGAGATATGTGTGTAGGGGCATTCCAGGGTAAGGAATATAACAACAGACTGTGTAACAGTAAAAAAAGTAAGAAAAAACCAAAATCCAAAAAAACTGAAATATGTATATACATATATATATCGTTAGGTGTTTATATGTTTATATAATCAGAATTCCTTCCAGCACCCTTTCCCTCCCCAAAGAAACATCCCATATAACAATACTTTTTGAAGAAGAAAAAGAAATAATAGATTTTTAAAAGTCAGCAAAATTGGTCAATATGTTGAAAAAGTCAGAAAATATATTCATTGCAACACAGCTGTAGAGTTCTCACCTCTCCGAAGAACTTTCACAGGGTATCTTCTTATATATGTTCCCTAGGGCCATGTGCATTCCATGAAATTCTGCAGCACCCACTTTTGCTTGTTTTATGGTTATCCTTTCCATTTATATTGTCATATTATTTTCTTGGCTCTGTCTACTTCACTGCATCAGGTCAAGTAAATCTTCCCATGTTTCTCTGTATTCATTATATTCATTATTTCTTAAAGCATTCCTTTACACAGTTTGTTTAACCATTCCCCAGTTGATGGGTGTCTACTTTGTTCCCAATTCTTTACTACTGCAAGTGTTTTAACAGCATACTTTCAAAGTCTCTTCGTTGAAGCAAATGTATCCCGGCAGGAAGTCAATGTAATAAGAAATTCTTTCCCAATAAAATTTTAGCAATCATGAAAGCTTTCTGTTGCCTGGTTGATATGCTTGTGCATGACTTGTGAAATGGTCAGTTAGCACCAGAATGTGACATATTCTCTCTCCTTTGAGAGATAAAAAGTCAGTGCAGATGATTTCTTAAGGTTTGCTAGTGCTAATAATCTTCATTAGTTTCAACAAAGCAAACATTCTACTCATCTCTAAATGATTCTTCAGACAATTCTTAGAGTTAATTTCAAAAATTTTTAACTCTCCCCAAACCTCCCATGGCTTTACCTTCTTGATACTTTGAAGTGATGGCATAACCTCCTGCTTTCCTGAAAAAATGGAGGGTAATCAATAAAATCTCTCTTTCTGTCTTCCTCTTCTTCTCACACCATTCAGATCTTCCCTGTTATTACTACTGTTTCATTGATCAGAGTTCATATATCTTTCAAAGTTTATCTTTAATATGTTCTTCTGGGAGATATTCTGGTTCTGGTCAATTCATTCTGAATTGGTTTGCACAAGTCTTCACAGGTTTCAGTGAAAGACTCCATTTAATAATTTTGTGCAATGCTATAATATTCCGTTACATTGATAAACTAAAATTTGTTCATCCATTCCCTAGGTGATAGGTACCTTCTTAGTTTACATATCTTTGCCAAGACAAAGAAAATATACATTGTACATGTGAGTGTTTTTCTCTTCACTTGTTTTTTGTGGGATCTAGTCTTTGTAGAGGTATTATTGGGTCAAAAGAAATGCACAATTTAATGACTTTTGGAGGAATACTTCCAAATTGCTTTTGAGGCAATTTAAGTCTCCACCAACAATGCATCCATGCATCTGTTTTCCCCCAGATTTTTTCCAAGAATTGTGATTTTTTTTGTCATCTTTGCCAAGCTTATGAGTCTGAAGTGAAGCATTTTGTTTTAACTTGAATTTTTCTAATTATTAGTAATTTAAAACATATTGTATGGGCTGTTGATAGGTTGGATTTCTTGTTTTGAAAATTGCCTATTCGTATCCTTTGATGATTTCTCAATTGAGAAATGGTGCTTATACTTATAAATTTGAAACCTTTCCTTTTGTATCCCAGAAATGAGATTATTTTCAGAGAAACATTGCAAATATGTCTTCACACTTAACTGTTTTCCATTCTAATTTTAGTTGTGTTTGCTTAGTTTGTGCATTTTTAAAAATTTTATGCAGATTTTTCTTCTCTTTGCCCCTCACCTTTCTTTTTACCAAGATGAGGATAGTGAGTGAGGAGTTTGCACAGTGTGTCAGTCAGTCAAAAAGTATTCATTAATTCTAACACATGCTGAAAATGCAGTCTCTTACCTCAAGGAGCTTACTCTCTAATGGTGAAGACAATTCCTGAGAAGGAAATGAAAAAGGTGTGTGGGGTTAAGGGGTGGGGCAAGATTTTGGGCAGGTCAGCATGACAGAAAAAGTCCTGTAGGTAAACTAGCAGTGAAGCCTGGAGAGTATTATATAAATCATAGCATTACTGGTTCATACTTGACAAAATCTCCTTCTGCTCCCCTTCTCTTTTCTTTCTTTTACCTATACGATAATTACAATTTTTGTTCCTTTAACTTTCCTTTGAAACATTTTTCATGCTCTATCCTTGGAAAGTGAATTTGTCTTGATCGTGATTATGACTCTTTCCCTTGTATTCCCCTCCCTTCCCTCTCCTAGTTCCTTTTTGTTTCTGGATGGAGTTGAATGTATTTCCATATCACATATGTATTATACATTTTAATAAGTTCAGAAAAAAATGAAGTACAAGTGATAATTCACCCCTCTACACACACACACACACACACACACACACACATTCTTCTCATATAGATAGTCTTTGACTTGTCAACCCAGGTTATATAAAGTAGTAAATTTTCCCTCCTTTCTCTTTTGGTGCATTCTTTTTTTCACCTCCCTTTTTTTGAGCATAAAGCATTATAAAAATAATCTTAGGCCCTCTGTTTTACTTCACTCCCTCTAAGACCCTTCATCATATTAGGGTTCTGAAAGGGATCATGCAAAGTTAGGGTAGACTTTCATAAGTGACATACAGCAATATTAAAAAGGGTCAAAATGTTTTATTAATGAAACGAGAAGTAGATTGGTTTAGAGACATGGACAGTATAGAATGCCTTAGTTGGGAGAATCCAAAAAGACTTTGTGTAGAAGGTAGTGTGCATCGAGTGGGCTTCTAGACATAGGGGATACTTATTTTCCTTTCTTGTGTTTCCATTGTTTAAAATGTTTGAAATGCATGCCCTATCATAAAACTGGGAAAGGGTCCCACATGAACAAAAATATTTACAGCAGCTCTCTTTGTGGTGGCCAAAGACTGGAAATCAAGGAGATTCCCATCAACTGGGGAATGACTGAACAAGTCATGGTACATGAATGTAATGGAGTACTACTGCGCTATAAGAAATGATGAACAGGAAGACTTCAGAGAGAGCGAGAAGCACTTACACAAACTGATACTGAGTGAAAGGAGCAGAACCAGGAGAACTTTGTACACAGCAACAACCACAGTGTGAGAGGAATTTTTCTGGTAGACTTAGTACTTCATAGCAATGCAAGGACCTAAAAAATTCTCGATGGACTCTTGAAACAAAACGCCTTCTACATTCAGAGAAAACTATGGAATTGGATCACAGAATGAAGCAGACCATTTTCTCTTATGTTACATTTTGTTTGGTTGGTTTTATGGTTTCTCCCATTCCTTTTAATTCTTCTACGCAACATGACTAAGGTGAAAATGTATTTAATAAGAATGCATGTGTAGAACCTATATAAGATTGCACACCATCTTCAGAAGGGAGTAGGAAAGGAGGGAAGAAGGAAGGGGAGGGAGGGGGAAAAAATCTAAGATATATGAAAGTGATAGTAAAAAACTGAAAACAAATAAAATAGCTTAAGAAAAGAAAGTTACATGTCCTGTTTCCCCTGATCTTATTTGAAGAAATAACACAAATTCTTCCCTTTTGATGGAAGTATATTTTTAAATTGATGATTAGCATCAGTTTTGCAGAAACATTATTTTGGTTACAAAATATTTTTGAGATCTTATATTTTAATTTTTATTTTTTTATAAATAAGAAAAAAGGTAATTCAAACTGATTTTCTGTTATAGGTAAAGTGCTTTCTCATAAATTTCTGCACTATTTTTTTATATTGAAGCTTCCCAGGTGTATTTCTTGATGAGCAAAGCTTAATTTTTTTCTTTTTTGATTTTGTTCTGTCAAATCTTCTTTAACCTCTGTAGCTATTTATTCTAAATGTCACTCTTTTCTTCATATCCAAATTATACTCAGAGATTGAAAAGTCTCAACTGTACATTTTTGCAATTCTGTCTTGATTATCTTTTAATTTATTTTGGAGAGCTCTTACTTATTAACATCATTAATTCTTATTTTGGAGACAATTAGGGTTTAAGTGACTTGTCTGGGGTCACACAGTTACTATGTCTGAAGCCAGATTTGAACTCAAGTGGTCCTGACTCAGGGGCTGGTGCTCTATCCACTGTGCCACCTATCTACCCCTGTTAATTCTTTTAATCCTTATATTATCTTCTTTGAATCTTTCTGAAGCCTATTGCAGTTGTTTCATTATCATTTCATTATCATTCCTTTCAGGTTTCCCTTTCACTGGGAATTTTCAAGCTGTTATCCTTTGTGCTACGATACTTATTATATTGTATATATTGTCCTTTTCTAAAACATTTATTAATCTTTCCTTTTAAAAAAGCATTCACTTTCAAAGGTGAATTATCTTAGTGGAACTTAGGTTTATACTCAAACTTTTGCTTAGCCTTCTTGATGATAACCCTTTCTGTTGTGATCTAAATAACACTGATTGAAAGCTCACACTGTTAAGGCTATTTTCATCAATTGCCACCTGCTCTCTCCTGTCCAAATTACCATGTTGGGGGACTTTAACAAACCTCTTCAATTAAGGGGTGGCTAGATCATTGCCAAGGGGACACTCCAAGGAGATAACAGATGCAGTGGCATCTGGGCTTATGCCCACCTTTTCCTAGCCTTCTTCCCAGAAACCCTTCCCAATCACACTAGGTAACATTTCCACGGTGTCTGAATTGCTTTATCCCTCCTTTGTCCCAAGGTTGCTTCCTTTCTTCCTCATACACCCAAATGGGTTAAGAGATTTGGAAGGAGGAAAGTGCAATGTATGTCAGATTGAGTCACTGCAAAGGAGAAATTTCAAGGAAACAGGATACATGCAACCATAACCAAATAAGGTTCAAAGTAACAGTTGGTTGAAATGGCCCCATAGTATGGATAGAAGTTGTGTGTTGTTGATTGAGCCATATTTTGCTTCTTTTCAGTAGAAAATATCTTGATGGGAGGGAAGGAATTTTTATTTCTTTACTTTTCATTTTTTTTATACTTCATTTGGCACATTTCTTGTTTAACAAAGTGAAGACATGGGTTAAGAAAAAGCATAATGCCTCAAATTGGCATTTGCCTTAACATTTCCTACTGATAATTTCATCCTTCAGAGGTAGAATAATCAAAGAAGGCTGTTGTTATTCTGGATTCCATTCTAACTAAAACTAGATAACTGTTTTTGTGGATAGTAATTTCCTTGTAAAATTTATGATAGAATAGGTGAGCATAGCCATAGGCAACTGAAATCTTCAGTAGTCTTATGGGCAGTGAAATACAGATAGATAATGACTATGGTTCAGAAAGAAAGAGGAAACTATAATTACCAATATAAAAAAATAAGAAGAGAGAATTCACAGTAGAAGAGGAAACAAAGAACATTATTAGAAAGTATGTCAACAAATTATACAGCAACAAAATTTATAACTTACAAAAATGGATGACTTTTTATCAAAATATAAAGTATCAAGATTAATAGAGTAATAAATAGAGATTTTAACCCATTCTCAGGAAACAAAATTGAATAAACCAGAATGAAATGAACTTAGAAGTGAATTCTATCCAATATTCAATGAACAATTAATTTTAATGTAAGGTTATACATATGTAAGTAGGAATCTCACCAAATTCTTTCTTTGATACAAATATAGTCTTGATATCTAAACCAGGAAAAGACAAAACTGATAAAGAAAATATCTCTAATGAATATTATCAAGAGGCTGCAGCTAAATATAAAACATGATTTTACACTACAGTGAACTGCATTTATGCAAAAATACAAAGTTCAATATTAGGGAAACTATAAACAAAAGAGATTATATTTTAAAATAAATCCATAAAAATCAAATATATTATAGATTGAAGATTTTTGACAAAATATAACACTCACTTCTGTTTTTGAAAAATCATCAGCCAGCATAATAATCTCAACTTTTTCTTAATATGGTAAATATTATTTTTTAAAAATTAACTTCTCAAAACTCTGCAAAACAGAAAAGAACATAAAAATGGTGGGGGAGAGGTGCAGTGGCCCCATCCCAGGCATAATCCTCCTTAGGAGACATGAGTCATACTTCAAAAATAGCAGGAAGAAGAGGCCTGAGGGGTGAGGATTTCCTCTCTAGTGTATCACTGCCTATAAATCCCTTAGTCATCTACACTAACAGGAAACAGAAGAGATATGCACCTGCTCTGATATGTGTCTGTCTTCCTCCCCTAACACCACCCATATTTATGGCTGGAAGCAGACCTACCTCAAATTTCTATATTCTTACCTGGAATGATGGCTGATTTTAGATATAGATAAGAGAGGTAAGAAGGAACTGCATTCAAATACTTGATTTAAAAAAAATTATCCATTTCATTCTCTTTTATATCACTCCCTTTTCTCCTCTAAATTAAGTGAATAATTTAAAATTATCTTTTCTTTCCCACCCTCCTCTCTGTAGTTCTGTCCATTAAGATACTTTGATTCGTTTGTGGGGGTGTAGGGAGGATTGCCATGAAACTAGTCCATGATGCTTCAGTTCTGCTTCTCCACCTTCATTTCTGTTGTGTTTTTTTTTTCCACCACTACTATTACTATTCCCTTGTGGGTTTATATCCACTGATGACTTTTTTAAGGCAGGTAAATATCTTTCCCTCCCCATCCTGCTTTCCTTGACCAGTTAGGAACATAATATGGACACCTCATCTGACAGAACCTACAGTTGGTTGTCTTTCCCACCACCACTTGGGTTAGGCTAATGTTTCCTTGAAAGTTAACAAAACTATCCCTGAGACTTGATTTTCCCCAAGAGTTCTAGAATCATTGTGGACCCCCCCTTCACATAACTTCCTAGTATCATCTAGCCATATGGATGTAGCTTCCTGGTCACCTACATGTATAAAAGACTCACTTATGTGGAGTAAGGACCCTTCCAACTTGGTAGATGTCCCAAGCAAGTCACCATACCCTGATCTGCTAACCAAAGATGTTTTCCATATAGAGCCTGGAGGGAGTTGGAAGGGGAATTCTATCTACTTAAGATAAAAGCTTCAGTATCTCTGTTGAATATTTTTTCAATGTTGTGACTCAGCGAATCTCCTTTTGCTAACTGATGAACAACCTATTCATGTCTCATTAAGTTCTAACACTGATTCTAAATTAATAAAGGACAAGTCTGAATCTAACTCACCCATGATACCTATCTAGGTGGGACAAGAAGTGTATGTCGAATTCAGTTTGGGGATTTTATCATATCTGTTTAGGCCTGTACCAAACTACTCAGCTAGTTAGCATCAGAGATTCCTGTGCCTGAAGGGGAAAGGAGAGATCATTCTAGCTAAAAGTCTGAGAAGGGACTGATTCTGGGGAAGAAGTAGAGACTTGGACTGAATTTCAGCCTCTTCACTTCCTAGAAAAATCTTGCAGGGTGAAGTGATACCAAACTCAAATAAAAATCAATTTTTATGTCAATTAAAAAAACCCACAAACAATCTGTGTTATATTTTTATTTATTTTGTTAAACATTCCCCAAACCCTCATGAGTTAGTTTGACACTTCTGGTGTAGAAGATTTAGACATTTTCCTCACTGTCCTAGATATCCTGAATAGCTAATAGTGATGTCTGCATCAGAAGCCAAGATAGACTGGATGAGATGAGGAAAACAGTTTCAAGGCACTACAAAGAACCAGAAGAAAAGATATCCTTTACCTAAGGGAGACTTTTTGAGGACTTTGCACAAAGAACCTCCAGGAAGTGTTAGTTTCCCGTTTGACACATGTGCTCCTGATTTCCCCTGGACTTTGTACATATTAATCGGGGCATGTGTTATAAACTTTGAAATAATGTTTTATGCCAACAATTTTTACCATGCCACCTTAGTGAATGGATTTCTAAAAATTAATCACATCAGCCTGAAGAAGTTATGAAGGACTCATAACCATAACTCTCAATACTTCAATGCCTTAAATTCACCCCTTGAAGCCCTAAGGAGACATAGGAGATAATCTCAGAGATCTTCTATGCAAGTGGGGTTAGGGATAATGACCTCAGAGCATGTGCTATATACCTTTTCTTCTTTTTTTTTTTTTCAATATTTTGACTTTGTTCAAGTACTTGTTGCTTCCTCATAGAATTGCTGGTTGCTGTTTGGTCTCCTTTAGGGAGCTTATTAATTGGGTGAGATTTACTGCTCTATCTTTGAAGCCATTTATTTTCTTCCTGAGTAGAACAGGTATATTTAATGAAGAACCCCCAGGGGCCCCTCGTGTCAGCCTGTGTGTCTCATCCATCCTTTGAGAAACCATACAATAGAGATTCTGTTTCTCTTAGAGATTCTGTTTTTCTTAAAATTCTTTTTGTGCTATGAGACAGTCCTGGAGAGATCTTGCTTTTTGCCTACTCCCAGACTGCTTTTACTCACTCCCTAATCTCTTTTCCTAGACGATTACTCCGTGTTACATGACAATTCTCAAACAGGAGTTGCTCACTCCCATATCCCCTCCTTTTTCTAAAACTTACTCTTGTACATTTAGTCTTTGTTACTGGGGTAGATTTTCCATGGATAGATTGTCCCCTCAAGGCCAAGTCAATAGGTTAAGAGGAAAATGGTTAGGATGGGGGTATTGTGGTCAGGGTCTATAAAAACTGCTGTGCAGGGCACACCCTTGCCCTCCGCAGCCATTGCCATCTTGAGCATAGGTGGGAGTCCCCTTTCTTGAGAAAGCTAAATAAATATCTTTCCTTTTTGCTCCTTTGGTCAAGACAAATTTTTATTATGGGAGTCATCCCACACATTCCTAAGTCTTTTCTGCAGAATGCTTATTCATTCATTCATTTATCTCTTCACAATGTTAAGGTGTTCATGGAGTCCTTGTGGAAAATCTATTGGTTTTTCTTTCTGTCTCTGCATAAAGATGTCATGGAGTTATTCTCTACTTCTAGTCTAAACTCTGTAGTATATTACAGCATATAATCATTTTTATACTGGTTATTATCTTGGGTTTACTCATATCTTTAACCTTAGTTCCTGAATTGGAGCATGATGTTAGGGCCAGGTTTCATCTTCTGTTGCTCTTTTGAGTTTTTGTGGCCAGCCCTGCTTAGTCTCCCCTTGGGTCACCTCTGTTTCTACACTCTGACCTAGAGTAAGATCTTCCTGAATCTTTGAAACTAACTGTGCTTTATGTTTAGGAGTACTCCGTGGAATCTCAAAACAGAGTGGTAGGTCCTTCAAAGCCGCTGGATGCTTGGGTTGTTCTGATCTGAGCACTTCCATGCTACATTGGCTGTTGGTGACTTCCAAGTTTCCTACTGTGTGTTATTGATCATTGTGAGTCTTTCTCAGTGGAATCCTCCCCTGTTGCTACCTCCACAAAGAATGGCAGTCAATGCATTTCTCTGACCAGACTTTGATCTTGCTGGGAGGCTACTGCCTTTTTTCCTGATCTGCTACAGACTTTGCTTGCAGATCCCTGTTTCTTATTTCCTATGGGCTTCTGCCTTTTTTTGTCAAGCTCTGTGGTGGAAGAAGTTACTTAATGTGGTTCCTAATTGGATTTCTGATTATTATTTGCTCTGGTGTGCATTTCAGGTTTTTGTTGCAGTAGAAATGTGGAAAGTGGGTGGTCTGCTTCTATTTTGGCAGCCAACTTGGTCATAAGTTCCTCATGTTAATTCATAAAGATTTTTACTTTGTTGGAGTTCTTTGTATGTAGATTCAATTGGAATTGTTCTATAACTGGAGCATATTTTTCCTCTTTTTTTCTGAAGGTAGAGTTAGAACTAAAAATTATATAAAAGTGAATATTTTGTTATTTGGCACAGTGACCTGACCATAATTTTCTTTAAAATATGTACTACGATACTTATAATTATGTACATATTACAATAGAAGTTAAAACTGAATTTAATGAGAGGTGTGATACAATATGAAGACGCATCCTTTGTAATTTATGTTATGTAATTCAGTCCTACCCAAATTAAAATGGAGGGAAGCAGGGTTCTTTCTCAACCTTCAATGTCTAGAGCTCAGAAACCACTCTCATTTGAAGAGACAACTAGTGCCCCTATGAAATGATTGACGTGGTGGGGTCAGGATGGTTATAATGGAGAAAGGAAGAATTTTCCCAATGGCATTATCACAGGTAGTGCTGTGGAAAACCTGGGTGAGGTTATAACTGGTCTGAAGAACTCAGTTTTATCTCACAAAATGAGAGGTTGAGAGTGTTCAGGGGTGGAAATGAGCAGGGAAATATCAGTAAATTGGGGTAGATGTGGCAATATTGGAGACAAGTTCCATTATTGACAATAGTGGTGGGGGAGACAGGACTACAATGCAAACCATATTCCTATCCTTCATATCATCTGACCACACATTCTTTGGGGATCAGACTGAAGCTTCCTTGGAGTTGACCCATGGAGCCTACTTTGAAGATTATTGAATAAATGCAAGTATAGCATCTCTCAGGAATGAAATTTCATATTGGGTGTTATGCTGCAATAGACTACTTCTGAGCCTAAGATTAAATGATTCTACAGCAACATGAGCACATTATATTTAATATTTTTTCTTCTTTTAATAATGTTTCTTGTTTTCAAATCATCTTTATTTCCAAACTCATTCTTCCGACCTCCCTGATTCAGGAAGACACCCTCATAACAAAGGGAAAGGAAAAAAAAGCATTTCAACCAACATATCAATCATGTTTGACATAATAGGTGCTAATCCATCACATAATCTCACAACTTGCAAAGTATGAGAGTTTAGTGGGAGATTTATTTTCCCAACTCTTCTGTGAGACAAAGCTAGATTACCTACATTTTATTTTAAATGTACTTTGAAAAATAATTTCCCAGAGCAGTTCAGTTTATATTATTTCCTATAAAATAAAATATAGACAGAAACACATCAAAAGTTTCAAAAGCAAAAATATTGACATAGAATATATCATTCTTATGTCATATTAAGACACTGATTTTGCTATTGAACTTGCAATTACAAATGTACAATAATTAAAAGGAGTTTTACAACTTACTTTTCTCATTCTTCACATATGTTTTATACAATTATTTTACTATGACTCACATAAGATCTATATTGTATAGCTATGTACTATCCTGGATATTTGAAATTCTTGAATCAAAACCACAATTTAAGATAAAGTTGACCTTGGTACCTAGAACATAAATATGCTCACCAGTTGGCTAGAACAGGGAAGAAGAGGAGCTTTTAAACAATTTTTTTTGAAAAATTTTTAAATAATTATTTTTTTTCTATTTTTTTGTGACTTTTGCCAAACCATAAAATTAGAATAAGTCAAGCCTGAAGCCTTGACTCAGGGAAATAAGTACATTTCTTTCAGAAATATATAAAAAAAAGACTGCCTAGAAGGCATATTAGAGGTTGAGTTCAATCCTTTATTTTATAAATAAGAAAATTAGACCCAGGGAAACTAAATGATTTGGCCATAGTAATACAAACACATAAGTAACAGAGCCAGTATTTGAAGTTGGGTCTTCTGACTGCAGAACCAGAAGTTTTTCCACTAATTGTGTCTTTTGCCATCATTTTCTATCAATAAAGTTGGATTTAGTTTAAGTTGGATTACGGATTTAGGCAAGGATTTTTGCCTTTGTTCAGTTGTTTCAGTCATATCTTACTCTTCGTGGCCCAATTTTATTTTTGCTTGGCAAAGAGACTGGATAGGTTTCATTTTCTACTCCAGCTCATTTTACAGATGAGGAAACTAAGGCAGACAGGGTTAAATGACTTGCCCAGAGTCACACAGTAAGTATCTGAAGCCAGATTTGAAATCAGACTTTTCTGACTCCAGCCCCAGTACTTCATTCACCTTATTCACTTTTATTCACCTCACTTTATTCATGTCAGTTTAATTCACCTGTATATAATTACACTATAAATCAATCTCTCCCATTGTAGGTTACAAGAATACAGTAGTTCTCCCAATGTATTGAAACAATAACAAAAATAGGATATTCAAACAGATCAGCATAAACTTAGTTACCTATGAGCCTATGCTTAATGTAAATTTAATTATATTTAGCTAGCATATGATTTACATTTAACTTAATGTAAATCAATTTATATTTTCTTCCTAAAATTTGAGGTAGCCAGATTTTTCTCTCAGCCTATTAAGTCACTGTACAAATAAAATAAGATAAAGTAAAATGCTATGCTATATGCTCACATATTACGGTGATCAGTGATATAAGAAATGATATTGAAAATGAAGAAAAATAACCCCTCCAAAAAAAAGTAAAAAGAATAAGCCAGGGCATTCAACTTAGGCTTCTTTGAATGGGTGGGATAAGCAGAGTCACCTTGAAGAAAAATGATATTTCTGAGATAAATAATAAAGAGAATCTGGAAAAAGTGAAAATATTTTATCTTTCTCCTTGGGGGTTTGAGAAGAGATTTAACAATGGAATATATTTAATTACTGATGAATGAGTGTGCTTTTCCTGCAAGAACATTTAATGAGTTACAGTGTGGAGGAAGGAAGTTGTTATTAGAAGGAAGGAAAAATAATTTTTTGTTTCCTATTTCAAATGTGACTCTTCCATCCCTGGAGAAGAGAATAATGATTTATGTTTTGACTTATAAAATTATTACAGGCTGCTACATCTGGATATTTAGGTGCTACCACAATAGCAGACCTTTCTATCTGCCCCATGTCCTTCTCTCCCCACTCCACACAAGGAAACTTGGGAAATGGATCTAGGATATGGACAACATAATCAAATTTTTTTTTCAAATTTAGATCTTTACTCAACTATTTTCTGTCTTTGAGGACACCGGAAAACTTTTCCTGGAGACTTTTTAAAACTTTTTCCTTAAAGCCAATAGTTTTCTTCTTCCACTACATTGTCTACCTTCCCCATCTTTTGTCTAATCCATATGTAAATATCACTTTTTTTCTGAAAAAAAAAAAAGAAACATAAGATTCTTTACTTTGAAGCTTCAAATATTCCAAGACTGAGTAAATCTGATATTGATTTCATTGAGTTGGGTTTTTTTTTCCATCTCTGTTATCAGAGTCAAGTTTACTTGGGAAAAAGAAAGAGAAAACAAGTCAAACTAACATCACCTGGACCCTTTTAAAATCTTTGTAGAGAGAGGAACCATCCTGACATTTTTTTGTGAAATGATCTCTCATTTTAACTTTCTTATGTTCATATATCAGCATTAATACTAGGTACCTAACCTAAACTTGGTACCTAGACAAGTCCTAGTGATAATGGGGGTTGGGGGAATAACAGGAATATGTTTTTTTCTTCCTTTTCAAAAGTGTGTTTTTCTTTTATCCTCACTTGTCTGACTCTGAGACAGTGAATACTGATTATAAAAGACACATTGGTGCTCCCAACTTCAGTCCATTATATCCATCTGGGTAGAGAAAGTATGACAGGCGTGCGTGGGTGTGGATATGTGTTGTGAGAATATAGAAGCAGGCATGCAGGCTTTAGAGAGCGAGAAAGTGAGAGCGAGAAAATGGACTGTGAAAATATAAGTCTATCCCAAATTCTGATTAACAAGTCTGTTACTTTACTCTCCATTTATGTGAATTCATTTTGCAGTCAAGACACATGGCATTCATTTGTGTGTGTGTGTGTGTGTGTGTGTTTCCCAAGGAAATGTTCTGTTGCTAGAAATAAAGAACTAATAAATCTGCATGCTATTGTTTGAAATAGCCTTCCCATTAACTCTACACCATTAAGCATGACTAGGAAAAAGATGCATTTAATGGGCCACCTTAAGGTCCACCTTAAATGTATGGAGTAAAATAAATTTTAGGAATTGAAATACGTAGATTGGATGTAAAAACACAGCAGCTATCTATTTGATATTTTATTCTTTTTTAACCTTTATAATTATTTTCTTTTAAATTTTTATTCTTAATAAATTAAATTAAAATTTATTAATTTTAATTCATTTTAATTTATGAAATAAAACAAGCATTTCCATAGCATAGGAAACTCTATGCTTTTATGTACATATGTAGTATGAAGCAAATCATTTCTTCACCTTAACTTTCCAATTCTTTTCTATCTTTGACTCTAGCATTTTCTTTGTCATATCTGGTTGGGGCTCCTTGGCTACTTGACTCAGCAGTAGTTCATGGAACAGAATACTACATCATTATATTAGTAATTCTCCCTGAAACAAGATCTTAAGCATATATAAGATAAATTAAATTATGAATTAATGTATGAGAGCATGCCACACAACCCAACCACATACACATATATGTTTATGCTTTGTAATTCCTGCAATTGGTCCAGAGAAGAAAAGACATACTGGGATGGGATCCCGGCACACACACGCAAAAGTTTGTTTGATACAGTAGGTACATTGAGAAGTCCTGAATGTGTGTTGTATAGAAGACTTCCAGTTGAGATGGTAGAAGACCACAGATCTCCCAGACCAATAAAGTACTAGAAAGTGTACCATAAGGAACAAAAATAAAGAAAATCAAAGACAAACATTCATCAAGCTCTTCTAGCCAGTGTCAGCTCACATGAGAAGACTTCCAGAAACTTCCAAATGCTCTGAGTGGAGACAAGAGAGGGAAGACAAAGATCTCACCACACAGCACCAGAGTCGCAGCAGGAAATAGGGACAGTGTAGCACACCAAAAATGATTTTAAAAAAATAGATATTCCAATGCCAGAGCCAAACCAGGAAACAGGACCTGACTAGGAATAGCTTACCCAAATAACTGACTTCCTCAAAAACAAAATGGAGTAAAAACGTAATGACTCTATAAGAAAGAACTGGACAGCACCATGGCTAGAGCACTAGGCCTACAGCTAAAGGTCCTAAGTTCAAATCAGGCCTCAGACACTTACTAACCATGATTCTTAGCAAATCACTTAACTTCAGTTTTCTTTACCGTAAAAATGGGAATCATAATCACATCTGTCTTCCAGAGTTGTTTTGAGGATCAAATGAGATAATATTTGTAAAGTGTGTCACACACTGTCTGCCACATAATAGGTACTACATAAATGTTAGTTATGAAAATAATAATGGTTTGTATGATAATGTTAAGGTAATGTTATTAAAATAATATGATATATTTTAACCTATAAATTATAATCATTTTTGTCATTGTTATTATAGATAAGACATGAAATCATAGAAAAAAATTAAAGTGAAAAAAATAGAGCATATGAAGTTCAAAACTTTAAACATTATCAGATTCTAAAGCTGACCAAAGACCCTGAACATGTTTTTTTTTTAAAAAAAGAAAACTACCCAGATTTACTAGAAACAGAGGGCAAAGTGAAAAAGAAAGAATCCATCAGCTGTTTCCTGCAAGGAACCACAAATAGAAAATACCCAGAAATGTCATAGCCAACACCCAGAGTTTTCAGATCAAAGAAAAAAAATATTACAAATAACCAGAAACAACAAGACAAGAGTGCAGGTACCAAGAAATTTCAATCAGGACCGGACCATATATAGGACGGAAAAGCTTCTGCAAAGAAGGAAAGAAAAATCTATGAATCCAATGTTCCAAAAAGCAAAAGATAAACAGTTAAAATTAAGGATAGCCCACCTTGAAAATCTGAGTATAATACTACAAGATGGGGAAAAAAGATTCTTAATAAGCATTCTTAGATCAGAGCTAATTTGAAGTGCAAACACATCACAAAACAAAGAAAAGAGAATGCGTTCAAGAAATGGAAAAGGGCTAAATGATGATTAAATACTTACATCTTCAGAGAGGTAGAAGTGATTGTGTCCTCTCAGAATCCCGTTGACTTCTAGAATTACAGAGGGTCTAGAGGAAGACAAAGGCAGAGGCTGATATTAGTTGGAATCCATAGCATTGGTTTTAAGAAAGGGAAGGAAGTGAGGAATATAATAGGAATGAGGTAAAGAAGAAGGAGGATGAACTTGCTAGTTTTCATAATTGGAGTGTGAGAAATGAATAGTATATAAGCAAGAGAGGGAGATGGGGAAATGGCATCTAAGAACCTCACTCATCTGAAGTGAGCAAAGAATTATTGAACTTGCAAACACAAATAATTTGGCATAGGAATATTTTAAATTCAGTCGTGAAATAAATGAGAACAGAGAAAGGGGATCTGAGAAAATTTAAGAGAGAAAAAAGAATTTGAAAGAAAATAGTTACAAATAAAACAAACTTCAACTTCAGAGGATGGACCAAAAACTAGAGATCAAAAAAAGAGAAAGAAAGTACAAAAACCAGTGGTCAGAATCTGGATTAGGCAAAAAGGGACAGAGAAATGGGATCAAATGCCCTTAATTTGAAATGACTAATATTATCACATTTCTTTTACTTTTTCTTAAAGAAAGGAATGAGATACAAAGAGTGGGGGAAAATAAGAATATATGATGGCAAGAGAAACACAATTATTAGTTTAAATGTTATGAACTCACCCATAAAACAGAAGAGCATAGCAGGATGAATTAGAGAGCAGATTCTAGTAGCATATCATTTATAAGAAGCATGCTTGAAATATAAAGATTCATATAGAGTTAAAACAAGCATAATATATTATGTGTCAAGCAAATTCAAAAAAACATGAGCAGCAATCATAATATAAGATATAACAACAGCAAAAAAAATAGGCATGGTTTAAAAACACTATCCTGGAAAATACATTGTGATTAAAGGTACCATAGCTGAAAAAATATCAAAATTTGATAAAGTAATATAATTCACTGGATGACACTATAAATACCTACAGGAAAATATCACAGCAAGAAAAACAGAAAGTAAATGACTATATTAAAATTATAATAATGTGCCCTCTTTTCAGACCTAAGTAAACCTAATTTTTAAAGGTAAATGAGACAGAAAGGACTTCAATGAAATTTTAGAAAATTTACATATGATAAATCTGTAACAATTGTGAAATAGAATCAAAAGGTCTATAAATATTTCCCAGCTGTTTGCCATCTTTACAAATAAATAAAAAACTATGTGTTGTGGCTGAAGAAAGATGAAATGGATGAGGAAACAAGGATTGACCTTTCAAGGATAACAAATTCATTAAGCAATGCATGTAATTGTCTAAGAAATCAGAACTAGACTTCCTCCCCAGGTTGAGGCTGAACCCTGAACAGAGGGAGAGACTGGCTTTTACACATTAAAAACAATTCATCCAGTAAGACTAACTTATTAAAAGGAAACAATACAATATTAAGTAATCTGATTTCTCATTGGAAGAAAGATTAAGGACTCTCCACATTGAGAGGAAGACAGTGGACAGGTACAATTATCAGAATTCAGAAAAAGAGGTGTCCCACTCACCCCAAGTGTTTGTAAACAAAGGACCATGGAAACAATAAATGATTGATCACTATGGGGCCAGTTTTCAAATAAGACTTGTAGGTTTCTTGAGAGGTATCATCATGAGAAAACTCCTTACATCAGTCTTTGGGTCTGACTACATTTCTGGTCAGAATAGCCTAAGCCTTAGTTAAGGGTCTCTAAGCAGCAGACAAGGATGGTCTGGTTTCCCAGTTATGAAGGGATAGGTTCAAACAATACAATAAGTTTTTTTCTCCCAAGTTCCACAATTGAATAAAGTATTTTCACAAGCTAGAAATTGGATTAGACACATAATTGAATAAAAAGGCAACAGAGCTAACTCCAGAATTGAATCACAAGTTGAAATCAGTGTGGTTCACTTTATTCCCACAATTAACCAGTTTCTGTCCTCATCCCCTCAATTCCCTCAATGTTAGGACATAAAAACCATAAATGTTTGAAGAAAAGCAGACATGTTAAGCACATCTATAAAACAATAAAAATATAATCAATAAAGCATCTTTGAAAATTTGATTTAAACTTAAATGGAGACTAAATAATTTAATCCTAAACATATGTGTGCATACATGTACACACATATAAACACACACATATGATGAGTTGTTATTCACATTGTCCCATAAGTATTAGTGTAGTTTAAAGATTTTAAACCTTGGAACTACACTCAGACTTCTGAGTCACCCTATTTGTATCGCTAGAGTGTCGTTGGTGTTGTTTTTAGTGCAGGGCGAATAGTGCAGCAATCATTCAGAATACTTGAAGCCCATTGAAATGAAAAATTTCCAGAACGGATGTTGTCCTCTGATACAAAGCAGAGGGAAATAAGCATTGCAAGCCTGTGCCAGTGAGAAACTATTGCTTCATCATTATCCAATGTAATTTTTAACTTCTTAAAATATAAACTTATAATGTTAAATATGGCTGTTTCCATATTATATATATATATATATATATATATATATATATATATACGTGTGTGTGTGTGTGTGTGTGTGTGTGTGTGTGTGTGTGGTAGAATCAGATACACTTAAGATCTACTAGCCTGTGGAGTTGCCTATGGCAGAAGATATTACTATTTCCAGCAAGATCAGAAATATTTTCTGCTTCTCATGGGTCTATATAGACTGGCCATAGCAAGTAAAACTAGTAAAATCTTTCCGCTACATCCAATTCTGATACATGCACGTAGAACTTGCTTATTTCTTACTTCCAAATAATGTGACTAGGGAACTATGATCATGCAGAAATTACCTATCTCAATACTTTATCATATCAATCATTAAGTATTTATATCATACCTCATTAATTAGCTATTGTTAAAAATTCAGGAATCAAATCATTTGTGGTGTTTGTATTGATCAGATCTTTCTTACAAAATGAATTTCTTGCTATTTGCACTAATATTGAGCTAAAGTATTTTTATAAAATCATGTTGCCATTTAAACAAGAAAAAGAGTATTAATGGAACAAAAAGCAAACTATAGGAACAATAGGCAATTTCACAAAAGAAAATAAAAATTATGAAACAACACACCAAGAAGCTTTTGGAATGAAACCAAAGAAATCTGTATGGGAAAATTTAGATCAGTAAAAGAGAAATAACAGATCATTGAAGTAGGCATGCAACTTTAAGAAGTAGAAAGGCAAAAAATTTAAAAATTCTAACTAAACACAAAATAGAAATTATTAGAGCAAAGAGATACAAAATGAAATTGTAAATTGACCTAAGAGCTTGGATTTGAGGGTGAAAGTAATAAAGCAGAAAATTATCTAGTTGGCTAATCTGATTTAAGAAAAGAAAGAAGAACCAATTTTTACAGTCAAAAAAAGAAAATTCACAAATAGATGAAGAGGAAATAAAGGAAATTATTAGAAACTGTTTTTGCCCAATTTTATGCCAACTTAAATAGAGTGGATGCACATTTTCAAAAAAATAAAAGTATGCAGGCAGAATAAAGAAATAATCTGAATAACCAAATCTCAAGAGAAAAAAAGTAATAGATAAACATAAAATGGAAAATATGCAGGAGTGGATAAAGTTATAAATGAATTATATGAAAAATTTAAAGAATAAGTCATTTCAATTTTATATAATTTTTTTTACTAAAGTATGTAAAGAGATAATATCAAATACCCTATGAGACAAGTGTGACACTACTGATAATTTTAAGTACTTTTGCACTACTCCTATTACCACTGTCACAGGGTAGGAGGATTTCAGGTACAAGGTACAATCTGCTGGAATTTAGACCATGATTGTTTTGTAACATGTCTACTAAATCAGCCATGATATGATTACTGGGGGGAAGAGGGCGAGAGTAAATAATTATATAATTTCCATTTTATTGTCTCTACTTATGAAGGTATTGATTTGGAATACTTGTCTTTTATGGGAATTTTATTCAAACACACAAATATAAGAAATGCTAAACTGCGTCGTATTTCTTTTCCACCTAGTCTAGTATTCCACCCCAAGTGCTGGCGTCATGGACTGTATTGTGGCAATATAGTATTCAATGAAATTAACCTCAATGGTCAGGGATGAATCTAAAGTATTATTTTTCTTCAGTAGCCCATTATTTATCTTCAATTACTGAAAATATAACAATGAAGAAAAAAGGGACATGATGGATATGAGCAGGTCAAAACATAAAACCTATGTGAAATTTCAAAGAATAACAGGAGCAAAAGATGACAGGGAAATGAAGATGGGCTGTAAATGTAATGAGAATGAAGGATTGCAGGTGGACAGTTCAAGGACTTTTGATTCCAAAAGAAAGCATGGAACATCTTCAACACATTGAGTGGACTCCTTGTAGAAACCATTTAGAAGAATATGGACAGGAGTGATATGGAATAAGTAGATATGCATAGATGAGTTATAACCTTCATTGTTGGAAGAAGATCCAAATCAATTAAACCATAGATCCATCTTAGCATTTCTTTGCTGAGAATAATAGTCCTTCACTAGTCAACGGAGCTGATCTCACATAGTTTTGGGTGTGTCTTCTCTTTGTGAGGGTAACAACAATTACAGTATCACCATGAAAATCTTTTCCCTGTATTTCCGTAAATTCTTCTTAGAAAATGTGCCCATCATGCTGTAGGTACTCATTTTTTCATGAAATATATTAAAATTAGAACAACAAAGAAAAGGTTTGTGTGAACTCTATATGAAAATGACACACAAAGTTCTGAAGAATTCCATATTCTAATTAAATTAAAACAGTTTTGCACAAATCAAATGGAGTTAAAATTATGAAAATCAAGTAACTGAGAAAATTGTGGCAATTTACTATGAAAACAGTATAAGACAGGTTAACAACTGATTCTACATAAGAACAATATCCATTCACCTAACTGGCATAAATAGGTCATTTTCAAATTAAGAAATCTATACGATCAACAAAAATATTTTTTTTCAAAAAGTATTCCATTAATAGAGAATTTCATATTAATGCAAATCTGAAATTCTACCTCACACCCATCAGATTGGCACTGATGACAAAAAAAGGGAAATGACAATTGTTGAAAGAGCTGAAGGAAACAGATACACCAACACACTCTTGGTGGAGCTGGGAATTGGTTCAACCATTCTGGAAAGCAAGTTGGAACTATGCCCCAAAAGTCACTACACTGTGCATACCAATGATACAATTACTAAGTCTAAACCTTAAAGATATCAAAGAAAGAGGAAATGGACCCATATGTACAAAAATATTTATAGTAGCTCTTTTTGTTATAGCAAAGAATTGGAAAGTTAGGGGTGCCCATATGTTGAAGAATAGTTCAACAAATTATGGTATATCAATGTAATGTAATGTTATTATGACATAAGAAATAATGATATGGATGGTTTCAGAGAAAACTGGAAAGGCCTGTGATAGAGTGAGCCAAATCAAGGGAACAATTTAAACTATGTGTGTGTGTGTGTGTGCATGTGTGTGTGTGTATACATATATATGTGTGTATGTATGTGTACATATAAATATATATAAACTATAATATAAGCTATATACATATATATAATATATAAAACTTCAAAAGGCTTGAGAATTCTGATAGTACAATAAAAAAAAAACCTTCTTCCCTACCAGAAGACTGGAGTTAAATATGATATTACTTTCAAAGAGAGGGTATAGATTCATAAGGCAGAACAAGAAATGAATTTTTGGACATGGCCAATGCATGAATTTGCTCGGCTTGACTATGCATAATTATTACAAGTTTTATTATTTATTTATTTTTAGTTATTCAGTTGGGGAGAAAATGAGTGCTTGTTAATTGAAAAAAAAATTAATTTAATTTGAAAAACCATAATGTGCTATAGGCCTTCATCTGGTTTTTTTTTGTTGTTAATTTCATAGTTCCAAGTGCAACACTCAAACGCTCCATCTGTTATTCCTTATTCTTGCTAAGATCCTAAGATAGCGATGCTTTGGCAGATCTATGATTTCATTGGTTTGTGTTAGAATGTAACACAAGCCTCAAAGAAATGTGGCTTTATGTTATGTTTTATGTGAGAATATATATATATACATATATATGTATATATATACATATATATGTGTGTGTATGTGTGTATGTGTGTGTGTTTGTGTGTGTATGTGTGTGTGCGTGGTTACACTGTGTTATGTTGCCAGAGGCAGCCTATGGTAGTGGATATAGTGGACTTCAGGTTTACAAAGACTAAGACTGGCTGTGTGACTCAGGACAAATAAAGCAGCTTCTCTGATCTCTAGGCAATTCTCTAATATTAAAAGTTATAGAGCAAATGGTGATCTCCATTGGCAAGTTTCTTACCAGGAATTCCATATACCTATGAAATTAAAGGTCCAGTCCCCTCCAAAACTGTTGTTATGCAAGAACAAAATTATTTGGCTGAAAGAGGAACAATCCAAGACATCACAAAAGTGGAATGGGATAAACAGGAGCCCTTCTTGGAAGGTTCGGAACTTCCTTAGATAAAATGAAGTAATTAGTCTTCTCCTGACCTGCTGATTGAATGGAGGAAGAAAAAATAATGACACAGTTCATCTCAGAGCAAGCCAAGTTACTCTGCACATTGTGGGCTAGCACACAAAAGCATTGCTATGGATACTACCTCCACCAGATCTGATTTCAATCCCTCTCATTCTATGAGATGCACTTAAATGATTTTTTAAAATAAATTATCTAAGGAAAATCTATCTAGTGGACTAAAGGCCTTCCTTTTGTTCTTTTAGTACCTTAGGGGTGTTAATAGTAGGGTTGTACATCTCCTGTATCATATTTTTTTAAAAACTGACTGTTCTCTTCTGATTATAAATGTACTTGATATAGTCTTTTAAATAATTTATCTTATACAAATCCTCATTGGCTATGTTTTGATAATGTGGTTAAATATATTCACTATGCTGTATGTATATGTATATACATATAAATGTACAAATAATATCCATTACTCCCGAGATCATACTTTTATCTGTTCCAGATTTCTGTGAGGCAGGCATCCTAGACTTTTACGGAACACAATAGCAATAATTGCCATGAAGGTGGACCTTCAAGGGTGTTGATTACCAAATCCCCCACCTACCTCAATAGATCTCTCTCCAGAAATAAAAACAACAGCAATTAGGAATAGCAATTATGATTTCAGATAAAGCCATAGTCACAAGAAGCAACATATGTAGCATCAATTTATGTGTGTATATACATATATTGAGTGTATGTGTGCATATTATATATAGTGTACATATATATATATAATAGCATAGCATCTTAAAGGAAAAGTTAATTAAATTGGATGGATAAATAGATGATAAAACCACATGGGGGACCTTAATGTACCCCATTCAGAACTAGAAAAATCTAAAAACATGATAAACAATAAAGAAGTTAATAACCTGAATAGAACTTAAGGAAAAAAAAAACTAGAAATGATAGAACTCTATTATTCTGCTACATGCCTTACTTTTGCAAAAAACAAACAGAAAAACAAACCATTAACTTCTAAAGAAAAATAGAAACACCAAATACATTACTTGTGAATCACAATGCAATTAAAATTTTACTTATTAATGAATCCTTAAAGAAAGAATTAAAAATTAATCGGGAACTAAATAGCATAATTCGAAAGAACTCAAACAGCTAGGTGGCTCAGTAGATAGAGTGCTGGACCTGGAGTGAGGAAGATCTGAATTTAAATCTACAGATACTTAGTAGCTGTGTGACCCTCAACAAGTCAATTAACCTCTATTTGCTTTAATCATTGCCAAGAAAACCCTAAAAGGGGTAATGAAGAAGCAGACACAACTAAAATGACTCAATAACAGCAACAAAGAACTGGTAGATTGAGGGGGGAAAGCTACAAAAATGATTTTAAAAATTTGTTAAAGAAAATTACAATAATTGAAAAATTAAAAATAATGATATGCAGCTAAAGAAGGAGAAAATTTGCAGGTTTAAACACTTTGATCAACAAAAATACAGAACAAATCAATTCACTGAATATACAATTTTTAAAATATACCATATTTTCAAATAACTAAAAAACCAAGTAGAAATTCTAAAAATTAAAAAAGAGATTAATGAAATTGAAAAGAAAAGGGTTATTAGATTGACCTAACTGGGAGCCACTTTTAAAAACCTAATAAAATAGATAAATGGTTAACCAATTTAATTTTTTGAAAGAGAGAAAACCAAATTAAATCAAAAAATGAAAAAGATCTCATGACAAATGAAGAGGAAATGAAGGAAATTATTTTATTCAATTACATTTTGACAAAAGTGATAATTTCAAGAAAATAGATGTGTCTTTACAAAAATGTAAAATGCCCTGCATAACAAAAGAACAGAGTAAACTACCTCAAATAAAACAAAATTGCTCTATATAATAAATAATATTTATCTAAATCTAAGAGCAAACATGTGTAATTGAGAAAGGTCAGAGACATTTCCAATAATATCAAGGATAAAGCAAGAATGTTTATTATGATTACTACTATTTAACTATTTTTGTGTATAAAAGTATCCAAATTAATTCAGTAGTATGTTAATTAATAAAATGAATACATGTATGTGCATATAAACATATAAATTAATTTAGTTATCAGTAGTATGCTAACCAAATTACCAAAGGATTACTTTATAGAGCTAGAAAAAATAATAATGAAAGTAATCTGAAGGAACTTGATTTAAATTTATAAAAATGAGCTATTCCTCATATACCCTTATGATTATACACATTTTGTTGTTATAATAGATCTATTTTTAATTTGCATTGTTTTGCCATTATACAAAAAAAGATAGAAAGACAGATGTAATGTATTGTGGTTATTATTGATCATTTCACTGAAATCTCAGCAATTAATTTAGAAATTTGACTTTCTAATTGTCATTGTCTATATATACTGTTCATAAATTATATTTGAAGAGCTAAAATTTAGTAAAGAGAATCTTCAGTAATCTTCAAACTGAATGACTTTCCAATGATCAATTAACTAAAATATAAGGAGAATAATAACAATGATATGGTGGGTTTTTAGCTTCAAATCCTCAAAGTAATTCAAGCAAGGAAAAGTCTGATTTATTAAAAACTTGTCAACTTCATACATGACTCTGTAATTGACCAATGGAACTTATATTTGAAGAAGTAAATGGGTGTTAATGGTAAGCTGTGGCAATGTGTTAGGAGGATAGTTACATTTTTAAATACAGTATATAAATTATTTATATGGTGATTTAGGTAACTACTAATTATTATGGAATCTATGGAAGTTAACTGGATAAATTATGGATTGATTGTTATGCATCATAATTTCTTACTGTCCCATCTGTTAGTTAGATGATGTTGTAAAATTGGATGAAATAATGAAATAACAGGCCACCTCTACATCTTTGAACATAAATGTGTTGGTTAGCTCCTGTGAGAGTTTTATGTAATGCACAAAGGACTCTCTTCCCAAGTTTAGAGTCTCTCCATTTCATGTCATTGAAAAGAAGGAAAGTTCTAAGGAAGGAACTTCACAGAGTCCCAAGACCTTTAGCCCTGGGGTTCAGTTTTGGATCTATGGACTCTAATTTAAAATACATGTAGAGCTGATATTGTATGCAATACATTAAGCCATCTATATTACCTGTGACTGGATTTATATATACTCTGGTTTTCAGTGAACTATCATGAATGAATGGGTGAATGAAACATTTATTAAGCACTTACTATGCATAAAACACTATGCTAAGATCTGGAAATACAAATAAAAAAGAGAGATTCTGTTGCCAAGAAACTCACATTTTAATGAAGGTGATAACACATATGGAAGTCACAATTTACCTTGATCCTCCAAGTACAAAATATCAGATGTTAATACTGTTTCATCAATGTCATTTTGACTCATGAAATGACGTTGTTTTGTAATGTTGTGCTCTTTGATAGTGCCAAAGACTGTTGACAAGAAGTCTGTTTTTGGAGTCTTCAGTACCTGTGACCATTGTGCCAATAATGGCCTGGTTCCCAGGCTGCATCTCCACAGGTGGTGATTACTAGGATGCTGGCTTAAGGTGCTGTGCTGAAAGTGTTGTTATTCTCAAGACTCTTGGGTTCAGGGTACTGGGTTGTTCTCCTGAGAGGAGATGGTGATTAAGATGGTGGTGGTCTGACTTGCTTGGCACAAAGCATCTCTTATCTTCACCTTAGGGTGCCTTACTACTTCAGATAGGATGGCTTGCCTGCCTTACCTGTGGCATTTGGGTTGGCAGTTGATGAGCATGGCTGAACCTTTTCCTGAAAGAGTAGATGTGAAGACGAGGCTAAAAGCAGTATAAATGGTTTGCCAGTTATAAGGTTTTCTCTGTAAAAATCCCAGATTTCTTATTATGTTATTGGCTTCTAAGGTTTTATTTTGGATCAGACTACATTAAAATCTGGAAAAGAGAGAACACCAAAAAGTTTTGAGAAAGAGCTTGTATTTACAAAGGATGAATATTTTCAATTACTGTCATTTACTGTGAACTTGTTGGGATTAATGTCAACTTGAAGTATCTTGCCCAAAATTGTAAAAAAATTGTGAAACTTGGTTTGTGAGGTAGAATGTTGTACAACTGTCATTTTTATTTGTCTTCTGTTAGAATCAAGGCAAAACAATTTTAAAACCATTGTTGTAGTCATCTATTACCCATATGAAAATGCCAGTGGCTACTCACTCACAGGGAGAATTGCCTTTGTGTCTACAAATGCTAGTCACTTAAGTAGGTAAGAATTGCTGGCAAGGTTGAAAAGATGACATTAAAGTAGTCTATATCAAGATCCTTTCTGATCCTGTCTTCCAAAGGTAGGCTATGTCTCCCTCTCACAATTCCAGGGTACCCTGAAGAGTTTATGATGTCTCTTTTCTCTTGCCATTGGCTCAAATACCCACTGGTTATGTTCCTCCCAACTGTGATCTCTTAACTTACCATATCAGTTGCATTAACTACTTAACATCAACCAACCATTATAGAGGGATATTGACTTCAAAGATATAATAAATGTATATATAGAATAAATGTACATTTTACCTAAAACCTCATATACTTTTCCCTCAATTCTTACTTAATACTGATCCAACCAAGTTGTAACACCTCTATGTGTGACCTGATGGACTGAGGAGTCTGCATCTTGGCAACCAAAAGCTTGGGCTTCTCTTCCTTCACCTGATACTAAAGCACCAAAACTTAAAAATACAACACAAAGAGAATGGCCACAGGACTTAGAGAAGGTTGATTCTCTCATCTGAAGATGTCCCTAGTTCCAGACATGAAGCTGATTTTAAAAAATATCCTCCTAAAATGTGGTTAGATATGAATCAGATGAATGAGATGTCTACGTATACTCTATAGTCCCTCCAAATCACCTCTATTCCACATCATTGTGACTTTCTCAAAAATAGGTTCTTCAGCTTCTTTGTGGGGGAAGATTTCATCTCAAATTCTCTATTTATGGACCAAACACCATTACAGCAATCTTATGAGTTTATTAACTCAGTACCCATTGATCTGCTTCCTCTCTAAGCAAAAATGTTTCTCACCTTTTAATTCATGGGCCTGGTGATTACATCCTTCAAATATATAGAATTCTAGTGCATGTATTGGCTACTCCAAATGGCATTTAAGACATTTATCTGAAATCAAACAGTGGGAAAGGTTTCTCCCATTATACTTGATGATCATCAGTCAGTCAATAACATTTATTAAGCTCCTATTATGGTCCAGGTATTGTTCAAAGTGCTAGGAATAATAAGAAAGGTAAAAGGCTGTCCTTGTTTTCAAGAAGTCACAATCTAATGGGTAAGAGAACATGCAAATAACTTGGGAAAATCAAGTTACATACAAAATAAATTGGAAATTACCTTCCTCTTCCCTCCCTCTAACTGTGACAAGAGAACTGTACAATAAATCTGTTATTTCATCAGGCATCCTTGAATAAGCAATAATGAAGATAGAGATGGAAAATCCCACAACTCTTCATCCTCTACTAAAGGAAGGGATTCCTAATGATTGTTCCAACCCCACTGAAGCAGCCTATTTCCCCAGACTAGACATGTGAGGTGCTTCTGACAAACATGGATTTTCAACAATTTGGAAATACATTTTACCTTAGAGAAAACTAGGGAAAATTTTCTTCAGGTTATGTTATATCAACCCTTTCTTGGATTCTTCACAAAGGATGTCTTCCTGTGTGCTAAGCTCAGGGTACTGAGCTGCTGGGTTTAAGCAGAAACTGTTAGTTTGCAAAGGCTGGTTGGTATGCTTTTGATGTGGTACATGATTTGGAAGTTCTGGAAATGTATGAGCTTTCAATGCTAGGGAAGGTGACCTAGCCACCCCAGATCTCAAACTGTATTATAAAGCAGACATAATCAAAACTACTTGATACTGGCTAAGTAATGGAAGGGCAGATCAGTGGAATATGTTAAGTACTCAGGACACAGTAATCAATGAATAAAGCAGTCTACTATTTGATAAACTCAAGGTCCCCAGCTTCTGGGATAAAAACTCACTATTTGACAAAAACAAGTAGGAAAACTGGATAATAGTGTGGCAGAAGCTGGGCATAGACCAGTGTCTGACAAGAATAAATTTCAAATGGATACATGACGTAGGTATAAAGGCTAATACTATGACCAAACTAAGGGAGCAAGGGATAGTGTATTTTGTCAGATTTATGAACAATGGAGAAATTTATGACCAAAAAAAGGATAGAGAACATTATGAAGGGTAAGATGGATAATTTTTATTACATTTAATTGAAAAGTTTTTGCACAAACAAATTCAATGCAACCAAAATTAGAAGGGAAGCAGAAAACCGGGAATTTTTACAAGTAGTGTCTATGATATATAGACTAAAATAGACTAAAATATATGAGAACTGAGTCAAATTTACAAGGTTACAAGTCATTCCCCAATTGATAAATGGTCAAAGGATATGAATAGGCAGTTTTCAGAGGAAGAAATTAAAGCTATCTATTGTCATGAAAAAAATGCTCTAAATCACTATTGATCAGAGAGATGCAAGTCAAAACAACTCTGAGGTACCATATCACACCTATCAGATTGGCTAATATGATAAAACAAGAAGATGATAAATGTTGGAGAAGATGTGGGAGAGTTGGAACACTAATTCATTGTTGGTGGGGCTGTGAACTGATCCAACCATTCTGGAGAACAATTTGGAACTATGCCCAAAGGGCTACAAAAATATACATACTCTTTGACCCAGTAATATCATTTCTAGGGTTGTATCCCAAAGAGATCACAAAAATAGGAAAAGGTCCCACATGTACAAAAGTATTTATAGCAGCTCTTTTTGTGGTAGCCAAGAAGTGGAAATCAAGGAAATGCCCATCAATTGGGGAATGACTGAACAAGTTGTGGTATATGAAGGTAATGAAATACTACTGTTCTGTAAGAAATGATGAACAGTCAGACTTCGGAAAAACCTGGAAAGACTTATATGAACTGATGCTGAGTGAAATGAGCAGAACCAGGAGAACATTATACGCAGTGACAGCCACAGTGTGTGAGGACTGTGTCTGATAGACTAAGTCCTTCACAGCAATTCAAGAACCTAAAACATTCCCAATGAACTCCTGAGGAAAAATGCCATCCATATCCAGAGAAAGAACTATGTAATTGGAATGCAGAATGAAGCAAACTATTTTCTTTTGTGTTATGTTTTGTTTGGGTTTTTCTCATTTCTCCCATTCATTTCAATTCTTCTATGCAACATGACTAATGTGAAAATGTGTATAATAAGAATATATATGTAGAACCCATGTAAGTGCAAGTCATCTCAGGAAGGAAGGGGAGAGGGAGTGGGAGAAAATTTAAGACTTATGGAAGTGATTGTTGAAAAGTGAAAACAAATGAATTAATAAAATTTAAAAATTAAAAAAAAAATAAAGTGGGGATAATTACAAAAAAAAAGAAATATATGAGCTTTCTTACCTGGCCTTGGAGTCCAATAAATAATGGACTCCAAGGGATGGATCTTTCTGCTCCATGAAATAGTAGATGTGAAAGTGAAAGTTGCATATTCATAAAGAATTGAGAATAGTAAGGCAACATCTGGCAGATATGACACCCAAATCTACTGCCTTTGGGAAGTTTCCACTCCATGTTTTTGAAATATAGATTGTTCTAGCCAGACAAGTGGACCAGGTGACTGACACAAAAGATACATAGATTTATCTTGACTCAATGGAAACAGAACTGGTTCCAAAATAATAACTCCAGGATGAGATTTGGAGATCTAATAAGAGTCACCTAGTGGAACTTGATTCCATTGTACATCCATTAGCCATTTCTCTAGCTAACCTATCCCATTCAGACAAAAATGGTCTGGTTGAGTCTTTAAGAAAGTGATCCTAGGTCAATTGTTTCCTGTTTCAGTGAGTAAAGTCATTTCCTCTTATTCTGTCTGTAATTTACAAAAGCCTGATAAACCTGGAACATAAAGGAAAGGACAGGAGTAAACTCACCATAGTTAATCTGAAAATCTGCAATTAGAGTTTTTTGCAGTCATCAACATCTAAAGAATATGAAGAGTTCAGGGTTCTGATTAGGTGGAAGTCTTTCCTGCCTGAAAGGCTACAGCCACAATGGTGCCCAATGTACTTTTCAATAAGTTTTCCTTTATGGGGAAATCCACATCAGGTGGCCAATGACCAGGAAATCCATGTCATGGGACAGATTGTTCACCACCTCATTCAAATGTTTCCCACCCTTTGTATGTTCCACTGTCTATATGACCCTCAGAACTTAGGAAAAGGGGAAAAGACTAAAAGAGATCTGAAAAATAAATTTGCAAAATTATTCAATGACTCCCCTCTCCTAGATATAGGTCCTTTTCTTGGAAATCATTTTGCTCAGACAAGCCCCTGAGGAAACACATCATTTGTCAAGTTATGAAATAGTAATAGGTCAGTGAAGCCAGGGCAAGGGTTCCTAAACTTTTCTTTCTCATGAACCCTTTTAGAACTCTGATGACGCATATGGATCTCTCCTCACAATACTTTTAAATACACAGGATTGCAAAGGAAACACATTATATTTAAATGCAATCATATAAAAGAAAAACAAATACAAGTTTATGGTCAGAGTCCAGATAGCTCAGTAGAGGCAGCAATGCAATCTAAGTCTCCCAATATTTTCTCCAGACAACCTTGAAATAATGCATCAAATCAAATTCTAGAGTGGCAAAGTCAACAAACAGTTGGAGAGCCATTTTTCCCAGTTCATGACAATGTAAGAGGCCAGAAAAAAAGGTCTATGATACAAAGATCAGTGACCACACAGAGCCCATATGGTGGCAGCACCAACAGTGGACCTTGGAGGCAGCTGCCACTATGACAACAGCAGAAGTTTGGGGAGCTATTAATTCAGAGATAATAAAGGAGTTTGGTACCTCATCAAAATGAGATCACATGGGCCCTGAATTGAAACAGGGTGCAGGAGAACCAAACTGTGCACACATTTTGATCTAGAAATACCCTGTAATGTTAATGAGATTTGCTTGATTAGGGGAGGTTTGTTTTGTAGGAAGACCCACACCTTTTGCTAATTGCTAATGAGGCACTGGGTCACAAGGGTCATAATGTCCTCAGAATCTGAAAAGTATATACATACTTTTCAGGTGAGGTTTTGCTTTGGGGGCTCTTTGGAAGAAGGTTCATGTGCCAGATGAGACTCTGGGTAGGTGTTAAGAAACTCCCCCACTGCCCAGCTTTGAAAACTCAGGTGCTGGTGCTTCTCTCTCTGGTAACTATGTATGTATGTAATGGTCAGACAGTTGGATCTGTCTGTTGATCTCTGATGCATGTATTGCTTATGATCAGACAGTCAGAAGTCCTGTCTGTTGGTCTTTATTTCTCTGCCTGTATTTTCTCTTTTGACCCCTCAAAAGTTGTTTTCTTTTTAGAAAAGCAGATCTAAGAATCTGTGCTAGTAGACAATCTTGGATGTGTCAGGGTGCCTGCTGCTACATATCCCAATTAGGTCTCTATCCCAAAGAGATCATTAAAAAGGGAGAAAGGACATGTATGGGCAAACTTATTTGTAGTAGTCCTCTTCTTGGTGGTAAGGGAATGGCTGAAGAAGCTATGGTATATGAATGTAATGGAATGTTATTGTACAATAAGAAATGATGAACAAGCAGGTTTCAGAAAAACCTGAAAAACCTTTTATTTACAAAATAAAATTAAAAAAAAGAACAAGGAGAACATTGTACATAATATCAGCAACACTGTGTGATGATCATCTATGAATGATTCAGCTCTTCTCAGCAACACAATGATCCCAGGAAATTACAAAAGACTCATGAAAGAAAATGCTATCCACATCCAGATAAGGAATTGATGGACTCTGAATACAGATTGAAGCATACATTTTTTTTTCACTTACTTTATTCTTTTTTGTGGCTTTTTCCCCATTTATCTTTTTCTTCTTTCACAACTGTGACTAACCTGGAAATATATTTTACATGATAACATATGTATAACCTATATCAAATTGCCTACCATTTTAAGAAGAGGGTAGGGGAGGAAGAAGAGGGGAAGGAGGGAGAAAAATTTGGAACAAAAAACCTTATAAAAACAAATGCTAAAAATTGTCTTGACATGTAATCAGGAAAAAAGAAAATACTATTAAAAAAGAAGTAAATAAGACTAATGATTTTGAATAAGTAATGCTTGCATTCTTGGTTTATGGAGATCATGAACAGATCAAACATAACTTTGTGTTAATACTGATGTGGGACATTAAGTTTCATAGGAACAAAACAAGAACTCCATAAGAAGTTATGCTATACTTTGTATTTTAAAACGATTCCTTGAGAAGATAACCATTCCCTATGCCTTCATGTTGGTATGTTGTCATGCTATTTCCTTTCCTACATTATCCAAAGTTTCTCTGCTTCCCCATCTCTGTCACTGAACCTTGTGGACACTGGGACTTTGTTTCTCCACTCCATTTCTAGGGTTCCCAAGATGCTTAAGTCCTTTTGACAGTCTTTTTCAGGAGCTTTATTCCTCCACTTCTCCTCCGGCTTTAATGTATTATATCCCATCCATAAAACTCTTTTACTAAAAGCTATATTCAACAATATGCTTCAACAATTCTGTATTTTGACAAATGAGACTGCTATTAAATTATTTTCCAAGTCATGGCAGTCAAATAGGATCCCTAAGAATATTGTACATCCTTTCAAAAGCTATATGACAGCCATCATCACAATTCACCAAGTCTTAGTGGTACCAATGGTGTCGATTTTGCCTCCTCAAAACAAAATCAATGTTTTTTATCAAATATTTATTCTCTGCATATCTGTGATCTGAAGTCATGTACTTTATTACTGACCTTCTTCAAGAATAGCCTCTCTTTTGAACTATTCATAGTCTCCACTAATATATTCTACCTGTTAGGATTTTCTTCTGTCCCTTCATATTATTTTCTTCCTTTTTTAAATACTAATTTCAATTGTCTCTTCTATAGAGATTATAGATACTAGTACATTTAAGAGATGGTGGAATTGTAGAGTAATAGTTAAAATGTTATTCTACAAAGAGTCTGGGAAGAGTCAGAGCTTTCATCTGTGATTCTGAATAATCCATTAATTGTGGTGACTGAACACAGAAAAGGGGACAGGGACTAAGAGACTTGAAAATATAGAAATGAGAAAGTTTAGATGTAGGTTGAATCAACAAGACTTGACAGCTCCTTAGAAATGCAAAGTGAACAGTAAAGAATGACACATCTGAGTACATGGGTGACTAATAGGGGGATGACACTCAGTTTAAATGGGGAGAGGTGAGCTTAGGAGGTAAGAAGATTATTTCTTTTTTGAATGTGCTGAATTTGAGAAACTTATAGGTCATTCAGTTAAAACAGGCAATTGATGATATGAGACTCAAGCTCAGGGGAGAGATTATGGGCTGGATATGTAGATCAGCAGTTTATCTGTTAAGAGATGATAATTGAAAACAACATTGGAGATGAGAGAAAGATAGAAAGTCAGAGAGAGAGACAGAGAGAGAGAGACAGAGAGACAGAGAGAATGAAAGGAGTGCTTAGGACAAAGCTTTGTGGGTATTAGGGGATTAAGGATTGGGTTTGTGATTTCATTGACATATGGAAGCCTCAGATGAAGAAATTCCTTCTGAAAATATAGTTTATTTTTTCTGCAATTTATAGTCTTAGAGAATTGTCTAGAGTATTGGGAAAGTAAGGGACTTGGGTAGGGTAACACAACAAATATTGAGGTTTTTGCTCATCCTGATTGAAGAATCAACACCAAATTTGTTTCATAAAAGAAGCTTGGTAGGGCTCTTTCTTTGCCTATTATTTCAAATAATTTATTTAATATTGGAATTAATTGAACTTCAAATGCAAATCTATCTTGTCCTGTTGCTTTTTTCTTGGGGAGCTCATTTATGGCTTGTGCAATTTATTTTTTTTTCTAAAATATACTTATTTAGATTCTATTATTTAGAGTTTTTTAGATTCTATTAACCTGGGGAGTTTATGTTTTTGTAAGTTTTCTCCCACTTGACTTAAATTCTTAAATGTATAGGCATATAAATTTATATGCATATAGGCAAAATAACTCACAGCAAATGCTTTCATTTCATCTTCATTATTGGTGTATTCACTTTTTTTCATTTTTTATATTAGTAATTGTTTTGTCTTCTCTTTTAAATCATATTCATCAATGGTTTATATGTTTTATCAGTGTTTTCATAAAACCAACTCCTAGTTCTATTTATTAAATCACCACTTTTCTTACGTTCACTTTTATCAGTATCACCTTTAGTTTTCAGGATTTCCAATTTGGTGTTTAATTCTCAATTTTTAATTTGTTCTTTTTTCTAGTTTTTTAATTATACACCCAACTCATTTCTCAGTTCTTCCATATTTTATTGATGTAAGCATTTAGAGATATGTTTTTCTCTGATTACTGCTTTTGTTGCATCTTTTTAAGTTTCCATATGCTGTCTCATTATTATTATTCTCTTTAATAAAATTATTGCCTCAATGACTCTTTAAGCTATTCACTCTTTAAGATTAGGCTATCTACTCTCCAATTATTTTAAATTTGCATTTCTGTGGTCCTTTATTAAATGTAATCTTTATTGCATTATGATCTTAAAAGACAGTGTTTAGTATTTCTGCTTTTCTGTAATTAGCTAGCAGTTATGATATCTGAAAAAGTTAAAGCTAAAATATTTAATTAAAAGAGATAAACAGGAAAACTACATTATGATAAAAAGTACCATAGATAATGAAGTGACATAAGTACTAAACACAAAGGAAAAGGTAAATAAATTGTCTGAGGGCATATTAGAAAAACTATAATAGTAGGGGACTGCAATCTTCTTTTCTCAGAATTAGGTAAGTTTAACCAAAAATAAGAATAAGAAAAAGTCACGTAGATGAATAGAATCTTAGATATGATATGATAGACACCTGGAGAGAATGACATGGAAATAGAAAAGAATATATCTTTATCTCAACAGTAGATAGAATCTTTACAAAAATTGACCATGTATATTGGGACATAAAAAACTTTATAGTTAATTATAGAAAAGCAGAAATACTAAATACTGTCTTTGCTACACCTGTTTTGTTTTTTTTTTTACATCAGCTGAAACAGGATCACTTCTCCTCTGGAATCTTATTTTCATTTAGTCTATGTCTCTCATTTTTAGTGTATTTCTTGTAAACAACATATTGTGATATTCTTCTTTTTTATCCATCCTGCTATCTTTTATGGGGAGTTCATTCCATTCACATTCAAAGTTGTAATTATTAGTGGTGTATTTCCCTCCATCCTATTTTCTTCACTTTTCATTCTTCTCTCTCTCTCTCTCCCCCTCTCCTCCCTCAGAAGTATAAATTGCTTCTGACTACATTCTTCTAAAAGTCCCTCCCTTATTCTTTCCCCTTATCCCCTTATTGCTCCATAAATTAGAAGACTTTTATCCCCTACTAGATTTTATAGGCTATTCCCTCTTTAACAGAATTTCAATGAGAGTAAGGTTCCCATACTATGTTCTCTCCACCCTCTCATTCCCCCACTGCAATGGTTCTTCCATTCGTACTCCTTTTGTACGAGATAACTTGTTCAATTTTATCTCTCCCTATCCAATTATATTTTTTTAGACTCATCCCATGATAATCACCTCAACTCCAAACCTTCTATCTGTGTACACTCTTTCAAACTACGCTAGCAATGATCATATTCTTAAGAGTTACAAATATGATTTTCCCATATAAGAGGGAATTTATCCTTCTAAAATTCTTTGTGATCATTCTTTTATGTTTACCTTCTTGTGTTTTTCCTCACAATCGTAAGTCATATTTTGCATTTAGTACTGATCTGTTCCTCAAGAATACCAGAAAGTCTTTTAATTCACTAAGTATTCATTTTTTTCTATTGCAGGATTATACTCAGCTTTACAGGGTAGGTTCTTCCTGGTTGCAAAACCAGTTACTTTGCTCTTCAGAATATAATATTCCATACCCTTTAGCCTTTTAATATAGAATCTGCTAACTATTGTGTTAATCTGTACTGTAGCTCCATAGTATTTAAGTTTTTTTCTTTCTAGATAATTCATTTTTTGCTTATTGTTAATATAATTTTGCTTCTTAATGGGAAGATCTTCGCCACCCATTAATGGACCTGGGAAAGTTGGTAGGAAGGCCCACACCTTTTGTTAATTTTCTAATGTCTGGTTCTCAAGGATTGTGATGCCCCCAGCTCTAAAAAGTGCATAAAAATTTTGAGGTGTGCTTTTACTTTGGGGTTTAGTTTTTGGAAAAAGCTTTGTGTGCCAGATGAGACTCTGGGAAGCCAGACTTTGAAAACCCAGATGTTGGTGCTTTCTTCTCTGGTAACTATATATGTATGGTCAGGTAGTTGCATCGGTTATTGAATTGTGATGTATATTTGTTTACTATCAGATGGTTTGGAAGCACTATCTGTTGATTTAGATTTCTCTGTATTTTCTCTGAAGTTCAGGGTGCTGACTTTTCCCCCAGAACTAAGTGAATGATACACATGCTTGATTAAAGTGATTGTTGGCTCCCCAAAAGTTGCCTTTCCTTTCAGAAAAGCAGATCAAAGAACCTGTAATAGCAGCCCCTGCCCCCCCTCCACCTTGTATGTCAAGGCATTTACTAATACAGTAATATTTTCTCCTTGACCTAGAGGCTTTCAAACTTAGCTATAATGTTCCTTTGAGGTTTTATGTTGGGATCCTGTTCAGGTGATGACCAGTAGATTTTTAAAACTTTTATTTTTACCTCTAGGTCTTAAATCTGGGGTAATGTTCTTTAATAGTTTCTTGAAGTATAGTGTCTAGAATCTTTTTTGTCATAACTTTCAGATTAACAATTCTTGCATTATCTATCCCTAATCTTTTTTCCAGGACAGTTGTTTTTCTAATGAGATATCTCATGTTCTCTTCTAATTTTTGTCATTTTTATTTTGTTATTTCTTGATATCTTGTGAAATCATTAGCTTCCCTTTGCCCAATTCTGATTTTTAAGGAGTCATTTTCTTCCATAACTTTTTTGGATCTCCTTTTTCTCCATTACTTGACCTTGTTTTCATAATCGTATTGATTTTCTTGCATTACTCTCATTTTTTTTTTGTTTTTTCCCTTATTTCTTTATTTTTACTTACTTCCTTATTTTTCTCTTTTTAATCTGTAAAATCCTTTTTGCAGCTCTTTTGAGAACTCTTTCTGGGCTTGTGATCATTTTACATTTTTTTCTTAAAGCTTTACAAGTAGCTATTTTGACTTTACTGTCTTCTGAGTTTGAATCCTCTTCTTCACTATCACATAGTAGCTACTTATGATCAAATTCTTCCTCTATTGTTTACTTATCTTTTTTAATGACCTATTTTCCCAGCTGTTAACTTTATATTAGTATGAAGCTTGGCTCCCAGAATTTGGGAGATAATTCCTGAAGCTTCACAGTTTTTGTGCTATTGTTTTTTGAGCCCTATTTGGGGTTTTTTGACCTCTTGCTTTTTCTGCTCTGTGAATGACCTTAGATACTTCTCTCTCTCTACCCCTGTTCCAGGACTAGACCTCCACAACTGCTGCCACTGTAAAAGCTCTTTCTCTCTGCAGCCACAAGCATCCTTCCATTCCTCTGCCCTGGAACCAAGACCAGAGAATCTTCTCTCCTGTGAGGAACCACAACTCCTCATGAACACACTCACTCAACCTATGCTTGCTCCTCCTTCCCCTCAGGCACAGTCTGGGACCTAGTCTGATCAATGCACCTGTACCCTACATCCAGAACAAGTGGAAGGCACCCCACACACACAATCCTTCCCTGATCAATCATCTGATCCCTATATAGTCCATGGGGTAAAAGTTCCACAAGCTGAGGCTTCCACTGCCACAGCTGTCCCTAGAGCCTACTGGTTTTTGACTGGTAAAATGTACCCAGAAGTATCTGTTTTTCACTCAGGCCAGACCACCACCAAGGAGTTCAAATCTTTCCTAACATCCTCCTAGATTGACTAGATGACTGCTTTGCTCTGAATGTAATTATCTCTGTTGCTCTAAATTCACTTTGAAGCATTATTTTAAATTAATTGGGGGAATTTGGAAGAGCCTGACAATTTCTTACCTTATTTTGCTGTCTTCACACAGTTTTCTTTTATCATTTCTATAATCTTTATTTTTCATTTTATGCATTTCTCCTCTAATTAGTCTTCCTTTTTGGGCTTATTTTGGATTTATTTATTTATTCATTTTTTAGTGTTCAAAGTAGCATTAAAAAGTTTGAAAATAGCATCAAAGCTTCCTTAACTCTCACTGAAAGGAGGAATGAAGGGTGGAAGAAAAGATGAGGGGAAGGAAAGGGAGTGTGCTATATTATGTCTCAATATTTCTGTCACATTGCAATTACTTATAATTCCTCCATGCCCTAGCATTTAGCCTATTTCCTGACTGGTGACAGCTAAGGGATGAATTAGATAGAATGCTGGGTCTGGAGTCAGGAAGATATGTCTAGTTTCAGATATTTACTGAGTCATTTAATTTCTATATGTCTTACTTTCCTCAATTATAAAATGACAATAGTAGTAGCATCTACTTCATAGGTATTGTGAGGAATCAATAAAATAATATTTGTAAAGCACTCAGTACAGTGTCTGGCACAGTATTCCCTCCCTCCTACCTATATAAATATTTGTCTCCCTGATCCTTAAAAGCAAACCACCAGATCCTACCGTCCTCACTAGTCATCACCCTTTCTGTCTTCAGCAAAATTCCTAGATAAAATTATCTATACCCAACTTCTTCCAACTTCCCTTCTTTCACTCTCTTCTTAATCCTCAGCAATCTTGCTTCCAACTTCAAACATTCAACAGAACCTGCTCTCTCCAAAGTTATCAATGACAAAATAATTTCCACTTCTAATCTTATTGACCTCCAATAACTTTAGACACTTCTATAACAGTGTCTTCTCATCCTGGGTAGCCTTTATTCTCTAAGTTTTTGTTAGACTGCATTCTTGGTTTTATTTCCACCAGTCAGATCACATTCTCACCCCAGGCATGCTCACTAATTGTTGAGGTCCACCTAAGCTTTCTTCTCTCTTCTCTTTAACTTAATTATCCCATCAATTTCCATGGGTTCAGTTATCATCTTTATGTACACAACTCCTATATTTATATATCCAGCTTCTGTCTTTCTCCTAAGCTCTAGTCATGCAATCCCAACTGCTTAACTGGTGTTCAAACTATATTTAAAACTATCACAAACATTTCAAATTTAACATGTCCAAAATAGAGCTCAATATCTTTTTCCCCAAAATCCACAATTCTTCTGAATTTCCTAATTCAAATCAAGGGTACTCCATTCTCCCAGTATTACTCCAAGGTACAACCACTTACTTTACTCCTCACTCTCATTCCACATATCTAATCAGTCCATTACTGAGTCTTGTAATAACTTTTCCCACAACATTATATGTGTGTATACACATATATATGTATCAATGTATGTACACATAAGTGTGTGTGTACATAAATAATCAAATAAATATAATGTTCATATTTGTATGTGAATTTTATTTATGTAAATATATTTATAAATTGTATATATTTATTAATAGCTTTAATTACTATGCAGAGTAGATAGATATAAAATACTATATATGACTATATATAGACACATTATGAAGAGAGAGAGAGTCTGCCTTTTCTCTACCCACACAGAGCTACTTCTCTAGCACAGATCTTCATCATCTTTCATCTGACCTAGCCCAATGACCTGCTAATTGATCTCCCTACTCAAGTCTCTCCTCACGCCAATAAAATCCTCCATGTGGTTGGCCACATGATTTTCCTAATATGCAGATTTGATTATGTCAACCCTTTCTCTTCCCACTACTTAATAAACTCCAGTGGTTTCCTATTACCTCTAAGATCAAATATAAACTCCTCAGTCTAACATTGCAAGGTCTTCACCTCCTGGCCCCTTTCTGTCTTTCTATTCTACTTATTTCCTTCCACCTCACTGTGTGATCCAGCCACAATCTAGCCATCCTCACTACTAAGTGCCACAGGTCTTTCCTGGTCCCTATCGTTGCTAACACCTTCTCTCCTAAGATTATCTTATATCTATTCTGCATCTATCATATATCTATGTATGAACAAGTTGTCTTATACATTTAGATGCAACCTCCTTGTAAGAAAGAATTGTTGTTTTCATCTCCAGAACTTAGTAGAGGGCCTGGCACATAGTAAGTGCATAATAAATGCTTGCTCCTTGAGTAACTGACCAAATATACTAGGTGTAGACTATCAGTGAGAAAATCATTGTGAAAGCATTTAGAAAACATAAATACAATTTTTTTTATTACTTTTATATAGGCATCTAAAAGTTATTCAAAGTCAAGTCATACAATCACAGAGAGATCATTGTAAATAAAGTCCAAACTTGGAATCAAACTGATGTTCTCACCATTTCAGGTGATAAGAAGTTGACAAAGTATAAAATTAGAAATTGTGCCATCATGACTATAGTACATAGGGAAACAGTGATAAAGTAAAAATTTCTAACTGATATATTCACTCCCACTTTTGATCTCCTATATGACTCCAGAACTCTACTAAATCCCCTTACCCTCTTGTGTGCATGTATGTGTTAGATACTGCTCTTGCTTAAATGCATCTGAAATTAGCATTTCCTACAAGGAACTGTCCTGGACTAAATAGTGAAAAGTTTATTTTAGTGGAATTTTATCATCCAAAAAGTATGTTGAGTCACAAGAACTTTTCTGACACAACTATTACCTTGCCCAAGTTTTCTGTCTGTAATTTTGTAATAAAGGAGTTTGGCTCTTTTGTAATATGTAAAGGACAATAAAAAGATTTCCCTCAGTCTTCAAATAACAAAAGTTATGTCTGAATTATTAAGAATGTGCTAGTTGGGGAGGAGCCAAGATGGCGGAGTAGAAAGATTCACGTATGCTAGGTCCGAATCCACAGCCCATAAATTTCCTGTAAAGAGAACTGCCCACAAATTCTGGAGCAGAGCAAGCGCACACCAACACAGTGGAAGAGATTTCTGTTCCAGAGAGCCCTGGAGAGCTGTCTCCAGGGGTCCATCATGCCCTGGAAAGTGGACTCCACACCTGTGCTGCCCTGGCCACCTGGCCCTAGAGGAGCAGGTCCAAGCAGGTATCAGGGACGGAATCTCCGGTGGCCGGGAAGGTCCCTCCACCCACAGACGCTACAGGTCAATGAGAGAGACGTCTGGGCTGGCCGAGAAGGGAGCGAGGTGTCTCCGTGACTCAGGCCCCCTCAGGAGGCAGTGGTGGAGGGAGCGGCACAGGCAGGGCAGCCCGGGACTCCCTGAGCAGACAGGAGCTCCATTACCAAAGGTCTCTGCATAAACCCCCTGAGGGAACTGAGCCTGGGAGGCGGCCCTGCCCCCACCATAGCACCAGAACTTAAGCTCACATTGAATAGCAGCCACTCCCACCTCGGAAAGCCCTGAGGTTGGGAAGCAACATTTGAACCTCAGACCCCAAGCACTGGCTGCACAGATCTGGGCGGGGGTGGAGAGGAATCTCAGAAGTCAAGAAACTGGCAGGGAAAATGCCCAGACAAAGGAAACAAAATAAGATCATAGAGAGCTACTTTCTTGGGGAAGAGATTTCCTTCCTCCCTTCATTTCCGATGAAGAAGTAGAAGGTTTGCCATCAGGGAAGGTCGTGAAGGTCCGGGCCTCTCTATCCCAGACATCCGAGGTGGATGCCCGGTGGGCTTAGGCCATGGAAGAGCTCAAAAAGGATTTTGAAAATCAAGTTAGACAGGTGGAGGAAAAACTGGGAAGGGAAATGAGAGAGATGCAAGAAAAGCATGAAAAATGGGTCAATACCTTGGTAAAGGAGACCCAGAAAAGTGCTGAAGAAAATAACACCTTGAAAAATAGGCTCACTCAATTGGCAAAAGAGGTTCAAAAAGCCAATGAGGAGAAGAATGCTTTCAAAAGCAAAATTAGCCAAATGGAAAAAGAGGTTCAAAAGCTCACTGAAGAAAATCATTCTCTCAAAATTAGAATGGAACAGATGGAGGCTAATGACTTTCTGAGAAACCAAGAAAGCATAAAACAAAACCAAAAGAATGAAAAAAATGGAAGAGAATGTGAAATATCTCATTGGAAAAACAACTGACTTGGAAAATAGATCCAGGAGAGACAATTTAAAAATTATGGGACTACCTGAAAGCCGTGATCAAAAACAGAGCCTAGACATCATTTTTCATGAAATTGTCAAGGAAAACTGCCCTGAGATTCTAGAACCAGAGGGCTAAGTAAGTATTGAAGGAATCCATCGATCACCACCTGAAAGAGATCCAAAAAGAGAAACTCCTTCTGGAATTTGTGGCCAAATTCCAGAACTCCCAGCTCAAGGAAAAAATCTTGCAAGCAGCTAGAAAGAAACAATTCCAATGGAAATACAATCAGGATAACACAATATCTAGCAGCTTCTACATTAAGGGATCGAAGGGCGTGGAATAGGATATTCCAGAAGTCAGAGGAACTAGGACTCAAACCAAGAATCACCTACCCAGCAAAACTAAGTATAATACTTCAGGAGAAAATACAGTCTTTGAATGAAATCGAGGACTTTCAAGCATTCTTGATGAAAAGACCAGAGCTGAAAAGAAAATTTGACTTTCAAACACAAGAATGAGAAGAAGCATGAAAAAGTAAACAGCAAAGAGAAGTCATCTAAGGGACTTACCAAAGGTGAACTATTTACATTCCTACATGGAAAGACAATATTTGTAATTCTTAAAACGTTTCAGTGTCTGGGTAGCTGGTGGGACCACACACAGATGTACACACATATACATGCACACACACACATGTACATGCGTGCATGCATGCACACATACACACATGCACACACACACAGAGACAGAGAGCACAGAGTGAATTGAATAGGATGGGACCATATCTTAAAAGAAATTAAGGTATTTAAATGGTGAGAGAGAAATGTAGTGGGAGGAGAGAGGGTGAAATGGAATGGGGTAAATTATTTCTCATTCAAGAGGCAAGCAGGAGACTTTTTAGTGGAGGGAAAAAGAGGAGAGCTGAGAAAAAAACATGAAGTTTACCCTCATCACATTTGACTAAAGGAAGGAATAAAATGCACACTCATTGTGGTATGAAAACTTATCTTACAGTATAGGAAAGTGGGGGAGAAGGAGATAAGCAGGGAGGGAGGGATGATGGAAGGGAGGGCAATGGGAGGAGGGAGCAATTTGAAGTCAACACTCGGGGAGGGACAGGATCAAAAGACAGAAACAATGGGGGGCAGAATAGGAGGGAGGGAAATACAGTTAGTCTTACACAACACGACTGTTATAGAAGTCATTTGCAAAACTACACAGATATGGCCTATATTGAATTGCCTGCCTTCCCAAAGGGAATGGCTGGAGAGGGAGGGATGGGGAGAATTTGGAACTCAAAGTTTTAGGAACAACTGTTGAGTATTGTTGTTGCTACTAGGAAATAAGAAATACAGTTAATGGGGAATAGAAAGTCATCTGGCCCTACAGGGGAAAAGAGAAGATGGGGACAAGAGAAGGGAGGGAGGATAGAAGAGAGGGCAGATTGGAGATAGGGAAAATTAGAATGCTTGGTGTATTGGGGTGGGGGAGGGGATAAATGGGGAGAAAAATTGGAACCCAAAATTTTGTGAAAATGAATGTAAAAAGTTAAATAAATAAATTTATATTAAAAAAAAACAATGTGCTACTATCAGTAATGATTGATTATGTGCTCTTTTAGAAGATATATTAGTGTTGATAGTACCATTTTGAGATTGTGGCAGAAAAGTAATTAGAAGCAATCTCTGTTTCTTTGGGGAATATCTTTGCTATAAATTTTTTTTGTTGCATTTGTGTAGTTGACCTAAGCTCTGTAATGCTTAGAGCTGTCTCAATCTGTAATCTTACATAAATGCCATCTTTTCTGCATTCACCACTACATAAAGAGGCATAGGAGTATGTCAAAGGAAGATAAAATAGTCAGATATGAATCTTTTTTGTCAAAGACATCTAAAAATGTCACCATTGTCATCATCATTTCCCTACCATAATTGACATAAATGTTGAGAAGAAACCTAACAGGGGAAACCACAATATAACAGGCATTTCTAACAAGCAAATAGAAAGTCAAATCTCCTAGCAATATCCAGGATTACAATTGTATAGTAAATGTAAAAAAAATGTAAAAGAAAATTTAAAGGAAACTAAAGTCAGAGTAACTATAATAAACAATGTTGGTCCTAGATAATGGATGCTGAAATATACACCCTTCATCTCAGCAGAAAGATGGGGACATTGGGTACAGAATGTAGGATACATTATTGGATGAGGTCATTGTGTAGAGTGTTTTATGGTGAGAAGAATGACTTGGTTGGAAATGCTGATACAAAATATACTAAAAAGAACAAAAAGAGAAAATCAGTCTTCCTTGTAATTCCCAGCTATTATAAATTAAATTCTTGGGTGAAGTTTGCATAAAAGATAATCTTCCTTCCACAAAATACCATAGAAACTTTTTGAAGAAGTGAATCCAGAGAAAAATGGAAGAGGAAAAGAGGGAGGGAAGGAGGTTAAGGAGAGGGAAAGGAAGAGGGGGAGAGAGAGGCAGGGAAAGAGAGAGGGAGAGACAGAAATGGAGAGGGGGTGAAGGAGAGGGAAAGGGAAAGAGAAGGAGGGAGACAGAGAGACTACGGATGAATAATGGCCCTCGTCTTATTAGGACAATGAGAGGCGAGTGTCCCTACCGAAACCAATTTCTTCCTATACAAGAGAAAAGGAATATTGGGAAATAGTCTCAGTTCTATGATAATTTCCTTGGTATAGTCATAGTTCTTTCACATTTTCCTCCCTGGAATATGTAAGCAATACAGGTTTTTCCTCAGTAAAATTACAAGGCACCCTCTGGTTGAGAAGCAGGCAGAATTGTGGAGAGAATACTGATATTGAAGTCAAAAACTCTTGGATTTGAATCCCTACTTTTTAGTGTGATGAAGTCTAGTTCATTTGACTCATATGCCTGCTTCTTCATCAGTTAAATAAAGAAAAGAATGCCTGTATTCTTGCTTTAGCTAAGGCTTCTGTAAAGATGAAATGAGATAATATATGTGAAGTGTTGTCAAACTTTAAGGGGCTACGTAAATACAGTTATTATTATTCTAAAGTCCAGGCAAAAATCTCTAAATGCCGCTTTTCTCCTGGATAAGCAAAGAGGATGAACTTAGTGGTTGTCTGATAAGTCATTCCGGGATACCAGGAAAAAGCCTGGAAAGGCCAACTTGGAAATATTCCATCTTTAAGTCAGCATGATTGTACAGGGGTTTCATATTTGGACCAGTTACAAAGTTACTAGATTACCATAATTCTCTATTCAAATTAATAAACGTTAAAAAGAAAAAAAAAAACTTAGGTCACACCATCCATCCTCCAGATGGTCAGAATGATTTGCCTTGATTTGATTTAAGAGGCAAGAGCTTTCCCTTTGGGAAAGCTATTCCATAGTGGAAGCCACTCTTGGGAAACTTTTTCTGCTCTTTTGCCCAAATTCACCTTTCTTGGTGATATCTTCTCACTCCTCCTTGCCATATGTTGTCCAAAGAATTGCTACGGAGCTCTTTGTTTCACCATAGATGCCTCTGTTCAGACTTGGGCTTTCATTAAAAACGTGAAGGAACCAAATGAAAAAAATGGATAAATGTTTTACCTTAATGTCCCTTTCCTTTGTCTCAGTTAATTTCGATGAAGAATTTAATCATGGCATGCCAGGTTAGAGGTAGGAGGCCACGCATGCTTGGATAAGCCTGCAAAATAAGAACAAGAAAAAATATGGTTTATTAGTTATACGAGTTACAGAATGAACAGCATATTGTATGTGCTGTGTTAGAGGTATGTTATGAATAACAAAAGCCCTGGAGCATTTACATATTTGTTTTCAGCAGTCCCGGCAGTTGGATTTCACCATTCTATGCCTCTTTGCCAGAATTACTAAACACTGGTACATATGGCATCTGAAGTACCATATGCCATAGAAAATGTGAACTGATGCCTATACTTTTATATTATATTTTTACTTCAAATTTTTGCAGTTTTGAACAAAGAACGGTAGGGAAAAAACCAAAATATTGGACAAGCAGTAAACAGTAAAGTGAAAAAAATGAATTCAAAGAAAGCAAAAAAAAAAGCTAATTTAACACCATGAGTTGACATGTTATATGTTAATGAAATATGAGTTGTAAAGATTTTGTCAGTATGAACTGAGAGATCTCACCTTACTCATCAGAGAGGGGGCAACATAATTTTTATTCTGAAACTTAAAAGGGGCCATTACCTTCCTTTCTTCTTTTGCAGATTAGGGAGCAAGTGATACTAGAGTAATCACTCAACTCAGAAACAGAAAGTTTAGGTTAAATAATCACTTTAATTTCTGACTAAATTTAGTGTCATCTTTGAAATGTGAGCAATAAAGGGTCATTTAGGAATTCTAGCCAAAACAAATGGCTAGATGGAGGCAAACTACCCACATGTACACTGGCAAAAACCTGAAACTAACACCAGACTGAGTAATAATCAAGAAATCAAATGAGGAATTATATAAAATGAGCTCTTCCACCCTAGGAACTGAGATCAAAGGTAGCAGGTAGCCCACGGGTAATAGGAAAAGGTGTCCAGCAATGCAAGGGTGAGCAGAGCAAAATCCCCCATAGCCACCTCATATGATCAGCTAAGGGTTTGAAACAGGTGTAGGCTGCAAAGCTGTCTGTCTGGAAGCAAGGATGCTTCCTCTTTCTTCAGCAGAGAGGTTCAGGGAGCTTATAAACCCATAATAGGACCTTGGAGAGTCACCCATGAAGGCCTGGGAGTGACCAAAGCAGTTTCCAGGTCTCTAATATTCTGTACTGAGATGAGAAGGCCCTAAAAGTGAGTTCTCTGAAGGTTGAAGATCAGTGAAAGGTGATAGAGGTGGAGAGTTAAACTCTGAAAACAAAGACTCAGGGGACTCCAGGGTAAAAGCAAGCAGAGTAGACTACCCCTACCCACAAATGCAGTAGGAAGTGGAGCCTGGCTCTGGCATGAAGCCTCAGTTCAAGAACAAAAACTGGAGAGATGAGTAAATCAAAGAAAACATCCATCAATATCAAAAAGTATTTCAAAACTAGAGATTCTCTAAAAGAATCGTAACTAAAAAAAATGTAAGCAGAAATTCAAAGGGAAAAAAATAGATTTTTCACAAGAATTATATGAATACCTAAGAGGAAAATGAAGCAAGAGATAAACAATGGAAAGTTCTTGAGGAAAGAATTGGAAGAAAAAAAAAAGAACTTAGACAAAAAAGTGAAATACCTTACCCAATTAATGGACTCCATGAAAATGAAAAGAAATCAAACAAATCAGTTACTTCTGGAAATAGCAAGAAATAGTGGAATAAAATCAAAAGAACTGAAAAAATAGACACTTAATGATCATCCTAGAAAGGGAACTTCCAGGTTTTTCACAGACCTCCCTCTACTTTATGAGTTTGCTTAGCTAATCCAGGTTCAATAGGCAGCACTACCAGGGATCTATATGTTCTTACAGATTCATCATTGTTGGGCTCAGTCTTATGGGAGAGTCATAGTAACACTACAGGCCGTTACCACTGCAAATACCCACGAGCCCTTCCACACAACAAAGTAACACTCTAAGGGATGAAATGAGCTGAAATCTATGATTCATGCCCAACATGAGAGGCTTCTTGTCGTATTTCTTAGGATTCACTCCTACTTTCATCCATGTCTCTGTACACTATATAATAGCCCTACTCTTTTATCTAAACTCCCAAATATTAGTCAGCTTCTTCCACCACCAAACAACTTAAGGAAAATTTCTCAGTCTCTAGCATCCCTATGTTCTCTGTGAACTGCTAAAAAAAACATTTATTAAAGTGCTCACTATGAGGAGAAATAAAGGTAGCCCCTGCCTTCAAGGAGTTTAGATTTTAATGGGGAAAGACAAAACATAAAAAGAAAAAAAAAAACATGAAACAAAAAAAAAACCATGAAAAGTATGAGATGGAGTAAGGGGGAAAAGTATCTCCATAGGGTTAGAGAAAGAAGCCTGAGCACTTTCTTTAAAATGGAGATTCTGAGAAACCATTCATTCAGATGAGGTAGCCAAGTTCAGAAGACTTCTTAGTCATGGCAGACAAAGGAGTCTAAAGAGGCAGGAATGGAAGTCAGAGAGAAATGGAGATATTTCTTTTGAGAGTGCTAGATTCCCTTGGTTCTCTACTGTGGGGCAAGAAAAACAAATTCAAAAATGGAACTACTATGAGATTGAAAAAGGCAATGACCATCTTTGGTTTCCTCCTTGCTCCCCAAAAGCCATCTATAACAAATACATTGCAAAATAGTACGATCAATATCTGATGGCACAAGGGAACATTGTAGAAACTTCACAAGGGATGGCACAGTGAACATGACTGAAGAATGTTGCATGCTTTCCTCTAGAACTGTATACTTCTCTGTGGCTTCCAGAAGGGGTACACAGAGCCAAAGCTCACCTGAAGTACATGGCTGGTGGCTTATATGTTTAAGAGTCCTCAAAGAAAGAATCCTTCATAATGGGTTTGGCCCATGACATTGTAAAGTTCAGTAGCAGAACACTGTTGTTTTTATTTTGGGGAACTGAGTGAAGTCATCTGACCCTATTTTAAGTTAAAGTTCATAAGGCAACCTTGACCTGTTTAATAATACACATTAATTATGAATGTAATTAACATTTATATAGCACTTACTATGTTCTAGGCACTGCAGTAAGTATAATTATTTCATTTGATTTTCACACTCTGGGAGGTAGGTGCTATTATTAAACCCCAATTAACAGATGAGGAAACCAAGAGAAGCAAAGGTTAAGTAACTTTCCCAGTCACACACTTAGTAAGCAGCTGAGGCTCAATTTGAACTCAGGTCTTCTAACTCCAGGCTCACCACTCTATCTACTGTACCATCTAACTTTGGGAGAATGAGTTCTTGTCCTTTGTTAAGTGCTAGACACAATGTCTGCCTCCTTCTGAAGGCTATGAGAGCTGTGGCTTCATCTAATGCCTGGAAATACTCTTCCACTTATATGGTGGCATCATCTTTTTGCAGTAGCAGGACTTCTTGTACCTTAAAGCTAGCTGCCATGATTCCTTCTCAGATCCTTTTCCATCAGTATTACGGACACATAGTCAGGTCATACGGCTAAGTCAACACAGTAACCAATAGCTACTGTGACACCACAAAGAGACTTATTGCTCTCATTTGGGAAAAAGTTTTGGGAGAAAGGAGCCTAGGGGACTTTTTGTATATTCTATCCTGGTAATTTGGATTAGTTTGAACCAGTTTTATACACCCTTCATCTATTTTGACCCTTAGGGAAATAGCACTCAACTCCCATCATCACTGCTCCATAAAAAGCAGCCCACATTCACTTTCTGCCTCCCAGACCCACAATGTCACAATTTCAACACCCTGTAGTTGATATTTTTTTTGCTTATTTTTCATGTTAAGCTTCATGGACCAAGTCAATTTGCTCCATAGTTGTCTTATGTTTCCTATTTCAACAGGCTTAATTCAGTCCAGGAGAGGTAGCATATCTGGATTTGAAAAGAAGGTAATTCAGCATCTATGTCCATTCAATCTTTGTTGTTTACTGAAACAATCATCAAACATTTCCTGTTGTTGTGGAGGTGATTCATCTTGGACTAGTAATTGGTTGCTGTATCTTGGAGGTTGCTCTTCCTGGAAATGAGTCAGATACCAACTACCAAGAAGTAGAAAAAAATGACTGGGTAGAAATGGCCAGGTTTTTCATAATGCAGGAAACCATGGGATGATAAGAAAGATAGAGTGCCCCAGGGAAGTTTGCCGGGGATGTTCTTAATATCCTTTCGAGCCTAGATTTGTAAAGTCTCCTGTGATTGCTGGAAACCATTATGAGTTATTAAAGGACTGTCTGGGTAACAAAAACGTAGACAGATGAAGTCTGAGCGGTACTGTTTCAAGGTATTTTTTCCCAACATGGTATTTTGCATAAGGAAACTGTTAGTGAAAGAGGATTTCAACATAATTTGATTTTCATTTCCAAGCTGGGTGCAAATTAATCAATCAAATTCACATATATTGCTCATTATGCTAGTTCTACCTGACAGATCTTGTGGTTGTTATTGGGGTTGGTTGCTTGTTTTTGCTGTTGTTGTTTGAAGGATGTATTTTTTCTTTTTCTGATCAACTCTAAAGGCTAGAATAGATAGTCCTTGAAAATGGCTTAATCAGGCACTTCATTGTTAAGAAGAATTACTGCCAAAAGCTACTGGACACTTTACCTATTCATTATTGTTTATATAGTCATGTTTAAAGATGGAGCAGAGGTTAATAGACCCAATAGGGAAGAACAATTAACACCCTCATAAATCTGGATCCTACTTATTAGAGTTCTTAATGTAAAGAATAATCATGTTAGAATAGTACTTTGATTATAATCATCAGGTAAAATCATTGCCTGAGCATGAGTTCTTACTTTGAAAAAGATCACTATGCCAAACTTTTTTTTAACTAGGTAAAAACAGAACAGTTCTCCTGAAACTTATTATACTTCATGATAGAATTGTAAATGGAAACTAAATGCAGTTTATAGTCTTAGATATGAACTCTTATCTGGTCTTTGATGAACCATGAATATGTTCTCCAAAGGGGGAAAAATGTTTGTAGCAAAGTTTAAACAATTGATTTTTATTTGACTAATCTATCAATGGAGATTCCTCATAAAGAGTAAAGAGCTGGAGTCTTTAAGGAGATGCTCATTTGCAGCCACAGCTCTTGTCATGTGAGAGATCAGACATAAAGGCTAAGAGGAAGAAGATCAGACATAAAGGCTAAGAGGAAGAAGAGACTCCTTGTTGACGGGCACTGAAGCAGCAATTTGTCAAAATAATGACACCTAAGGAGATATCTTCTGTCTTCCCAGGGAATATATTCAAGATGTGATGGAGAACACCCAATGACTTGTCAGAGCTAATGACTATGAATCACTTCTGGTGATTGATGTGGACACAAAAGATAACGCTGGAACAACTCTAGATCATGCTAAGGGTTGTGAAGTCTTGGATGAGAAAATGAACACCGTAAGAGTAATGGTGGTTTTCCGTCACTGCTAACAAACAAAGTCTAGAGCTTCAAATGATTGAAAACAAATTAGTTAAGTAAATAACTGTCTAAGAATGGGGTGTTTGAAAATAAGCTTTAGATTTCTGGACCATCACAAAGTCTGCAAAGGACAGGTTCCTGGATAGAGCATACACAATCAGCAAGAATATTTTTGCCATAAGCCTTGCAACTTTAATACAAAGGACTTTAAACTGAAAAAGAAAGAGGAAGAAAGTTGAATGTGTGTATCCACCAAGTGATATCAGAAGAGCAGGAACAGAGATGACAAGATGGGACAAAAAAAGAAAGGAGCAATAAATCCCATGGTTTCAGATGTCTATAAACAAGACATTGTATGGAATGGGAAAGGTACAAAAGGACTGTAGAAAAGTCAATGATGTCTTGATTTTCATGTTGATTTCTAGAAAAATTCTAGAATCCATGATGAAGGAAATGGTTTGTGAACAACCAAAAGTGGAACTAATCATCACAAAAAGCCAACATAACTTAGAGAAGAACCAGTCATGCAAAGCAAATTGCATTTCTCTTTTTGGCTGGGTTACTAAACTGTCAGGTCAGATGAATGCTATAGGTATAGTTTACTTGAATTTTAATAAAGAATTTAACAGTATCTTTCACTGTGCTATTATGGATGAGGTGGAGAAGTATGGTCCAGATAATAATATGATTAGTTGGGCTCTGAATTAGTAAAATGGACAGACTCAAAAAATAAGCATTATTAATAATTCAATACCAAGTAGGCATCTACTGTCTTGTTCCAAGGATCTGTGGTTGGCCTGTTCTGCTAAACATTTTAATCAGTAACATAGATATCAGTGACATACATAAAATTTGCCATTGATCCAAAGCTAGAATAAAGATCTTACACACCAGATGACAATGTCAGAATAAAAAAAATAAAAAAAAATATAATGGGGTGGAGCCAAGACGGGGGAGTAGAAAGACACACATATGCAGGGTCTGTCCACCCAGCCCATAAAATACTTGTAGAGAGGAACTCTTAACAATTCTGGAGCAGCAGAAATGGAGAACAACAGAATGGAGGAGATTTCCAGCCCAGGGTGACCTGAAAGACCCACGGGAAATGTCGGTTTCACCAGATGCAGAGCAGAGCCCAGCCCAGCCTTGACCATGTGGTGTGGCTCATGAACTGCCCTTGGGGGCAGAATCTCCAGTCACAGAATCCCCAGTCCCAGTAGCAGCAGTTCCCAGATTCAACCCACAGGCACCAGAGGTCAGTGATGGGGCATTTTCAGCTGGCCAGGAAGGGAGAAGGGCCTTCCCATAGCTCTGGCAGTAGACAGTGGCCACAGAGCCTGCACAGCAGCCCATAGGGAAGCTTCATTGTTGGAGTGTAAAAACCCTTGGGGGCAGTGAAGAGCTGAGTCTTACCTCAGCCCTGTGTGGAGGCCCTGGGCAAGCTGGTCTTTGTCTCACACTGAATGGTGGCCCTGCCCATCCAGCTTATCCAAAAATCAGCCCACAGTGCTGACTTGGCAGAACTGGAGCCCAGGAGGCTGTGGAAAAGTAACTGTTAAGATTCTGGGCACAAAAATCCCTCTCTGCATCCAGACCAGTACATGCTTGATCATGCCATGTTGGAGGAACTGAGATCTCACAGATTCCCAGAGTATACCCTACTCTTGACAAAGGACCCAAAAGTCAAGTTGGGGAAAGTTGGTTGGGGAAAAGTTGGTTGGGGAAAATACCCAAAAAAGGGGAAAAAATAAGACTACAGAGGGTTTCTTCCTTGATGAACAGATATCTTCTCCCATCCTTTCAGATGAGGAAGAACAATACTTACCATCAGAGAAAGACATAAAAGTCAAGGCTTCTATGTCCCAAACATCCAAAATAAATATTCAATGGGCTCAGGCCATGGAAGAGCTCAAAAAGTTTTTGAAAATCAAGTAAGAGAGGTAGAGGAAAAATTCGGAAGAGAAATGAGAGAGATGTAAGAAAAGCATGAAAAGTGGGTCAACACCTTGCTAAAGGAGACCCAAAAAAACACTGAAGAAAGTAACACATTTAAAAATAGGCTCACTCAATTGGCAAAAGAAGTTCAAAAAGTCAATGAGGAGAAGAATGCTTTAAAAAGCAGCGTTAACCAAATGGAAAAGGAGGTTCAAAAGCTCCCTGAAGAAAATAGTTCTTTAAAAATTAGATTGGAACTGATGGAGGCTAATGACTTTGTGAGTAACCAAGAAATCACAAAACAAAACCAAAAGAATGAAAAAATGGAAGATAATGTGAAATATCTCATTGGAAAAACAACTGACCTGGAAAATAGATCCAGGAGAGACAATTTAAAAATTATGGAACTACCTGAAAGCCTTGATCAAAAAAAGAGCCTAGACATCATCTTTCATGAAGTTATCAAGGAAAACTGCTCTGATATTCTAGAACCAGGGGGCAAAATAAATATTGAAAGAATCCACTCATCACCGCCTGAAAGAGATCCAAAAAGAGAAACTCCTAGGAACATTGTGGCAAAATTCCAGAGTTCCCAAGTCAAGGAGAAAATATTGCAAGCAGCTAGAAAGAAACAATTCAAGTATTGTGGAAATACAACCAGGATAATGCAAGATCTATCAGCTTCTACATTAAGGGATCAAAGAAGGGAACTAAGACTAAAACCAAGAATTACCTACCTAGCAAAACTGAGTAAAATACTTCAGGGGAAAAAATGGTCTTTCAATGAAATAGAAGACTTTCAAGCATTCTTGATGAAAAGACCAGAGCTGAAAAGAAAATTTGACTTCCAAACATAAGAATGAGAAGAAGCATGAAAAGGTAAACAGCAAAGAGACGCCATAAGGGACTTACTAAAGCTGAACTGTTTAAAGGCAATGGAAAGACAATATCTGTAACTCTTGAAACTTTTTTAAGTATTTGGGTAGCTGGTGGGATTACACACACACACACACACACACACACACACAGAAAGAGAGAGACAGATAGACAGACAGAGAGACAGAGAGCACAAGGTGAATTGAATAGGATGGGATCATATCTTAAAATAATGAAATTAAGCAGTGAGAGGAAAATATATTGGGAGGAGAAAGGGAGGAATGGAAAGGGGTAAATTGTCTCTCATAAAAGAGGCAAGTAAAAGACTTTTCAGTGGAGGGAAAAAGGGGAGAGATGAGAGAAAAAACATGAAGCTTTCTCTCTCATCATATTTAAGAGGAATAAAAGAAGGAATAAAATGCACACTCATTTTGGTATGAAAACCTATCTTACAATACAGCATAGTGAGGGACAAGGGGATAAGCAGGGTAGGGGGATAATGGAAGGGAGGGCAATGGGAGGAGAGAGAAATTTTGGGGAGGGATAGGATCAAAAGAGAGAATAGAAGAAACGAGGGGCAGGATAGGATGGAGGGAAATATAGTTAGTCTTACCCAACACAACTATTATGGAAGTCATTTGCAAAACTACACAGATATGGCCTATATTGAATTGCCTGCCTTCCCAAAGGGAATGGGTAGGGAGGGAGGGATGTTGAGAAGCTGGAACTCGAAGTTTTAGGAACAACTGTTGAGTATTGTTCTTGCAACTAGAAAATAAGAAATACAGGTAACGGGGTATATTATCTTGCCCTTCACGACAAAAGAGAAGATGGGGATAAGGGAAGGGAGGGATGTTAGAAGGAAGGACAGATTACTGATAGGGGTAATTAGAATGTTCAGTGTTTTGGGGTGGGGGAAGGGAAAATTGGGGAGAAAATTTGAAACCCAAAATTTTGTGGAAATGAATGTTGAAAACTTAAATAAATAAATTTAAATTTAAAAAAAGAATAAAAAAATAGAACACTGAGTTTTCTCTAATGAGATATAATTTAACAAGGACAGATGTATAGTCTTACATTTTGATGCAAAAACTTAACTTCTAAAATATAAAAGATAAGAGAGAAATGGAGAGAGAGAGAGCAGTTCCTCTGAAAATTATCTGAGGGTTTTAGTGGACCAAGCTCAAGGTGAGTCAGTAATGTGATATCAAAGCTGTTGGGGCCAAGTCTGACTTGAGCAGGTCCTGTAATGGATGACACTGATAGCACTTTTCCTTTATCAGTAAATAGAGTCAGATACTTAGTATACAGTGTCCATGGATGGTTAAATAGAGGATGAGTTTGCTAGCTATTCTCTTAAATAAACCTGTATCCAAACCTCCACCATCCACTTGGAACTCCAGCCAGGGTCCTGGAACTCTGGGCTTCTAATTGGTAAGTGCTCACCATATCTAAATCTGTCCCATGCTCATCGTGTTCTCCTGCTCCTCTGGTTCTCCTCATGTCATACTGCCACATACTTATGCTCCTTCCCTACTCTCCCACTCTTATTCCATTTCTAGCTTTGAGATAATGATCACAACACTTTCAAACCAAATGCCAACAAATTGTATTACAACTCCTATAACTTTTGCTCTCTGGATTTTGCCATCCTGCAAGACGACATCAACTCTGAAATACATACCTCCTTGCTATTCCTTGTCCTTCAGACCCCATGCTTCCCTCTGATTGGAGAGGTTGGAGGGTGGATACCAGAGAATCCTTCCCTCATTCTCTGTTTAAGAAAGAGACACCACATCTTGTCCCATCTGGTTGCAAAACTTCATCATACTCTTGTACCAGGTATACTCCTTCACCCATCCCTCTTTGGTGAACTTCTTTTATATGTTTTCTCCCTCATTAGATCTTGTATTTGTCAATGGCTATCTCTTGCCTTAGCACAGTGCCTGGCACTGAGCAATAAACATGAATGTTTCTTGGACTAATTGATTACCTTACTCTACAGTTTCTACCTTTACTTCATCCCTACAGAGGAATTTCTCTGCAGAAGCATAGTTGGAAATAGCAAACAATGGAGACAGATGAGTGACCTGCAAATCTAGACTCCTTTCAGGCACCCATATTGACTGGTCCTCTTTGCCTAAAGTCAAAATCTCTTCAGATCCAATTTTACCTAATTTGGTAATTTACAAAAATTAGTAAATGAATACGATTTTCTCCTCATATAGCTTCTGAATCCTTACTCAATATCTGTATTTACTAATGTGTCATTTTCACCTGTATATAGAGACAGTAAACTTCTTGCAACCCCCAATTATGGCTAATTAAATTTACAAATAAAAAAGTGTTTATGACCAATCATGTTTTTTTTTTCTCTAGAGTAAGCAAGAATTAAAGCCCTAATTAAACCAAGAATTATATACAAACTAAAAAAACAGAAAAATAAAAACTTTGGCGTAAATATCTCCCATCTTAGAGAATGAAGAGAACAGAGAAAGCATGAAACTGCCCTTTATCAGATATCCCAAAGAGAATAGTTCTGCAAGCCTTAGTCTATTATACTCACAACTCTCCTCAGTGTCCAATCAAAGTGAAGATGACAGCAGCAGTGGAGATATTTAATTAAAAATGGCCACTCAGAGAGTAGTCACAAAGTCCCTACACTCTAGTTTCATAAACCAGCCTTACAGAACCACAAGCATCACTGATTCAAAGTCAGAAAAGACCATAAAGGTCTCAGTGCTCATCTCCTCACGATAGAAAGCTAAGGGTTCCATCCCAACCGAAAGAACTTCAATTTCCACTCAGCAATTTTTCTGACAAAGAAACACCACCAGTTAAATTTTTCCCTGAGGTTTGATTCCTTTCAAAAACAACTTTGGTACACTTGAGATTTGGAATTTTATAGCACACTTTAAGAATAATAATCAGCAGCTGATATAACAAAAGCAACAACCATTATCCAAGGTAATCATTGTAGATGCCAATTACAGCAAATTTTATACACATATGTATGTATGTGTACGCATATCAACATTATATGCAGCAGGCTAGTTCAGTGACTACTTATCTCTACGACACACTGGACACATCATGTGCCCATACACATGTGGACACATATTCATAGAATACAAGCAATTGAGCATAATGTGAAACAAAGTAAAGTGATGATAGCATTGTCAATAACATAATAAAATACAGAGAAACAGCAATAAACAGGTGCCAATAAACAGATTAGTGTAGATTCTCTACATGCATGTTATTAGAACAAAAGCAAATAAGCAGAAGAAAATTATAAACAATGCATACTAAAAATATACAATAACAAATGTGTATCAATTAACATATATAATTGCATGCTAGACTCATATTGCATGAATAAAAACTAGCATTATCATCTGGATATATGTAAATATTCCTTTAGTTTTCTCTAGAGGGGGCTACATAGTGCAGCAGATAGAGTGCTAGACCTGGTGCCATGAAGATCTGAGTTTAATTTTAAAGATGTTTGCTAGCTGTGTGACCCTTGGCAAGTCATGCAACTTCAGTTTGCCCTAGTTTCTTCAACTCTAAAATATACAAGTATATTTATATGTTTACATATTTTATAGTATATGTATATGTTATATATAATATTTGATATATAATAGTATAGTATGTATGACATTATTATGTTGCAGCATATATTTATATATAAAAATATATAATAGCACCTACTTTCCATAGTTGTTTTGAGAATCAGATGAAATAATGTTTGTAGAATGCTTAGCACAGGGCAGGGCACATAGTCACTTAATATCAATTTTCTTCTTTCCTTCCTCTCTTCCTCCCTTGCTTCTTTACTTCCTCTTTGCTTTCTTTCTTTCTCCATCTTTCCCTGCCTCTCTTCTTCCTTCATTCCTTCTTCCATGCCTTTCTTCCTTCCTTCTTTTCTTCCTTTCAGAAAGGTCTGAGTTTGAATCCTGCATCAGACACTTACCAGTGGAGTGACCATGGGCTAGTCACTTAAACTCTCTCAGTCTGATTTTCCTCATGCATAAAATGATAGGATTAGAACTGATGGCCTCTATGCAACATCCTAGCTCTAAATCTATAATGCTATGAGGAAATAGAGACGTCTAAGTGATATATAAGAGGAAAGTAGAATCAAAATTTAAGAGGTGAAAGAAACCTCAATGGTTTCTAGTTCAATTATAAACTACATCACAAGTGATTGTATGGGCTCTATTCTAATAAGAAGCTCCCAGGTGATGGAGAAGGAATGAGGTTTGGAATAGTTACCGAAGGAGGTGTAGCAGGAAGGAACAGAAGGATTACTTTGAAGAAATGGAGATCTAGTTGAGATTCAATAACAAAAACTCTAATGTGCCCAGTTATCATGGACATTATTTTCCCTTGCTTCATTCAAGTAGCCCATGAATAAACATGAAGGAAATTGATGATGAGATTAATCCACAGAGGATAGTGAAGAGTTAAACTATTTCCCTAAGAGGGGAAAAGCATGAAAAGAAGAAAGTGTTGTCATTTCAGGGCTAATGAAAGGACTTAAGGAGAGCAAGACTGGAGGTTATAGAAAGGATGAAGCATGGGGATACCAATCATAATGCATAAGGAAAGTTGGAACGATAAAAGATTATGATCAGATAAAAGAATTTGGGAGTTCATAATTGTCAAAGTAGAATACTTATGAATGATAGCAAGATCAAGGTATGCGCACTTCTGTGTGTCGCTGAAGTGGACTGGTCATAGAAACAAGGACGCTGAGGAACTGGAAAGTTAGGTATGTTGAAACCGTCTAGTATAAAAGCAGAAGTTAGGCTGGAGAGGGAAGCTATGAATCAGGCACTGAACTCATTGAAAAATGAAGAAATATTCCAATTCTCACACTATTGCCAGTGAGTCACGGTTATCAGAGAAAACAAAAAATAGCAAGAGAAATAGTGTCATAAGGAGGGGCATAAGTCTTAGTGAGCACCAGATGACCAAAATCATGAAAAAAGCTGTTTAAGACTACATGAAGTTTGCTAATTATGGATCAAGCATTCCAGAGGACAAAGTGAAAGGAATAAGCAGATCTGGAGCAGGGAATCATAGGCAGAAAACTGAGGTGGAGGACAATGAGAAAATGAGCTATTGAGCATATTTGTACATCATAAGGCAAGCGTTCAGAATTACTGAGATATGGAGAGTATAAAAAAGTGACAATATACTGATCTATGAGTAAAGAGTCTAGGCAGAATATCAGTGGTTGGAGAGAGGTCTACTGAAGAAAGAAAGTAATTAGATTGCTCAAGGCCCTCCTTCCCAAGTTCCAACCTGATGGCAGGCCCCATGAAGCCTGCCTCACAGGAAACAGGACTATGAAGATATAAGGCTGAGATAGTCAAAGAACCTGGTCAGGAGATTGGCAGTGACTGTGAGTGATGGAACCAGGGCCCAGAATTCTCTGGGAGATAGAAGTCAGATTATAGTAAGAGTTTTGCCCCACGTGAGTTTCCTGGTCCTAGTGCTAGAGAAAACATTGTCTTCTACCACAGGAACCTGATAACAGTCTTTGTGCAAATATGTTGCTGATAATTACTATCTACCTAATATACTCTCCAGGATACCTTGAACTCTGGGCATAGATTACTGGTCCATTTCACTTTTTTGTTCAAAGACTAGTAGTCAACACATATACTTATCTTCCTATTTTTCAGTGCAGACACCATAAAAGATCCATTATTTGTTGTTGATTCCATTGACCTCTGTTCTTGAGGGTCTCTGCAGTCATTTGCCACCAATGAATTTTTCTAGATATTTCCTGGAACATTAGGGAATTAATTGAATCTTGTGAGTTGCTCCTTGGGCACATCCCCCATCCACTTATGCAGTGAAAACACAAGTGTTTTCTTGGGACCTGCCTATAGGAGACACTACTCTGTGCCACCCAAAGGTGCCACCTCCTACTTTATGTATGAGTGAGCTCTACCTCCTACTTTATGTATGAGTGAGCTCTCTTTCCCCTATAGTAGGACCAACTCTGGCCTTTCTTCTATAGGTTATGCTTTTATGTGATTTAGGAAAACTAGCCCTCCATCTAAGCACAAAGCAGGCACCTTTGGCATAGAGAATATAAACACAGCCTTTTTCACAATTGAGGTATCGGATTTTGATTGCAAGAATCTTGCTCCAACTTCAAGTTCAAGTGAGAATCTGAGTATATTCATTGAAGCTTATGTCTCAACTGCTATGGTACAGCATCCCCTTTATTCATTAACGCTGCAAGTTTATTACAGGATCCTGTTCTACTGAAGGAGGATTATAAGCCACTGTTCAGGTACCGTTTCCCCTTCTGGTATTTTGTCAGATTTTTTGAATGGTTAGCTGGGTCTGTAATTCACAGAGCACAACTTAGGTCAATTCTCCTAACTTCATATCATTATGGACTATTCTATAATTTATCAGCTCTTTTACTGTGTTCTTCATAACTTTTAAAAGAGTCTCAGATAAAAACACTATATCTAGTTCATATATCAGTAATTTCCTCTTCTTGCACTCCCTATTCACAAATAAAAGGTCATTATGACCACACTTATTTTCAAATAAATAACCTGGCATTAATTATAAATAACTTACATTAAATCACTAATTAAGGTAAGAATTATAACCAAATTTAAAGAACAGGGCTGGGGGGAGAAATGCACCTTTGCAGAAAATGCCTAATAGAGAGGTGATCAATATAAGATTCATAAAAAGACAGATTTTGGGACATGACTCCTGTATGGATTTGTTTTGCCTGGCTTACTTATATGTTACAAGTTGTTTTTGTTTTTGTTTTTTTAGCTTCTCCATTTTAAATTGAAGAGGGATATTAGAGGGGAAAGGGTTTGCTAACAGTAATGCTAAAAAACAAAAAGGCTGCAATTGAAAAATATTTAAATACACAAAAGAGAACAGTTAGTCAATAATCATCTCGTATTACCCACTACATGCCAGGCTATGTGGTAAGCACTGGGGATAAGGAAAAGGAAGGTAAAAGGCATGCCTTGTCTTCAAGGAGTTCACAGTCTAATAGGGGAGAAAGTAAATAAGCCACAATGTGCAAACATACAAGATAAATAGAAAATAATTAGCAGAAGGACATGGGAATTAAGAGGAATTGCAAAAGACTTCCTGTAGAATAAGGAATTTTTGTTTACATGTGAAGGAAACCAGGGAAGCTAGGAGACAGAGATGGAGAGGTAGAGAATTCCTTGCATGGGCAACAGGCTGAAGTGCCTGAGAAAACACCTGAAACTGATAAGTGTCTTGATTGAGGAGAAACAGGTCAATGTCACTAGATTAAAGAATGCATGGGAGACTAGGGTGGGCATGTAAGGTGTAAGAAATCTGGAAAGGTGAGGAGATGTAAATTATGAAGAGTTTTGACCCCTAGGGGTGTTCCCTGGAAATGATTGGGGAGCTACTGGAGTTTATTTGCCTTTAGGAGTGGCATAATCAGATCTGCACTATAGAAAAATCAATTTGGTGACAATGAATAATGCATGGAGATTTATGTTAGGCAGAGAAACCTTCTGGTTATTGCAACCGTCCAGGAGTTAGGCAATGTAGGCCTGCATCAATGATATGGAAGTATTAAAGCAAAGAAGAGGGAGTTGGGGGAATATTTGAAATGTGTTACAAAAGTGAAATAGGTACAGCTGGCAAGGTGGATTTGATCTCCTTCACCATAATGATGAACATTAAATCCATAGAAACTAACGAGATCAAGTATCATAGCAAAAAGAAGAGGGCCAATGAGGAAGACCTATTTAATTAATTTAATTAAATTAATAAGTGTGGCCTGAAGAATGATCTAGAAAAGGAGTCTGAGAAGAAGTGATCAGATAGGTGAAAGGAAAACCAGGAAAGAATGGTGTTTTGAAAACCTAGAGAGAAGAGATTATTAAGGAGAAGGGGGTGATAGATAGATAGATAGATAGATAGATAGATAGATAGATAGATAGATAGATAGATAGATAGATAGATGATAGAAGCTACAGAGAGGTCATCAAAAATGAGAGCTAAGAAAAACCACTGGATTTGCAACTAAGAGATCACTGGTAATTTTAGGAAGAATAGTTTCAGGGGAATGATAAAGTCAGAAGACAAATCATAATGGGTTAAAAAGATAGTGAGAGGCAGGAAAGTTGAAGTACCTATTGTAGATAACCTTTTTCAAGAAGTTTAAGCACAAAGGGCAGCAGACATACAGGATGAGAGCAGGGATGGAAGGATAAAGTAAATTTTTTTTTGAGGATGACGAGACATGAATATGTTTGTAGATAGTTAGAAAGGAGAGGGGGGAAAAAGAAATTAAGAAAAGAAGTTCTGGGAATAAAACAAACATAGATACAGCTTTTGAGAGACATAACGAGACTTGGTTATCCTGAGGGTTTTAAGGCCAAGATTGGAAGGGGAAAAAATCAGGAGAAAATGGAAAAGATCTGTCAAGATGCCTACAACCAGGGTTGGGGAACATGCAGCCTGGAGGCCACATGTGGCCTTCTAAGTCATTTAGCTGATTCCAAGTTTTACAAAACAAATCCTTTTATTAAGGAGATTTGTTCTGTAAAGTGTGGTTTCAGTCAAAGGGACACACTTGAGTACCTAGAGGGTCACAGTTACCTTGAGACCGTAGCTTCCCCACCTCTGCCTACAACAAACTCTTTTCTCCATCAATGGCAATGGAGACACTCTAAAAAGGCAGTCTCTAATGTGCTAATGAGGAAGTAGAAATAATATAAAAGAAAGTAAACATGGGGACAGCAGCTAGACTAGTTCGAAATATACATAGAGAAGGTTCAGACTAGTCACAACATAATCTTGTGGTGACTGAAGGATCACTTCTCAAGATATTCCCCCAAAAGAGAAAGAATATCAAATGCTAGGGGGAAAATCACAGATCTTATCACTACCCAAAAAATAAAATCAAGAAAATATCTTTAAAATACCCATATTTCCTGTCTCTATAAAAATTTTTATGAGAATAATCTATATGTACTTCTAGAGTATCCTTGCTGAAAGTATTTGAAGGGAATAGACAGGCACTCACAAATTATATTCTATATTTTAACACATCTTTATAGTCACAGAATTGACTGAGAGACTTAGAGAATACAAGATTTCTTTGTGCTTAATTAAAACAACTCAGATATCAGCTCACACTTATCGGATTGGCTAATGTAATAGAAAAGGGAAATGATAAATGTTGAAGGATATCTGGGAAAATGGGGACACTAATGCACTGTTGATGGAGTTGTGACCTGATTCAACCATTCTGGAGAGCAATTTGGAACTATACCCAAAAGACACTGTGAATATCTTTTGATCCACCAATACCACTACTAGGTCTGTATCTCAAAGAAATAAAAGAGGGGCTAGGATGTACTTGTACAAAAACAATTATAGCAGTCCTTTTTGTGGTGGCAAAGAATTAGAAGTTGAGGGGGTGTCCATCAATTGGGGAATGCTGACCAAGTTGTGGTATATGAATATAATGGAATGCTATTGTATTATAATAACAATAGAATATTGTATATAAGAAATGACAAGTAGGCAGATTTCAGAAAAACCTGGAAAGACTTACATACACTGATGGAAAGTGAAGAGAGCAGAACCAGAATATTGTATATAGTAATAGCAACATTGTATGATGATCAACTATGAAGGACTTAGCTATTCTCAGCAATACAATGAATGATCCAAGACAATTCCAAAAGACTCATGAGGAAAAAGTGCTATTCACATACAGAGAAAGAACTGAGGAAATCTGAACGCAGATCAAAACACACTACTTTCACTTCACTTTCGTTTCTTTTTTTTCCTTTCATCTCTTTCTTATTTCAAGACATAATTAATATGGAAATATACTTTACATGATTGTGCATATATAACCTATATCAAATTGCTTCTCGTCTCAGGGAGGAGGGAGGTGAGAGATGGAGGAAGAAAATTTTGAACTCAAAATTTTTAAATGAATGTTAAAATTTGTCTTTACACATAATTACAAAAAATAAAATACCACTTCAAAACAAGATTCCATTATGCTTGCGTTGTTGTTAAGTACTTTAAAAGCATTTAATAGAATCCAACACTGCCTTGAAGGACATCCTTCCACAACTCTTCTACACATGTATCAAAATTATATAAGATTCTAAGAAATATCTAAAATCAGATTTAAGCGGGAGAATACGTTCACCAAAGGTATTGGTTACTGTCGGGAAAGATGTCCAGAGAACAGACTAAATGGAGTAGAATGAAACCCTCCTGGCATTCCTCTTTGCAAGTGATAATGTGCTGATTACATTCACCCCTGAAATATTTCAGAAGCTATTAATTTTTTTAAATAACTCAAAATTAATTTAACTTAATTATCCACATCAGAAACCCCAAGTGGATGAAAATACTTATTGTCCAAACTAGGATAATACAGTTGTGGGAGAAAACTATAGAGCTGCTAGTTTATTAATATGTTTATCTTGGATGGATACTGAAGATGAAAATAAACTGAGTCTTCAACTGCCACAATGCGAGTTGGCTGCTTTTCTTCTGGGAAACTGCATAGTGCTTTTAATCACTTCAGACTTCTCCCTGAAACAAAGACCAGTCTTTTAAATGTTAAGGTATTTCCAGTGATTCTGACCATAGCTGAGTCATGGAATACAGTATCTGAAGAAATTAACTTGAGTATAACCCAAAAGACAGTGGAAAGGTGCATGATAGGTGAATGCAGGCTGTATTGCCACACAATATTAACAAAGCATTGTGTAGATGTGTCTGAAACGTTATCAGATGGATTGATGACTGGAAAAGGAAATAGACCAGTCGTATTACAAAAGGGAGGGATAACAAATGGTCAGCACACATATTTCAATGGAACTCAAATGATTTATTTCTAGTAAGTGAATTGCCAAAGTCTTGGAGCTAGTAATTAACTTAAAGACTGGATTTGACCTCAGGTCCTCCTGAGTCCAGGGCCAGTGCTCTGTCTACTGCGCCACCTAGCTGCCCCAAACCAAATTGATTTCAAGAGATGTAGAGGAAGATCAATCAAATGTTGCATGAACCCCCTGTAAAAGACTCACTGTGGGACATAAAATGATTACACATGTTTAAAAGGCAGAATAGAGTGTGAGTTGACTTATTGGAAAGACTATCCACAGAGATAAAATGTACTAATTTTTTTTTTTTGGCGGGGGGGTTGTTTTGTTTTGGTTTTTTTTTTGCTTTGCCAATCTCCCAAAGCCACTACCTATCAGAGAAAATTTTGTAATGTCTTTTTACCACCACAACATTCTTTCCTTAGGAACCATATTTTTTTTCACTGATGAGACATATTTCCTCCTATCCAGTCTTTGATTACATTTTACAAAGTATTGATATGTTTTGCTTTTATGTCATTATCTCCCAACTTGCAAATATTTGCCCTAAATATTCACACAAACTATCTGTGCCTAACCTGTGGCAAAGCATTCCAAGCTCATATTGGTCTGATTAGCCACAGTTGGAAACACTGAAATTTCACTTTATCATAGTGATGTAATTTTGGTCCTCTTCAAAGACGAAGGATAACAACCAATCCCAATGTATCCCTTATATCTCCTCCCAGAGAGTTATCTCTCATAACAGTGAATCAAAAAGAGAAGGAAATTAGTTCAGTAAAACTAGTCAAGAAAAGTGTTATCTGTATCCAGAGATAAAGAACAATTTTGCATCTATATATGCACATATGTGTGTATGCCTATTTAAGTCTAATGGTAGCCATCTCTAGGGCAAGGGAGAAGGAAGAAAAAAGGAGGAATTCACATGATAAATTTATTATATATTTAAAAAGAATAGCTGTACAGTTTTGCTGCAATCATATTTTTATTATGTTATGGAAATGCTTGTTTTATTCAATAAATTTTAAAAAATAAAGTTAAATAAAGTAGTCAAGATATGGAGGGGGAGAGAGTGTGACAAATTCATTATAATAAAAGGGTGGCCCCTGGGAAGAAAGAGGGAGAGAGCGATGGGGGCAAGGAATTGAAATGAAAAAGCAAGAGTTATAATTTAAAACTTTTTTTTAAGTATGACATCATATTAAATGTTACACACCCATAGTATCTGCCTCTGTGAAGCATGGGATCAAGTCTGGTCATTATAATTTTGACGAATTCAATGTCTATCACTTTACTGTTATTTTTTTCGATTTAATTATTGTATTAAGTGTTTTCATTATTTTCCTGGTTCTACTTATTTCACTTTGCATCAATTCATATTCTTTTCCATGCTTCTCTGTATACATCATATTCAGTTAAAGGATATTACATGAATGTATCTCTATCTTGGAATTCTTTGCTATCACTAAATATACTTTGATGTATACTTTGGTGCATATGGTACATCATTTGCTTACCTGAGGTCTAGCAATGAAATCTCTGAATCAACGAGTACATTTAAATGAATTCCAGTATTATTGTCATCTTTATTATAATGGTTCAACATAGTGATGACCTCCTGTTAAGTTGTTTCTGTTTTTCTAGGGATATTTTGTAATTATATCTATATATATTTTAGATGTGTTTTTATGGATTCATTCTTGGGTGTCATGCATTTGTTTTCTTTATTAATTATTTTGATTGGTACTCTCTATTATTCCTCCTGGATTTTGTTATTCCTATAAAAAATTGCTATTTATTTTGTGGGTTTATTTTGTAGTCTGCTCCTTTACTGAAGCTGTTATCACAGTCAATTTCTTTGCTGATTCCCTAGGATTTTCTAAGTAAACATACTGATGCCTTTTTGTAGCTACATTATTTCCCCCTTGCAGTGGTCTTATAAATCTGGGGTCTTTTTCTTGTACCTAGAGAAATATTTTTAGGTTGGAGTAGAACTATTTAGTATCATGCTTAATCAGACCAAGACCTCTCAGTTAGACATGATCTGCCCTGTTAAGAACAGTCATCAAAATTTAATTTGCCTGTGTTAATTATGTAACATGTATTGATCATTTCACTATGCGGTAGAGTTATGCTAAAAAATTTAACATTTGAGAAAATTAAGATAAACATTAAACTAGAATCTGATGGAATGGTTGACTAGGTCATGTTTTGTGATTTAAACTATATATTAGCCTTTTCAGAAAATTCCTCTTTCCCTTCTTTCTTTTTGAATACATATATAAATATATGAATGTATATTTTATGCATAATAAGTCATATATAAATATGATATCCATGTAAATATAATACTTTTATACATACACATATAATTTTAGCTTGAAAGGGAAGATAACAAATGACATCTTGCTAGCCAAGGAGATATCCCTCCTTTTTCATAATGTTCACACAGAAAAATCCAGAACAACATCAAATCTTGAAAAAGTAAAAAAAAAAAAAAAGCAAATGTTCTTAAGATAAGTTTTACTCCAGTTGAACTGAGAAATCTCTGTTGTACTCAGATATATTGTTAACATCATGGACTTTGATCAACACCCCTAATTCCCTCCTTTGGAGAAGAAAAACTAAAAATGAGCTTTCCTGGGAAGAAACAGATAAATCAGTAGTTACTTCTTTTGGTTAACCAAACTTGGAAACATAGTCAAAGAATAGGAAAGCAATCTTGGGAAGAGGAGAAATTCTTAACTCCAGAAAACCATGATATATATGAATGCTGATCTTCAAGAAGCCAGAAAGTTTATAGAAGAAAAAACCTTCTGGACTGGCAACACTAAGAATAGGAGAAGCAAAATGCAATCGTGAAAGGTTAGGTGGTAGAATGTTTTTTGAGGGGGATGGGGAAAGAGTAAAGGCGGATGGACAGTCTCCACAATCGGGAAGCTTTGAACTCCAACTCTCAGCTCAGCTCAACCCCCACTCTGCCCACTCTCACGACTCCCTCCGGCGGTCCCCCATATGCTTTATTGCTAAGTGACACTTAGCACCGTTATCTCCTCTTCTGATGCATCTGTTGGGTGTTTCTCATACTCAGCTCTGCTTTCATCTCTTTGCATCTAAACACATTGTTTCCTCTTGCTCTGGTGCCAGGGTGGAAGGGAGCCATCCCACACGGACGCACATTTGGACAGGCAGGGAATGAATGATTGGCAGCGGGCATCCCTGTCAGGACTTTGGCATGCAGCAGAGTAGAAACCCTGTGCTAATGAATGCCATCTACACCTACCAGATGTGCCACCGGGTGACATGCCAGATTCTTTACATAATGCAATTCGGCTGGACACGGAACTGCTGGGCGGGAAGAACAACGAGGGCAGTTATGATCCGGGAATAAAGGGGTGGGGTGCTACCTCTTTCTCTTTTTAAGAAATCGTCATTTCCCTCCCCTTTCACGGTCCCCCCTTTCCCCCCTCCCCCACAGACACACACACTTTCTAATCACCTCCATTCACGCTGGATTAGGTCAGCTGCTGAACGCTTCTCCCATATGCCAAAAATTAAAGGGGGATTTGGAGGCTTTTGATACCTCCGCTCTTTCGGAAGGTTTGTGCCAGTGTTTGCCCCTTCCCTCCCACACCCTCACGACCACTTTCCCTTTCCTAAGCTGTCTTCTCTCTCTCTCTCTCTCTCTCTCTCTCTCTCTCTCTCTCTCTCTCTCTCTCTCTCTCTCTCTCTCTCTCTCACACACACACACACACACACACACACATATACACACACACTTACACAGACCCTTTCGACTCGATTGCACTGAATTTTGAGTTAAAGTTTGGGGGAAAACGTCAGTTACTGCACTAACCTGAATTGAAAAAGGAGGATGGAAGATTATCTCCCTTCCCTTTTCTTCTCCCCTGGGCTTTGCTCCCCCTTTTCTTACACTTAAGTCCAAAGTGAGCAAATGTTCTAATAAAGCTTCCACACCTCGTCCTTTCGGTCGAACTCTCTAGTTTGAACTTCCCTCTTCTGCCCTCCATCGGAAACAGGAGAATATTTACTCTCCAGAGGAATATCATTTTCCAGGTTCGGACTGAATAAAAGGCCACTCCATGAAGGCCAAGGCCGTCAGTAACCCTGTTCTGCAGAGGGTACAGAGCATCTTCTGGGGTGGAAAGACCTGCGGGAGGTTTCCTTGTTGTGGGGAGAGGAGTGGGGTACAGTCATAGAGGAAAAAAATGAATAGGTCTTTTACACACTGACTTTGTCTATATGTATCGATCTGATCTTCCAGCTCCCTCCATCCCAACACCTCCCCTTCATTCACCTGAGGGAGGGGAAGGAAAGGAAGGGTAATAGGTATACTGACCCCATTCTCTCCTTTTCGGAGGATGAAAGATTAGAAGGACAGGCCTCTTCGTCCCTACCTAGTGTCCTACCTGGTAACCTCGTTTTAAGGACTACACACACACACACACACACACACACACACACACACACACACGCAGGTCCAGGGACACAAACGCACACACTAGCACACAAGCAGGTGCAGACACAGACACAGACACAGACACACACACACACACACACACACACACACAGACACACACACACACACACACACACACTGACCCTTTCCAACTAGCTCACCACTCTAGTGAAACCCCTCCCGAAGCCCTCTGAAGCCCGATCCTCCTGCTTCTCTTCTCTTTTCTCCCAGTCTAGGACCCAGGCGAGCTGCAGGCCCTTTCTCTTTCTCCCCCACTCTTTAGCCGGTCCGCTCTGGAGACTCCAGATGGCGGCTTCTCTAGCTCGTCGGTCGGCCCCCCAGACGCCGCCCGGCAGCAGCCGCCAGTTGCTCCCTCCCAGCTGCTACAGAAGAGGAAAAGGGGGCCGGGCTCCGGAGAGCAGAGAGAGGAGCAGGCGCTTGTGGAGGCTGCTGCTCGCTGGAAGAGGCAAACTGGCAGGGGAGGATGCCGCGAACACCCCTGGGGTAAGGGAGACGGCTGACCGGAGGCGGGGGAAAGGGAGGAAAAAGGGAGGGGATGTGGTGTAACCTTTCCCAGTCTCTCTCTGCATCCTTTTTCCAAGTCCCCAGGGTGGGCTCAGTTCTCAGTTCACCTGGGGAGCTGTGGAGTAGAAACAAAGATACCAGAAGGGGGCGCATTCCAAGCAAGGCAATAGGGCTCTTCCCTCTGGACTACAGTACTTGGGCAGCACCACCTCCACCCCCGCTACGCCACCGGCATCCATAAGGTGTCTAGTCTGAAATGAATACTCATTCTCTTATCTCTCCCTTCCTTGCTCTGTCATATTTTTTTTTTTGCCTTTGCCTTTTTATAGCTCCCTGTTTCCTCTTTTCATCTATTCTTTCCTCTTCGTCCTTCCTTCCTCCCGCCTTCCCTAATTTCTTTCCTTCCTTCCTCCCTCTCTCCCTTCTTTCCTATCTTTTGTCCTCCCTACCTTCTTTCTTCCCTCCCTTCTTTCCTCTTCCCTTCTTTCTTCCCTCCCTTACTTTCTTTACTCCTTTCATCCTTCTTTCATTCTTCCCCTTTCCTACTTCATTTCCTCCTTTCCTCCTTCCTTGCCTCCATTCCTTCCTTATTCTTTTCTTTCCTTCCTTCTTTCTTTCCTTTCTTACCCTGAACACTGTCCCCTCGTTCCCCGTCAGCTCCTATTCAGTCTTCTTTAAAAGCAAAACTAATAAGCTACACAAAAACTCATATTCTTCCCTTCTTCTGCACACCATCCCAGAGAGCTCCCAACAGCGTTGTCCTCTGAATCATAGACGTGCCAATACCCCACATTTCCCTCCCGTACTCCCAGAGAGGTCTCCCCACAACCCCCAAAAAATAAACAAGCACCTGAGTAACAAGGAGTTCTGCCCAGGGGAGACAATTGAGAAGGAGAACCCATAGAAAAACTACAATAGTTTAATTTAAAATCTCTTTCTGGAGGAGGGGCTTCATTTTGTTTATCATTGGGCATTGTGCTTGTCATGCTGGATGGGAGATAAATTCTCCAGTGTTTCACGTCCCATTGGGCATATCTCGCTGGTCTTACAGTGGTATTCTTGAGGAAGTGAAGTAAATCAGTGCTTTTCTCCCACTATAAAATGTGGAAAAGTATTGTTCATAATCAGCCTTACACACACACACACACACACACACACACACACACACACACACACACACACACACATACCCCACTGCCCCTACCGAAAGGCCCAAAGGTAGTTTCTCCTCTACGGTTAGCTGGCATACAACAAAGCCCAGTCTAAAAGCTTCGAGGTTGCATTAAGATCGCAGTCACTGAAGGCTAAATGTCCTAAAATAACCTGGACTTTACTGGACTTAGGTGCCTCCTAAAATCAGCATAATGTCCAGGATAGGAATCCACATTTTCACTCCAGTCTGGTCTGCCACGTGCTGCTCTCTCCAAATTTCAAAGCCATTGGAGGACTAGTTCAGGAAGGACCCACCCTAAATCCCCTAATCTACATGAATCACAATGGAGAGTGAATACCAAATGGGTCCCTGCGCAGGTCTGCCTCTTAATCCTTAATTCTGAAGAGCGGCATTAGGCAATACTCCTATTAATCCCATGAGTGAGCAAATGCGATTTCTGACCTACTGCATTTATTTTCTGAGTGTTTCCATAGGAGTTTGGACTTCTTAGAGGAATGTTCAAAGGCAGAAGGAAAATTGCGATAGGGGATCTATGCCACATTTGTACAGTGTGATGAGAAAATTTCTGATGGAATCAAGTAATTTAGTCAGAGAAGGTGCAATTCTTGACCCCATGGAGGGGTTTGGGTGACGTTGGGAGGTGCGAGGAGTTGTGCAAGGCGCAGGGGAGTGAGGATGGAGAGTCTCCTCCAATATGCAAGACATCTAGAAGACTCTAATTTTTTTTCTACAGTCATTATGTCAAAGGTTTCGGGGATAGTTGGACTAATTTGGGGACTGGTGGACGGTGGGGCTTCATGGTAGCCTTGGCAGGCCTGAGATCGCCCACCTACCTCGAGGAGGAAGCCTAGATTTCCAATTTTCTTCCTGTCCTGGGTAATGCCCAATGATCAACAAGGGGCTGTTTATCGCACTTGAGATTTCATTATCGTGTCATTAACTTAATCATTTCTTCATTTTATTCAAAACAGTCTTCCTGTCCCTCATAATCGTAATTTGCGCCATTGCTTTTTATTTTTATTAATTAGGGGACTGAAAAAGATAACGGAGGCTCAGGACAATAAATTAGCTCTCTGAGCAAACGAAGAGCCAGACTTGTCTAAGGAATGTTTGTATGAGTAAGGGCACCGAGTACAGAGAAAGGGACAGGAAGATGCCACGATAAAGTGTGTGTCCAGCATAGGACAGAGCGGCCAGCACATTAGTCTGATACTAGGATCTCCCTAGAGCGGCTACAAGCAAGGATTAGGGGCTGGTTATCAAATACTGGTTCGTTTATTTGTTTGTTTTTTAGTAGTCCTATGTACTTCCCCCTCCCCTCAAAAGAGACAAACAAACTACAGTAAACATACACAACCCTTCTTCCTACTTGGATTCGTTAAGCAGACTAGGTCCCCGCTATCCGAGGTTTAGTCTTCCAAGCCAATAACTGGACAGGATTCTCATCAGTATCCCTCGTGCTGCTTGAGCCTCTGTTTCCCTTCCAAAAGGCATAGGCGCGGCCCCGTTCAGTGGCCGGCCACACAGGCAAAGGGAGACAGAAAGATCCTGCCACTGTTGGCTCCCTGAAATCGATCAAGTGTCCAGACTGTGAATACAGAACACTTTGCCCCTCTCCATGGTTTTGACTCAACCTCTTTATCTTTCAATTGAAAACCAATTAAAGGTTTCTATAAATCTGTTGGCACCTCTTTTATCTGGAGACCTCTGATGCATGCTGTATTGTCCTTCAGACGCCTCTTCCTTTTTTTGTTTTACAATTGTTGTATCAATATAATGCTTCCTTTCTTTCCCTGTCTCTATAGATACAAATACACAAGGCAAGCTAAAGGGTCCGAGCTCTATTCAGAGCTTCTCATTTGTCCTGCAACCCTAACAGTAGCGCCCTTTCTCTGCTGGCTGCTTTCCCCTGCTTCGGGAGCAGCAGTTAGCGCAGAAGCAGATGGCTACTGATTGGGCGAGCTTTGTGGCCTTAATGCTGAATACTTTATGGAAAGGGGCTTTATCATGCTTCGTTGGGCAGAGGAACAACGGGAAGAGATTTATGGGGAGTAAAAATAAATCTTTTTGAAAGTTGCAACTCCTTCTTACTCGTTGTCAACTTTGCCCAGTACCGAAATCCTAGGGAAAAGGTTCCTGTTCATCCAGTAATATGCAATGAGAGAGGTGGAGGAATATGGAGTGAAAGAAGGAAATTAAAATACTGCTCCGAATTTAACTGGGGGTGGGGGGAGATTTATAGTCACGAATCAAGTTTTTGTGACAAACTGGGTTTCCCAGTTGCACAGAAATATTAACATATCTTTTCCAAAGATGTTAACTTCTTGGTGAAAATAACACAGTATAACTGTATTGGCATTGCACTTTGTAGAAAGGAAAACAAATGATAATGTAAGCATTTAAAACCTAAGGTGGGGAAGGTGAGATGAGGAATTGTGGATTATATTGAGAATACATTCAAGTATCAATGTTTGAACTGGTGCGTTCAGAGTAATCAGAAGCATTGGGTTTAGGATTCTTCATCTGTAGTTTGAGTTACTAACAGAAATTTCATTAGGTTTACTCCTTCATTAGTGGCCCTTTAAATCCCTTAAATAGTGCTCCTCTCCTCTCCCCCTACAAAAAGTCTCTCTCTTTACTTCTCAGTCCTCAGGTGGCTACTTCCCCAAATTACAATCCCCAACATCGATAGTCTCCCCTTGCATTTCCTGATTCACTATCACCTGCTGTCTTAAGACTTGTCAGTGGTTGAGACATTCTAACAACTGTGTGCCAACACCTACATACACTCATGCATACATTGCCACAGAAAAACATATGCACATTCAAATACGTACAACTATCCATACACACACACACACACACACACACACACACACACACACCACACACATACATGAACATGCTGGACTTAAAAAGATACATACGCAGGTTCATGACCTCCTTTCACCACCCTCACCCCCCCAAAAAAGGAAACATAAACTAACTCATATATGGGTCTTCTGTCTTCCTTTCCACCCTTACTTTCCCTCTCATCACTTCTTAAACTTAAATATTACATACTTAAGTCGTCCTCACCTTTACTGCTCTCTAATTCCTGTCCTTTTGCCCCTTCTCCCAAAATAGGTCGAGATGACAGATTGGAAACACAAATGTGGTTTCCAAAAATCGTACATAAATCTTCTTTCATTCCTCCCTCCCTTTCCATTCCCTACTCTCTTCTCTGATTTGAAAGTGTCCTTTGTCCCATGCTTCTCTCAGGAGAGGAGAAAAGGCAAAGAATGTGAGGGATGAGCTGGAAAGAGAAGGGAAAATGGAATCCTATTGTTTTATTTCTGTTTTGTAGAATCTCCCAGAAAGAGAACAGATTCCTCACCCTGGGCAGAGGAAGACTTTTCTTTACTGTAGATCTACAGAACAGCAATCATTGGGTTAGATCTCCCTCTTGGAACACAATTATTTCTTCCAAATAAGTCTCTCTCTATCGTTATCATTACTGCATACAATGCTGAGAATAACTAAGTGTAATATGAATCCATAACATCTTGGAAATGTGGAGAGAAGAGACAAAAGTGAAAAATATCCTTGCAAGCAATTCAAGAAGGTAGATTAAGCAATGACTCAGAATAGTTCCCTCAGCTAATTACCTTCCGTTTGGCTTCATCCAGGGTGTTACACTGTTAAGGGGATGAATGCAGAAGGGAAGGAGAGTTAAAGAGTTAGAACAAGGAAAGCAATATCCACTTATTTATCTTTCACTGTTCAATAGATGTTTTCTCTTGTTAACTAGTTGTCCAATTTCTCTCTTCTTTGACGACTGCTTAGATCCATTTTTTAATGTCTATACAAATTCTTTCTATAAAAAGGAACTACTCTTCTTTTCATTCTCTCTATACTCAGGTAGTCCAGTGTTTCCAGCAAAAGTAAATTTTGAACTTTTTTTAAAAAAGCAATTATAAGTTTATTTCATGTCATTCTCATTTTCCTACCACTTAAGTCTAGTTATTGGTTCACTTCTGGCTTTCCTGAAATGCCTGCCTTGAAAAGTTTGTCTAAGAAGTGTTCCAGTTTGTTAGTGATTGGGGTTTTTCTTCCCCTTTGAATTATTCCTTAGGAGAGGGTGCAGTCAAAGGCCTTGTTTCCATTAGGATCAAATTCCAATGAACCATACTTACATATATGCCTAATCACACAAGCTCTTTATAAATCTACTTGTATTGGCATTACTTTGGTGTATATCAAAGAAGATCCTCTCTAGATGCTGAAACTACCCCAAGGCTTCTGATTGGAACCAAAGAACACTTGTTCTGACTCCATAATTTCTCCAAAAAGAACAGATTTGGCAGTCTTCTGGAGTCATCAGCTGGGCCATTTTAGACGTGCACATCCCATGTCTCCTAAAAAGAAGATATCAACTAAGAGCCTTAGACTTGGTGTTGGTGCTAACCAAAAAAGAAGTTAAAGATACAAGTAAAGTTCTCTTCACCACAGGAAAAATAAAATCTTCCAAGCTCTCTTCCATTGCCCCTCTCTTCATTCTGCTCTAAGCTTTTGATCTGGTATATATATTGAGATTCAGGGAAATGCTTAAAACCACCCTAGTCATATGAATTTTTGTTAGAGAGACATTGAAGTTTGTTTTATATTGATATGTTTTTGTTGTTTTGATCAGAAATTCTTGTTGCTGAAGATTGTTTAAATAGTCTTGGAATCCTTGGGCTGGGGCAATTGGAATTCCACAGCTGTACTATGGTATAGCATTAAAAGAAGCTGATTTATCAGAAAAGGGGAATTGATGTGACAAGGATGATAGGGTGAAAGAAAAATTGCTTTTTTTTGTCCTTTTTTGGAGGCAGGTATGGTTTATTGACCTTGAGAATGAGTACCATTAACTGCCAAATAAAAACATCTTTACCTTAGGCCTGAGTATTTGCTGACCTTGACTAAGGTAGTGAGAGGGTTGGAGATGATTGAAGACAGTTAATAGTAGAGGTCAAAACCCAGCACTCCCAGCTTCCAGGTTACTATTAGAACCCACTGCTCTTTTCTCAACCTTTCTCAACTCAACTCCACTTTTCTCAGAAGTTAAGGGGGTAATTTTCTGGGCAACACTCTCTGTCATAGTAGAGGAAAGATAAAAGGGGCATTGATATACACCTTGACTGGCCCAGCATCCATTTGAATCTTACTCCAGGACATAGATTCATCTGGCCTCACACCTGATGAGTCATGAAATTCCTGGGCCACATTAACATAGACAGCATAATCAGTCCCATTCCTCAGGAGGTTAGCATTGGTGATGCAATGTTTTTCAGGTCTCCTTTGAGGATGATGATGCCTGTATGTTTGGCAAAGATGTCCTGAACATTAAAGTTGTATGCTCTCTACAATATCCAGCACCAGTCAAGGTTCTTATATGAATGGAAAATCATATCCTCAAAGGAATCTTCTATTAGAGCTGGGCCAAGCACTGGGAAGTTGTTCCTCTGTATAAATTAATATGGTCTCAGGGTTGTTGATTACCCTCTCCAATTATGCAATCATCTCCAATGCTGTCCACCTCATCCCCTCTGTTTTGCTCCAGAATTGACATTACTCAGCCCTCAGACTTGTAGCAATAATCATAGGGAACAAGCAGGTTTGCAATTCTGTTAATGTCATTGTGCTGCAGGTGCTACCTCTTCAAGATAAATTCACCTTGATATTGTGGTGCCATGCACTTGATCAGATCTTCCTCTATACCACTTAAAGGGCAGGGGAGTAGTTTTCTATTCGCTAGCCTCCAATATGCAGCAGTTGCCACCATCTTGTGCTGCATCAGATAGCAAATGGTCTCTCTCTAACACCAGAGCTGATGAGTTTGAAGTGTAGCACAAGAAAATGGTGCAGGTCTTTGACTGCTGTTGGCTCTGGCTCAAGTCTGTGTCATTCTTCCCCTCCCCTAGAGGATCTTCTCAATCACAGAGCAGAAGACAGACACAAAAATTCCATTGTCCTCTAGGCTGGGCCCTGAACCTGAATGACCCTGTGGACGGTACGGAGTTGTGACTTAGGACAACAGCCAGAGCTTCCCAGAATAAACATGGATTGTGTGATGGTGTTTTCCTGGGAAAGTTACTAGAGTAAAGTTACTGGAGTAAAGTGTTCAACATGTTAGCCCCAGTCAATGTCTCAACAGGCTGAACGGTAACATAAGTGTGATCAGATGGTAGTACTCCATCAAGGGATTAAGAAAGGTAATCGCCTGAAGTCTAATAGGTCAGAATCTCCTTGAGTTCTTTTCTTTTTGAGACTTTAGTTCTCTGGAGGTGTGTGTGTGTGTGTGTGTGTGTGTGTGTGTGTGTGTGTGTGTGTGAGAGAGAGAGAGAGAGAGAGAGAGAGAGAGAGAGAGAGAGACACTAAGGTTATATATTTGTGAAAGATGCATGTAATTTTGTGTCCCCTTCCTCTCATGTGGCCATATAAGCTTAGTCTTAAATATATGACTAATGATTACCTGGTTATCTCCAAATTCCACCAGAGTTCATATAAATGAGTATAGCTAGTGGCCTGCAGGAATAGGAACTAGGGACTGGATCTGGGATTTAATTAGTATAGGGGACTTTGAGAGAAGAAAATTCAATGTACTAATTCAGGGGTTTGCCTATAGAAGTGAGAGGTTAAATGAATAGCTCAAGTGTCACATAGCCTATAAATAGATATGTATGTATTTATTTATATCTAATTCTTTTTCAAACGGAGGACTTGAAGTCAGCTTTTTGTTTTTCCGCCTTCCATCCACCACACCACATTCAATAGGATCTGAATATTTCTCCTTTTGAAAAATAATCCACAAACATTTTAAGTTCCTACTAGTTATCAAGCACTGTACTATGTGCTGGGCTTGCTGAAGTTCCATATGGGAGAAAGGGGAGAGGGGAAATATAGTAGATTCCTGGCTGGAAGTCTTTTAAGGAATCAGGAAAGACTGATTGTTTTTCATTCCAATGAATTCCCTTAATTTTTGTCATAGTTCTTTGGAAGCTCTCAGCTTATGAATATTTCCTTTAAAAAAGAGAGAATGAGTGACTGAGTGTTTGACTTCTAATAGTCCTAACTGGCTCATTTCATTGTTGGCAGGCCCTCATTTTATTCCATCCTCTTTCCCCAGATGGGCTCACCAGCATAGTAGAATGTCATGTATCCCATATTAGTAGTGCCTCCAGAAATTTACTTGAGAGCGCATTATGTGGTAGGAGTCACCTTATCCCACCAAAGAAAAGCTGGAGGCTAAGAATATGCAGAAAAAACTGTTTTTAGGAATATATTTTAGTAATAGAATTCCTCCCTTGATAAATTTCTTTCTCCATGCTTATAATATCTAAACCATTCCCCAACAAATCACAGGGCCAACTTATATGTCACAAGTACTTGTTAGGGAGAGGTATTTATAGTCACATATATTGTTATTTATAGTCACAAGAAAGCAAAATGATAGTCTTAAGAACCCCTTGGTACCAAGAGATGGCTATATCTGGACACTCCATCAATAGATCTACCCACTCTTGGTCTGCTTTCTAGGACAAATGGAAATCTCTAAATAAATAGATAAAATGTGTTCATTTCTGAGATTTTTTTCTCAACTATATACTCTAGTGGATTCTTTTAACTATAGAATGAGTGGGCAGGAGCTGGGTGTGTGTATTTGTGTATGTGTGTGTGTGTGTGTGTATACACTTGAGTGTTCTTGGGTATTTTCTGTCTTACTACAAAGGAGAACCTTCTCTTCTCTTACTCATAGAGTCACAGAATTTTAGTCAGAAAAGATCTCAGTGGACATTTGTATCATGATGGTAACCCTTTATTGTGAGTAATTTATCAGTGATTTTAAACCAAATCTCATATCATTTGGTAAAGCTCACCTCTCTTTTGCCATTGTATTTTGCATTTAAAAAAACTCATGTTTGCAATCCACTTTCCCCCAAGAATATGGAGAAAAGAAGGCTCAAAGAGGACAAGTGATTTGAACACAGTTACGTAATTAACAAATACCAGAGGTGGCATCTGATCCCTAATCTTTCCAGACTTCAGAGGCACTCACCTATGCTTCTTGGAACATGTAATTACCTCCTCGTGATATCCCAGCTCCCATCTATAGCTACCCCATTTCCTTTCTTAATAGCCTGATGTTGGATTTATTTAGCAGGCTATTTTTTATCATCCTTCCTTTTTAAAAAAGCAAAAACAAACAAACAAAAGAAAAAAACCTGAAGTGAGCAGTCCATGAAATTACATGTAACTGGTAATCACAGAGGGAGCTTTGCAAACACTCAATCAGTTTAATGTGAAATGTGAGCAGTTTTAAAGCCATACATAATGCAGTTTGGGATTAAATGTAAATCTCCCAGATCTCTCAGGTAGAAATGGAGCTGGTCTCTATTTTTGTTACTAATTACTGTCCTCACAGCTTTTCTCTCTCTCTTCTCTTCATTTTTCACAATTACTCTCATTCTTGAAATGTCTTTCTCCTCAGGGCAGATGGGACAAGGAATTCAGGCAGAGATCACAGCGACTGCTTCCACGAAAAGAAGCCACATCCCTGTGTGCCTTCTACGTAGATCCCTTCTCCTAGAAGAGGAAAGTGTTCTTATACTCTCTTCATCAGCTCAGTTTAACACAGTATAATTACATTTTTTCAGAGGGCTTGTGAATTGAATATGGAAGTATCCACAAATGTTAATCAGTTTCTCGGTGTATATGTATCAAGGAAGAGCCAAGACTGAGAGTGGAGGTGGGGAATAGCTGTTCCCTGGGATAACCAATCTAAGGCCACTGATGACCTCCTTGCATTGTCTCATCCATAAGAATGAGACAGGAGACACTCTTAACTTGATTTCCAGAGGGCCAATATGGGCGTTTGCTATGCTAGGCATTATCTACCCTTTCCGATCCTCATGCTACTTTCCTGCGGAGTGAATTCCTATATTTTATTCTTACCATTGAAGAAAAGTGATGAGGGTTGGAGGACACTCTATTCAGAAGAATTTTCCAATCTGAGCTTTATTTCACTCCTGTGTTTGAAAAGAAGAAGAAATAGTTCCTGTCTTCAATCTGCCTGGGAGAAGGAGTCTGTCCTGGGGATTTGGAAGGGATTCCTCCCTTCACTTCATTTGATACCTGTAAGCAGTGGGAGATTGGAGAATAAATCAGTAATCCTAGCCTCCAAAGTCTTCATTCATTAATTCATTCAATGAATATTTATTGAAATGCTACTATTTGTAAGGTACTATACTAGGTGCTGGGGATAGAGATGTGAAAAATGAAATAGTCCTTGTCTCCAATTCTACCTTTGGAAACAACATGCACACAGACAGGTCAATACTCAACATATACAAAGAAAATACAAATAAATGAGAAGAAGGAAAGAAATATTAATTAAGCTCCTACTATGTGCCAGACACATAATATCATTTTATTCTCAGGAACAACTTTAGGAGGTTGGTGCTGATACCCTCATTTTACAGTTAAGGAAACTGAGGCAGATTGAGGTTAAGTGACTTGTCTAGATTCACACATACTATTAGTTATTCAGTGTTTGAGCCCAAATTTAAACTCAGATCTTCTTACTCCAGGCTCGGAGTTCTAGCCATTGTGCCACCTTGAGGGAGCTCAGTGTTCCAAACTGGGGAGATGAAGAGGGAGTATGTTCCAATGTATAGAGAATATGCTGGGAAAACGTAAGGAGACAGGAAGTAGAATTTAATATAAAGGGAGCAGCAAGTAGACCCATTTGGCTGGAAATGAAATGATAAAGAATACAAGGAGGAATGTATGATGTCTAGAAGGATAGGTGGAAGCCAGATTGAGACAGATGCTTAATAACAGTAGACATGTAGGGGTGAATGGGGTGGAGAATGGTCAGCTCTGTGATTTAGGAATATCACTCTCCTCTGCACCCCCAACTCTGGCAGTTTTGTGAAGAAAATCAGGAAGATAAGACCAACTAGGAGATCCTTGGAATAGTCTAGGCAAGAGCTTGTGAAGGCCTGCACTAAGGTGGAAAAGGAACTGAAGAGAAATGGATTGGAGGGATGTTGTGAATTGTAGAATTGATGAGAAGCTCAAGATATAAACCTCAGTGACTAGAAGAGTTGGGACAGTAGAAAAGGGATAGGTTTGAGATAATAGTAAGTTCTATTTTGGATGTGCTCAGTTTGAGATGTCCAATAGACAGTTCATAGGATCATAAATTAAGAAGATCATAAACTTCAAACCTTTCATTTTACAGATGAAGAAACTTAAGACCAGAAGTTTCAAGTGACTTCACCAAAGTCATGGAAGGTAGTAAGTGGTACTGCTGCTAGTGTCAGAGGTGGGATGTGAACACAAGTCTCTCAAAATGCTGGGATCTAGAATATTTTTCATTCTGTCTCTCTAAATCTGAATTTAGTGCACAGAAAAGAGGCTAGGCCTATTTTTGAGTAAATGATGCTGTAACTTACAGATTCCAATTGGGATATTTCTGCTTGGGAGCCTGGGAATAAGACTGACAAGATCCATGAAAAGTGAATTTCTAGATAGCAGCACCTACAAGAAGGTATTCGTTCTCCCAGCATCAATCTTCCTGATTTCTCATGAGAAGATGTTGGAAGTTCATGCTTTTAAACCCTTTAACTTTTGAGTTTTAGATTTAAAGCTTTAGAACTGGAAGGAATAGTCTTCTCTCAAATGCTCTCATTTTATTCATGAAGAATCCAAGGCCCACAAATGTAAAAAGTGACTGACCCCAGTTTACACAGCTCATAACAAGAGGCTTTATTTAGAAAGTGAAGTTTCATCAGAGTTTTGAGGAAAACAAAAATTTCTAAAAGTCAAAGGTGAAGTTGTAAAGCATTGCTGGCACAGAGAAAAGTCAGTGTAAAGGTGTGGAGATGAGAGATGACATATCATATTGAGAGGAAAGAAAGCACAGAGTCATGATTTAAATGCAGGTTTTCTGCTTCCACAGACATCGCTTTCCATTCCACCCATCTGCCTCTTCTTAAGATTTCTTAAAATCTTACCCAAAAGCGTTAAGCACCAACTAAGGATGGCCTCCCCACCTCAAAAGAAAAAAACAAAACAAAGGTGAAGTTCAATCTGAAACATTCTTTTAAAATAAGACTAATGTGCTCATATTTTTTATCACACTATAGTTCTTAAGCTTCACAGAGGAAGATTTGACAGATGCCATAGTCTTTGAGTTAGGACCTCAACTTTTCCTCTCCTGGCTCAGTACATTAAAGGAGTCTGGTGGCTTAACCAGGTTGGTTACCTTATACAGGGTGATGGAAGCTATTTCCAGGGTCACTTGACTTCCTGAGTACTCCCAAGAAGTCTACACAATCCTCTTTTCTTTTTCTTCTTCCATATCAGTCTGATCAAGTTTGTTCCTGAAAATGTTTCTCATCCCATTAGTTTCAATGAAGGAAAGCAATTTGTCAGTTAAAACACAATTAGTATTTTCTTTCCTTCTCTTCCCTCCTCTTTCTTCCAGTTACTCCTTCCTGCCACCCAGGAAAGGAAAGGAAAGTAAAAAGGATAAATTAACCGTCATCCTCTTTCTCATTCCTTCCATGTTGCTTCTGGAAAAGAAAGCCAAAACCTTTGGAAACCAACCACTTGTTTGTAAGAAGCAGAGGTGAACAGAAGGGGAGGAAGTTTGGGAGGGGAATGCAATTTCTTCTTTCAGCCTAGGCATCTTTTACAGTTTCTATGAAGATCATCCTACAAGTGTTCTTCTTCCTCTGAACAAGACTAAGATTTCTTTTTCCCAATATTTATCCCAGCTGAGCATAAGAATTCCCACTCTAGTAGTCCTAAAACAGTTTTCCCTACTTTTCCTCCACCCCCTTACCCCTTTTCTCCTTCCACTTTGTCCCAGTTCAGGAGATTTTTTCATCAACTTATCTTTCTACTCATCCTTTCCAAAAGAAGGCATTAGAAGTAGAATATCCACTTATCTTTTCAATAGCTGGGGAAAGCTTTACAGAAATGCACATGGGGAATATCCTTCATCCTTCTTCATTGTTATCCCTTTAACGTTTTAATTGCAAATAAAGTATCAGGGAAAAGAACCCCAAATATATGCATAAACCTATTGTTCCGTGAGAATTAGATGAAACTATTGACTGAGGTGTGCTTTATAGTCGCTTTTGAGGCTGAATAAATGCACATAAATGTCTTAACAGTGCTTTTAGTATCAGTGAATTTCTATAATTAATAATGTCAGGGCAATTTCAAGTTGGTTTATGTACCGTGCTGTCCCTTAAATTTTGAGAGAAATAAAAATAATTTGTAGATTTCCTTCCCCCCCATCCCATTAATGATATTCATTTACACAATTTATACCACAAAGCAAGAACTATGCCATTTGAAATACTGAAAATCTTTCAGGCAGAAATTACTGTCTAAATTTTACATACTCTCATATTTTTACTGTTATGTCAATCTCTTTAGTTCAGGTGACAAGTTTGGTGGAACTGGATAAAATAAGTGTTGAGAGTCTACTTAACTCTATTCAAACTACCACAATGAAGGCAGGAAAAAAAGGTTTGTAAAGGATAAAATAAAACTTTCTGTTTTTCCCCCATGATGTTCGAAGCTATAGTTTTCCCAAGACATTTTAGTTTGGAAGGAGGGCAAAAAGGTAAATACCTGCTTTATGTTTTTTTCCCATAGAATTAGCAAAAGACCTTATGTACTATGCACTATGTACAACCTGCAAAATATGTACAGATAGGGGCATATTTGAAACATGTAACTGACTTGTTGAGGAAAAGACAAGAAAGTCCCATTGCTAAAGGTTTGATTCATTTATCTCCTCCTTCCTTAAGAATTTTGACTGTAGCATCAGAAGCATTTTCAAGTGGAACCTGTAGGAAAGGTGTCATCTTGATTTTTAATTTTTTTTCCCAGAAAGTCTAGCTTCCCACTCATTAAGTAACTGTATTGGGATGTAGTTCTCAATCTTTTTGTCACTAAAAATTAATCAAAGAAATTTAGGACAAACACTCTATAATTTCCTTTAACCCACCTGCTATTTCCTGTGAGAACCTCTGCTAATGTTTGTGGTCTCCTTTCCCATATTTCTCCCTTCTTCATCAACCCTCTTCTCTTTCTTACTATTTTCTAATCTACCTGCTCATTTTAATATCTCTACTCAGTCCTAAATGTTTTCCTGGGTTTTCTTACTTTCTTTTCTCTTTCTTCTCTCAACACCCCTGACTCCAACCTTGGTTTGGATAAAAGAGTGCTTTTAATGACTTGTTCCCCTTCTGATTGCTCTTTTGGTCTCTTGGTATTAAATGGATATGAATAGTATAAGAGATCTGAAAGAAACACATCTGTGAAATTAATGGTAAGAGGAAACCTTGGTGGCTCTTATATAAGGTTGTGCGTGTATATTCATCTTGAACTCTCTACCTGTCAGGGATTTGACAGGAAAGTTCTTTGAAAAACCTTTCATTGATATAGATAAGAGAAGATTGTCAACATCATCATCATTATTTCTCACCAGGATGTGTACTGATCAGTGCAATGAGAAAATATAGAGGGGTAGGGGTATGTGCATTGCTGAATGCTTTTAATTTCTCTTTAGCAAAGGCTAAAGTATGGAGGCAATACCAGAAAAGGAGTAGGGATGAGATGGGATGGGAGACAAAGGTTAGGGGTAAGGAAGAATGGGGGTTTTCAAGGAGTTTGAGAAAGTTTTCTTTAAAGGGGAGGAAATGTAAAACTTTAGGGTAAGTATCCTCTGTGCTGCTGTCTCTGTCTGGCTTTTTTCACTTTCTGCTTTGTGACTCAAATAAAATAGAATGACCTCAGAGTCCTTCCTTCGAGCAGAGAAGCTTACCAATTCAGTTCCCCTGCAGCACAAAGATGCCGCCTGATCAGAATCAGTCCTGGCCTTGGTAATGGTTGACTGAGGGGAGAAAAAGAAAGAAATGGGAAACTAGGAAAGGAGGGCAAAAGGAAGAGAGATCAGCTAATGACCTCTCTTCTATCACATTCTATCGGTCCCATCATTTCTCTTCAGAAGAAATCCTTATTTGTTTTATCCAAGAGATGAGTCTAATGCCACTCTGACCCAGAAAACTGCCCATGTGTTCAGCTTCAGAAAAAGTCCTGGCAATAGGGACTGAACTAGCACCCTATACCAATCTTCCTCTTAAATGTTTCTTTTTAGATTTCCATCCCTGTCTCCGTTTGCAACTCCTTCTTTTTATCAGAGCATATGTATTTAATATACATGTCCATTACATATATTTCATTAACCTCGGTGACATCCACTTATTCTTCTCTCGATCATCACCTCCCCCCAACAATTACAGGAGAATGGCTAGAACTGAGTCTGATTATATGAGCATGTATTTTGTCCTTAAGTTCTCTGCCCAATCTAAATGACTTGGAAATCTGCCAGTATCTGGTCAGTTTGAGGCAAAGATTCCTGCTAGGTGAAAATCTTAAATGGATTGTTTTGATGGAGTGTTATAACTTTTATGGAGTGGAGTTATAATATTTGATCCTCAGAAATTGTGTGGATAATTGTTCTATGTCTTGACTTTTGACCATAGTCACAATACTTAAGGTGACCATTTCTGTAACGACCAAGCAGCCTATTTTCCTTTAATACAAGGTTGGAATAGAGAAAGTCTTCAGCCCCTCTCAATAAAAGTAAAACTGTTGAAAGACAGATTCGAGCAGCCCACTAAGACTCTTTCCGGCATACCACCATCGCAACCCCAAAGCTATGGGACATGATGTTGGAGAGAGGAGGTAAAGAGTAGGTATAATGCTCCTGAAATTTCCAAAATTACTTCTTTTCAGAAATTCAAAGGCCTGGCAAAGTACAGCTGTCTGTGAGCCTTTAAATTAAACTCCTTCTCCCGGCCCCAACAGATTTTCAAAGCACAGAGTCCATACTACCTTTCAGGAATTCCCAGCTTGACATCGCAGGGGGATCTCTAGATGGATGTTAGGGGCTAGGGGTGGGGGTGGGGCAGGTGCTAGTAATCTGAAGATTTCGTCTATCACTTGGAATCTCTCACTCTATCTAGAGGAGACGATTAGTGTTGGGGGAGGTCCTATTATTCTCACACACACACAAACACACACACACACGCATGCACACACCTTACAAAGCTTCACGAATTGTTCCTCCCAGCCTCCTGCTTCTCTGCAATTACCCTCCTCCTTCCTATCACCACTCTCAGCGGATCTGGCGCAGAGATCCAGTGGTCATGCAAAAGTTGACTTTGTGGTTTTGGTTTTTTTTTTAAAAAAGTTTATTTTTCCCTCTGAATATTTGGAGCAGTGGATATCTGAGAAATTCTGAGAGAAGTTGACGTTTTTCCTATTCCCATCCGCAAACCCTAATGTAGCTAGTCTCTTGTCGGTGATTTGGGAGCAATTTTGGGCTAACCCAACCCACCCACTCCCTTTCCCTGCCCATTGCCCGTCGCCTACTGTTTCACATTCCCTTGGTGGTGCTCTCGTCAGCTCTGCTGCGGGAGTTTCCGAAGTACCCAGGGGACACAAATGACCTATTGACACTTTCGACCTCTTCTCCTAATTTTATTTTCGGGTGATGGCTTTTGGTGGGAAGAATTATTTCCTATAGAATTAATTTATTTCTCTACTTTCCCTCCTCTCCCCCACCTCAGTTCAAAATGAAGGAGCGTTGGGAAGAGATAGAATGGAATATAAGAACCCACAAGAGGTTTTCGACTCTTGAAGGGAAATGCTGGACCTCCAGGTAGCTAGCAGAGCTCGGAGGCAGAAAGAGGAGAGGGGACAACCACAGGGAGAGCAACGCCGAGTAAAGAGTTAAAGGGAGGGGACATGGGCTGTCACGCGTCATTGGGCAGATTATGTGCAGCAAACAAAAAGTGTGTGTCTGTGTGCCAGTCAGTCACTGCATCGGATCCATCTGTACAACTCTCTCTCTCTCTCTCTCTCTCTCTCTCTCTCTCTCTCTCTCTCTCTCTCTCTCTCTCTGTCTCCGTCTCTCTCTCTCTCCCTCCCTCCTCCCTTCTCTCATTCTCTCTTTCCCCTTCGCTTTACAAGGCACACAGGACAGGAAAACCAACGTCTCCTGTCATGGAAATACAATAGACACTTAGGGGTAGGGGGAGGCGAGAGTCGATTTTATCCTTTATCCTTTTCGGGTATCCTTGGTTTGGGGATTATATTCCGACCTTATTCCTGGTAAGTCCATTTACGTTGGTGGTGGTTGTCCGTGCTTCTGTGTGTTGGGGGAGGGGGGGGGCGATGAGGGGACACAGCGGGAGTGGGTGGGGGAAGTATCTTTTTTTCCTCCCAATTTCAAGCATTGTGGGGTGGGGAAGAGCTGGGGACCTGCAACACCAAAATGTTTTATGCAAAAGGGAGAAAGGGGAAAGAAGCGGTTTGCCACCGAGGTGGTGATTTGGCAACCGGCAGACAATGCCAGGGCCGGGGGAAGAGAAGGGATGGAACTCGACTGCCTTGGAGCGGTTGGCTTCCTCTGCATGGATCTGGTTCCCAGAAAGAGGATCCGAGAAGGGGTTTAAAGAGAGAGATCCTAGTGGAGCAGGTTTTTGAGATCTTAATTTATCAGTGGCATAGGGAAGAGTAAGGGAGCTGGCAGGTTTGCGAGCAGGCGGGCAGGCAAGGAGTTCTCTGCTCTCTCTAGCATACCCATCAGCTGGTTATTGTGATGATTCCAGGCTTGGGGCTTGGCGGACGGCGTGATGATTAGCCCTGGTGTTCGGGGGACCCTTTCCCCGTATTGTTAGATAAAACTGCATTTTAATGACTGCGTCCCTGCTGTTGCCCGAAGTGACGGGGCGACCTCCTCCAGCACAATGAAAGGCTTCTGGTAATGGGACTTGTTAAAAAGAGAGAAAAATTCTAGGTTAAAACGTTAAATTGAAGCAAAATGAAAAGATAAAATAGAAGTAGGCTTTTTAAAGAACAAAAAAAAAGTTGTGGAGTTTTGCTTTTCTTTTGTTTTTTTTTAATTACATTAATTTGCAACCAGATCTCAAAAAGCCACAGGGAAATGTGGGAGGAAAGGGCTATTGTCCATGAAAAAAAAATGAACTTTCTCTTTTAAGGGTTGTAACAGCAAGGACCCCTGGGGTGGTTTTCCTCTATGTTTTTCCTGGGGCGAAGGGTAGCATAGAGAAGCAAACGTAAGAGGAAGTAAACCAAATCAAACTTTCAGTCATGGTTGATAACTATGGGGGAGGGGGGTGGCGCAGGGGGAGGGAATCTATCTTAAAACCAAATTGTGAAGTTAACTGGTTAGTGAATATTAAGAGGAAATGAACATTAATAATATTAATTTATAATCGTTTCTCAAGAGAGAATTAGAGCCCATATCTTCTGCTACTGACATTACAGATAGTATCACTGAAATAATAATAAGGGAAATGCCAGGTCCGAGGAACCTAAGACTCACCAAGTATGATAGATAATAATGCATCCAACACTACTCCAATGGCTCTTTAAGATTCAAAACTATTGCTTTTTATTCATTTTTCAATGATTCCAAGATTTCCCTTCTGATTTACCTTATTTCATTTTGGCGTGTTCAGAGGGAGGGGGAGAAATGTTCATTTATGACAGCTTAATAGAGAGTTCTCCACCACTGACTGATTTAAAAGCTCTTAAAGATTTAACAGCTGGAGAGCCCACCTTTAAGAGCTCAATTTACGTGGAGATTGCCCCAGCCCCCCCACTCCCACCCCCGCACATCTTTAAAAAAAAAGTGTCCTGTCTGGGGAAGTGAGCATTCACAACTCATTGCACAAATTGTATTCCTAGGCTGGGACACTTTATGTTTGTCTTGTACCTGCACACTTCACAAGTCACATTTGACTGAATCTATCCCCTTGTATAACAAGGTAACTGGGATTCACCCTCATCCATAAATAAGCGTGTCGAGGTAAAAAATAATTACCTCTGCTTGCTGCTTTTAATTAAAGTCTCGGAGGGAAAGAGCTGGATTATGGTAATGAGCAGACATACGTTCCCTCTTGTAGACTAGAGCTAAAGGTTAGCTGACATGAAATCAGTGACATTGACAGTCCACTTGAAATCCATTTGCCATGCTCCTCCGCCACAGGCTGTTCTCCAACCCTGGGTCTCTTTTTGGAATAAAAAGATCGGGTCTCTGGCTCCAGAGCTCACTGAGGACAGAAGAAATAAGCCTTCCCTCAACCACGAGAAGTTTCTTTTAGTTTGAGAGGATCAATAGGCTGTATTAAAATTGCGTTATTCTCATACTCAACTTCACTTATCTTTGCTCTGTGTAGGTTAATGTAAATATGACCATTTCTTCCTATGTCCTCACAGCACCACTTCCCTTCCCCCCACCCAATCTCTTTGCCGCTTCAGTTCACATCCTGAAATTCGAAAGTCTTGTTTTCCTTCAAAACATCAAAGTATAAAAAGCTTCACTCAAAGGAAACACTTCTTTATTTTATTTTTAAACAATCGCACCACAAAAGTAGGACTGGAATCAGATTCTAAATTTAAGGTTCACGTAGGTAACTTTGGGAAACTTTTCTTTTTCTCCCGCTATGCATGTACGTCTTAAGTGATGGAGGATACCGGTGTCCAAAGAGGTGTCTGGGACGGAGATGCCAAGGCTGTTCAGCAATGTCTGACGGATATTTTTACCAGCGTTTACACCACCTGCGACATCCCAGAAAACGCGATATTCGGTCCCTGCGTTCTAAGTCACACTTCTTTGTACGACAGTATAGCTTTTATAGCTCTCAAGTCCACGGACAAGAGAACAGTTCCTTATATATTCCGGGTAAGATCTGACTGCTGTTGGATGCATTCATTGTTAGTGAGCTGTTAAGCAGAGGACTAAGGAAAGATTTATATACGTGCCCCTCCCTTAACCAATCAACTCGGCCGGGCCTATAGTAGTAGAAGTATCTATCTGTGCTAAAGTGAAATATTCTTCACCTTCTTCCTACCTCCCTATCACCTGAAATTTCCGGATAATATATGTATTTGGAATATCCAACACTTGATTCAATTTTCCTTTTCATTTTGTCTGTAAAATTGGCTTATGGGCATTTTCCATCCTTGAGAGATTTCCTGCATACTGGAATCATTTGTACGGTTAAAATTTTTACCTTTCACTTGGTCACTTCTGAAGTGTCTCTCCCCCTCAAACGAACCCCCTCCCACACACAAACATATCATTCACCCTAATGCTCCACAGCAGATGGATTGACTGCTGAACAGTTATAAAAGCAGCTTGGGTGCTGCAGACTTACTGCTTTTAACAACAGACAAATTTGGAGGTCATGGGATTTAGAGTTGGAAGGAATCTTCCTGGCCTTTTTTGGTCAGCCCTTCAATTTACAAATGAGGAAACTCAGAACGGAGGAGTGGCTTTGCCCCTTCACACCGGGAATTGATTGTGAACTGAGATCTAGCTCCAGATCTATGATACCCACTTCATTCAGGGCCTAGGCCTAACCTAAGCCCATCTCTTTATTAAACAAAGTATAAATTGTAGAAGTTGAAGTCGGGAAGAAAGTAATTGAATTAGACCATAAGCCTTCAAAGATAGACATATATATATATATATATATATATATATATATATATATATATATTGCAGTATTTAAGTCAAAGGGTTTTGTCCAATATAGTAAAATAATACCCCAAGGTTTTTTGAAATTGCTCAGTATGCTTTCTGTGAGTGACAAAAATGTGTATGGGTGAAAGTTTAGGTCAAATGCTTGTGAGTTGAGGTCCAGAGAGTGCGTTTAGTGCACTAGGGTCCAAGGGGTCGTGCTGAGGGCAGGAGGTTGGACGCTGCTTACTCTCTGCTCTGGTTACATCTACTACAGGTGGACACTTCAGCAGCAAATGGTTCTTCAGAAGGTCTAATGTGGCTTCGCCTGGTTCAGTCAGCTAGAGATAAAGAAGAGCAGAACCTGGAAGCCTACATTAAAAACGGACAGTTATTTTACCGATCCCTCCGAAGGATTGCCAAAGACGAGGAGTTGCTTGTCTGGTATGGGAAAGACCTGATTGATCTTCTTTTGCTCTGCACTTCTAGATCTCACAGCAAAATGAATGGTAGGTTGTCAGGCTGCCTAAATCATTATCCTCTTTGGAGGCTTGGGGAGAAAAACTGGAGGGAGGAGGGAGCCCAAGAACCTTGCAATTCACTTCAGACCAACCCACGCCCTCGGAAACGAAGGCTTTTTTGGAAGGTCTGATGTAGGTCCCCTGTGACAAGTTGCCCGGAAGGAAGGTAGGCTTCAGGCGAGAAAGGTTGGCTGCGATGGAGACACTGTAACTGAATTGCTTAATTAATTACTAGTTGGGAAGGAAAAGTTAGGATGGAAGTCTGATTAGTTTATAGACCTGACTCTCCAGGAACTTAAAAGAGGCATGCGACTATGTGCAAGGGTTAGGACTGCCAGACAGACGTGGGGTGACAAGAGTAACCGCTTCTCTCTGTGTGTGCACATGTGTGTCTGCTTGCTACAGGGTCTCCCCCTTACACATGCCTGGACTGCAGCCAACGTTTCCAATTCGAGTTTCCCTACGTGGCGCACCTGCGCTTCCGCTGTCCCAAGAGACTACAGAGCGCGGACACGGGCTCCCATAACGAGCAGGACGGCGGAGGCTGTCCAAAGGAACACGGTGGAGGAGGTGGAGGCTGTGGCGATAGTGGCGGCGGCACCGTGACCAAGGACCCACAGCAGCCAGAGGTTACTTTGGCACCTGGCCCCAAGTATTGCAAGGCACCTACCATTCCCATCCACCACTACCAGGCTTCCCAGGACAGCAGCAATCCCTCTGCGCCGGGCGCGGGAGGCGGCATCAAGCCGTCTACGGATTTCCACAACCTTGCCCGAGAGCTGGAAAACTCCCGTGGGGGCCGTAGCTGCTCTCCTCCCCGAAGTTTAGGCGGCCGAGTGGGCAGCAGCGGCAGCGGCCACCAGGAGGTGGAGCTGAGTCCAAACAGCAATGCCACCTGCGCTCTGCACCCCGCCACGCCGACTGGGGGAAGCGGGAGCAGCGGCGGCGGCGGCAGCATCAAAGCGAAGAGGAAATACCCAGAGGAGCTGGAGGAGGCCAGTCGTGGCGGGGTGGTACTGGTGGGGGGCCGAGGCCGCTTTGCTGAGCGTCCCCAGCCGGCCTCCAAGGAGGACCTGGTGTGCACCCCGCAGCAGCAGTACCGTACCACCGGGAGCTATTTCAGCCTGGAGGAAAACGGCCGCCTCTTCGCGCCTCCCAGTCCGGAGACCGGCGAGGCCAAGCGCAGCGCCTTTGTGGAAGTGAAAAAGGCCTCGAGGGCGGTCGGGGGAACCTCAGGGCTCGTGCAGGAGGAGGAGGAGGCCGCTGAAGGGGCCACCGGCGCTAGCGAGGACAAGGATCTTGGTTCTGGAACAGGCAGCTTAGCCAGCAATACTTCCTCCCCCTCATCGTCCTCCTCCTCTAATTCGCCGTCTGGACCCGAGAAAATCCTGGGAGCTCGGCCCGGGGGTCCGCTGTCCGCCCGTCTGGAGGGAGCCAGCCCGGCCCGGGGCAGCGCCTTCACCACGGTGCCACAGCTCGGTGGCAGTGGCAGCGCCGGCAGCGGAGGATCCGGCGCCAGCGCAGGGGCGGGCCAGGGCGCAGCCCCCGACGAACGCAAAAGCGCCTTCTCGCAGCCCGCGCGAACCTTCTCCCAAATGCCTCCCCTAGTTTTGGGCCAGAAGCTAAGCTCGTTGGAGCCGTGCCACCCCGGGGACGGCGTGGGGCCCACCAGACTGTACCCTGCAGACCCTCTGGCAGTGAAACTTCAGAGCGCGGCGGCGGACCTAAACGGGGCCTGTGCGCCGCTGCAGAATGGCGGGGGCCTACCCAAACAGAACCCCTTCTTGTACGCCACCACGTTCTGGCCCAAGAGCTCGGCGGCCGCGGCGGCAGCCGCCGCAGCCGCGGCAGGACCCCTGCAGCTGCAGCTGCCTTCGGCACTCACGCTGCTGCCTCCATCCTTCACGTCTCTCTGCCTGCCAGCGCAGAACTGGTGCGCCAAGTGCAACGCCTCCTTCCGCATGACTTCCGACCTGGTGTACCATATGCGGTCACACCACAAAAAGGAGTACGCGATGGAGCCTTTGGTGAAGAGACGGCGAGAGGAGAAACTCAAGTGCCCCATTTGCAACGAATCCTTCAGGGAGCGCCACCACTTATCAAGGCACATGACCTCGCATAATTGAAATGGAACGGTAGAACCAGTCAGCGGGATCTCTACGCACACGACGAAAACTAGCTGCAGGAATGAAACTCAACCCCTACATCTGCCTCACCTCTTTCCCAAACACACTCTCTCACACACGCGCACACAATGTAGGGCGACAGGGCCACCAGTTGGGACTCGGAGACATGATTTGCCATTCCGATGTTTACTTGCACAAAACCACACCCGTAAATAAATATCTGAGTCGGAGAGGGTGGTGGGTTTTGACTCGGGGGTTTGTTTTGTTTTTGTGGGTTTTTTTAATGCACGCATTTTCACTCCCCCAAAATACATTTTTTAAAATGTCATATATTGCAACATATTGATGCATTTGTCATACGTTTCTACTTAAATTATTAAGCACTTACACAATTTAGATGTAATAATTATATGGAAGGGCAAATTTTTATTTTAGATATAAAGTGCACAAAGAAGAATGCAAGGCCTCTGCATTATGCGATTACAGTTTGTGTTCTCACAAAGCAAACAAGCAAAAAGTAATTTGAAAAATGGGGAGGGGGGATTGGTTCAAGTTTCCAGGGGAAAGTGCATGTGTCATGAAATAGTTACAGGAACTTCCATGAAGAATGTCATCGATTCTGTAAATATGTATTTCCTTTTAATACAAAGTGTAATTTTGTGCCAGTGAAACGAAGTATGCATAGTTATGTGTTTCTTTCCCCCCCTTCCAAAGATTTATCAAACTTTATAGTTTATCTCGGTATGTTGGATGCTTTGACAATAAATGACTATTTTCTTCAAAGCACTTGGATGTGGCTAAGTATTCATTTGGGAAGGGCGTCCATTGTGGTTTGTGGCGTCTGGTTACCGAGATTTAAGAGGGTAACATATATTCTTTACAGTCGCAGTTTGGAGTGGATGAGGATCAGGGAGCCAGCGGTGTAGCAAAAGCAAATATTATATCCGAGAATAACGGAAATTGCATTCACCCTCCCCGGTAACAATGTGTCAAGTGGCGACAACGAAATCAGATGTGTAGGGGCAGGTAGACAAGCCGATCTGACGATCATTTGGGAAATCCTTTGCTCTCTTATTGGGTTTCCGTTCAAAAGACGTATGATTTTCGTGAACAGGTAACTTATCCCTGAAGGTCGGCTTTCATACTGTTCCCAACGTAATTAGCTCCTTTGCAAGTGGTTGTAGACAAATAATTTATGGGGCGGAATCTTTCAGACGCAATGATTCCCCTCTCTTTACCTCACCTTCAACCCCCTCACCTTAGAGCCTTCACCTAAAGACGTTTAGGCTCTAACGCGAGCGAAATAAGCATAGGTTGAAAGCAGTCCAAGTGTTGAAAAGTACCATCATTCCTTACAAAGGAAGTAAAAACAGCCCAGCTCCAAAATAATGGTAACGTTAGTGATAATACTAATAATAAAGTGCTGACATTTCTCACTCTTTCCATACCCCTGAAAAAACTGGTGATTCTACTTTCTTTCTTTTATTTCTACTGCAACACCGATTCCCTGCATTTTTCTGGGGCTGATAATATCTCTTGAAATGCCCTGTGCTTCTACCTTCCCCAAGCAACTGGACACAGAAAGGCCCACCTTCAAAGGGCTTTTCAGACATAATCTCTTTTAAGCCACAACAAAGCTATGAAGTAGGTACTTACCTTGGGTAAGTGTCTTAATCTGAATTTCTTCCTATGGCAAAATGGAAGTGATCTGAATGACTTCTAAGTTTGCAGTTCCAAATACGACCTCCGTTTTATAGATGAGTACAATCGATCCTCAGAGAGACTTGTCCATGGGCACAAAGCTAAGTGTCAGAGGTGAGGTTTAAATCTCTGCTCCTTTATCTCACCCAGTGGAGCTGTCTGTCACATCATATTGCTTCTTTTGTCCTGATGGCCTCAGAAATGTTTGTCTTAATGTTTTAATAAGGCTGTTTACAACTTGTTGTTCACCCTATCCTTCTCCCTCCCTGCCCCTCCCCTTATCACATACACTTGGGTACATGCCCATGTTAGAAACAGAGTGATAGGACTATTTTCCCAAGGACCTGAAATGATTGGCATTATTTGGAGTGAGATATCACTGCTCACTTTTTCTTGGCTTTTTCCTACTTCTGGAAATTGAGTGAAGTTGGAGGTACTATACTGAAGAGAGAAAGGTTTCTGTTTACAGGCACTGGCTTTGAACCAAGGGAAAGAGAAAAAAACCAACTAGGATTTAGAATTCTATGCTTATCCAATGCCCCATGCAACACTACTAACACACCACCCACCCACTACACACCATCCAAGGTGCCCTATTGTTCTAGACTCATTATTTTTTCCAAGGTCTCGACTAAGTGATCTGATAATCTCATCCATACTAATGTCAAGGGAGAGGGATTTGTCTTTTCTCCAAGGACCAGATTTTACCTGGGGATGTCTAGAGAAAAGCTAGTATGTCGATGTGGTTTACATTAAACTAGTGAATTTAAAGGTGAGAATTTGCCTGGGTGATGAGAGTGGATAGACTTTTGTTTTCTCTTCAAAACACAATGTGTGAAATACAGCCTAAATTAGTTATGTTTAAGAGATAGTGATTTGGGATTAACGAGGTAGAAATTCTTAGAAAGACCTTCAGACTTCTTCTTTCTATAAATATCCTTTCCTTTTTTGGTTAAAAATCCATTTATGTACTCCTAAATATTGTCTTCTTACTTAGTATGTCTTTTCCTGGAATAACTGGGACTGAGACTTTTAAAAATTCAAATTCAATAAATATTTATTGAGCATCAACAGTAGGCTATGCACTGTGCTAGGTACTTGAGATGCAAAGAAAAAAATGGCACATTCTCTTAGAAATGGAGAAATATGGAAGTTAGGGCCCTGCTGTGGGAGCAGACATTCTCAGATTCTAGATTTAGACTTTGATGCTAAAGCTGCTTCAGAAGCCCAGACATGGCTTCCTGTAATATTCTGTGGATTTTCTATTGACCTGATCCGCTTGGTCAAAAAGTAATTCTGGAAGCCCTCAAGTTAAATTAAAAGTGAATTGAACTAGTAGTTAATTTGGCAATTTTGGCTGTGTAGTGAAATCTTCTCACTGGAACTTTTTATTTTCTTCCAAATAAGGGGAAAGTAGGAGGAAGGTATGCAAAACTCAGTGTGACCAACTCCCAAATATTTAGTTAAAAAAAGATGCCATTCCGGATTTTTTAAATATATTTCTTTATTTATAGCCTATGTAGTTTGCCACAACAGGTACCTGTGTCCAATATCTTAAATCTGAACTTTCTAGAATTTTATACTTGTCCTACCCAAGCATCCCCCCTCAAGCATAAATTCAGCTTTCTTCTTAGATTTGTAAATGGATTGAAGGAGAGTCAAGGTTTTCTTGAGAGGTTTTTGGTTGGTTGGTTTTGTTTTCTTTTAGAGGGGGCGAGTCTGAGGATGATACTGGTTGGGCAGTAAGGTCAGATAATAGCAAAGTAAAGAGTTGGAGACATCCCATTAAGCTTTGTGTAGCTGCCAGATTTGACTTGCTGAAATCAACTTGTACTGCCTGGTCTGAAATACTGTCCTAAGGAATGTTGGTGGGTTTGAGTTAGTCAATCATTAAACACTGATGAAACACCTGCTATGTGCCGAGTACTGTGCTTAGTGCTGGGAATACATAGAGGGGTAAAGGATATTCCTTGCCCTGTAGGAGTTCACAATCTAATAAAGTCTGAGATATAGAGGAGAGGGGAAACAATGTATGACAGCTACTCAGTAGCTACAAGTAAAGTGAGGATTATAACACAGACTGGGATACCCTTTCCTCCATATAGCTTCAATTTTCACAAGACTGATCACTTACCCTTATACAATCTGAGAGGATGGCAGGTCCTTCCTATAATTCCTCTAATTTCCCAAATCTGGTACCATAATAAGGAGCAATAATAATTACTAACATTTGCATGATATTCAAAAGTTTGCCAACTACTTAATGGTAGAGGGTAGGGGTTTTATTTATTTATTTATAAATATGTGTTTTGTTTGTAGTATTGAGTATTCATAACACCCATAATGCATGATACATAGCACATAATGCATAACATAAATACATATAAGAACTACAGAGATGGAGGGAAGTTTACACTTTTAGCAGCAATTCAAAGGCATTTGTGAATTGAGATTGAAACAGGGAACACCATGGAATCACTCATCCCTTCCACCGCTATCCTATCCCTTGAGACTTTCCATGTTCTCATTGTATCCTATGTTCTGCCTGTCTCTCTGGCACCTCCCTCTGAAATTCCAGTGTTGCCCTACTGTGGTCCTGACAGTGTTTGAAACCCAGCACTTCAATAAATTATGTCCCTCCTCCCAGACCTTGTTAGGACATTTGGACATTCCTTTAGAGTCAGCAGATTATAATGATTGACTATTCCTCCTCTAAAAAGCTAGCCCCAACTTGGATGATTCCAACAAAGAGGGGAGACTTTTGGACCTGGAGATAGGACAGGGAGACAGACCCCTGGACACAAATACAGATCTACATGAAAAAAGTACCTGGCCCCTAATTTACTCATCCACCCATGAGACACAGTTTCCTTTGTTGAATATAACATTGTCTTTAATTTAAAAAGTATCAAATGTCTGCTGTGTGGAAAGTGTCATGCTAGGTGCTAGGATTATTTTTTTTTAAAAAGGGAAGGAGGAAAGGAGGGAAGAAGAGAGGGAGAAAGGCAGGGAGGAAGGAAGGGAGGAAGAGAGAGGGAGAGAAGGAGAGAGGGAGGGAGGGGAGGGAAGGAAAGAAAGAAAAGAGAGGAGGAAGGAGAAGGAAGGAAGGGAGAGAGAGAGAGAGAGAGAGAGAGAGAGAGAGAGAGAGAGAGAGAGAGAGAGAGAGAGAGAGAGAGAGAGAGAGAGAGAGAAGGAAAGAAGGAAGGAAAAGAAAAAGAAAATCACTCCCTGCTCTCAGGATATTTGCATTCTATGGAGGATACAAAAAACGTAGGCAGATAAGTAAATTCAAGGTAATGTCAGAAAATAGTGAGTAGTGTGTATCAGAAAAGTTTTCCTGTCTCCAGTGATATAGAGGCTGAAATTGGAAGATAGAGAGGGATTCAAGGGGCAGGGATAAGTCAGAAAGTACATTTCAGGCATGAGGGAGAGCCTATGCAAAAGTAAAGAGGTGGTAGAAGGTACTGCAAAGATAGAGGAAATAATTGGGACTGTTTGGCAAAAATGGAGTGTGTGAAGGTATGGAGTAAAATGAAATAAGCATGGATATGTAGACTAGATGTAGACTGTGAAAATATCAAGTCAAGGAATTTGCACTGGTGAGTGACATCCTTTGTCCAGATGAGTGGTATAGTCAAGTTTGTGCAAAATTATTAGCAAAATTATTTTTGCATTTGTGTGAAGGATAGATTGAAGAGGGAAGACACCAGAATCAGGGAGACCATTTAGTAGGCTATTACATGAATAAGGGAGAGGTAATAAGACCCTAAACCAGTTGGTAGACAGAAGGAGGCACGTTATATGTCTTGTGATGGTAGACCTGGCAACCAATTGGATAAGGAGAGATGAGAGAAGAGGGGAAAATAATGATTCTGAGATTGGAATCTGAGTCACTGGCAAGATGGTGATGTCCTGAACAGAAATAGAGAAGTTTGGAGGGGCCAAGGCTTAGTGGGGAAGATAATGAGCATCATCTGTCCAGGTTAACTTTGATATACCCATGGGATATAAAGATAGAAATGTCTAGCAGTCAGTGATCCAAAAGTTAGCATAGCAAGAGTAGATTATCCCAAACTAATTTCAATTTTCTTTTGATAGAGTTGTTAACCAGTAGGTCAGAAAAAGTGTTCTAGATACAGGTAACCTGTATCACAATAAAATGTTTAATAAAATGTTGTATTCTAAGCTTTTGGGAAAGTTGAAGAAATGTGGTCTAAATGGATCCAGAACTTGCTGAATTCATTCAAAGACTAGGCATTAACATTTTGATTAATATTTATATGTGATATATATATGTATATTAGATTAATATTTAACAAACTTGACAGGAGGTGCAGCATGGAGTGCATAAATGACCTAGTGTTTGTCCTGTGTTATTATTATTGTTGTGTGTTTAAATAAAGACTTGGCTAAACATATGGATGGCATCTTCACCAAATCTGCAGATGACAAACAAAGATGGGAGAGATAGATAACATATTCAATGACAAGTTAGATCCAATAACAGACTAGACCAGTAAATGCAAAGTCTCATACTTGAGCTTATAAGCATAATTTCACAAGATTATGGCAATGTGGTTAGGAGCTGTGTGAAAAAGATATGGGTATTGGAGTGGATTTTAAGATCATAATGAATTATCAGTGTGCTATGCCAGCCCAAAGCTCTAAAATGATTTTGGACTGCAATGGAGATCCAAGAATGAGATAAGAGTCTCTTTGACTTCAATATTGGCCAGACCACATCTGCATAGCACGATCAATGATGAATACCATAGTTTAAAAAAGATGTAGATAAACTACCTACATAAGATAGTATAAGTAGATAATACTATAGTAATATCATCATAGTGATGAATACCATAGTTTAAGAAAGATGTGGATAAACTACATAAGATAGTATAAGATAAGATAGATAAGACTATCCCTGAAATCCAAGAGGGTTATCAAAATTATTGTGGGGATAGCTAGGTGGTACAATGGATAGAACCTGACTTGAGGGCCCCTGCTCCAGAAAATTATAAGTAACAGTTCCTATTTAACCTTAGGGCCCATATGACAAATAATCCCTTATTCCAAAAGGCCAACCAATGTTTTGTGAACTTCCATTGGCCATGATTACTGCACCATCTTGTTTTTTTTTTTGTTTTTGTTGTTATTTTATTTATCTCTTTTAATTCTTGAGGGGGGGCGGTTGCTTCTTTTTTTGCTTTCTTTTTGTTTTGCTTCTATTCTTCTAGATTGTCTTTTACTTCTGTATTTGCATTTCCAATCTCTTGTTCTCTCTTTTGTTTCTTGAACTTTGCCATTGAAGATTCAAGTATTTTTTATTTTGTTCATTACTTTTGCTGTGCAAGGCATAGATTCTGTTCTAATAATTATCACTTCTCTTTTAAATCACTCATGAACAGTGTGTTGTGGTTCCAGATTCTCTTCAAATTCCCTCATCAAACATTGGATGTTGTATTATTTTCATTTTTCTTCCTTTTTTTCCATTTTTCTTTTGGCAGTATATATTCATAGCTGCCTGAATTAATTTACTAGATCTGGGGGGGCATATTTCCTTCTGTTGTGACTATTTTTCCTGCCAATTTATCTTTCATTGGGGTCTAGATCTCAACATATCTCAGCATTCTCTCACACTGGGCAATTCATGGTTCATCAGCCTAGATCTCTCCCCCAACTAACTTTTGGTTGGTCATAACTGGACCCAGGTGGATGCTGTGCTCTGCCCTCAGGCTGAGTGGAGCGAAGCACAACTCTGCAAGTGCAGTGTCCTGTTCTGGTGACGTGACATTCTCTCCATTTCTTAATTCTCTGGCCCAGTTCGGCATATGTTTTCTCCAGCACTGATGGTTCAGAGTTTTGCAGTGTTAGTATTTCTGGGTTTCAGTTCCCAGAAGACTTTTGTCCCTTATAGTCTATGACCAAGTTGTTTGTCAGAATCCAAAGAAACTTCTGCAACTTGGAATTGGGATCCCGACTGCACTGATAGGAGAGAGGGAGCCTGATGTATAGGAATGGGTTGTGAAGTAAGTTTTTATTGTGACCTTGTGTCTGCTAGTGGGGTCCCAGTGCCTAGAGGGAAGTGGAATCCTGAGTGAGCTTAATTCGAGTCGGTGAGCATTGGTTCTTTCAGTATCAGTTCTTTTCTTAACCTTCTTGTAGATTCTTAGTATCTTAGATCATGGGGACAGGAGAATTTGTTTTTTCTTTGGTATATAATTTCTGTTTTGGAGAGTTTGGAGAGGTCGTGGGATATGGCGAAAAAATGTCTAGTCCACTATCTTGTTGTTCACATGACCCCAAAGTTCCTTATTCACCCCTCTCCTCATATCAAAGACTTCTTCCTACCAGGAGCCTACTCTTCAAAGAATACTAGCTACTCAAAGTTGAAAGGGACCTGTAGAGGTCACTATAATCCAACCCTTCATTTCAAAGGTGAGTAAATTGAGATTCATATGGGTTAATTGACTTATTCAAAGTGAAACAGCTTCTTTTTAGAATACTCATGCCCCGGACTCTCAGTTATGTACCTTTTTATACCACAAAGCTTCAAGATCTATATCATCATAGGTGCCTGAAAAATATTTCTTAGAAATGAGCTTCCAAAATTTTAAACTATACAAGGAAAGAAAGCTCCTTGAGAAGGCAAAATCTTCTCCATGGGGAAGCCAATTGGGCTGTGCCTTACCCAGGCACTGCCATTCCCACCCCTAATAAATCTGCCACATTCGCCCCTAACCAGACCTGATGGGACCTGCATTCTCTCCAGTCACAGGAGAATACTCCAAGGGCAATGTGTCCTCTAACCTCTAAGGAGGCTTCTGTTGAAAGTTCAGCGTTGAACAAAAGAGTTCCTTTGCCATCTAAAGGTCTGGTTAATGGAGACTACTTTCTGGGAGGCTGCTGGTCTGACAGCTTCCCATCCCAGGGCTCTGGGCTGTGTTGTTTCTTCTTTTATTTCTTCTCTCTTTCTACTCAGCATCTTCTTTCTTTTTCTTGTGATCTGAATCAAATGGAGTTTCTGGGGAGACATGATCCTGGGTGGAAGGTTTGAAATTGAGGGTAGATTACTGAGACATAAGTCTTCTCTGTCTCTACTTCCCTCTCTTTAAGTTAATACTCCGAAGTGCATACTTCTCAATCTTCAGAAGAGTATCACTTTTCTAAGAGGAAAAAAAGAAATTCAATACCTTCAAAAATGGCTCAAGGAGTTCAGGTAGGGGGTGGGAAGGAGGACACCTACTATGTGCTAAACACTTTACAAATATCCCATTTGAGAAGCAAAGGGTGAACAAGCAGGTCAATTTACCTGTTTCCTTACTTCCCTCTCCCTGTTTCCCTCATTCTCCTTTTCTAAGGAAACACGGAGCAATCAGCTCCAGTAAAGACAACTGTTGCTTTCCAAGGCTAAAGTTCACCTCCCCACAAGATTTCAGATCTTCAGTCATGTGCATAATGGCAATGGGGTTGAAATGAGGATAAGAGAAGCAGAATTGTATTTGTTCCCACACCTGTGTATCTGTGTTACAAACTTGGTAATTCACCTTAAATTTCCCTTTTTTCTGTTCCATTGATTCTGTAAATATTTAAAGACCTTTTTTTAAAAAAATTGTGTTGGGAGGAAGGAGATGTGTGTGTGTGTGTGTGTGTGTGTGTGTGTTTTCTTTTTTATCTGCAGACATCTAAAGAAAACCAGACCTGATTCTCCCTGAGGCAGGACACATTTGTACTGGAAGAAATTCAAACATAGCTAAACAGTGACACCCAGCCCAGGAAAAGGTGTAAATCACACTGTTGAGAAAATCCTTGTGGCCTAGATTCAGGTTCTAGATTTTAGGATCTAGATTCACCTGAGAAGGTATAAGGAGAAATAAAGCAAACTTGGGAAAGAGGATTTTTGTTCATCTTCCCCAAAACTGGATTCCACAAATTGCACGTTATCTCTCTTTTGAAGAACAATGGAAATAAGTTTTCTGTTTTGAGACTTTTTCTGTGTGTTCTATTTCAGTAGGTCCACGTCAGATCTGCTAGTTTTCATCATTATTGCTTTACTCATTGAGGTCCCTCCCTACTGCAATTTATTCATTCAACAAATATTTATTAACTTCCAAATGTATGCGAGGTGTAGAGACATAAAACTGGTCTTGTTCTCAAGGAATTTTCAAAATTATGGTGGTGTGGTGAAGATGAACAGGAAATATACGAATGCCTGTGATACAAGAGAGAGTGAGCTGCGTACAGAAGAGGGATCCAAACAAAGTATTCTAGACTGCTTTCACCAGGTTGGGGTGGGAGTGACCTGAGAAAGATTCATGAAGAAACTGGCATTTCTGTCTAGTCTTGACAAAAACCTTAATCAACAGAGATGAAGAGTAGGGAGAAACTATAACTCAGATAGAATGAAGAAAGTCAAGAGAGACCCGGAAACAGAAGAGGCAGGGAAAGAAGGACAGATAGAGAGATATTCAGTGTGGCTAGAATATAGGCCATGGGAAGGGCAGTTGTAGTATAAGATGACATTTAAAAAGTAGGTGGAGGCCCCTTACTGGCAAAATCAAGTTTATATTATGTTTGGTAGACAATTCAATTCAATAAGCATTTGCATTCAGGAAGACCTGAGTTTGATTCTAGCCTCATATACACTAGCTGTATGATCCTAGCCAAGTCCCTTATCCTCTGAATGTTTCATTTTTCTCATTTGTAAATTGAAAATAATAATTTTTGTGAGTTGTAAATTGAAGGTTCTGGTGTGGATAAAATGAGATGATATTTGCAGAATGGTTCACAAACCTTAAAGTGCTATATAAATGCTTGCTATTAGCTATCATTTATTAAGTGCCTATCTACTACATGCCAGGCACTGTGCTAGAGATACAGAGGTAAAAACAATTACAAGTTTAGGAAGCGGGAAGTTTCTTTTTTTTTTTCGTTTGTTTTAGTAAAGATGTGAAATGTAAACTCAGTTTAGAGAACCTCTTTCACAGACACGTTAATTACTACTATTACTGTTCTTTTATGAGAGCCTAGGATTGACTCTTGGGGAAGGGCTGCTAACATTAAGTAGCTGAATAAACTGTTATTTTTGAGTCTGAGTAAGGACTGAAAAAGACGTCAACATTTTTCATGATTTATAAACAAACATCAGAACATAATGCTTTAATTGCTCTAGAATTTGACATGATTTTATTTTCCCAATTTTAATTTTTCCCAAATTAATATTTTCAGAAATATGTAGGTCTGTTTCTATTTCTGCAAAGTCATTTGTAGTTGTATTCATATAGTTCACCTGCTATAGTAACAGTATGTATATGGTTTTTTGAAAGTAATCTTCCAAGTATTTTATACATTCTCTAGTAATTGTATATAAAATTTATCTATCTATCCTTTCCTGGTTTTTGTGTTATTATATAGAAATGCAGATTTACTTGATCTTCTTTGCGTTTGCTAAAGTTATTAAGTTTAAATGAATTTTAGTTGAATTTTTAAGAATCTTTAGGCACATCATATCATCCACAAAAAGTCATATTTTTGAATCTTTTTTACCTGTGATTATTCTCTAAATGTCTTTTTCTTCTTTTATTTCTGTAGGGAACTTTTTTAGTACTAGGTCAAATAGAAGGAGGGACAATGAACGCTCCGGTTTCACTCCTGAAGTTTTGGGAAATGATTCTAGTTATCTTCATTACAAACAATAGTAGTTGTTGGTTTTAGAGACATACTATTTATCATTTTAAGGAAAGATAATTTTATTCCCATGTTTTCTGTTGTCTTTTTTTAAACAAATGCGTGTTGTATTTTCTCAAAAGCTTTTTCTACATCACTTGATACAATCATATGAATTTTTTTTGTTCATTAAGTCACTAAATATGGTTAAATAATTTGTAGTTTTCTTAATATTAAGCCAACCCTGCATTTACAAAATAGCCATAATTTATAATATTTTTGATGTGTTATTTTTAGCCTCTTTGTTGCTGTACATTTGTGTCCTTTAGGGATATTGGCTTTTAGTTTTCTTTTTCTGCTTTAATTCTCCCTGGTTTAGGTATCAAAACCATATCTAGGTCATAAAAGGAACTTGGTAGAATCCCTTTTTAGCTATTTTTGCAAATAATTTATGTAGTATTGGAATTAATTGTTCTTTGATTGTTTCATAGGATTCACTTGTAAATCTATCTGATCTTTCAGTTTTGCTTTGTTTTGTTTTTCCCTTTGAAAGTTCATTTATACCTTATTTAAATTCTTTATTTTTTGTTCTATTAATTTGGATATTTCATTTTTTGGTAAATATTCCTTTATTTCACTTAAGTTATTAGTGTTACTGGCATGTATTTGGGCAAAACTTTCTGATAATAGTCTTTACTTCTTTTTTATTCATTGTGAATTCTCCTTTTCCATTTTTATATTAATTGTTCATGGGTAGGATGAGCCAATGTAATAAAAATGACAATAATTGCTAAATTGAGTTATTCAGTGCCATAGCAAACTACCAAAGAATTATATTTTAGAACTAAAAAAATGAAAATTACACAGAGGAATAAAAGGTCGAGAATCTCAAGAGAAACAATGAAATGAAATGGGAAGAAGTGGTAATGGCAGATCTCACACTACACTATAATTTTATAGTGATTATAATATTAGAGTTGTGAACTATAATATTATAGTTGTGATTAACGTAATTTGGTATTGCTTAAGAAATGGATCAATGAGTGGAACAAAATAAGTATATAGCACACAAAGCAAATGTAGCTGGTAAATATGAAAACCTCTTCTATTGTGATAAAGATTCACTATTTGACAAAAGCTATTGGGAAAATTGGATATCAGTATGGAGGAAATTAGATTTAGACCAACACCTCACTCTTTATAGAACGATAAGTTCTAACTGAGTATGTGACTTAGATGGAAAAGGTCACATCATAAACAAATTAGAGAAATATGGAAAAAAATTTACCCATCAGATCTATGGATAGGAGGAAAGTTCATGACCAAGTAAAGAATGCAGAAGAACATGGGTTATAAAAATGAATGATCTTTACTATATAAAAATCAAAAAGTTTTTGCACAAATGTTAAAAATCTAAGATTAAATGGAAAACAAGTAACTGGGGGAAATCTTTGCAGCAACTTTCTCTGATGCAGGTCTCATTCCCAAGAAATATAAAAAAATTGATTCCAATTTGTAAGAATAAGAGCATTTTCCAAATGATAAATGATTTCTAAAAAAATAAAAACAGATAGTTCTCAATAAAACTTGGGCAGAGGGTATGGAGAAAAACTGACATGAGACATTTATAGTCAATGAGCAGGCTGAAGGATGGTGGTTTGGTATTCTGCCAAGAGGTAGGAGGATGTTTCTATCCCTTTGCAGCATAAACTGACACTTTCATTTGTATATTTGCTATAGGAAGGTCAGGGCAAAATCTCTTACATATGGACACTTTTGTATAGCATTTCTTTTTTCTTGCTTTTAGTCTTCTATTTTAAAAGAAAAAAATTACCCTATGTATATTTTCTCTCCTTTATCAAAATATGGTATTGTCTTAGGGTTATAGATGCTAGGTCCTTGAAATTGCTATGGCTGATTAATGCATTGACTTGTGTTGAGAAAAAGCTGATATTTGTGGATATGGTGCTGGTTTCTTCAATAGTTGTTACTATGTATATATTGCATCTATATTGCCTAAACTGACATTATTAGTTTGTTAAATATGATTTTCATATCATGATTATTTGAGAAATGAACCCTGACTTGTTTAAAAAGTATCGTTGAGGTATGGGCCTACAGACATAAACATCTCCATTTTAGCAGTAGACTATCAATGTAACAGCAATATTTATATAGAACTTTAGGATTTGAAAAATGCTTCACAAATGTTATCTCATTTGATCCTCATAACCCTGTACCATAGGTGCTATAATTATCTTCATTTTACAGATGAGGAAACTGAGGTATAGAGATGTTAAGTTACTTGGTCAGGGTCACACAGCTAGTAAGTGTTTAAGGCCATATTCGAACTCAGGTTTTCTTGATTTCAGGTCCAGCATTATCCCACTGTGCCATCTACTTAAAAATATAGCTGAGGAAAAGTAAAGCAAGAAAAATCAGGATACAATGCAGTATACTACTTGTTCAATATTTTGTGAAATTCTGACTTGTTTGATCACTCAAAAATTCCTGTTATGGTGACAGTAGGAGATACTACCCAGAACTTGGCCTCTAGATTCCTTCTAAGGAGGAATTGAATTCTTAGAGTTTTTTCCCTAAAATATTATTTATTTTAAACATTCTTTTCTTTTTAAATATGAAATTCTAAATTCTCTCTCTCCTACCTTGTAGAATTCTACATGTGAAATCATGTAAGTCATTTTTCCATATTAACCATATCACAAAAAATAAGTAAAGTGAGAAAAGTATACTTCGATTTGGACACAGAGTTCATCAGTCTTATCTCTTGAGGTGGGTAGCATTTTTCATCATGAGTTCTGTGCAATTGTCTTGGATCGTTGTATTCATCCGAGTAGCCAAATCTTTCACAGTTGATCATCATTTCAATTTTACTGTTACTATATATGGATCTCTTCAGTTCTCATTTCATTACACATCAGTTCATCTAGGTCTTGTCATTTTTTCTCAAACCATCACCCTTGTCATTTCTTATTTCAGTAGTACTCACAATCACATGCCACAATTTGTTCAGCCATTCCTCAATTGATAAGCATCTCTTTAATTTCCAATTCTTTGCCACCCAGAAAAGAGTAGCTATAAATACCATGGTACAAATATGTTCTTTTCCTTTTTTTTTTTTTTTGATCTTTTTGAGATATAGACCTAAGAGTAGTAGCATTGTTGGATCAAAGAGTATACATAGTTTTATAGCCCTTGGGGCATAGTTTCAAATTGGTTCATAATGGTTAAACCAGTTCATAACTCCACCAATAGTGCATCAATGTCCCAATTTTTCTACATCCCTTCTAGTATTTGCCATTTTTCCTTTTTATCATCTCAGTCTATCTGATAGGCATAAAGTGATATCTCAGAGTTGTTTTAATTTACACTTCTTTAATTAGTAGTGATTCAGAGCATTTTTCCATGTGGCTATTGATAGCTTTGATTTCTTCTGAAAACTGCCTGTTCATATCCTTTGATCATTTATTAACTGGAGAATGGTTTTTATCTTTTTTAGAAATTTGCCTCAGTTCCCTATTTTGAGAAATGAGGCCTTTATCAGAAAAAATTACTGGAAAAAAATTTCCCACTTTCCTGTTTTCCTTTTGAATTTTGGCTGCTTTAGTTTTGTTTGTGCAAAACCTTTTCAATTTCATGTAATCAAAATTAACCATTTTACTTCCATGATCCTCTCTATCCCATGTTTGCTCATAAACTTTTCACTTATTCATAGATTTGACAGGTATATTTTTTCAGTCTCCCCAAATATATTTAAAATATTTCCCTTTATGTCTAAATCATTTATCCATTTTCACCTTCTCTGGGTATATGGTGTGAGAGGCTGGTCTATGCCTAGTTTCTGCCAAACTATTTTCCAGTTTTCCCAGTAATTTTTGTATACACAACACTTGTTACAACTAGAGCACCAGTATGGGACAAGACTACAGACTGCAATGGAATATTTTAGGCTTAGCCATTTTTATACAAAAGCAAATTACTATACCAAAAAATTTTATGGTATGATGATAGAAAAAAAGGCCTGGTGGAACTTGAGATAAAAGTCATATCTAGAATGTCCTGAGTGGGAAGAGAGCTACAAAGATGTATGTAGCTAAAAGCATGACTAGCAAATCTCACATGAGAGAATAAACATTGATTTCTATGTTATTGCTAGAAAAAAGTGACAATATTTGACCAATAGGTTGAGAATATATGGAGTTAGCCAACCTAGGTAATCTTACCTCCAACTACCTCCAAAATATCTTCTCATGAAAGGGTTATAGAAGTATAGCATGAGATTTACACATCTATTTGGATAACAAAACTTACCAAGAATCTGCTAAATGAAACTATGAACCAAGTAATTATATTTTGGGAAAGACCAAGTTGATGCTCATAGAATAGGATGAGGGAAATGATGATGTGATGCCAGGGTTTGTTATTAAGAAATGAAGTTATTTGACAAATGATAATAATCAACCTACACAATCAAGCAATTTAGGTACTAATGTAGAAATTTCAATAGGTCACAAAAGAACTAGACTCGTCCAACCTGTGATTCTGCTAATATGATCCTATAGAAGAAACTGGAGAAGCAGTTATCCATGAAGTCAGACATAATTCATTTAGCAAACATGCACATAATATTGCTTGGTAATTGATATCTAAGTGCTTGTATGTATTAAAGCAACTTTCATTATTCAATGCAGTATTGCTATTTTGTTGTAATACATACATACATCTATATGTATATATATATATATATATATATATATATATATATATACACGTGTGCTTATTTGAAATGTATATGCAGTGTTTTATACATCTATGTATACTCATGGTGTGGTATGTCTAGAGGATAACTGATTCTCAGTGTTTTTGGAGCAACTTTGCTTCTCATATTCTGCTTTTCATACTACAATTCTTGAGCCCACATCTATGAGTTCTCCCTTAACAATCAGCCAGTTGACTCAATTAACTTTTATAAAAAGTGTTTACTGAGATAGCATAGAAAGAAAAATTTGTACAAAACACCTCTCCTTCCTCACCCTTAAAAACAAAAACAAAAGCCTGTATCATACCTTTGTACAAGTACACATGACATCCGTTGAAAAAGGAATCTCATACTCAAAGAGCAATGTTAGTGAGAAGGATGTGTAGAGAATACATATGGCAAAGGGGTACCCTTCAACCCCTAGTGATGAAAGTCCTTTTTTATTTTTGTGGAGCCTTGGAGCTCTCCGCTGGGCTGCAGGGGGATATGTCTTTCTGGAGTCCATAGTCAGCACTCCCCACCACAGAGGGTCTCACACCTTAAAGTAATGTGTCTTCAGGGTTACTCTCTGTTCCAAATGCAGATGACTCCTCTGTCTTAGTTGATATTATGTCTGTAGATGATTTTAAGACTACTGCACCTAAACTACTTGAAATAATGAACAACTTTGTCAAAGTTGCTGGTTACAAAATAAACCCACACAAATCTTCTGCATTTTGATATATTACTAGCAAAGCCCAACAGCAAGAGAGAGAAAGAGAAATCCCTTTAAAACTACAGTAGACACTATAAAATATTTGGGAATCTACCTTCCAAAACAAATCCAAGGACTATATGAACACAATTACAAGACATTTTTTGCGCAAATAAAGTCAGATCTAAGTAAATGGGAAAACATCAGTTGCTCATGGATAGGCCAAGCCAATATAATAAAAATGACAATTCTACCTAAATTAATTTACTTAGTTGGTGCCATACCAATCAAACTGTCTGATAATTACTTTCTAGAGCTGGAAAAAATAATATCAAAATTCATCTGGAAGAACCAAAGGTCCAGAATAGCAAGGGAACTAATGAAAAGAACTGCTAGGGAAGGTGGCCTAGCCCTACCAGATCTCAAATTGTATTATAAAGCAACAGTTATCAAAACCACTTGGTGCTGGATAAGAAAAGGAAGGGTAGACAAGTGGCATATGCTAGGTACTCAAGACACAGTAGTCAACAAATATATCAATCTACTGTTTGATAAGCCCAAGGACCCCAGCTTCTGGGATAAGAACTCACTGTTTGACAAAATTTGCTGGGAAAACTGGATAACAGTGTGGCAGAAACTAGGCATAGACCAATGCTTGACACCGTACACAAGAATAAAGTCCAAATGGGTACATAATCTAGGCATAAATATTAATACTATAAACAAATTAGTGGAGCAAGGATTAGTGCATTTATCAGATTTATGGACAAGGGAAGAATTTTTGACAAAAGAATAGATAGAAAGCATTATGAAGTACAAAATGGATAATATTGATTACATTAAACTGAAAAGTTTTGCACAGCTAAATCCAATGCAACCAAGATTAGGAGAGAAGCAGAAAACTGGGAAAGAATTTTTGCAACTAGTGTCTGTGATAAAGGCCTCATTTCTAAAATATATAGAGAACTGAGTCAAAGTACAAGAATATAAGTCATTCTCCAATTGATATGAACGGATACGAACAAGCAATTTTCAGAGGAATAAATTAAAGAAATCTATAATCACATGAAAAAATGCTCTAAATCACTATTGATTAGAGAGATACAAACCAAAACAACTCTGAGATAGCACATCACACCTATCAGATTGGCTAACATGACAAAACAGGAAGATTATAAATGTTGGAGAAGATGTGAGAGAGTTGGGACATTAATTCATCGTTGGTGGAGCTGTGAGCAGATCCAACCATTCTGGAGAGCAATTTGGAACTATGTCTGAAGGGCTACAAAAATGTGCATACCCTTTGACCCAGAAATATCACTTCTAGGACTTTATCCCCAAGAGATCATAAAAATGGGATAGGGTCCCACATGTACAAAAATATTTATAGCAGCCCTATTTGTGGTGGCCAAAAAGTAGAAATCAAGGGGATGCTCATCAATTGAGGAATGGCTGAATAAATTAGGGTATATAAATATAACAATACTATTGTACTATAAGAAATGATGAACAGGAAAACTTTAGAGAGGCCTGGAAAGACTAATACCATCTGATGCTGAGTGAAAGGAGCCGAACCAGGAGAACTTTGTGCACAGCAACAATCACAGGGTGTGAGAGTTTTGTTCTGGTAGATTTGGAACTTCATTGAAGTGCAAGGACTTAAAAAATTTCCCAGTGGTCTTTTAGGGCAAAATGCCTTCTATACGCAGAAAGAACTTTGGAATTTAATCGCAAAATGCAGCAGATCATTTTCTTTTGTTTTACGTTTTGGTTTGTTATATGATTTCTCCCATTCATTTTAATTCCTCTACACAACATGACAATAGTGAAAATGTATTTAATAGGAATGTAATATGTATAGAATCTATATAAAATTGTATGCTGTCTTGGGGAGGAAAGGGGAAGGGAAAAAGTGAGGGGGAAAATAATCTAAGTTATATGGTAGTATAGAACACTGAAAAAATAAAATTAATATAAAAATAATAAATTAAATTAAAAAAAGAAAAATAAAGAGAACTAAAAATAAATAAACTGGGGAAAAGATTACAGCAGCTGCAAACATCTACGTCTTCTGAATTTTACAAGGGTGTCACCTAATCCCCTCCATCTTGGGATATTTGTTTACCTATGATGAGGAAATTAAAAAAAAATACTAAGACAGAAGCAAGCACTCACTCACACACACACACACACACACACACACACACACACACACACACACACACCTTCAGGGAAGCATTAGTCTTTTCTAATTGGTGACCAGAAAAGAAAAAGAGCAATCAGGTAAATTCTGTCTCTACAACCTCTGAATCACAAATTCTTCTAGATCAACAGCCAATTAGACCATGCTTCATAATCACACAGTACAAGCCCCTCTATCACACATGACCAGAGTTCTTTCATGTGGTAGATTAGGACAAGACAGGGTATATCTACACATGGTCTATTTAACTCATGAGAAATTGTGAGACTAAGTATGTCCCATGTCTGTTGTGTTCACACCCATTAATATCACAGTTGAAATTGTTTCATTTTTCTTTGCTTTTTAGAAGCAACTAAATGATGCAGTGGCTGGATCGCTGGACCTGGAGTCAGGAATACTTGAGTTCAAATTTGTCTTCAGACACTAATGGCATGACTCTGAGCAACTCACTCAACACAATTTCTTTCTTCCTTAGTTTCTTCAACTGTAAAACTGGGATAATAATAGCACCTACCTCCCAGGATTCTTGTGAGGATCAAATGAGATAAAATTTGTAAACTTAGCACAGCACTTGGTACTTAGTAGGCACTTAATAAATTCTGTTCTCCTTTTCTCCCTGCTATTTATAATAATTTGATTGTTGATCTTTTTTATGAATATGTATTACTATTGTGATATGTACATGTATTATGTCTCATATCAAATTTAGGTATAAGGATATTGAAACAGTCTGAGAAATGATGATTTGCACTGAGATATGTCTACTGCATATAAGAGTTGTGTAAATTTTATATACTCCAAGTGAATTTTAGGGGGCTGAAAATTTTTGACAACGGGGGAAATGTAATCCTAGTTTAAATAGTCTCGTTTAAAGGATTCTTTGATTATCTTTAAGACAATAGGAAATTAGAATCTTGGGGAGAGACAGTTACCTAACATGCCTTGAGAAACTGAAACTAAATTAACTATTAATTTCAAAAAATTTATGAGGATTAAGAAGCTGAATTTTTAATAATTTATGAGGAAATATCAGAACATTGCATTTGATTGCCTTTGATGGTGATGAGAGAATTAGTAAGATAATGAATGAAACAAGTAGCAATCTGAAAGGGGAGGATGACTTGGTATGTTTATCCATGAAAACATCTGAAAGTGTTGGGTATTTTTTAATTTTTAAAGCTTTTAAATGCCTACTATGTGTCAGGCACTGTATTAAATAATGTAGAGATATCTCAGTTGATACTCAAAACAACCTTGCAAGGTAGGTTTTATTATGACATCCATTTTATATTTGAGAAAACTGAGGCAAAGGGAGGACATATGACTTGCCTAGGGTCCCACAGCTAATCTGGGACATGGATTTGAACTCATGAATTCCTGACTCCAGACCAATCACTCTGTCCATTGTGCCATCTACCTTCTCTCACCTTTCAATACATTCTCACATCCATTGAATTATTACCAGTGAATGACATGAAATCTGTTATAGATGTGACTAGAGACATGAAATGGAAACATTACTAGCATAGGGGTATGAAGAATGGATTGAAATGAGGCTAGGTTAGAAGGAGGAAAACTTGTTAAGAAGATGATGCAATAAAGTATAAAGAAATTAATTTGGTTTGCAGTGGCAACGGAAAGAACAAGAGGAGTGGGAGGTAGAATCCAGTGGATCTGGTACTTGGTTGACTGAAGTAAGAAAGAGAGAAAGAAAAGATGACTTGAAGGGTACAAGCCTGAACTGGATTTATCTTGAAGATACTTTCATGGAAACTACGTAAGATGAGCTTATATCCCAATCTTCTAATTCAATTAGAAAAAGCCATTATTTATATTGATGAATTGTGCTTTGGAAATACCACTGATCAATTAGTTCCCTGGTCAGAATGATTGAGCTACTCTTAAGGGTTAAGAGAAATGATTACTAATAACCAATAATTTAGAGAGATCCAGAGTTCTCTTCTTCAAAACTCCTGATTTTAAAAAGTAAAAAGTTCAGTCTCTTGAAGGACATTGCTGATAATTAGATTGGACTAACTTTCTTATTCAAGACCCCACTCTGGTGGAAGTTATGATGTTCTGCTCAGCTTTAGGTGGAGTATATATTCATCGAATAGATAACCCCAAACTGTTAGTAAACTGAGTATAGAGATAGTTTCTTTCTTCAAGGGTGACATGATGTCACTCTCAGCCCTTCATTTTTAGCATAGCTCACCTTCCTCTATGTTTTCCCACCAGGGCTGATTGCCACCCCTCAGGACATCTACTCTTTAAAGGGTATATGAACTGTAAGCCCACCCACATAATTGTCATTGGTCTAAGAGAGATGCCAAATGACCATCCATTTTATTAATAATAGCTGGCCTCATTAATAAAATGATTAAATTACCTAGAAATTGTGTCTCTGGAGGCTTTTTAATTGTCACTAAATTCAAGAAATAATGGGGTATAGGATTTTTGTTGGACGTATTTGAAACTATTGTGATGATGAGCTTGACAGAGAAGAAAGATTGGAGTGATATTCCTCTGTGTTCTAGTGGCTCAAAATGGCAAGATATACTGAAGTAAATAAGAAATATCCTACCTGCTGGAAATACTTTAGTGCAGATGGTGCCAACCACTAAAATAGTCAAAAATTAAATGCATATGAAGTGAATGTAAAACATCAATGCTTTTTTATAATGACTTAGAAATATATCATAACCAGACTGAAAATATCTTACCAGTTATAGGCAATGGCTTAATACAGCTTTTCACCAATATTACCCTTAACAACAAACCATCTATCAAATTACTGCACACCAATGCAGGACATTTGTAAAAGCAAAGTAAATACCTACTAACTTTATCCTCAGCCCAGTTTGGATAAAAATTGAATTAGCTGAAAATAACAAGACATTATAATCTGAAGAAGAACCTGGGGTCATAAGAAATTTTCACCATGCAAAATTCAGAAATTCTACCCGATAATGAAACTGATCACTAAACTATACTTATTTCAACCAGTTTTGAAGAGCATTATGACTATACTTATTCTAGAATTTTTAATAGCTCTTTTTACTTGAATGGTTCAAATCCAGTCAACAGACCAACTCTACAAAAACAAAGTTATTTTAAAATGCTAGCATTCACTATGATCATCACGAATAAGCAAAGTTCTCCATGCTGCTTGACAGATTGTACAAAAGTATTTCAAGGTCAGTGATCAAGAGCATATGTGACATCTCTTCCCTTGGTGAGAACCATAGGTGAAAAAGTAGTATTATCAAGGAAAATACTTAAGGACCAGCATCAAACACCACTATAGCAGAAGTGACTTGAAAAAGCTATTGAAGATCAGTAGAAAAGCACTGAAAGATTATATCACTATCTAGCTGGTATGCACGCTAGAAATATTGAACACCATAGCACTCAGTTAAAAATAATAAAAAATGAAACGTGAAAAGGAACCATAGAAATAAAGGCATATTAGAAAAAATGCTTATCTTTTTAATTAGTTGTTCGTCCAGTTATGTCTGACTATGACTCATTGACCAAAGCAATTAATTAGTAATTGAAAGCAAAATTTAGAAAGTAAAGCATTACAAGGAGTTAAAATACTAAAGAACAAAATAAACAATTCAATCCAAAACATTTATTAGAGTTTTGAGATACAAAAAAATCAAAGAAAAGACAGAGACCCTGAAGGAGGATGTCAGAAATTTCTGGTCATCTATATAGCCCAAGAAATCTAACACAAGGAAAATCTGATTAGATCAAATTGATAACAGGAAGCTTGTTCATCATTCATATAAGGAATGACAGAACAGTTACATCAAGAGACATTACTGAATTTCTAGCCTCTCTGAAAAACTGGAAAATGAAGAGTCTTAATTATCTGTTCATGTATTCCATAATGACATATGAAGCACTAGTGCAATATCTGTTTCACTCGAATCTTCTACAGAGATTACAAATACTTTTACTTTTGAGTCAAATGCAATTTTGTAGAAATGACCATTTTTAACTGTTAGTTTGGAAAGACCATGGATGAGGAACCAAAGGTGAGGAAGCTGCAGCCTTGCCCACATGTGGGCTTAAGGTCTCAGGTTCCCCACCCCTAGGAAAGACTAGTCAGTGTTAGTTTAAGAGAAATTAAAGATACCATTTTTCTGTCAGGGTTGGAAAGAAACTGAAGAAGAAAGAAAGAGAGTGGAGAAGCTATTTTTTCTTAATGGAATTATTTTCAACCTTAATCTTATGAAGGGAATTAAGAGAATTTGTACAATGAGACTTTATTTGTTATTCTGAGTTAACTAAATGAGGTCACTGTTCTCAGAAGTGAAGAGAAGCCATCTGCAGTTCCCTTGAGGATTGGAGAAGAGTGGTTGGGATCATTTTCATAGTTAAAATGTAATTAATTATCAGTTTTTTTGTTATATATTTCATTCTTCGCAAATTGTATATTAAGTATAACTTTAGTATCAATTCAAACTTTGAGATTAAGGTATAGATAGGCATAAATGCTGTTCTGAAAGGAGATTTTCCTAATTTATTAAATAAATAATAATTGACAAACTGGTTTGGTCTCTGAGCTTAGGTTACTGAGACATATGTTGAAATGTTTTTAATTAATGAATAAATATACAAATGTATCCCTGGATTACCTTAGGCTTTGGGATGAGAAAATTAACCATAAGAATGAGTCAAGTAGTAGGATAAGGGTGACCTAAATATGAAACTGGCAGACCTCCTGTAACCCTCTTACATATGGAGGTCATCCTTCTAGGTACCTTACGCTAATAAAGCTCTTTGTCAGCTTTCTTTTGGGTTCAAGGCTGATCCTAGCCTTCCTTTCAGAAGTCATCATACATCTGCCAAAAGATGAAAGCATCAGCTTCTATAACTGTAATCCCAGTCCCAAAGCCCATTGCTTTGTGACTCTTTCCTTGTTGGTGGAGATTGGTGTTCTGCACCTGTATTAGGGGTGAGGCAGAGTTGGCAGGACTCATCTCCCCAGGTCTCTTGGATCTCTTTGGGCTCTGAAGTTGCTTATGGTGCTTCTGAATTCCAGCTTTGACAGAGAAGAATAAAGATGCCAAATCCACTCCAGATTGCTGAAGGAAAAAAAAAAAAACTCTGGGAAGAGAGGAGCTGGCAGTCTCCATCATGTTCTTATTGCAGATTGCTACGTTAGAGCCTGTGGAGAACTTTCTCCCGGGTGAGATCTAGGGTTCTCTCTCAGTTAAACTGAGTTATCTCACCCCCAGTAGGAGAACTCCTTCATTCAGTATTGTCTGATGTATACTTTCCTTGATTTCTGTTTTTGCTGTTGACTTGGATAAATGGGTTTCTTTGTAACTTGCTATATATGTTCATTAAGGAACTGATATTTGGTGTATGTGGAAGAAGGATCCAAGGCTTGGATATAAAGCTTGGGGTCCTCCTTTTCCCACAAAGAAATAGCGATTAGAATTTTAGCTTGAACAAGAAAACCTTATTCCCTAGATTAATACTATTTAAGACAGTAGATTAATGTAATTCGAGCCCAATATCCTGCCTCCCTCTCCGAAGAGAGCAGAGTAGTCAATCTTCTCATCTGTTTCCTACTTTCCTTCTTTGCAGGGATTGGTCTCCTTTGGAAAAGGTGAGAGGAGAAGAGGCTAGAGATGAATATTCTGCCTCCTTTTGAGCCACACAAAGGCACCTCCATGATACATGTGGGGTGCAACTTTCACTACACTACAAATAAAAGTCACTTAAACATCCTTCTCTTTTATAAAATGTATTCACCGATTCTATCACTTAAAAAACAAAAAGAAAAACTGTATAATAAGGAGCAAAAAAGATTATGTCAAAAAGTTTCAGCAAGATTAAAAGTGACACATTTTTAATTGAGTAATTACAATCCACTTGAAAGTTTTATAATATTTACACCTTTTTGGTTGATTATTGCTAAGCCTTTGACTCATTTTCTCACTCATGGTATAGTCATATATTGCAAACAAGTAAAAATAAACTCAAGTATAATGTAAATGCTAGAATATTTGTTGTCCACATGGAAGATTGTTCTGCTCTGTATTTGAAACACAACACCATAATATAAAGAAAAATTGGCATGAAATATATTGTCATTCAGAGATAGTTTAAGTTCTGTATGGTTCTGCTTAGCCTTAAGCCCATTATCATTTTTCCCCTAAATATAACTGAATATGGCTTCCAAGTTAAAAGAATCATGTAAAAATATCTAATTAGTGACAATGTACATGGGTGATATCAAGTTACATAGCTTCACCAAAACACAAACATATATTAAACAGCTTCTCCATCTTGTGGAATATTTCTCTAATGATATACTGATTGTAATCCAAGGAAATAGAGAGGTCAACGTTTTTGAGCTTGAGTCCAGAGGTCCATTGATCCAATGGACAATGACAATATTTACAAATACCTTGGTCTATTCCTCTAGGTATACTCTATTGAACACAAACCTACAAGGAGAAAGTGATTGTTGTATAATTAAAGAGACTAGTTGGCATCTTGAAATCAAAGTTCAATTGCAAGATTATGTTTAAAATAATTAGCAATGCCAGTCTAAATGGATACTTTCAGAACTCGGAAAAAATGGACCATAAAAGATTTATTAAATATTTTAATAAATGCCTTGACAATATTCACAAATTACATAAGGAGATATTAACATCACCATAAGGTATCTATGGAAGGATTAATATTCCTTTACTGAAAAGGAGGAATTCTCAGAGCAAATGATAAACAGGTTTGTTACTGTTCCATCACCTGGGATCCCATGGACCATATCACACCAATACTATCCATGGGTTTTTCTTGGCAAAGACACTGGAATGGTTTGCCATTTTCCTCCTAAATGGCTTAAGGCACAGGTTAAGTGACTTGCCCAGGGTCACATAGCTAATAACTAAGTGTTTGAGGCCAAATTTGAACTCAGGTCTTTCTGACTCCAGGCCCAGGTCTCTATCCACTGAGTCACCTAGTGGCCTCTGATACACAGTTAGGGACTTATGAAATAGTTTTGGAACAAGTACACATAACTTCATCAAACAATAGAGTAGTCTAGCAATAAATACACATCATTAAATTTGTTTAACTTAAAATGGTTTGTCTTCATATGGAACCTATTAAAAAAACTGAAATCAGAAGACCTTAGGGGAATGACAACCACTTCAAGCTGACCAATAATATGTCAACAAAGGAACTACAAACAAATGACTAAATCATCCAGATATGTTCATAAAAAAGGAATGATTTATGATGGCAATTCTGGACCACATCATCACTAAAAATTACAGGTGGATTATCTTTAGGAAATCTAGACTTGAAGATTATCCAAGGACATCATAGAAACTGCAAAATACATCATGTTAGATTGCAAAAATGTAGCACCTACTAAATATCTAGCAATGCGTAACCCGATGGTTAGCGTTACCTATCAGAATTTCACTTTCATAAACTAATATATGAAAAGTGTCCATATATAACAGCAAGGATCCCAACATATACAGGAGGGCCTCCTGTACAGGTTCTTTGAGCTACTCTTCTAAAAGGAAAGCAACTTTTGAGGGGTCAACAATCACTTTAATCAAGCACATATATCATTCATCTAGTTCAAGGGGAAAAGTCAGCCCCCTGAACTTCAGAGAAAATACAAAGTAAGAAAAATCAAGAGACAGGGCTTCCAGCTGTTTGACCATAAGTAATACATACGTCATAAATCAGCAGACAGATCCAACTGTCTGACCATACATAGTTACCAGAAAGAGAAGCACCAACATCTATGTTTTCAAAACCAGAGGGCTTCTCATTGGCTTCCAAGAATCTCATTTGGCACACAAGCCTTCTTCCAAAAACTAAGCCCCAGCTCCAAAAAAATCTCACCTCAAATATTTATACATTTTTCAGAGTCAAAGGGTATCACAACCCTTGAGACCAATACCTCATTAGAAATTCACAAAAGGTGTGGGCCTTCCAACTACAACCAAAAACATCTCCCCTAATCAAGTTTCCCTTAATGGTCAGACCCATGAATTGGTGGGGAAGATCTTTAACTTTCATTAGCATTATACCATACTGCCACTATATAAGTAAACTGTCCTTGGAAATTCAACCAATAAAGTATACTGGGCCATTACACAGAACTATTGTCCACAATTTCTTGGACATAGCACTGATACTTGAAAATGTCAGAACATTGCTTGTAATAGATATTCATTAGAAGTATTCATAATCTCCAAGTTACGTAAAACAAAAAAGCTCTCAAAAGGTAGATCTATAGCAAAAGTAATCAAAATTGTGTGTATACACAATTTCCTATATGCATGTGTATGTGCATATAAACCAACTCCTGAGGCCTCATCAGCAAAAATTAATTTAAATTTAATTAATTAATTAGATATAGATATATCCACATTTCTGCACAAAAGCACACCTATATCTATGTGTATATATCTATGTGTATATCTATAACTATCTAATCTCCAACATCTATCCTGGAATTGTCCAGAGCAAGCATTCAGTGATCCTCCTGAAGATTACTTGAAATTCTAACCTTGTTTTCATTTACAAAAGGCATTAACTGAATAAGCCTGTGCAACAGTTTACAGAAAATTAATCATAAAAGAAAACAGCAAAATAACAACTTACTCCAGCACTATTTCTAACTGAAGTCCATATAAAATGATGAAAATGAGTTAAGTAATTATGACAATAATAAATGCCTGCCATATATAGTATGTTAAGGCTTATAAGTTATTTGATGTAAATTATCTTATTTGATTATAAAAACCAACAGTAAGTAAAGTATTGCAGGCAGCATTACTTTCATGAGAAAACTGAAGCCAAAATGGCAGAGTCAAATAACACAGATCAGCTCTATCCCGCCTGGAAACAACCTGTTTAATAAACAACTCATCCCTTAAAGAAGAAGGAAACAATCTAGATCTCCTTGGACATGAAAGTCAAAGACTTCAAACCTCAGCTATGAGAAATCCCTTGAGGGAAGAAAGCAAAAGTGAAAGACTACAGGCCTCAACTGACAGTTGGGATCCTGAGGGAGTGAGATCAAACTGACAGACATGTAAGGTTAAAAGACACAGCACAACAAAAGAACTCAACTAAGGAAATATCTCCGTATGAAGAAAAAAATTCTGAGCTCAGATTGAGAGTAGAGTTTTTTAAAAAGTTCTCAACTACCTCACCCTGAAAAAATCCCTTGAGGGATTGCTGGGAACTGGCAGATTTTAGTTGCTAAGGAAAATATCTCAACTAGGCTTCTTCTGCCCGAGGACAGCATCCTCAGATTTAATCGAAGTTGCAAGAAAAGACCTCTCATTCCTTGCTCTCTCCATTCAAAGGAAAGGACTTCTACCAACCTGAACGTAGGGGAGGACAACTTTGGTTGTCTAACTAACTAAAGGCTGACTAAGTAGACTAACAAAAGATGCTAGCAGAAAGGAAACTCTTTAACTTAATTTTGTCCTCAGAGTAGGGTAATGCTAGAAGTCCCTGAGGCCTCACCAACAAAATTTTAATTTAAAAAAGTAAAGTAAAAGACTTATATAATGCCAGGCATGACCAAGGCACAAACAAGGCATAAAAGAGAATAACTCTAAAATACCTACAATCAAAATTTCAAAGAAAAAAATGCACTGTACCACAGGAATAATTAGAATTCTGTGAAACAATAATGCAAGAGATTTTTTGGTTTGGGTTTCTCTTTTTTGAAGAATAGAGGGGAGAATTGGGGGGAGAGGAAGACCTACAACTTAAGAAAAAAAATGACAGTATAAAACTTTACATTAAAAAACAAGCTTCCTACCAACCAGAATACACCAAATGGTGTTTAATGACTTCAGGAGACACAGGAATTCTCAAAACAAAATTAACAGAATGAGAAATTTGAGAAAAATATGACATCTCATTAAAAAACCTGGAAAACAGATAAATAAGAGACACTTAAGTCATATTATTACCTGGATATCATATTTCAAGAAATCATTAAAGAAAATTGCCCAGAAATATTAAAACAAGAGGGATATAGGAAAATAGAAGGACTACCCTGATCCCCTCCTGGAAGAAACTCCAAAGTGAAACCTCCTAGCAATGTTATTGCCAAAAATCCAGAATGTCCAGACAAGAGAAAAAAATATCACCAGCAGCCTAGTAAGAAAGAATGCAAATATTGAAGAACCATAATCAGTTGCAAAATATTTATCAGGTATCACTTTTGCCAGAAGATAAAAGAAAAGTCTACAACCCAAAAAAACTTACTCAGCTAAATTGAATATCCACCTACCAGGAAAAAATGGATTGTCAATAAAGTATTTTTTTTAATTCCTGATGAAATATCAGAGCTAAAATGGAAATTTGAAATATAAATATAGGAAGTCATAAGAAAAATGAAAAGGAGTTGCAAATGAATAATCATAAGGGACTTTATAAGAATGAAATGTTCACATTTTAATAGAGAGTATGTATGTACAGTTGTTTCAGTTACGTCTGACTCTTCTTGATCCCATCTGGGGTTTTCTTACCAAAGATACTAGAGTGGTTTGATATTTCTTTATCCAGATTATTTTACAGATGAGAAAACTGAGGCAAACAGGGTAGGGTGATTTGGCAAGGGTGATACAATTAGTAAGTGTCTGAGACCAGATTTAAATTCAGGAAGATGAGTCTTTCTGACTCCATCTCCTAGCTGCCCCTTTTAATAAAGAGGGTCAATGTTAAAAGGATTCTTTTAGAATGTTAATATCACCTGGGGTAACAGAGCTAGTCATGTAGTACTGAAGTAACTGTTAATTAACATAACATAACATAGTTAACATAAGGAATTATGTCTCCACTTTGCTCTAATAGATCCTCCATTCTGTCCTTTTAAAGTGATTTTCCTAAAACATAGCTCCAGTCATGACATTTCTCTGTCTCTTCACTCAGTAGACTCCAGAGGCTTTCTGCTCCTTCTAGCAGTACATACAAAATGCTCTGCTTGACATTCAAAACCCTTCATTGCCAATCCCCCTCTTACCCTTCCAGTCTTCAACCACTTCACTTTCCAACATATGCTCTTTGATACAACGACTGGCCTCCTAGGTGCTCTGCAAACAAGACAATCCTTCTCAGGGCTCCTCTGACTCTGGGCTTTTCTCTGATAGTCTCCAATACCTGGAACTTTCATTCTTCTCTGCTACAATTATAAACCTCCCTGATTTCCTTTAAGGCCCTTCTACCTTCTAAAGAAAGTCTTCCCTAACCGCTCTTAGTTCCAATATTTTCTCTCTTTTAATCATTTTCTGTTTATCTTGTATATAGCATGCTTTGTATGTATTTGTTTGAACCATTGGATTGTAAGCTCCTTGCAGGCAGGTTTTGTATTTTGTCTCTTTTTATATCCCCAGCACTTATCATGGTGCCTAGCATATATTAGGTGCTTAATAAATTTTATAATTTATAATATACAATTATAATTAATTATATTATAGTAATTGATTAAAATATATCTTATAATAAATAAAATATACAATATAGTATAAATAATATATAATATGTTGCATAACAAATAAAATGTATAATATAGTAATTAATTAAAATATATAACAATTTAATTGTGAACTAAGAGGATACTCAACAATTCAGGAGTGGTTGAATAAGTTATAGTATAAAAATCTGATGGAATACTATTTTATTATAAGAAATGAGGAAATATATAAGAACGATTATCAATACAGTGATGACCCATGTTTCCAGATGATAAATGATGAAACAATTTCTTTATGACAGAGAAGTTATGTATGTAGGGTGCAAAATGAGCTGTATATAAATTTTGTATATAGCCACTGGAGGGAATTTGTTTTGGTTGATTATACATATTTGTTACAAAAAAAAATTAAAGGAGTAGATGGTGAGAGGGAAAGGAGGAAAATAGATGTCTGCTAATTTTTTAAAAGAGAGAAGGTGCCACACCTGCGATATGTTGGATATATTTTCAAATAAGACAGTATTAGTTAACTGACTTTATTACAAGAGACCTCACAATAAAGGGGAAGGGTGCCCTGTAAATATTTGTAACATAAAAACAAAACATCAGTAAAATTGAGAGTGTAAAATTGGAGGAAAATAAAATTGTAGGATTAGTCAATTCTGCTTTGAATAGAATTTGCATTTGAGGAGTTAGTAGGAATCTAAATGAAGATATCCATCAGGGCAACGGAAATTAGGAAGTGGAGTTTCCCAGAGTTTAAGACAAATGTGGGAGTCATCTGAACATAAATGATGCTTTGGGGGTGGGAGAGATCATCAAAGGAGAGACTTTTGAATGAGAATAAAACCAGGAATAGACCACTCACACATGTATACATACTTTAGGGGAAGGAGTAAATTACTTTACTGTTACTCCCATCTCCCTTCCTTGTCCCAGCCCTGGCAAATGAGGGATAGGGTTGAACCAGAGGATATTTAAGACTTCTTTTAGGGTCTAAGATCAGAATGGATAATCCTGACGTCTGTTTGGGATCTGATATCAGTCATTTCTTATTCAACAATAAATGAGTTGTCAACTTGTTATGTCTTCCAGGACCTTAGTATTTTAAGTCATATATCTAATTGTGGAACAAAAGCTCTATGTTCTCTTAAAGAAATTTAAGGCATCTCTAACAGGTGGGGTATCCCTGAAATACTAATACTGGAGAATGCATAGCTTATATTTTCTAGGTCTGAGAATTATCTAAACTACATGGAGTCAGCATCTTTGAAGGTATCTGATTCCAGGTCAGTCGGAAAGAGCTAATGAAACATCTAGGCATGTCTAAACATAAAAGCAGGGAGAAGTTAAGACACCAGAAAAATCTGGTTTCCCAAAAAAGTTCATTCCATGCATAGTAAGGACAACAAGCCTCATCAAGTCCCACAATTAACAGACCACTCACAACTGAATATCTTCTACCTCATTAATATCCAAAATGCTTTTGGTACTATTTCCCAATATCTCTGAAGTATATATTCTTGTTTTTAGTTATAGCCTCTGATTCTCACCCTCCTGGAGAAGATAATTATCTTTAGATTAGAAGAGTAATTGGAAGAGCAACTTGAAATTTAGGGTGTGAACCTCTGACTGCCTAATGCAACAATAAATTTAATTACATTTATAACATTTTATTAAGTGTTTGTGTTATGAAATTCTGTTAGGCTGCTAGCAAGTGTGTTCTGATGAATATTGAATAATCCTAGGTGTGGGGGAGAATTAAAATGGACTAAATAGGAACTAATGACTCAGTAAAACAAGAAGAACTAGTAATACAATCAAAATATTTTTAATATAAAAATGTATTTTATCTCATACCACAAACAACTAACCTGAAAAATACATCAAGGAGAGATAATTTAAGGATCTTTGCATTGTAGTACATAGAAATAAACAGTCAACAATATAAAGGAGTGGAGAGCTTAGAATGTGATCTCCAGAAGGCAAAAGATATAGACATAACCAAGAATAACTTACCCAGCAAAACTAAGTATTAAATCTATAGGGAAAATAAACAATTTTTATTGAAATAAAAGACTTCTAAGAATTCCTGATAAAAATATCAAAGCTGCATAGAAAACTTAAAATGCAAACACAGGATTCAAGAGAAACAAAAAGGTAAATATGAGCGAGTTCATATGAGATTAAACTTCTAACATGCTAGAGTGATTCATATGTTCTCTCAGGAACCTATCATCACAAGGGATGAAGCATGATAAGATAGAGGGCCCAGAAATATTTTTTAATGTTCTGATGATCTTAAAAATAATTTTAGGAGGAAATATGCAAATATTTTGGAAAGTGAATCAATTAGGGAAGTATAAAAAGTGATTTTGCTATAGTACGAGCCCACTTGAAATGATACCTAAATTTGTAGTCAATCCCCAATGTATGATTTTGGGATTTTCTTCAGCTCTATTTAGTAGTACATGAATGAGAGCAAAGATAGCAAATGGTGTCAGTAATTCAGGTATGGAACCTGGTAGGGCATGGTCAACAACAGGATAAAAGGATATGGTACTTGAGTGAAAAGGATAATACAGAATTGAAGTGGTTCACATGGGGGCCAAGACAGGGAAAGGAGGTGAATGTGGACAGTATAAGGGTGATGAACTAATAAAGAACTGAGGAGTGTAGGGACTGGAGGTTACAGTGAGGAAGAAGAACAGAATGAGGGGTCATAAGAGAGATGGAAAATGGAATGATGAAAGATTATGATCAGATAAAGGAATTTCAAAGTTTGAGAATGCAGAAGTGGACCCCTTGTGGCTGTTGGCAAGATCAGAGTTATCACCATCTCTGTGAATAGCTGAGTTGGAGTGGAGGAAATCAGGTCACAGGAAATAAGTAAATAAATTGAGGTGCTGAGAAGTTAGGGAGTTTGAGAGACATGAGTTTGAAGTGTCCTAATATGAGGGAAGGGGATGGGGAGGAGAGAAATAACCAGGCACTGAACTCATTGAGCAAGGAATGAAAGTGTCCTTGGGGGAGGTACTTAACAGGTATCAGAACCTTGAGTAGGTGATAAATATACATTGAATATTGTCATTTGTTTATTGTCCATTCTTTCTTTCATGAAGAGGACCAGTGATGTCAAGAGGGTGGTGTCTTGACTTACAAGTGAAGCCAATTTAAGTAAGGCAGGACTGTGGAAGACATCAGCCTCACTCCTCCAGAGTCATTCAGAGTCCGTTGACGAGATACAGGTCAGGATGACTGGTGATGGCACCGACGATTGAATAAATCTCAAGGGAGGAGAGGTTACTGAGCGGTGGTGGTAGAGGAAGAGTCTGGAGGTGGCAATGGCTACTAAAGAAGATTCCAGCTTTACCACCAAAACTAGTGAATCAGCGGTATGTTTGTGTGGCAGAAACAGTGACTTGGCCTCTCCCACCATTCCTTTTTTTCCCTTAAAAGGTACTGAGAATTTCTTGGAGACCTGCTTGACTTGGGAGACTACACTAAGACTCGGGATACCACTTCATTGCCTGAGTAGAAAATAGCCTGAAAGGGCCTGAGGTGTTCTCTGACACCAATCATCATCTTGGGTAACTTAGGGAAGGAGCTTCATTTGGCTCAATCAACTCAAGGCATTGTCAATGCTCATCTTTGTTGGATATCTTCCACCTGCTATAGCTGAGTAATCCTATTTTTGTTAACTATTGAACAAAATGTATGTGCTGCCTTTTATCCTAAAATCTAACCTATCCTACCAGGGGTCAGGCTCAGCTCACAATAGAGGGAAAGTGCAACCAGTGATGGAAGGAGTATCCAAGGATACTCTATCATTAGGAGATATCCAGGTCTTAGTGAGTGACAGAAAATGGAAGGAGGGAGATGCAAACAAGATGTCCAGGTATGGAGCGAGCATTTTAGAGTATACAGTGGAAGGAATGGGTAGATCTGGAAGAAGACATTGAAGAATTGAGTATAAGAAGGAAAAAGCAGGTTGAAGCATATGGACAGTGGAATGGTGGGAAATGAAATTTGTACAATGACAGCAAGATGATCAGAATCATCTTGGCATAGGAAGAATATGATGGAGGGTATGTTCACCATCAAGGCATGAGCCCAGACAGATTATCTGTGAACAAAAGAAGTTCTTTGAGGGAGGCAGTTGATTAGTCAGTGTCTAACCTTGTGGCAATGTGAGTTGTTAACGTCGCGATGTTAAATCCTATGAGATCCACTTTACAACAGGTAGGAGCAGGCAAAAGCACAGTTTGGGAGAATCTGGATAGAAGACAAAAAAAATTCAACACGTTACTTTTAAAACTCCTGATTGTCTGTACTTCCTTCCAAACTTCTCTTTGGTCTCTTCTGTGAATTAAAAAATATATATTTTTCAATGGTCTAGAAAAATTTTGGCAACATTATTGATTTCCCTCCCACATCCAGTTAAAAGTAGAGAAAAATGGAACAAATAAATAGAGGCAAGTCAAACAGATCCACGCAGTAGTCATACTCAAAAATATATGTCCCCTTCTCTGCTTTCAGCCTATTCTTGTTCGTACTTCTTTTATTGAAGAGGATCAAGGACAACAGGAGGGTGGTGTCTTGATTTGCAAATGAATTGGATTTAAATGAGGCAGAGCTGTGCAAAGTTATCAGCCTCACTGTCTCCTCCATTCATTGGAATATAGTGGCAAGACATAGGTCAAACCAGATGTTTATAGCCCAGGTGCAGTGTGAGACCTTAGCCCTTTTAATGAGAAGATGGGTAACGTGCTTCACCATAGGTCTTCCGTGTTCAGTATCATATTTGTAATGCAGAAGGAAGTTTATAGGACCCTTTTTCCTACTTTTTTAAAAAATGGCTTTTGTAACATTGAAATTAAATCTAAATCATTAAATCTAATAAATAGAATGCATTCATAAATCCATCTAGTCTGTTGTTTGTTTGGTTTTTACTTTAAGACCTCATTTATGGCTCCTTCATTTTTATTCTATTAATTTTAGTATTTTATATTTTTTGCAGATATCTATTTCATTTAGATGGTCAGTTTTATTGGCTTATAATTGAGAAAAATAATTTCTAGTGATTTTCCTTATTATCTCCTCTATTGTATTAATATTAACAAATCTTAATTTGTTATGGATCTTTCTCATTTTTCCCCTTTAGAAACAAATTAATTAATGGGCTTATCTATTTTCTTTAAAAAAAAAACACCTAGTTTTATCAGTTTTTTTGATTAATAATTTTCTTAATCACTTGTTTGACTTTTAGGATTTCTATTTTGGTGTTTAAATTTTTCTCTACCAATTCTACCCCCCCATATTCTGTAATCTGATGACACTAGCCTCTTTGTTGTTCCTAACTTAAAACACGCTATTGCTAGTTGGACATTTTTACTGATTGTCCCCTATGTGTGAAATGTTCTTCCTCTTCTTTTCTATCTCCTGGATTCCTTCAAGCCATGGATAAAGTCCCACCCACTACAAGAAGATTTTTCCCATCTTCTTAATTCTATAACCTTCCATCCATTGAATATCTCCAATTTATCCTGTATAATATTTTGCTTGTGCATGTTGTCTCCCCTATTAGACCACAAGTTCCTTGAGAGTAAGGATATTTTTCCGTCTTTCTTTGCATTCTCAATACTTAACACATTACCTGATATACATTAGTTGCTTAATAAATGCAATTAGGTTGAACATAGATAAAGTGCTGGACTTTGAATCAGAAAGATCTGAGTTCAATTCTGCTTTGGACACTTACTAGTTGTGTGACCTTTAGCAAGTCATTTACCATCTCTTAGCGTCAGTTTCTTCATCTGTATGATGGCAATAAGATTAGCACCTACCTCCCAGGGCTGTTATGAGGATAAAATAAGGTAATTTTTAAGTGCTTTGCAAAGCTCAAAGCACCATATAAATGCTAGTTACTATTGATTTCCTGCTTGTCTCTCTCACAGTCCTCATTCAGACTCTGGCTCTGGGCTCATCTCCAGTGCCTATAGGCCTTTCTCTCTGTCTCACTAGACCAACCTGGGATGAAAAAATAATTCACTATGATTTTTTTTTCTCAGATTTCCTAGTCAGCACTCCATGCAGTGTATTTGCTAACTCTTCCTAGTAGCACTGTGAGGGAAAGATGTATTTTTGGACTACTTCCTTCTACTCTGACAGCTTGTCTGGTTTCTTCTAAGGAGCCTCTTGACTAACCTCTCTGCTCAAAGACTCTCCCCTCTCTAGCTGCCAAAATGACTTTAATAAAGAGCAGATTTTAACGTGTGAACCCACCCCCCACAATAACTCCCCCACTCAATAAGTTCCAATGACTTCCTAGTGCACCTAGAAGCAAATATAATCTCCTCTGTTTCTCATTTAAGACCCTTCACAGCCTGTTGACTTCCTATATTTTCAGTCTACCTACTTATTACATTGGATAAGCATCTTTGAACTGTGGTTTTGAATAAATACCATTTTGTTCAAGTACAGGTTTCTGGAGACCATGTGCAGGGGAACCTGAGCTATTTGGAAGAAAACCAAGTGGACCCAAAACCAAAGTATTGGAGAAGAGGCAGTCATGTGTCAGTGAAGGCAGCTGGATGGTGCCGTGGACAGAGCACTGGGCTGGAATCAGGAAGACTCATCTTTCTGAGTGCAAATTGGACCTCAGACACTTACTAGCTGTGTGACGGTGGGCAAATCATTAAACCCACTTTACCTCAGCTCTCCATCTGTAAAATGAGCTGGAGATGGATGTGGCAAACCACTCAAGTATCTTTGTCAAGAAAACTTCAAATGGGGTCATGAACAGTCAGATATGACCAAAATAACTGAGCAACCCATTTTGTCAGTGAACAACCTTCTCTGAAAGAGACAGAGGTATTGCCCCCTTCAGATGAAGTCTTTTCCCTCATGACTCCAGAAAGGATTGATCTTCCTGGATTCACTTCTCATTTGTTTAGGAGCCAATAAAGCAGTTCAGTTTCTACACAGTTATCTAAGTACACTAAAACCCCTCTTAGACAAGTGGATGGAATTGCTTAAATACCCTATAAACTCTTAGCAATCTCTACTATTTATTAAAGAACGAGAACACACTTATTAAGTACCTACTATGTGTAGAAAATTTTACTATACCTGGAGGATGCAAGTAGACAAGTCCTTACTTTTAAGGAGTTTGCATTTTAATGGGTTGACAACAACCCAGCTGTTGTCTCAGGTTTCAGCTACAAGTCAGATGGAAAAGACTTTAGAGTGCCATGGAAAAGCAGATTCCGCTTCAGTTTCCTTAATGTCATTTCCATTAATAAAGTCATATCTGTTTCTGATGTGGAGCCAAGGACTTCGTGGCAGAGATGACTCTTTTCTTGGGTTTCATTAGTTGTGGTTGTTGAAGAAATGAGGACTGTAATTGCTCCTCTGGATAATGGCTTTGGAATCAGGATGAAAGCAGGACTGGGAGTATGGGGTACCAGTATTCCTGAGTTCTTGGACTCAGGGGCCTGCCTGTCTCCATTTCTACAGTGTAAGAAGGTAGTGGGGAAAACAGTATTGTCCAAATAACCAGAATGCATTTCCTTAAGACTCTCCTTAAGATTAGATGGCAGGGAGGAAAAAGTCCCAGCAGTTTTAATATGAAAGTAATTTCATTTTTATCCATCAAGTTACATATTTCTTGAAATAAAACAAAAAGTTTTTTGTTTGTTTTTACAACCAAGAAAGGAAGCAGCACATATCCAAGACCCGGGGTCTAATTTTCCTTCATTCAAGGACATCTCCAGCAACTCATGGTGAAACTGAGGTGATTTGGGGCTCTGTATGATAAATAAGCATAAACTCTGGGAGTTTTGGCCACCCTGGGAAGGCTTCCATTATGGGCCTGGTGAAGAACCTCTATCTAAATAGCAGGCTGATCTTTCACTGCTATATTGTGATGTTTTTCCTATTCTCAATAGTTATCACTGAGATCATACAACAATTCATGAAACCATCTACCAAGGCCTGGAGAGGCTGTCATTCCTCCTACTCTCCATAATTAATAGCAAATAGACAAAAACTTCAATTACAACAAATCATTGACAAAGTTAGATGTTTTTATGAAAAAGGTGTCTTTTAGCCATATAATTCTATAATCTCATTTAAATGTTAATGATGAGCTTACTTATATTAAATAGATTTTGTGTCAATTATTGTTCCCTACAGACAAATGACCAGAGACCCTTATCCTCCCAAATCCCCATGCCTCTTTCTTGGGCTTCCCTTGATCTCTATTAATCAGGCCTTTTCAGTGGGAAAGATTACATCACACTCAGAGAGAAAAAAATTTAGGCTTTAAAGAAAAAGATATATTGCCACCTAGTGGAAGATGGGCAAAGTTGTCTGAAATTTTTTAAAACTACAAAATGCCTATTATTAAAATACAGATTTAAATTAAACTATTTTGTGATACATACACATATACATGATAAACATCTATATACATATACATATGTGTGGTTCAGTTGTTTTTAAGTCATATCCTACTCTTTGTGACCTCATTTGGGGTTTTATTAGCAGACAATGGAGTGGTTTGCCATTTCCTTCTCCAATTCATTTTACAGATAAAGAAACTGAGGCAAACACAGTTAAGTCACTTGCCTAGGGTCACATGCGGCTATGCACATTATATATATTACATATATGTATATGTGTACATATATATGTATATTACATATACATATATATACCTATACATTAGTGAATGAATGATAATAGGCCAGGGTCAAATTCTATGTAGCTTTTGCTTTTCATGCTCTTATTTGAATAATTCCAAAGACCAATGATTTCTTTGGTGTTAATTTTCCTTCCACCCAATCAGAAATTATACCCCACTCCATGACTTAAAAAAAAAATGGTCTCTATGAGTTGTAGCAACAAAAATAAATCAGTCCCTATAAATAAAGTAAAATAAAGGAGTCACTTGGAGGATGAGCAATCTTCTTTGAATAAAGCTGAGTTCAGTTGGGAGCCTTAACACTTTAGTAGGCTCTCCTAGAAACTGGGGCCTGTGATGACAGGTCACAGGAATCAAAAGTCACCTTTTCGTTACCATGAAATATCAGAATAGGCCTTTGTAGATTTTGTGGGCTATTAGAAGATTGCATCCATTTGGAAGATTAGTATTCTGATATGCCTGTTGGTGTGGGATTCTATGCTGGGTGCTGTAAGAACAAATTACACATGAATCCTCTCAGAGGAGTTTAGCTAAAGCAGGTGTGGGGAACACCTGAGGCCACACATGGTCTTCAAAGTCCTTAAGTGCGGCACTTGAGGATCTGAGGGCCACATGTGGCCTCAAGGAATCAGGTTCCCCATTCATGAAAAGTGACAACAGGGTCATAAATCAGGTTATGGACAGTTTTTCAATATACCTAAAGAAAGCTGTCTAATAACAATCTGAGTAAAAATGAACATAACATTATGAGCAAAATGGATATAACTATTGTACAGACTTTGGAAAGTTGCTTAACCTCTGAACTTCTACAAAACTAGGTGGCTACACTAGATATTGAAGGTCCAGTCTACCTTTCAAGCGCTATGATTTCATATGTTCTTAGTACATAGCATCAGAATCTGATTGTCTGTTACCTGGGGAACTGTATCTGTGAATTAGGTAGAAGATAAGTATTATTAAGTGTATTCTTTCCTTTAGCAAATGAGATAATATTTGTAAAGCACTTAGCATACTGCCTGGCACATAGTTAAGTACTATGTAAGTACTTTTCCCCTTCCTCTCCTTCCCTTTTATTTTCTATGAAGTTTCAGCACACATAGTAGGTGCCATATAAATGCTTCTATGCTTCCCCTTTATGTTTATATGGTGTAGCATTTCAGCACACATAGTAGGAGCTATACTAATGTTTCTACCCTTCCTCTTTATGCTTCTAATAGTAATGTTTAGCACACATAGTAGGGGTTATATAAATAATGATTTCCTTCCCCCACTTCCCGTGTATGTTCCTATGGAGTAGTGTTTCAGCAGGGTACAGAGGAAGGCTTCTTAATGGGAAGGGAGTTCTTATCTATTTACTTGGTTGCCAGGTTCCCAGGGTCTTTTTCACAAGAGTAAGGTGACCTGGCTAATTTTAACCCTGGTAATTACATTCCATTCAGCTAACTTATCCTTCCAATTTCAGTTCTGATGTCCAGTCCTTTATTGTTTCCTGTCTTAATGTTGTTTCGGAAGTTGGAATTAACTGATTTATAGTTGTTGCCCTTTATAGTTCTAGAGGATGATATAATCTAGTTGGTAAATCCTATAAGAGCCTTTCCTACCATGGGTCACATTGGGAAAAGAGAGTTTAAACATGCTTCCTTTTTAATTGGACATGGTAAGTGCAAAGAAATTCACAGTCCATAATTAGTTAACCATGTTCTGGGTGTACCTTGTGCAAAGGCTCTATTTCAGGTGATGTAACATAAGGAGATTAAATTATCAACTTCCTTTTGACTCCAAGCATTAGATAGAGGTTAGAAAGGCCTGAAGACCTAGTAGGCTAAACTGATGAAGGCACTGAAAATTCACTTCTACAATCACTTGTCTTTGGAAGGAATGACTGAAACACAATAAACTGAAATCAATTTGCTTAAATAAAGAGTAGGTTGGAAGTAGGACTGCGCTGGAGCTATCTTGAATGACATAAAAGCTGATTGTGAAATTTTAGGGTGAGAAAAATAATTATTAACAATTAAGGATTTGGGGAGATTCAGGGTTTCCCCTTTTCTATTTTCAAGATTTCAGACTCTGAAGGTTGAGTTAACCTTCTCTTGCATCCAACCCCACTCAACCTAACAAGGAATCTCTAGTCTAAGGTGAATTTTACTCAATTAAGATTCTGGAGACAGACTCTTATGTCTAAATTGGGTGGAGAGAGATTTTTACCTAAATAGCCCAAGGCTGGAGGTGGACTGGATATAGAGATTGTCTGTCCAAGCATGACACTCTCAGCCCCTCATTATAATATTCATTCTCTCATTATGTTAACCAATAAGGGTTAATTACCACCCTAAACTGTGAGCCCACCACCATGGCTCACACTTGAGCATGTAAATCTCAGCAACTGACAAACACTCATATTATGAGTTAACTTACTGTTTTATTGCTTGTTTAGATTTAAGAAAGCAATGAAGAAAATGTTAACAATGCAAACTTAACTTAAAGGTACATCCGTGTAATTTTTTTTTGAGAGCTGGTTGTTAAATATTTACTAGCACATCTCTGGTTGAAGACTATTGACGATTTGTATAGTGCTTTATTACTTCTGAAAGGCTTTCATAGATTTGCACTCCATCATCAAGATGAAGAAGCCGAATATCAGTGATGAACTCAAGATGATGAAGTTAACCTAGGGTTGGGATTGGAAACCAGTGGAATTTTAAACATGAAGTTCAGAGCTCTTGCTAATGTTTCACTTGAAAACATTTTGAATTCATATTTGGAGACTTGGTGCTGAATTAGGACACAGAGGAATCCTGATTATCACCTTCCTGCAACCCAGAAAGAAAGTGAAAGATGGTAATTTCTTGCCAATGTCACTGACAGCTAGGGATGCAGAGATGAGGAAATTCTTCTTTGTTCAGAGTAACTACTTTTCATATACTACCAACCTTCAACTCCTATGGTCATCTTAATATATTATACTTCTCCCATCTCCCCCACCTTTTTTTTTTCTTCTCCATTTAAACAAGAAAAACAAAGATGAAAACTAAAGCTTTGAGGTCCATTACTTTGGTACATTACACTCATTTTCAGAGTTTTCGGTGGTACAGATCATTTTTGCTGTTTTTATCCTTTCCTTCATTCTTTAGAATTATTATTCATTATATGGAGCGACTCTTTGGAAGCAGGAATGAAGGGCTACTGGGAGAAATTTCAGTGCTTTAAGAATTTATATTTTAAAAAAGAGAAAGAGAAAGCTCCCAACAGAAGATACTTGCATCAAGAAAAAAAATTCTTTTCTAATATTAAAGATAGAAATCAAAGCTTTATGCAGGGATATACCTTTATGTCTATTTTCTGTTTGAATTCTAGGACTTTTAAAAATACTTTGTAGACATAATCAAATCCATCCGATTTCACCAACAAAACTTGAAACTGAAGGATGCTGAATCCCCTTTACATGTTCAGTTTTCATGATTGTGTCACATCACTTCCATCATCAGGATCACTAGCCCGCTATATCTACAAAGAAATCATTTAGGCAGGATGTCTTCAGAAATAAAATATGGGGAGGGGGAAACCTGCAAGCATAAAACAACAGATGAATATGACAATGACAAATTGAAGACCACATGTTATTACGTGAAGGCATATGTCATTAATAAGGAGGTTTTCTATAGGTTTAGGGGAAAAAACTTGGGATTTACATATAGATATGGATATGTATGTATGTATATATACACATGCATACCTGCCTATACATACATACATATACAAATGTACATATATACATGTAAAGTGTTTCTATTTCACAATAATCAATAGTTTTATGAAAAGATACATCTGTCAACTCATTCTCTAGAAGATGGCAATTTTTTTTTCTGGTCTTCAGTGTGGGTCATGACAATTGGAATTTAAGATCAGATAGTCCCAGATAATTCTAACCCACTGGTATGATTGATACATTGTTGGATGGTTCCTTTTAAAGGAAAAGACATTTCTTTTTCATTTTCATGGTTCAAACAAAACACTTTGCAGCTAAGGCAAATTCCAGGGCTGTTGAACACTAGGAAGTTGGGATTGCTGTCATAGTGGACAGAGAGCTTTCCTCAAGCATGTATGTTAAATACCAGGCATTTCTCCTTGTTCAAAGTAGGAAGAACTTTTATTATAATGAACTAATTTTGGAAACATTGTTGGCATTCAGAATAACAGAGGAAAATTAAAATGGAACACTTAGTAATAGAAAAAAGAACAGCCAAAGGTTCTTTGCTGACAAACTAACTGTTTAGAAATGGAATCGTTCATTAACCCTGTTGATCACGTTATACAAATTTATACATATGTATATTAATAAACTTATTTATATTCTACCAAGCATTCACTTGGCAGGCAGCCTAGAATATTCCAGTTTTCTAAGAGTCACATGATGCACCCGAAATCCCAAGTCATTGCATTTTATTTTCCATGTCTCAATTATAACACTATTTGTCTTCTTGTTTGCTAACCTCCCCCTAAAGACCCAATTGACAAGGTCACCTACCTACTCACTGGACCTCTGTTTTTGTGAGTGAGTCCTATAATTTTTACTCCTGGCAATACACAAAGTCAAGTGAATGTTAACTTCTTGGTGTTCTAAATATAGAATGTTCTTGCTAACAGGGCATCCTTCTTGTGAATGCATACCTTAGATCTTTGAGGAGTCAAACACTGGGGGATTCTAGGAGCTCAACTTTGATAGGTAATGTGATTCTGGATGACCTATTTAGTGTCATTCCTACCAATCAGTGACTTCTCCTGCATCTATTTTTGTATCTTCTGGATTTTCATCCCCAGGGTTACCATTTTCTAGCAACATCAAACAATGGAAGTCATCGTTGTTTTCCTCCAGTATGAAGACTATAGACAGCTACACTGGGCATAGGAGTGAAAAAAGAACGAAAGAATGGTTGCTGCATCACAGAGAATGCTCTTCCCCAGCTGGGATGAGCAAGGGAGACATGATGAATTGTGAGATATAGACATCTCTTCTGATATGGTTTTAATCCATATCATACTTAAATATCTGGTCCAAAAATCTACTCCCTCAGACTCATTTGGAAGCTTACTGAGCATAAGCTTTCTTCCCTGGTGGTCCAATGTAGTCCAGGAATGCTGGCCTTTAGGGCACAGGGCAGAACTGTTTGCTCATTCAGGCCTAGAGGGAGCACTGTAGGTGGTCTTGATAAGCTGATGAATAATGTTAGGATGGCTCATTCTCTGCATTTCTATAAATCAGTAAAAACGAATTTGGGCATTAGTCACTGGTGGTATGTATAATTTTAAACATATTAAAAGGCTTTTAAAATATATGACTGGATAGAAACTGTCAAAAACTGGTCTAACATACAATGTTTTCAAGTACCCAAGTTAACATTGATTAAACAACAGTCCTTTGCTTATCATATTTCTAATTATATGATTAATATAAGAGTTTAAACAAATAAAACTATGTTCAAATAGTAAAAAATATGAATTAATCGCTCTCTAGAATTCTAAAAAAAAAAGAAAATAGGGAAGGTAGTTAGTTTAAGTTTCAGGCTGAACCCACATGGAAAGTAAATTATATGGAAAGCAAATGACTTATTTAAAAGTAATAACAAACATACCTGTCCCATTTTATGTTATATATTCCTATGTGCCTGAACAAGGAGGGCTTGACCTAGCAAAATATTCAGTACCTTCTGGCAGCTCCATCAGTTTTCTAAGGCATTACAACAGCTGAGGAAAATCTGGAAGTTCTGTATCAAAGACATACCCTCTTCCCAGTGCCCTTTTTTAAAATTTACGTTAAAATATTTATTGCAAAGACATAACAAGAACAAATGATGTTCGCTACAAAGATAGAGCAAAAGGAAAAAAATCCTTTATCCCATCATAATCTTTATCATTCCATCTTTCCCTCTGGCCCTTAACCCTGTACTTTGTATTCACTGCTGCATCTTATCCTTCTGCCCAATAGTGTTGAGAACTGATTTTACCCAACTCTCACCTGTGGCTCCAAGATGCCATAACATGCACAGCAGCCACCTTCCAGTAAACACAACAGTGAATTACGGGGATGTCTACCCCGCACATATGACAACTTCCCTTGGTGAAACAGCTGGATGAGAACAATTTGTTCCAATGACCATGAAGGCAGATGAAGCAGGAGCTTGGTCAGACATTGAAGATGGCAAGGTCATCCACTGCATCTCAAGCCATCACCAGTCATCCTGACTTTTGTTCTACCACTGGACTTTGATGACTCTAGAAGAGAGAGTGAAGCTGGTGACAAGTAAGGAACTTCAAAAATGAATCAAAATAAAGGATGTGGTATGTCTCTGAGTGAATCGCTTTGTATCACAAGTAACTCTCTAAGAGTATTATGGCCAAGTTTCCAATCTCTAATCCATTATTACTTATGGTTTCTAAGAGTTGCCTGATATCATTAAGCGGTTAAATGGATTGCCCATGACCATAAAGTTAGCATGTATGAGCAACAGTCCTTGAGTCTAGGTCTTCCTGATTTCCAGGCTAACCTATTTACTACATACACCATGGTGTTTCTCCAGGTTGTTGTTGGGAGGAGGGGGAATTTATTATTATTAGGAGGAGATCATCCACACATAAATCAAGAAAATTTGAGGAAACATAAGTTCTACAAGAGGTTAGACCTGGGCTAATGTCAACAATAAAAGTATCTATAGGAGACCTGCACAGCTTGTAAACTTTGTTTGGGGCACAGATAGGTTAGAGTAGACACTGAAGATGGTTGTTTGCCACAAGTCATGTGACAGCTGCCCAAAATCCTTTGGGAGTCTTGAAAGTGAACTACAGGCTACCTAATCTATAGGTAGATCTATAGAACTACAGGCTACCTGATCTATAGGTAGACCAGGCTAAAAGCTAGAGTACTTGGGGGAAGGGGAGGCTGTTAGGGAGACTGGATCCATCGGTCATCTAGGGTTACTTATTTCAGTGCACCTGCAAGTAAATTCAGCTTTGGTTTCTATATGTATACATCCTATTTAGAATGCCTTACAATAAACATCTTGCCATGTTAATGATTATCTTTAATAAAACTCTTTCAAAGAATTCAAAATGAATTTCTATTAGTCATTTTTCCCGCGCACTTTTTTTAAATTCTAAGAAAAATTTTGATGACATATGCATGAATAAAACACAACAATTATATGTACATAGTTATGTATACAATTGTCAGTTCCTATATTATTATTTTTGGTACATTATTAGATTTCCAATTGAAAGTTTTCCTAAGCTACCTCCTTTGCTAATTATCTCCTGTATCTTTCATAGAATCATATGTTATCTAGTGTAAGCACGGTGAGCATACACACTTGCTTTCTAATATAGCCTTTTCCTATACTGTAGAATGATATCAGTGTGATGTAGGAGACATTCAGGAACCTTGGTATCAAATACCTTCTCTGCCTGTCACCAGATCTGACCATATTTGATTCATTTAAACTTTCTTGTTCCTGGTTCTAGATATGTAAAATGGAGATATTAATACTTGTACTTCCCGGTTCTAGATATGTAAAATGGAGATATTAATACTTGTACTTCCTGGTTCTAGATATGTAAAATGGAGATATTAATACTTGTACTTCTGTTGTGAGGATCCTTTGAGACTGATATAAACCAGAATAAATTACAATTATTATTAACATTGGCATGAAACATTAAAGCTTAAAAATGCACTAAACCTTTGGGGACATTTTGTATTTCTTCCTAAGTCTCTTCTGTTCCTCCAACTTTAACTAACACTCAATATTTCATGATTTCAAAACAAAGATGAGTATTAAAGAGAGTGAAATCTTCACAGTGGGAAGGTAGTAATTTATCAGGATGCCTCAACTGATTTTCTTTCAACCCCAGGTGATAAAAAAACACAGAACATAATATGTTGTCTCAACAGAGACAACAAGGTCTTAAAAGTGCAAGGAAGAATGAGCACCCTCATATTCCTTTTATAACCATGGAGAAGTTCAACTGGAATTAGGAGGGCAACTTGCCGTCTCAGATGGCCTTCAAAAATTATGTTTTCCAGATCTGGACATGGTTAAGACAAGAAGTGGCTTCAAGGAAAGTGACCTTTGGAAGACAAGAGGAGAGGCTGCTAAATTACCTTGGTTCTTGAGATAGAATTGCTCTTTGTCCCTCCCTGAATGCTTCTACTAGACAATAGTGTAGTTGGAGGTGAAAAGATTTCCCTCCCCTCTTCCTCCATGTGAGCCATATTGCCTGTCATTAGAGCTATGAGCTCAGTAAGAGAACACTCTACCCAAGAGGGAACACAGACCTGCAGTGGAGACAATCCTGAGGAGCGTGTCAATCCCTCCTCCTCACTCATGCCACCCATCCCCAGCAGCAGAGGACAAATCCTGCTATGATATGAAGTAGAATTAACCATGTCAGGAAAGGAGTCAAGCTGCTTGGAAGAGTAAACCGAGGGACCCCAGATCAGCGACCTGCCCAGGAGAGATGCTACGTCAAGTAGTGCACAGCATGAAACAAACCATGGACACTGGGGCCCTTGAATACTAAAGGCAAGAATTGCCTCCACTGTATGTGTTCCTTTCATGATCACCTCACTGTGAAATCATATAATCCACTACAATATATATATATATAATATATATGTGTGTGTATTATATATATTATATATATAATAAATAAACTATTCTCCCTAAGTCTGTATATAGTTATAGGAGAATGCACCCCAGGTTTATCATAGAATATTTTCGCTACTTTTCTTGATATATTGTCTTAGTATATTTATGTCTTTTGCATCCAGTGAATTATGTTCTAGGTAAACACAATAGTAAGGACTCTTAAGTTATTGTTATAATGGTACAGATTCATGAACCTAAGAAATTAATTGTCCCCTGGGAACACCACTTGAATCCAAGGAATGACAAGTTGAGGCGCTCCATCTCTCCTAAAATATGTGATTCAGGAGTAAGACACAAAAGAAGCTAAGGGCTTCCACACTAACAGTTTATACAAGAGGAAAGTCATGAGGTGCTGGATACAGTAAGCCACAAACAAAATCAGAAAAAAATGGACCATATTTAAACAATTTGGCATTTTTAAACTTCACAGTCTAATGCCAACCCACCTTCCCCATCCCCTCTATTCCCACAAGCTGTGGTCATGTGTCTTCTCTCTTTTCACACCCAAACTCCAAAAAAGCCTCCACCTTCCTTTTATGCCTCTACTTCTCTTGCCATTGACTTTGTTTGACCTGATTCCTGACCTCATCAACCATCTCTGAAGCTGCCTTTCCTTATCCCACTTCATACATTCTATAGTTCAACCAATATGTCCTTACAGATGCTCACATACTTCATTTCTCTTCTCCCATCTACATGCCTTTGCACTGGATGTCTCCCATACCTGTAATGAATTATCCTGACGTCTTAGAACTCTCAGTTTTCTTCAAGACTCAGCCCAAGCACCACTTTCCATAAGAGGCTTTTTTCTTATCTCTAGCTACTAGTACCCATTCTGGCAAAATTAATTGATATCTCTTCTGTATATACCTACATATGTACATGAATATAAGTGCCTTTAGGTAGGGACTTTTCTCCCTTTTTGTCACTCTTGTCTTTGTGTCCCCAGAACCCGGGAGAGCGCTTGGCATACAGTAGACACTCAATAAAAATAAATTTTGACAGATTAAGATATGAAGCAACTGATAACTAGAAGAACTTTTTTAAATTTGCCATCTATTTTCAGTTAAAACCATTGACTTGAGAGGAAAAATCAAAACCAATACCAAACCAGATCAATATAAATAAGAAGATATGGTATACAATTGAAATTACTTGACCTATTTAAATATGCTACTGATTCAGAAAAATGAATGGAAGAACAGATATCAACAAATGGTACTGACATTTCTCAATGAAAGTTAACTGATATAAATCAAATACTGCAACAAACAGATCAAAAGAGCCTAGAAATTGCCTAAGCTAGCAACATTTTATTTCTTTTGAAAGTGGGAAAATATGACAATCAAACTTGACACTGGAGGAAAATTATAGAAGATTAATGATTGGTAACAACTTATAAAAATGGTGAGAAGCAGTAGGAAGGAAAATAACCACAGAAAGTTTACTGGGAAAATTAACTAAGGGAAATTATCTCAAAGGACATTAAATATGAAATTGGAAGAAGTACAACTAAACATACCAAAAATAATGGAAAATATCTGTTAAGATTTCTATTACAAATTCTTCTCTCAGTTAGTGATAGTGGAGCTGACTCATTTATATTCAAACATCTAAGTCCTCAATGTATTCTGAAATAAAGTAGAAAAGGCATAAAAGAAAACAATTATGAGAAGAGCAGCTAGACCAAGAACTTTGTGTTAGCAGTGACACAATGCTTAGGGCACTGTGGGATCCATTCTCAAGGTATCTTTAAAAATAGGAAGATATTGGATGCTTGGGGGAAATCTCACAGAGCTCATTATTGTAGAAAGAAATACAGAGAGTCAGAAATGGAACCCAAAGTGGCATACAGGAGTGAATATGCATGGTCTAGGTACTTTTCTTAAAAAAGAGATTCCAGGAGTAATTGACAAACAGAGGAAGCAGCCTAAAAGGACGAAGTGAATTTCCAGGGTGAGAATGTTGCTGGGCCATGGTGGAGAAAGGAAGTCCTGGAGAGTAAAGGCACAAATAGAGCCCAGAGTAAAACTTCTATGTTGCTTTAATTTGAAATATATACCTTTCTGTGGAGGGAGGGAAGGAAGAAGAAAACAATAAATGCTTGTTAATGCAAAATAAAACAAAAAGAAATACGGTATAGATGGGGTTTTTTGGAGGAAGACATTTTGTCATAATCTTTAGGTAATGACCTGATTCTTAAATTCTCTCTCCTTGACCTGTCTTCTAAGATAGTTGTTGTGGATAATATACATATTTTCTGTTTTAAAAAATATTTTTAACTTATTTAGGTATTTCCTGTATCATGATGTCATCATTTTCTGTATAGCCCATTCTAATTTTCATGGACTTCAGTTCTTGAATAAATTTTGATTCTCCTTGTCATTTTCTTTTCTAGAGATCTTATTTTGTTTTATTTCCTTCCTTCCTTCCTTCCTTCCTTCCTTCCTTCCTTCCTTCCTTCCTTCCTTCCTTCCTTCCTTCCTTCCTTCCTTCCTTCCTTCCTTCCTTCCTTCCTTCCTTCTTTCCTTTCTCTCTTTCTACTGAATCTCTCCAACTCACTCAATCTAGAAGTGCAGAGAACATTAACAGACCTCCCCCACCAAACAGGTGATCAGCACAGATGTTTTGACCTGCTCTGTTTTCAACCTAGGCCAATTTGCCCCTCTTTAGGCAGTCTAGTGGTTCACCAGTCCCTGGGAGCTTACCCTAGACTTAGTGCAAACACCAGATTGACTCCACTGCAGCTTGGAAATCTCAGATTCAAACAATTCATGAGCCTTGACTTTCCTGGTGTTAGGGACTATAGGCATGTAGCATCATTTTGGTCTCATGTTTTATTTCTGCCAGGTATTTCTATAGTCCTTTAGGCTAGCATAGTTTATTCCCTCTTAGGCTGCTATTTGGACTTGTTGTAAAGCCATTCTATTCATCTAGATCTACCTTTTGCATTTCTCTCAGTCCAAGATATTTCTTCATCATATTCAACATGAAGCTGCCCTGTTAACTTGGAGTTTACTGGCTTGATTCCTTCATTTCTTCCTTCCTGTCTCTTTCTTGCTTACTGACTTTCTATCTCTTCCTTTTTCCCATTTTCTTTTTTTCTCTCTTCTTTCGTTCTTTCATTCATTCATTCTTTCTTTCTTTCTCTTTCTGTCTCTCTTCTCAAAACCCAACCTTAAACCCCATATCTCCCTGGAGCTCACACATTGTTACACAATAAATCGCCCTGGTTAAACATCACTTAATGGCTTTGTTTTGGGCCTCCTAGATCATCAAGAACCCTTCTGACTGATCATACAATGGTCATTTGGCTCACCAAGACCTCAAATTCAGGAAGATACCTGGGAGGAGGGGGTTGTAGTCTAAGTTGTTTTAAGGCCTTCTTACCTCTAAGTATAGGTAATCGTGGGTGATCACATATAGGTCCCTGAAACTCCCTAGGACTGTTTCTACTACATTCATAGTAGGGGGTCTGGCTTTCAAGCCTTTGAAGGCCTTGGCACTTTTAATCCTAGGACCTTCTTAGGGATCTTGAACTGGTCAATTTAGCTCTGTAGCACTCAGTTGTCTCGAGTCACATGAAGTGCTTTGACTTGAAGGCCTCTGAAAGACATCTCATTTGAGTCCTTGGACCTTTGTAGGTGATCGAAAAATGGTCCCCACACTTCTCTAGGCTCCTAGTTCAGGCAGAATCCAATGAGGGCCTTCAAATATAAATACTCTTAAGGCCTTGTTAGCTCTAGGCCTTGGGACCAGAAGGTGATTACATACAGGTCCCTGAAGGTCCCTAGGCCTCTGTTTCTCCTACACTCACATGGGGGTCTGACTCAAAATCTTTTGAAAGTCTTGACATTTTTGATTCTGGGATCTTGTTATTGATCTTACACTGGGCTACTCAGTTTTCAAGGACTCAGTTTCCTTTAGAGTCATATTAAAGGTTTGGATTCTGAGAACTCTGAAACACTTGTCGCTTTTTGTCCTTGGACACTTGTGGGTTCACATACAATGGTCATTCAGCTCTCTAAGCCTCAGTTTCAGGCAGAGTCCATGGAGGGCCTTCTAGTGTAAATACCCTTAAGGTCCTCTTTGCTCTAGGCACCTGTAGGTGATGACAGTCAGGTCCCTCAAGCTCCCTTGTCCTCATTTTGCACCCCTTCTCATCACAGCCAGGAGTCCAGCTCTAAAAACATTGAATATCTTGATATTTTTCATCCTAGGAGCTTGGGAGTGATCTTACACTTGTTGATACAGCTCTGTAGGTCTCAGTTTCCTTTAGAGGAACATAAAATGCTTGGATACTGAGGCCTCTGAAGGACTAGTCACATTTATTCCTTGGACTCTTTAGTCTGATCATACAATGGTCATTTGGCTCAGTAGGCCTCAGATGCAGGAAGATACCTGGGAGGGGGCTTTGTAGTCTAAATGCTCTTAAGACCTTCTTACCTCTAAGTCTAGGAAACTGTCCTTGATCACATACAGATCCCTGAAGCTCCCTGGGTCTCTGTTTCTCCCATGTTACAAGGGAGTCTGGCTCAGAAGCTCTTGAAATCTTTTTTAATCCTTGGATCTTATTCATGATCTTACATTGAGCTAACCAGCTTTATAGGACTCAATTTCCTTTCAAATCATATAAAGGGTTCGGACTCTAAGGCCTCTGTAGGGCTTATCACTTTTTGTCCTTGGACACTTGTGGGTGCACATACAATGTTCATTAGATACTCTAGGCCTCAGTTTCAGGCAGAGTCCATGGAGGGGCCTTTAGTGAAAATGCTTTTCATTTTCAATGTCCAAGTTCCACTTAATAGCTGGTTTAGTACAATTATCAATATTAACAGTTTCTCTTTCCCTCCCAACTTGATTTAGTTATTTTTTTTTTTCCTTTTGCTCATTAAAAGGGGCATTCCCTCACTACTTCTTAAAGAGGCCTATTCACTCAATGGGCATTACCTCCCTCTAAGTGAATACCTGAAAAGGTCAAGGTCCTCCTCTGGGCTGTCTCTAATCATCCTGATGAATATCTGGTCACCGGATCCAGATGACTCAGGAGGGGAAGTGAGGCTGGTGACCTGTACAACCTTCACTCACTTGAAACAAAATCCAGTGCAAGTCATGTCATCATTTCTCTGAAGTCATGGTCTTCTTTGAAAATGAAAGACAAACACTATTTACTCCTATCACTAGCTTCAGTATCTATACGTGGACCTTGTGCTTAAGTCAAACTCTGCTCTAACACTCCTGGATAATGTATTGAGCCCTATTTGATCCTGAGTTTGGAGGGTGACTAAACTCTGCTTTCTGCAGGAATTATCTTACCTTGTTTTCTGTCCGGGTTCAGACCCAGGCTGCCTAGATGCTAGTTTAGGCATGTGGTGCCAAGATGCTAGTCTGGCGTTGTCTCCTATCTCAGATAGAGTCCCTGGGTCACCTTCTGCTGAGCCTTGGTGCTAATCTGGCCCTCTCTCCTTCCATGAATAGGGATCTGGGCCATGAGTCACCCTGTGGTGTGTCCGGGCACTTGTCCTGCCTTGTCTCCTGTTGTGAGAATAGTCTGGTTGATTTCCGCTTTTCACCTACTCTACTTTGTCTCGGATTCTTGAATCCATGGCAATCTGACAGTCTTTTCGTATAGTCCTGCACTGAATGGAGGAGGTGATTTTCTTTGGCTTTCTTTATTAGTGTTTCTTCTTGTCCATTTCTATAGCTTTGAGGGACAGGGTGAGGGTGATAGAATGGTTCCTCTACTTCTTAACATGCCATCATCCCCCTATTTTAACTCCCTTTGCTTTTTCATAATATATACTAGGTTTCCTACCAATAGACTTTGGATTAATTTGGCTTTAACTCTCTCTTCCTATAAATATTTTTTCTAACAAAATGTGAAGTAGAGACAGAGCTAGCTATGTCCTGAAAAATCACTTCAGCTACTTCATCTAATATGACTTTTGGGAGAATGATCTTCTCTTGTTCTAACTTCTATCATATAATTGCAATATCCTTCAGGTCTCCTAGTTTGCAAGAATAGAAGTACTAGTCTTTGAACTCATTTTATCCATTGTTTTTTTAGCTGGAAGGTCAGGATTCCTAACTAGTTCTCAACAAAGAATAGATGACTATTTGCATTTTGACTTTGAGGTTATATACAATACAGCCTATTCACCAATTCACCTACAGTGGTGAATCCCAGGGTATGGAGATGTGTGTGTGTGTGTGTGTGTGTGTGTGTACATATATATATAGAATCAATATATGTGTACACATACATATATATGTGTATATATAAACACATGTATGTTTGTATATATGTTTGCATGTGTATATATATGCATATGCATGTATATTTATGATTTCCTCCCTTTAATTTTTAAAATTAATTTATTTTTAGTTTTAAACATTCACTTTCATAAGATTTTGAGTTTTGTATTTTCTCTCCCTCCCCAAGATAGTATGCAATCTACAAATACATTCATATTAAACATAATTTCACATTAGTCATATTGTAACAAAGAAATAGAACCAATGAGAGGAATCGTGAGAAAAAAGAAATAAAACACAACAAAACAAAAAAAGAGAGAGAGAATAGTATTCTTCCATCTGCATTCGAACTCCAAAATTATTTCTCTGGATGTGGGTAGCATTTTCCATCATGAGCCTTTTGGAGTTGTCTTACATCTTTGCATTGCTGAGGAGAGCTAAGTCTATCAAAGTCAGTCATCACACAAGGTGGCTGTTACTGTAAACTGTTCTCCTGGTCTTGCTCACTTCATTCAGAATCACTTTATATAAATCTTTCCAGGTTTTTCTGAAGTCTGCCTGCTCATCATTTCTTATAGTACAATAAATAGTATTCCATTACATTCATATAGCACAACTTGTTCAGTCATTCCTCAATTTATGAGCATCCCCTCAATTTCCAACTCTTGGTCATAACAAAAAGAGCTATTATAAATATTTTTGTTGGTCCTTTTCCCATTTTTACGATCTTTTTGGGACAGAGACCTAGAAGTGTTATTGCTGGGTCAAAGGGTATACACAGTTTTATAGCCTTTTGGCATGGCTCCAAATGGCTCTCCAGAATGGTTGGATCAGTTCACAGCTCAACCAAGAATGCCCAAGTGTTCCAATTTTCCTGCATCTTTTCCAACATCTATCATTTTGGGAGGAATATTTTTAAAGGAAAAACATTTTTCAGAGTCTTGGGTAGGCAAACAGGATGTTAGTTCAAGAGACAGCATGGTGGTAAAATGGAAGAGAAACATTGTTCTATAAGTTTCTATCCCTGCCAAGAATAGTGATCAGAGATCCTTTAGGTTGCCAATATGTATATTGTGCCCTTCAGAAAAGAGTTCACTGTTTCATGCTAATGTATGAGTGACTGTCCTGATCTGATCTTGCCTCATAGATTTAATGTGAGACTCAAGTGACATAAAACATATAAAGAGCTTTGCAAACTCTAGTGCACTTTGTTTTTATACTTGTTCAAACACATCTGACTCTCCATGACCTCATTTGGGGTTTTCTCAGCAAAGCAACTGGAGTAGTTTGCCATTTCATTCTCCAACTCATCTTATAGATGAGGAAATGGAGACCAGTAGGGTTAAGTGATTTACCCAGGGTCATACAGCTAGTAAGTGCCCAAGGCCAGATTTGAATTCAGTTCTTCCTGACTGCAAGCTCAGTCCTCTATCCACCAACAACCTGCTGTAATGCACTTTGTACACATCAGTTATTGTTCTCTCTTCTACCTCATGATTAACTTCATATATTCATGCAAATCTACCTGCCACCTTATTTAGTTCATTTTGAAAACTCTCTGGTTATTATGCATTCCCCAGGACCCTTGTCTTTTATGAACCCTGCACAACAGAACTATTGTAAATCTAGGTCCTTGGCTTTCACTTATCTTTAAAATACGTCATCTACATCTCCACTTCTAAGCACTGATCCCATTCTCCATTAGTCTTGGCATGTGAATCACATCGGAAATCTCTCTGTATGTCAGCATGCATGGGGATAGAATAGGTCAGAGAGCCATTCCAATTTGATCTCTTGCCCATGCAAATCAGGACAGTACGTTTACCAATCATGACAGCCTAGTCATTAAAAATCTGGAAGAATATGTGGTTTTTTCTAGGGGAACATCCATGCACATAGTCTATACTGATTTTTTACAAAAACTATTCCACATAATTATTTTCACTTCACAGAACCCTTTAATATGCCTAGTAATGTTACAATAGCAGTCTCACCACGTATGAACACTTCTTGGTTTCTTTGCATTTTTTTCCAGTGAGAAACTGCGCTTTAAGTAACTTGGTGATCTCTCCTCTTCTCTTCTTCCCACCCCTATCCAGTGACTTCTCTTCCTTCTGCTATCTCTCCAATCCTCTTTTCCATGACACATCACCAATACTTGGAACAATTTTTGCCTTCCCATTTCCTTTCTCTTGGGTTTCACTTCCCTTCCTTTCCCTTTCTCAAGTATTTAATTTCTCCCATTTTTCAGACTCTTCCATAACTTCTTCCCCTCACTTGTTTCCTTCCTGTTTAGAGCGGATGACTCCCTTTCATCAGGTTCCTGGCTAACCAGAGGAGAAATTAATCATGTAATTTACACGTTTTGCTCCTTCTTTCTGCTTCTTGTAGCAGCAGCTGCTTTCTTCTCTTCTATGTCACTCTCCAATTTCCACACTTGCTTTCATTCTTTCCACACTTTTGGTCTTCTTTCCTCTCTCAGTCATTTTCTGTAACTGCTACCATCTCATCAAACATTAACCCTACAAACATATGGAAATGAATATTTCATTCTTAATATGTACAGTTTCAGGTAATAATGAAATGTTATAGAAGGACCCCTAGACGTGAAATTAGGATACCTGAGGCTCTGTGCTGCCTCCCAGGCTTACTTATCAGCGTCATCACCTTGCACAAGTGACTTAATCTCCCTAAGAATCAGTTTCCTTTTTTGGAAAAAATGAGGATAATAATATCCATGCCATGTGTCTTACAGGCTTATTGTGAGAAAAATGCATAAACCCTTTGGGAGCAACGTGGGCAGTAGGAAAGTAGATCTGAGAGTTCCTATTGTGAGACTTGCAAAGGAGAAAAAGCATTGATTAAATTTTCTAAGGAACAATTTATAGAAGAGGAGAGAGTCAGAGACAGAAACAAAGAGACAGAGAGACAGAGACAAAGACAGAGTTAATAATAGGTTTGGCCTAATGCAGAATAAGTGAAAATAGGATAGCATAAAAGTGTTTGGCACCTTCTCAATTGGGTGCTAGCCTTTAATTAATTTTTTTCTTTAGAATTTAACAAAAATCAACAAGCATGAATATTTTAATATACAAAAGAGAACAGAAAAGGAGATCAGATATGACACTGTGAACTTTCATATGCAGTTACTTGTCTAAAACATACATTAAACTTCACAAAATAGTAACAAAATCACCCAATTTCTCTGTGTTCATTTCTGAACTTCCTACATTTCTTCCATGCACTTTTAAAAATTTTCATTGATGAACTTTTAGTTAAATAATAGCATATGCAGGCTGCAGGATATGAGATAAAGCCACAAAACTGCAGTATTCATATATATATATATATATATGTGTATGTGTGTGTGTGTGTGTGTGTGTGTGTGTGTGTGTGCAACAAAAGCTAGCAGAAGACCTAAGAGGAGAAATTCCATTTCACATAACTACAGAAGCTATAAAATACTTAGGAATATATCTTTCAAGATTTGCCCAGGCACTATATGAATCTATCTATAAAAAATTCTTTGCTGAAGCAAAGATAGATCTTCATAAGTAGAGGAACAGTAATTTCTCATGGGTAGATGGGGACAATATAAGAAAAATGAAAATATTACCTAAATTTATTTGTTTCAAGCTGTACCAATCATACACCAAAAATAATATTTTATTGGGCTCACAAAAGTGATGAAATTCTTATGGAGAAATATAAAGAATTTGAAAAGTAAAAATGAAAAAGTGGGAAGAAAAGATGCTATTAGTTCCAAAATTCAAATACTACACAGCAGTAGGAGAGAGGAGGAGAGGGGGGGAGACAGAGATGGGGGGAGGGAGAGAGGGAGAGAGGGAGAGAGGGAGAGAGGGAGAGAGAGAGAGAGAGAGAGAGAGAGAGAGAGAGAGAGAGAGAGAGAGAGAGAGAGAGAGAGAGGGAGAATCAGGTGAACATTTTAGGTACATAACATATAGAAGAAAACAAACACAATTATCATGGTGTTTGATAAACCCAAAAGATCCTAGTTACTGGGGAATGAGGGAAATTCCAAGAAAAAGGTTTGGTCTTTCCCTAACTTCTGGGCACAAACACTGTAATATACCTGGTGCATCATTACCTAAACGTTTCTGGCAACCTGAATCTTGAATTAGCTGCAGAAGTTAGTGGTTAACAGAAATGGATAATAACCTAAATTAAGCCCTATGTATAAATATTAGGAATTTTCCTAACTGGGGACTCCAGCTATTGCAATCATAGTCATAACTTTTTGTATAAAATAAATTCCTCAGAGTTGCAGAAGAGGGAACCATGTTGATCGTAGGAGTCATTAGATCTTTATCTTTCTCTAACTAATCTTTAGTATAACTGCTAGGATCAACTAAATCTTCTGCTCTAACATGCATGGAGGGCTAATGATCCTCCTTAGTGTCTCCCTTTTCTTCCAAAGCTCATTCCTATTTTGTCTTTCTTTTTCCTTGGTTGCTAATGAGCCCACTACAACTTGGATCTGTTTTAACCTATTTCTTCCTCTCCACTTCCAGACAGTAGGAGTTTCTAGCGGGTTTTGAGATAACTCCTTCTTATATAAATTCCTCAGAACATGACCAAGTTCCTGAAGTCATGTTTTTTACTGACTGAAACAGGCTTACAGGTTCAGCTTACACTCACTTCTATTCGATTGATTCAATAAAAAAGTGTACTTATTTTTTTAAAAATGTCAATCGTTTTTAAATTGGGTGGGATAATCCATGGAGTCTCCATCCTAACATAAAGGCAAAAACATAATTCCAATTCTCAAGCAGTTCATCCTAATAAGGGAGAAAACAGATACATAAGAAGTATATAAAGCATAAGTAGAGGCTTGTTTTTCATCTTTCATTTTAAAGAGGATCAATGACATCACTGATGATATCTTGACTTGCACATGAATTAAATTTAAGTGAGGTAGAGCTGTGTGGTCATCAGTCTTACTCTTCCAGAGTCATCCAAAACCAATGGCAAGATGAAAGTCAGAACAATTTGCAGTGGCTTAGGATACATTGATGACCTTTATATCTTCAATGTCTGACCAAGCTCTAAGAGCACCACGGTGGCTTCTTCAGCTGCCTTCATGGTCATTGAAACAAATTGTTCTTATCAATCCATTCCATCAAGACAAGTTTTTGAGTTTTTTGAGTTACCCTTTACCTGGTTTAGCCAATGTGCTGAAACAGTTTTACTGGGTTGTGGCCCCTGTCTGTGTTATAGCTCCTGGAGTTACAGGTGAGAGTTGAGTGAAAGATGTCTGAGAAGCCCTACAAAAGGGCTCAACAAGCCTCACACCAGTGATAGTTTTCCTTGATCACCCTATATGTGTCATGTAATGGATAACTGCTCAATGGACAGTAATTTTAGAGAGAAGGCACTAATGAGTGGTGAGGAAGAGAAAACCAGGAAAGGCATACTGAAGAAGATGGGATTTGAGCTGAGTCTCAAATAAGAAAAAAGGCAGATTAAGAAGAGCAGTTCCAGCATAAAGGATAGCCAGTAAATAATGTGGAGTCAGGAGATGGAGTGTTAGTACAAAGAATAGCTAAAAAAAGCCAATGTTGCTGGATTATAGAGTACATGGAGAACAATATATAATAAGAAAAGTTGCAAGAAAGAAAGGAACCAGGTCATGAAAGTCTTTAAGTGTAATCTTTGATGTAATGAGAAGCCAACGGAGCTCAGTAAGTTGTGTTGGGGAGGGCCGTGTGGGGTATTTGTGTGATATCATCAGACATCTCTTTAGGAAAATCACTTTAACAGTAGAGAGAAAGATGGATTGTAATAGAAGTAGGGAGATGAATTTTGAAGTTCTGCTCCAAGGTGGCAGCTGTGTGACTGGAGGGAAGAGGACATATATGGGAGACATGAAGGTAGAAATGACAGAAGTTGGCAACTGATTGTGTATATGGGATGAAAGATAGGGAATTGAGGATGACACATTGCTGGGAAAATGGGAGAATGAGAGGGAGTTCAGAAGAGGGGTGGGTTTAGAGGAAAAGACGAGTTATGATTTGGACATAATGAGCTTGAGATGCGTACAGGACATCTAGCAATGGTGCAAGACAGTAACTCTGGAAAGAGTTTAAGGCATCCTATGTAGATCCAGGAGTCATCTGCATAAAGATGATGTTGGAACCCAAGGGAACTGATGAGATCACCAAGCAAGATCCTATGGAAGAAGAGAAGAGAACTCAGGACAGATCCTTGGGCAAATATCACTTTATCTTTTTAGATCTCAATTTCCTCACTTATAAAATGGAAAGAAGAGAAAATCTTTAGAGTCCTTTTTAGCTTAATCTTCTACAATCTTCTTTTACATCTATACAGTATTGTTGACTAGTCATTGAAAACATTAAGATACAGACAGATGGAGTGGCTTTACCCAGGTCAAATGGCAAGTGCGAAAAGCAGAATTGAGATACTCAGTGTCCAGTGCATAAACTATCATTTGCTTCCTGGATCTTTGAAGTGATTTGTGGATCCATAACAGTTGCTCCTAAATAAAGCTTATCTGTAAGAAACAATAACAAGGGAGGAGATGTCTGAGGTTTTCTTTGCTTTCCTCCTCTCTCACCAGTGAGGCTGTAACAGGGCTATGCCTGCTGCCTCCCAGGATCCCAGGCTTTGGCCATTCTAATGCTTGCCACAGCATGCTTCAGGAGTGCTGTCAAGGTGATGGGTGCCTCTGGGGCTCATCTAAGCACAGAGTTCACCTCTTACATTGATCATTTTCTCTGTTCTTGCTTTGAGAGTACCTGTCAGCCAGCTCTGACAGTCTATTTCTCCCTGCTCCTCTATCCATTTGTGACCATTTCTCTTCTTTTGTGCTCTCAAACTCCTGAACCCAGATTGCCAGTAGCTTGCCAACAGCATGCTGTATGCCCTTGTCATCTCTAGCCAACCACACCTGCTGTTCCCACCTGTTCCCATCTCGTGCCAAAATTCCCCCTGTGGCCATTAGAGCCATCAGTGCCCCTTGAGGGTGAGGAAAGCCATCCCACCCCCACCCACAGTCCACTTTTCTCAATCAGTAGTTGCTTTTGGACACAAGTAAATAGTGGCATCTGGGAAATACCATGTCATCTGTTCTTGAGAAGGTATGTGGCTTCAATACATGCCAGGGTGCTTAACTCCACGTTGCAAGGTCTGAAGAGCTTACTGTCCTTGGATTCATTGGCTGGACTTTCATGACTTGTAAAACCTTCCAAAATGGAGGATAATTGTTAAAACTGAGGCAACAGATTGTAGTGGAAAGCACATTAGGCAATCCTGGATAGATAGCCAAGAGTCTTGGGTTCAAATCTTCAATTTCCTGTGTGTAGATAAATACATAGATATATGGTCAGGTATTTAAATAACTTTGGGTAAATCATTTAAGTTCTGTAAACTTGTCTCATCTCTAATAATAATAATAATAATATTAGCTAATTTTTCTATAGCATTTACTATATTCTAGGCATTATGCTAATGGAGGATATCTCATTTGATCCTCACAATATTCCCTAAAGGCAGATATTATTATTATCCCTGTTTTATAATTGAGGGAATTAAGACAAACAGAGATTAAATGACTTGTCCAGGGTCACACAGTTAATGTGTATCAGAGGCAGGCTTTGAACTGAAGTCTTCCTGGCTCCAGGTCCACAGCTCTATTCCTCTCTATCCCTAAGGTCAAATGAGACAAGGTATATTTCTTGCTCTTCCAAGCTTTAAGACACTCTATAAATATTAGTATTTTGTTCTTGGTCTTCTCCTCCTTGATGATCCCATCATTAAATAGTATCAATTATTCAACAACATCCAAACTTATATCTCCACCCCAACCTTTCTTCTAACTCTCCAGTCCAACTTTCCAATTTCCTGATGTCTTTACACATTTCCTACCGACCCCTCCCTCAAATTCAGCATTTTGAAAGCTGAATTTTTCTATTTCTATTGAAATACCTTCCCAGATGCCTAATACTCAAAATTTCATTTTTAAAAATACATTCTTCTCACACCCATCAAAGCCCCATCTTATTGGGTCCCAATTCCTATTGATTTTCACCTTTGTAATATCACTCCCATCCATTCTATTATTTCTTTTCCATCCCTCTCACTCCATACTAGTTCAGAACCCAAGCTCTCAGTACCTCTTATCTGGACTATCCTCCTAATTGGACTTCCTGCCTTGATTTTCTCCCCTCTCCAACTCTTCCTCCAGACAGCTGCCAAACTAATCATTCTACAGCATTAGACTGACCTTGTCGCAGCCCTGATCAATAAAAATCCAGTAGCTTCCTGTTAGCCCTAGGATCACACTCTGAGCTTGTGACTCCCATGCTTAATAAACTCTAATGACTTCCTATAACCTCCAGAATAAAATACAAAATCCTTTACCTGGTGTTCAAAGCCTTTCATAAATTAGCTTCCCCCTGTTTCCAGATTTTTTTACACCCTATATACCACTTGCCCATCACATACGTTTTGATACAGTGACACTGACCCCTGGCTGTCCCATGAACAAGACACTCCATCTCTTAGCTTTGGGCATTCTCTCTTGCTGTCCTCATGACTGGAATATTCGCTCTTGTCACCTCTGCTCCTGGCTCTCTTTTCTTCTACAAGAAACCTTTTTCAACCCCTCAATCTGAGTGTCTTCCCCCTATTAGCTATTTACTAATTATCATGTATATGGTGTGTCCATATATAAATACACATCTAAATGTATATGTGTATATGTATATGTGTGTGTGTATACACATATTCGTATATACACGTGTGTGTAGATTGATATGCTTGCTTCTTGTTTGCTCCTTGTTTTCCTGTTGTAAGCTCCTTGAGGGCAGGGTCTATTTTTTGTCTTTTTATATTCACAGCATTTAGCACAGTGCCTGACATATAGTAGGTGTTTAATAATTGCTGATTGACTGAAATGGAAGCGCCTACGTTTTGTACTTAAGGCCCCTCATCACCCAGCTCCAAGTTATCTTTCCATGCTTATTATCTCCCCATCAGTACTCTACAATCTTGTTAACATGACCTTCCTACTGTTCCCCATATGTGACATTAGAACTTCCAGTCTCTCTGCCTCTAGGCAGCTCCCTATGTCTAGATTACACTCCTTTCTTCTTGTAACCACTTCGAATCCCTAGTTTATTTTCAAAGCTCAGATCAAAACCACCTCTTACATGAGAACTTCTTTGATCCTTCTAACTGCTAGTGAACTGCATTTGCATTTATTTTGTAAATATATTTCTCCCCCTATAGAAAGTAATGTTCTCAAGAGCAGAGACTGTTTTGTTTCTGTCTTTGTATCTTTAGCAGCCAGCCAAGGTGCCTTTCTGCCTCTAGTCTGTCCCTCTCCAACCCTGATCTAGAGTAAAGAACAACTCAGAGAATTGTCTGAACTAGTTTAAAAACAAAAACAAAACTTCAGCAGCTCTTTTTTGGCTTTACGAATAATTTATAAATTCCTTATCATAGTATGCCCCATATAAACTCTAAGAATCCTTTTCTCAGTTTCCTTTCTCATGGACAAGTCTTAGGTCCCAGAACAAGGCTACATTTTTCCATCAAGGCTCTATGAATACTCCAAAGATTTAAGGAGCTGTATTTCTCTAATGCCATTGACTTGGGTCTCCATAGCTATGTTTTTCCCTATGATTATCAGTTGAGATTGATTTTATCAGCCTTTAGAAAAGGAGTATTTACTAACGAGTGCAGTTATGTGACATAGTGGATAGAGTGCCATTTTCCTCAGTTTAAATCTAGACTCAGACGCTTAGAAGCTGTTTGACTCTGGGCAAGTCACTTAACCATCTTTGCCTCAATTTCCTCAACTGTAAAATGAGCTACAGAAGGTAATTGGCAAACCACTCCACTGTCTCTGCCAAGAGAACCCCCAGTGGGTTCATGAAGAGTTGGACACAGTTGAACAACATTTACTGAGGAGGAAAGGTAAGAACAGTTAATACAAATTATGATCCTAAATATGTGACACTTTCCCACAAGTACCTACAGAGTCCAAGGGAAAGTGGGCTCATGCTGAACAGAATATATATGGAAAATGGATATCATAGCTCCTCATTGTTGGAAGTCCTTTTGACCAGTTTTGGAGGTAGTCAAGAAGTCCTCCTTCAGTGTAGTGAAACTCTACTTGGGTGGTCTTCTATTCTAATGCACACACTTCTGGAAGCTTCTACTGTCCTGAGGAGATGATACGAGGATGCTGATGAAAATATGGGACATCTCCCAGTTCCCAGACCCTTTGAAGCTCACATAGTCCTCTTCTAGTCAAAGGCATAAGTGGATAAGAAGATGCAGATATGTCTGTTGTCTCCCTCCATTCAATTGTAAGCTCTTTGAGGGAAGGGACTCTTTTTATCTCTAGTACTTGGCTCAGTACTGACACATAGTAGGATTTTAGTAAATGCTAAGGTGTCTCCTTTCCCCCACCCCCCACCTCAGGCAGTTTTTTCTTAGGCATTTACTGGATATCTCTCTCTCTCTCTCTCCTCTCTCTCTCTCTCTCTCTCTCTCTCGGCTCACTCCTTACTGGAACTCCCCAATCCCAGCCAGAGGGCATCATGTAATCCCTCAGCCAACAGGAGCAGACTTCCTATCTGGCATCATTTCACTTCATTCATTGGCTTTCAAAGACTTTTTCACACAGTCTAAAAATAGACTGAGCATCTTATCATTTACTTTAAATGAGTTGGAATGACTGAGTAAATATCATTCAACTCAATCATAGCACTGCCATTCAAAATTGAAAATTTTTACTGCAATATACTTTCCTATACCCATTACACTACTTATCTTCATGCAATCTGTTTTCTAGATTATTTGAACTGTTCCTTGTCCCTCATTTTCATACTGTTCTTTCCCTTTTTGGGTGCTTTTGCCCACACTATCCCTACACCTGAAATGAACTCTCTTCCATTTATTCCCCCAACTCTACATGTTGAATCAGATATCTCCTTCAAGGACCACTTAAGTTGCCACCTTCTCTATAGAGCTTTTCTTGATCCCCTCCATCTGAAATTCAACTCCTAAGACTCAAGTTTCACACAGCTTCTTGTCTGGACCACTTCTTTTCATTTAATATTTAATACATATTGGTGGAAGAATGGACCTGTAAAAGTTCTTGCCCCACAGCTCATAAAATACCTGTAAAAATGACTCTAAACAAATTCTAGAGCAGAAGCTACAAAACAGCAGAATGAAAGAGATTTCCAGTCCAAGGCAGCTTGGAAGGCTGAGAGGAAAGGTTGATCACACCAGTTTCAGAGTGGAGCACAGCTGATGGAGTCCACTCCAATCTTAGCCATGTAGTGTGGCAAGGACAGGGCCAGAGGAGCCTTCAAGGGATAGAATCACAGGGAGCATCTGTGGTTCCCAGATTATTCAACCCACAAATGCCAAAGACAGCTTCAAAGGTCAGTGAGAAAGCTCCTTCTCCTGGATGAGAAGGGAATGCAGTCTAGCACAGGTCCCAGGTGGTAGCAATATCCATTTATATAGCCCTTGGTCTAAAGACCCTGGGGGGATCCAGCAGCTGATCTGAGTCTCAGTCCTGAAAGGTGGTCTTGGAGTGAGAAGTAGCACTGGCTGGTGGAGGTTCTGGACAGGGAATTTTACTCACAGATCCTGGGCAGAAGAGAGCTTAAGGTGACTCCCAGACCAAAGCACAGACCAGGAGAGGAGTAGACTCCTCTCCCTTGATTATGCCACGTTGGAGGAAATAAGAACTTACAGGTCCATAGAGTATACCCTTTTCTTGAAAAAGGACTCAAAATCAAGTAAGTGGCTGGGAAAATGCCCAAAAGGGGAAAAAAATAAAACTATAGAAGGTTACTTTCTTCCATCCTTTCAAAGAGTAAGAAAAATGCATACCATCAGAGGAAGACATAAAAGTCAAGGCTTCTACATACAAAACCTCCAAAATGAATATTCAATGGTCTCAGGACATGGAAGAGCTCAAAAAATATTTTGAAAATCAAGTAAGAGAGGTGGAGGAAAAAATGGGAAGAGAAATAAGAGTAATGCAAGAAAATCATGAAAAGAGAGTCAACAGTTTGCTAAAGGAGATCCAAAAAAATGTTGAAGAAAATGTCACCTTTAAAAACAGAGTAACTCAAATGGCAAAAGAGGTCCAAAAAAGCCAATGAGGAGAAAAATTTTTTAGAAAGCAGTTTGGCCAAATGGAAAAGTAGGTTCAAAAACTCACTGACTGTAAAAATTAAAGTGGAGTAAATGGGAGCTAATGACTTTATGAGAAACCAAGAAATTACAAAATAAAATCAAACAAATGAAAAAATAGAAGACAATGTGAAATATCTCACTGGAAAAACAACTGACCTGGAAAATAGATCCAGGAGAGACAATTTAAAAATTATTGGACTACCTGAAAGCCATGATCAAAAAAAATAGTCTAGACATTATCTTTCATGAAATTGTCAAGGAAAACTGCCCTTATACTCTAGAACCAGAGGGTAAAATAAATTTTGGAAGAATCCACCAATCACCTCCTAAAAGGGATCTGAAAAGAAAGAGCTCCTAGGAATATTGTAGCCAAATTCCAGAGTTTTCAGGTCAAGGAGAAAATATTACAAGCAGCCAGAAAGAAACAATTTGAGTATTGGGGAAATACAATCAGGATTACACAAGATCTAGCAGCTCCTACATTAAGGGATTGAAGGGTTTGTAATATGATGTTCTAGAAGTCAAAGGAACCTGGATTAAAACCAAAAGTCACCTATCCAGCAAAACTGAGTATAATACTTCAGGGGTAAAAATGGTTGTTCAATGAAATAGAGGATTTTCAAGCATTCTTGATGAAAATACTAGAACTGAATAGAAAATATGACTTTCAAATACAAGAATCAGGAGAAGCATGAAAAGGTAAACAAGAAATAAAAATCATAAGGGACTTACTAAAGTTGAACTGTTTCCATTTCTACATGGAAAGATAATATTTGTAATTCTTGAAACTTTTCTCAGTATTTGGGTAGTTAGAGGGATTACACACACACACACACACACGCACACACACACACACAGAGGGCACAGGGTGAGGTGAATAGGAAAGGATGATACCTAGAAAAATAAAATTAGGGGGTGAAAGAGGAATATATTGGGAGGAGAAAGGGACACATGGAATGGGGCAAGTTATCTCTCATAAAAGAGGCAAGAGAAAACATTTTCAATGGAAGGGAAAAGGGGAGAGGTGAGAGGAAAAAAGTGAAGCTTACCCTCATCACATTTGACTTAAGGAGGGAATAGCATGCACACTCAATTTGCTATGACAATTTATCTTACACTACAGGAAAATAGGGGAGAAAGGGATAAGTGGGTATGGCGAGATGGTAGAAGTGAGGGCAAATGAGAGGAGGGAGCAATTAGAAGTAAACATTGTAGGGGAGGGACAAAGTCTAAAGAGAGAATGGAATAAATGGGGGATAGGATAGGATTGAGGGAAATACAGTTAGTCTTACACAACATGACTATTATGGAAGTCACTTGCAAAACTGCATATATGTAGCCTATATTGAATTTCTTGCCTTCTCTGGATGAGTGGGGAGGAAGGAAGGGAAAGAAGTTGAAGCTCAAAGTTTAAGGAATGAATGCTGAAAATTGTGCAAGCAACTGTCAAATAAGGAATGAATGCTGAAAATTGTGCAAGCAACTGGCAAATAAGGAATATAGGTAATGAGGTGTAGAAATCTATTTTGCCCTACAAGAAAAAAGATGGGGGGTAAGGGAAGGGAGGGGTGTGATAGAAGGGAGGGAAGATTGGGAGAAGGGAAAATCAGAATGCACAGTGTTATGGGGTGGGGGACGGGGAGAGGTGGGGAGAAAATTTGGAACTCAAAATCTTGTGGAAATGAAAGTTGAAAACTAAAAATAAATAATTAAAATAAAGAAAAGAGAAAATATATATTTCTGTATATATGTGTGTGTGCTTACTCCAGACCAACTATTTCAGCAGTATCTGACTATGAAAAAATCACCCCACCTATACATATCAGCAACTTATGTATAACTTATAGTGTGACACTAGGTTTATATCTTCTTCTTCAGAGATCATAGATATTGCTATTCCATTTTGAAGAAGAACTGTTGAATATTGAAGGGATTTTAACTGCCATTCTATGAGAAATCATGTTTTCCTATCATAACTGAGAATAGACTAAATGAAGTATTGAGAAAGAGGATTAAAAAATCTTTCTTCAAAGAACTATTTCCATCTTTAAATTATAAAAAGAATGAAGATAATTTATCAGAAGAGACTCCACTTGGTATCTGGAAATAAAAATTTATGTAACTGTTACACAAGTGAGAAAAGATTGAGTTGTAGTGATGGTCAAATATGACTTTGGTTGTGATCTTTCTTGCACCTGAAACATTGTAAATAATAACTTACATCTTAGTGCTATTTTTGGCTATATTATTGATAAATTATATAGATAGTAACTATAATATTTATTTAGGCCTAAGAGTTTATGGTTCATGACACAGAGAAAGAATATGAACAATCATGTATGGGAAAAGAAGCTTCCCTATTTTATTAAATAAATGATAACATCAAATATGTTCTTATAGAATTATAAATGCCAAGTGTCTAGAAGTCTTGCTATTGACTAATGACAATTTATCTGTTTAACTTGACACACAGTAATTGTATATAGCTTTTATTTCATTGCTTATTACTATGTAGATTGAATATATACTGCTTACTTTATTATTAATTTACTAAATATGAATTTATCTTATTACTTTAGAATAATAATATGATTCAATTTATATTTAAAGATTTGCAGACTGGAAATTACTACTAGAGGACTAATTTTAGGAGAGAATTTTTTGAAATGACATTATTAGAATAAACTTCTGACCACAAGTCATTTGAAATAATTAAGATATCATTGGGCAGATAAGTTTTTAAAAGATATTTCTAAAGATTTCATGAATTATCTCACAAATGCACCAATCTGGATCTATGCAGATCCAGAGAAGTCTTTTGTTTCATATTCAGGGACTTGCTTGGAAAGCTTGGGAGCAGTATTGTACCAAGAAGTCATCTGATTCTGATTGCCTTTTGTAGCATAGGACTTAGTGATGATAAAACTGAAGTTCTTAGTTCAGAACTGGAGTATTAATGAAAAACATCAGACTGTGTATAGAACTAAATTTCAAATGTGGACTGATAATGATTCATTGGCCAATTTTTGACTATTTTTATTAAATGCTTTTTGCCAGAGATGGGTAGCAAAACTGGCCAATTTTGAATTTCAGTTTATACTTCAGTCTAAGGAAAACTAACATGGATGGTGATGTTCTGTGATCAAAGACTATATGACTATTGTAATACCAAAGAAAGAAATGAAAATGAATTGCAACACCCAGAGATCAGAGCCATCAACAAATAGAAATGTATCTGAGAGTTTGGGATTTCTACCAGGCAGCATGCCAGTGACATATGTGAACCTTATTTCATTAAATCAACCCTTTTAGGTCTTATTTGTCTGCGGGTAATTGGTAGAGAGAGCAGGTGGCTGAGGAAGAACTGTGGAAAACAAAACAAGCTAAAAACTAAGTCATTGATGCTAAAGGACCCAATCTAGAGTTCACAGATTTTATTCTGCTGTTGAGACAAAGGTAAGAATTGTAATTGTGCAACGGAGTACTCTATAGAATTGTCATTATTTCTACCAACGTACCTAGAAGCCATTGGTTCTTCTCAGAGTATGTTGCATTATAGCCATGAAAGTTTAGTATGATGTTAACTTTATTGTGTCATGGAACCCTTTGATAGTCTGGTGAAGCCCATGGACTACTGAGAATAATATTCTTAAATACCCAAAATAAAATACATAGGATTACAAAGGAAACCAATTGTTTGAGTGTGTGTTTGTGTGTGTACATACAGGAAATCAATTGTATTGAAATACAATTATCACTTTTTTAAAAGTCCAAGGACCCCAGATCAAGATTCTTCCCTCTAATATGATAACTTCGGACATTTAGGTGAAAAAAGAATTGTAAACTTGTAAGGAACAGATTTTACTGGTCCAAGGTGACTGCAGATACCACTAAGAAGTATGAGACCCCTGCTTTTTATGTGAATGAAAATTAATAGAATTTGTACAACATATTTGAAGATTGTAAGGATTAGCAAAACTTTGGATTTTATCTGCACTATTTTTTGTTACCACAATGAGATAATACATGTCATGTTTCAAGTAGTAACTGATCGTTTCATCATATGTCCACAGATACAACTGACTGTGATACTGGAAATCTAAATTTTAAAAATGCTTCCACAGTTGCTAAAGTACTATAGGAGAAATATCTTTCACTATATGGTTTTACTGCAAGGACTGGTTTAGACCAATGCAGATATGCTGAGAGTGAAATATTTAAAGAAATGTTAACTTTGGCTGGTATTAAGAAATCGATCATAAATTACCATTTTTAAGAAGACTCATTATCTGAGCTTTTCAAGTGAACATAGAATGAAATGTTGGGAAAACTGAGGCCTGAACAAAAATCCCAATGGAGTCAGCATTTTTAGTTGAAATTTTCTGAAATTCTTATAAACATTGTTGGTTCATTATTCCTTTCTTTGGATTGCAGCCTCGGGGCAAGGGGGAGCACTAGCATATAACAATGTGTAGGTACAGAAGAGTGGGAACTCTGGTAAAAGATCCAAGGGGGAAAAGTGTGTTTGTGGTCATCCACAGACCAGAGCACAGACCACTAGAACACTGACCACACTTCTCTTTAGACCATATCACCTTAGAAGAACTGAAAATTTACAGACACTTAGAACTAGCTTTGAAAATAGAGGCACAAAAAACCCTAAAGCTTGGGGTGGTGATCCTTCTACCCTGGGAGCAGATTCCAACTTGAACATAAAATTAAAAGTAAGGAAGCAGGCTGGATAAAGAAGCAGGCAACAACAACAAATAACCTAACCATAAAAGTTACAACAAGGAAGATCAAAATGCAAAGTCAGAAAAGACAACAAAGTCAAAACAGCAAACCCAAAAAAAATTCTTGGAAGAACTCATAAAAATTTTCAAAAATAAAATAAAAGAGACAGAGAAAAATTGGGAAAAGAAATGAGAGTGATGCAAAAAGAAATACCTTAAAACCAGAATAGGTCAACTGGTAAAAGAGATACAAAAATCCACTGAAGAAAAGAACTCTTCAAAAAAGGAGAATTGACCAAATGGACAAAAAAAGAGTACAAAAATTCAAAAAGAAAAGAACTCTTTAAAAAGTGGAATTGATGATATGATGATATACTGGGAAAATACCAAAGACTAATTAAAAATCAGTTAAGCAATAATTTTAGCAATGTAGCAAGATAGAAAGTAAATCCACACAAATTATCAACATTCCTATATATCACAAACAAAACCTTGCAAGAAAAGATAGTAAGAGATACCCGATTTAAAATAACTACAGATAGCATAAAATACTTTGGAGTACACCTGACAAAACAACCCAGGAACTAGATAAAAAAAATTCTTATTTTTAAAAAACTTTTTATACAGATAAAATCAGATTTAAATAATTGGGGGAATATTGATTGTTCATGGGTAGGGAGGGCCAAAATAATAAAAATGACAATTTTACATCAACTAATTTATATATTCAATGCCACCCCAATTAAATTATCAAAAATTATTTTACTGAATTATAAAAAAAATAAAAATCATTTGGAAGAACAAAATGTCAAAGGAAATAATGAAAAAAATGTAAAGGTTTAGCAGTATCAGATCTTAAACTATATTATAAAGCTATAATTATCAAAATTATCTGATATTGGCTATGAAATAGGTAGATCAATAGAAAAGGGTAGACATACAATTTAAAGCAGAAAATAAATATAGTGACCTTGTATTTGACAAGTGTAAAGACTTAAGATTTTGCAATAAAAATTCATTATTTGGTTAAAAAATGTAGGGAAAACAGGAAAATGGTATGGCAGAAATTGGTCATAACCTAATATCATAAACCATTCACAAAATGGATGCATAACCTAGATATAAGCAGAGGCAATATAAAAAAAAAAACTTGAAGAACATGGAACATACTACTTATTAGATTTATAATAGGAAAAATATGAACAAACAAGATATCAAGCACAGTGATATTTAAAATGGATAATTCCAATTTTATTAAATTAAAAGGCTTTTGTACAAATGGAACAAAAGTAGCCAAGATCAGAAGGAAAGAAAAAAAAATGGTGCAGATGTTGTAGACAGTTCCTCAGACAAAGATCTCATATCTCAAATATGTAAAGGACTTTGCAAAATTAATAAATTCCTCAGTTGAAAAATGGTCAAAGGATATGAACAGGCAGTTTTCCAGTGAAGAAACCAAAATAATTTCTACTCATATGAAAGAATACCCTAAATTACTGTTGATTAGAGAAATGCAAATTAAAACAGCCTTAGGATATAATTTTGCATCTATCAGATTGGCTAAAGTGACTGAAGTGGGAAAATGTTGGAGGGGATGTGGAAAAATTGGGGAACTAATTTGCTGTTGATGGAATTGTGAACTGATCCAACCATTTTGGAGAGAAATCTGGAATTATGCCCAAAGAGTTATTGAACTGCGTACACCCTTTGACACAGTAATATCACTACTATGTCTATTTCTAAAGATAATTGGGGGAAAAAGGAAAAGAACCTATGTATGTTCTAAAATATTCATAGCAGCTCTATTTGTGGTGGCAAAGAACTGGAAATTGTGACAATGCCTGCCAAGTGAGGAATGACAGGACAAGTTGTGGCATGATTATCATGATGGTAGACTACTGGGCTATAAGAAATTATGAGCTTGATAGACTTAGAAAAACATGGATAGACTTACACAAAATAATGAAGAGGGAAATGAGCAGAACCACGTGAACGTTGTATACAATAAAAATAATATTGTTTTAAGAACAACTTAATTTTGATTATCATAGATATCTTGAAGCTACTTTGGTGTACTGTGTAGAAACATTATGCAAGAACACAAGAGCAGTTTCAGCATGAGATCTGTAAACTTTCCGGTTCTTGATGTGTTTAAGCAAAACATGAGTAGACTGCCCCTGACCGTAGTTCTAGTTAACTGCCACTAGACTCAGTCACTGTCAGTTAGAAGAGCCTGCAGTTTCAGAATGACGGAATTTGATACTATTCTTGCTTTGTTGTCCATGCCTTGGTTATTTCTTACAGATTTCAGAAAGTCCTGGGCTGGAATAGAGATTCTATTATGCTCCTGGGATCAGTCACACTATCAATGTTTTCTTCTGAACCTAATCTTTGCACAGTACCCACCCCACCCTCTGTGTTCAGGACCAATTCTCACCCAAGAATTCTACCCCTAGGCACAGGTCCCCTCCTCAGTCAACCTAGAATATTTGATCTGAAACCAGAATAGTGAGTGAGAGAGGGCTTCCAGTTGGCATGTGTTCCTGAATCCTACAAATAAGAAACAAGCTCATGAGGTTGATGCTTCCTGCTCTGGCGCATGTCTTGGTCCTCTTTTAATTCCTGCCTCATAATGCTTCATGAACAGTTGTTGCTGACTGGAGCTAGACCCTATCCTCAGCCTCTGCAGACACTCTCTGTTTCCCTACACTGACCTGGACTGAAAATAAAACGACTCTGATTTTGACATGAATTTCTTGATCAGTACTAATACACCACCTTTTCTCCTCTGATAATGCCACCATTCTGGTGCAAGCGCTTATCAGCACCCATCTGGCCATGGCAACATCCTGCTGGTGGGTCTGCCTCCCTCAGATCTCTCCCCATTCCAGTCCATTTTCCATTCAACCACCAGTCTTCTTAAATCTTACTGCCTGTCATCTATTTTTTTCATGCAGTGACACTGACTTCCTCGCTGTTCCACAAACAAAACCCTCCTCTCAGCTTCAGGCAATTTTTCTGGCTATCTCCCAGGCCTGGGAGATAATCAAGCTTTCCCTCCTCACCTCTGCCTACTGACTTCTCTGATTTTAAAGTTCCAACGAACATCCCATCTTCTACAGGGAAGCCTTTCCTAACCCCACTGAATCCCAGCGTTTCCCCTCCCTCATTTACTTTTATATTTATCTTGTATGTAGTTTATTTATACATATTTGCTTGTTTCTTGTCTCATCCATTAGATTGTGAGCTCCTCGAGGACTGTCTCATGACTCTTTTTATATATCTAGCACATAGTGCAGTGACTGGTACTCAGTAGCTGCTTAATAAATGTTTATTGTGTGTATTTTCTAGATCTCTGTGGAGGAGCAGGGATGGGAAGCTTAGCTGTATTTTTTTCTGCTATTCTCCTATCTTGATCTCACCTTGAGTTAGTACATTTTAAATGCATACTTCCCTCTGTTTTACTTTTGATGCAGTAAATGCAGAAAAACCACTAATATGAAGAAAACATTTACAGAGCCTATAATAGTATATCAAGTGGAAAAATCAGTTTGAGACATTGCCTTGAATATGTGGCACAATAAATTGGTTGAGATTCAGAAACCAATGCAGTAGGTGGAGACAAAAACCCAGCTTTGGATATATTTGATTCCTCCAGCCCTTCAATTTCCTGAACGTTTTTAAGCCTTTTAAGATGAGCAAAGCTCTCTGGCATCCAGATGATCTCTTAAAGAGAAATTAGAAGTTAAATGTAACATTATTCTACTAGTCAGTTGATCGGTAGATAGCCTGATTCCTTAGCAATAGCTATAGCAAAATAAATTTTCTGAATTTATGTACTGATTGTTCCTATACAACTGTGTGTGTGTGTGTTAGTCCTTTGTTGCCATCAGAGAAATAATGACATGACTTGTACTTGACATTGTTTTGAGTGAGGGAGGGCTGGGCAGGTCATGAGCCTCACTTCTCCTCCACAGCCATCTGAATTCAGTGACCAGATATACATCAGGATGACTGGAGATGACCCAGGATGAGGCAATTGGGGTTAAGTGACTTGGCCAAGGTCACACAGCTAGTGTCAAGTGTCTGAGGTGAGATTTGAACTTAGGTCCTTCTGATTCCTGCACTGTTGCTCTATCCACTGCACCACCCAGCTGTTCTCCTATACAACCATCTCATTAGGAAGCATGCTTATTTCGTTTTGTCTAACACCATACATTTTATCATACCACTATAACCTCCACCTTCATCTAAAATTTTCATGCAGACTGCAGTTGGATGGTTCTGAGGCCAAAAATCTTACTGATCCCCTGTTCCGTACCAAATATCTGGCACTTTTTGCAAGAGTGTTCATGAAGGGACTAGGTATTCTTGGAACTTGATCTTCCACAAATCACAGTAGGTCACTCCCTTCCACATACATCCTCCTGAAGATGTTATCAAGTCACAGACTTCCTCAGTGGACCCATAGGCATAAATGGTGCTTTTTGAGCGGTGGCATTTCCAAACTGAGATCTTCCAGGTATAACGTCATGGTCATAGGTCAGAAGGAATTCCTGATTGATTGAACAGACTCTGTCACTTAATTTGTCACACAAAACTTACAGTTTGTCATTCAAGGAATCCTGAGCATCAGAATATTTTTCCCCCACTGGAGTGTTTCAGTTTGTTAGACAATCATACCCATTAAGGAAGAAAAGATTACGCTTGTGTGGTTGCCTACTAAACCCACTACTAAATCCTGCCTCCAGCTGATTGCTGTCCAAAAGGCAATAGCTTTTACTAGTTGTTCCAACTAATGATTTCTTTCTAAATATTTATGAATATTCCAAATGGGGCTGCCATATTGGATTTATTCCAAAAGGACTTCCTTAAGCAGTAAAGATACTCAGGTCCTAATTTGTACTTCAAGTCAGATTGTTATATTCTTAGAATTATGGAAGTATGAAATGGTAAGCCACTCCAGTCTTTTTGCCACGAAAGCCCCAAATGAGTTTTGACTACAATAACATCCATTCATCCTGTTTTTCACGTGCTTTATGACAACCACCAATACATAGAAGGTGGGTGCAAATAGACTGTGCTTAGAAGTCTTTTAGAATTGCTAATAGAAGCTGAGCAAGAAGTAAGACAACTAATTATTCTTCATGAGGGGGATGAAAAAGAAGGCATAAACAAAGCTGTGGAGGCAATATAGGCCTCCTGTCTCAAAAACTGTCTAGATATTTCCAAGAGGGTAAGTAAGCCTTAGATTGTAAGGGGTATCTTGGTGGATAGAGCAGTGGGCTGGTAGTCAGAAAGATATGAATTTAATTATAATCTCAGACACTAGCTATGTGGACCTGGGCAAGTCACTTAACCCCTTCAGTTCCTTATCTGTAAAATTGAAAGCACACCAGACAAGGAACTGGCAAATCACTCCAGCATCTTTGCTAAGAAAACTCTATAAACAAAAGTCCATGGGGTCATATTGAGTAGGCCCTGATCATTTGATTGAAAAACAACAACATGGTCATACCTACATTTAGGAAAGTCTCTGACAGCTGAGTGGAGGGTCGATTTGAGTGGTACAGATATAAGGCAGGAAGATGAATCACAAGGCTATTGCAACAGTCTAGGTGTGAGGCAATGAGTGCCTCCTCCAGGCTGGTGGAAGTGTCAGAAGAGTAAAGGGGATATATAGAATAGATGTTTTAAAGACAGAGTCAATGGAACTTGGCAATTTCTTGGATAAGAGAGAGAACTTCATGCTATCTGGGTTGACAAATGAGGTGAAAGGGAAAATAGCAGTAATTTTGTAAGTAACAAATATAATTAGGAAAAGTGAAGGGTTTTCAGAAGGGAAGGGAAATAGTTTCATTTGGGATGTGTTCAGTTTAAGAAGTCTCTAGGATATATAGTACGAGATATTCAATAGGCAGTCAGAGATGTTAGAATGAAGGCCAGGAGAGAAGTGAGGGCTAGATATGAAAATCATTGGCATAGAGATGACAATTGAAACCTTGGGACCTGATGAGATCATCCAATGAAAGAGGATAAAGAGAGAAAAAAGGTCTACTCTAAGTAGATGTCTATTTTTTAAGTATATGCATAATATATAAAGTGTAAATAGGAGGCAATTTCAGAGGGCAGCCAGAGAAAGTGGGACACAGGGAACAGGACCAAGAAAGCAGGAAATTCTTCTTGAAGAACGTGAGATTTTAGATGATACTTGCAGGAAGTCAGTATAATAAACTCCTACTACATTCATGTATCACAATGTGTTTAACCATTCCTCAATTAATAGATATTTACTTTACTTCCAGATCTTTAACACAAAAGTCCTGCTGTAAATATTTTAGTATATATAAAGTCTTTCTTTTTGGCAACGATCTTTTCAGTATATATGATTAGCAGTGGTCAAAGGGTACTGATATTTTAGTCACTTTCTTTGTACACTTTCACTTTGCTTTCCAAAATGGTTATATGAATTCTCAAGTCCACCAACAATGCATTAGTTTGCCTGCCTTTCCACAGCCTATGCAATACTGATTATTCCCATAAATCATCATCTTTGAAAATTTGCTTGGACTTCCACCATTATCTTTGAAAAGCAGTGTACAGATCTTCTCATTTCAAGTATATTCTTGGAAAGAACATATTTTGGAATTCTACTTTCTAATTCAACTGCAACCCTCGTTCATTCTTAGGGTAAATTCAATTCATTCAAATTCATGTTACGATTAGTAACTAAATTGTTTCCTCAATTATATCTTGTTATATTTTTCTACCTTTTTTCCCCACCCTTCCCATATTTAATAAAAAACATAAATGCAAATGAACTATAATGGCAGTGTTAGATTTTATATTCTTAGACTCAAAAATCATTGAAGACAGCAACTGAAATTAAAAGAGTTTTGCTTCTTGGAAAGAAAGCTATAGCAATATGGACAGCATATGTAAAAGCAGAGACATTACCTTGTCAGCAAAGATCTGTATAGTCAACGCTATAATTTTTCCAGAAATAGTGAATGACTGTGAGGTTTGGACTATAAGGAAAACTGATCACTGAAGAACTGATGTTTTTGAGTTGTGGTGCTACGGAAGACTGTTGAGAGTCCCTCAGGAAGCGAGGAGGTCAAATCAGTCAATACCTAAATAAATTAACTCAGGCTATTCACTGGAAGGTCAAATAATGAAGCTGGAGCTTAAATACTTCAACCACACAATGAGAAGACAGTATTCATTGGAAAAGCACTTGACATTGGGAAAGATTTAAAGCAAAAGGAAAAAGACAGAAGAGAATGAGTTTGTTACATAGTGTCATGGAAACAATGAACATGAATTTGGACAGACTTCAAAAGATAGTGAAGGATAAAAAGATCTAGTGTGCTACATTCCATGGGATCACAAAGAGTTGGATACAACTGAATGATTGAAAAGTAACAGCAAAGCTATAATGTAAGTTGTATGACACAACTCTCTTACCCTTTGACTGTTTATTTTTTAAATATGATGTTTTTGTTTTCCCTAATTACATATTTAAAGCAATTTATTTTTTACAATAGTGTATTTGTTTTTCAGTTTTCAACATTCACTTCCCCAAGAATTAGAATTCAAAATTTTCTCCCAATCTCTCCCCACCCCCAAGCCAAGGACAACATGCACTGCATCCACCCATTCCTCCAGTTTCTCCTCTCTTCTATCACTCACCCTTCTTTCATTCCCCTTCCCCTCTATTTTCTAGTAGGCCAAAAAAAATATTTCATTGCTTGTATATCTTAATTTCCATTGCATGCTAAAACAATTTTTAATATTCATTATTAAAACTTTGAGTTCCATATTCTCTCCCTCCCTCCCCACCCACTATCATTGAACAAGCAATTCAATATAGGTCATACATGTGTAACAATGCAAAGCACCTCCATAATAGTTATGTTGTAAAAGACTAACCACATTTCCCTCCATCCTATCCTGCTATTCATTTGTCCCATTATCTCATTTGTCCCATCCTCTCACAGTAGTGTTTGCTTCTGTTTATCCCTTTCCCCAATTTACTGTCCCTTCTATTATCTTCCCTCTCCTATTCTCTTCCCCCTTGCCTTTCTGCAGAGTAAAATAGATTTCCATATCCAACTGAGTATGTGTTATTCCTCCTTAAGCAAAATTCCATGAGAGTAAGATTCACTTTTTTCTTTTCATCTATGCCCTCTTCCTCTCCATTATAAAAACTCTTTCTTCCATCTTTTATGTGAGATGATTTGCTACATTCTACCTCTCCCTTTCTCTTACTCCTAGTACATTCCATTCAACAGCAAATTTTATTTTTTTAGGTATTCTCCCATCATATTCAGTTCAACCTGTGCCCTCTATCTATCCACATATATACACATACATATATGTATATATACACACATGTACATATGTATATATACCTACACATATATAATATACACATACATACATATGCATACATGCCTACATATATATTCTAACTACCCTAATACCGAAAAAGGTCTCATGAGTTACAAATACAATCATTCCATGTAGGAATGCAAACAATTCAACTTTAATGAGTTCCTTAAGGCTTCTCTTTCCTGTTTACCTTTGCATGTTTCTCTTGATTCTTGTATTTGAAAGTCAAATTTTCTATTCAGCTCTGGTCTTTTCAACAACTATGTTTGGAAGTCCTCTATTTCACTGAATGACCATTTTTCCCCCTGAAGCATTATACTCAGTTTTTCTGGGTAGATGATTCTTGGTTTTAATCCTAGTTCCTTTGGCCTCTGGACTATCATACTCCAAGTCCTTTGGATCTCTTAGTGTAGAAGCTGCAAAATTCTATGTTATCCTGATTGTATTTCCACAGTACTTAAACTGTTTCTTTCTGGCTGCTTGTAATATTTTTCTCTTTGACCTGGGAACTCTGGAATCTGGCTACAATATTCCTAGCAGTTTTGCTTTTAGAATCTCTTTCAGGAGGTGATCGATGAATTCTTTTCATTTCTATTTTACCCTCTGGTTCTAGACTATCAGGACAGTTTTCCTTGATAATTTCATGAAAGATGATGTCTAGACTCTTTTTTTGATCATAGCTTTCAGGTAGTCCCATAATTTTTAAATTGTCTGTCCTGGATTTATTTTCCAGGTCAGTTGTTTTTCCAATGAGATATTTCACATTATCTTCTATTTTTTCATTATTTTGGTTTTGTTTTGTAATTTCTTGATTTCTCATGAAGTCATTAGCTTCCATTTGCTCCATTCTAATTCTTACAGAACTGTTTTCCTCAGTGAGCTTTTGAACCTCCTGTTCCATTTGACTGATTCTGCTTTATAAAGCATTCTTCTCTTCATTGGCTTTTTGGACCTCTTTTGCTATTTGGGCTAGTCTATTTTTAAAGGCGTTATTTTCTTTAACATTTCTTTGGGTCTCCATTACCAAGCTGTTGACTTGCTTTTTATGATTTTCTTGTATCTCTCATTTCTCTTCCCAATTTTTCATCTACCTCTCTTACTTGATTTTCAAAATCCTTTTTGAGGTCTTCCATGGTCTGAGACCAATTGTATATTTTTTTGAGGTTTTGGATGTAGAAGCCTTGACTTTGATGTCTTCCTCTGATGGTATGCTTTGTTATTCCTTATCCAAAATGATGGAAGAAAATATGTTTTCACTAAGAAAGTAACCTTCTATAGTCTTATTTTTTTTTCTGTTTGGGGGGCATTTTCCCAGCCAGTTATTTGACTTTTGGGTCCTTTGTCAAGTGGAGGGTATACTACCCTAGGATTCAGAGGTTTTCTGCAGCCGTTCTCTGAGATATCTCTAGGGACCTGTAAGTTCTCAGTTCCTCCAAGGTGGCACAATCAAGGGAGAGGCATTTCCTCACCTTCACTCTGGTCTGTGAGCAACCACAAGCACTCTTTTCTGTCCTGGAACTGTGAGTAGGATTCCCTCTCCACAGGCACCACCAACTCCACCACACCAGCACCAGTGCTCCTCCTCACCCCAGGACAGCCACTCAGGGCTGATACCCAAATCAATTGCTCAATTTCTCCAGGGTCTTTACGTCTAGGGCTCCAAAAGTGACCACTTCTGCTGCAGTGGCTGCCTTCACCCTGGGGCTGGGGCTGAGGATGGACAATGTTCCCCTGTCACCCAGGTGAAAGTTTTCTTATTGACCTTTGAAGATGTTTTTGGCATTTGTGGGTTGCAAAATCTGGGAATCTCAGCTGTTACTCATGATTCCACACCCTGAAGCCTGCTCCAGTCCTGTCTCTGCAGTGTGGCCCAGGCTTGGCTGCCCTCTACTCTGAGCCCTGTGCAATAGACCCTTCCTCTCGGCCTTCCAGGTTGCCTTGGTCTGGAAATCAGTTTCACTTTGTCATTTTATGGCTTCTGCTGCTCTAGAATTTGTTTAGAGTCATGTTTTACAGGTATTTTATGGGTTATGGGGGGAGAGCTAAAGTAGGTTTGTCCTTCTACTCCACCATCGTGACTCTGCCCCACAATTTAATTTTTTTTAAAGAACTTTTGAGTTCCAAATTCTATTCCTACCTCCTTACCTTGCCTCCCCTCTCCCTAAGATGGTAAGCAATTTGATAGAGTTTATACATGTGAAATCATGTAGAACATTTTCATATTAGTCATTTTGTACAAGAAGATTCAAATAAAATAATGAAAAGAACAATGGAAGGAAGGAAGGAAGGAAGGAAGGAAGGAAGGAAGGAAGGAAGGAAGGAAGGAAGGAAAGAAAATTTAAAAAATAGCATGCTTAAGTCTGTATTCAGATTGTATCAGTTTTTTTCTGGAGGCAGATAACATGTCTGATCATTGCTCCTTTTGGATTGTGATGGATCTTTGTATTACTGAGTATAGCTAAGTCATTTTCAATTCTTCATTGAACAACATTGCTGTTACTGGGAACAACATGCTACTGTTTCTGCTCACTTCATCTTACATCAGTTCATGGAAGTTGTTTTTTTTTTTTTTTTCTGAAATCTTCCTATTTGTCAATTCTTATAGCACAATAATATTCCATCATAATCATATATTACATCTTGTTTAGTCACTTCCCAATTTGATAGGGATCATCTCAATTTCTAGTTCTTAGCCACCACAAAAAGAGCTGCTATAAATATTTTCCTGCAAATGGGTCCTCTTCCTTTCTTTTTAAAGTGTCTTTGGGATATAGACCAGCAGTGATATTGCTAAATCAAAGGGTATGCACAGTTTTATAGCCCTTTGGACATAGTTCCAATTGCTTTCCAGAATGGTTGGATTCCAGTCTTCCCACATCTACAACACTTATCATTTTCCTTTCATGTCATATTAGCCAATGTTATAGATGTGAAGTGGTACCTAAAACTGTTTTATTTTGCATTTCTCTAATCAATAGTGACTGCAAGCATTTTTTCAATGACTATAGATAGCTTTGATTTCTTTGTCTAAAAACTACTTGTTCATATCCTTTGACCATTTATCATTTGACTCAATTCTCTTTAGATTTGAGAAATGAAGCCTTTATCAGAGATATGTGTCACACATAAAAAATCCTAATGTTCTACTTTCCTTCAAATATTGGTTGAATTAGTTTTGTTTCTGAAATTTTTTTTAATTTTGCACAATAAATGCTCTCTATATTTTCTCTGTTACTAAGTTCTTCCCTCATCCGTAGATTTGAACTCAATTGCTTATGGTATCACTAGATAGATAAATAGATAGATAGATAGATAGATAGATAGATAGATAGATAGATAGATAGATAGATAGACAGACAGACAGACAGACAATACCTAATTTCTGCCATTCTCGTTTTCAGGTTTCCCAGCAGCTTTTGTCAAACAATGAATTTTTGTTCCAAAAGTTTGGATTTGGGGGTTTATCATATATACTAGGATGATATCATCATTGTCCTCTTCGAGAACAAAGGATAAATAACAACGTGTCCCTAATTATTTCACTGATCCACCATTCTATTTCTTAGTATCAGATTTTTTTTTTATAATTACCACTTTATACTACAGTTTTATATCTGGTATAGCTAGACCACTTTCCTTCACATTTTTTTTCCTTTGATTTTCTTGACATCCTTTATCTTTTGTTCTGTCACACAAATTTATTTATTATTTTTTCTAGCTCTCTAAAATACTTTTTTGATAGTTTTCTTGGTATGGCACTGAATAAATAGATTAATTTTAGGTAGACGTCATTTTTATTACATTGGCTTTGCCTATTCATGAGCAATTAATATTATTCCAGTTGTTTTTTCTGACTTATCTGTGTGAAAAGTGTTCTCTAAGTGTGTTCATATAGTTCCTGGGTTTGTACTGGCAATAAGAGTGTCAAGTATTTTATATTGTCTAGATTATTTTAAATGGAATTTCTCTTTCTATGTCTTGCTGCTGGATTTTGTTATCAATATATAGAAATTCTGATAATATGTGTAGGTTTAGTTTGTATTCTGCAACTTTGCTAAATTCTTTAATTATTTCAAGTAGATTTTTAGTTGATTCTCTAGGCTTCTTTAGGTATACTATTGTATCATCTGTAAAACGTGAGATATCTGTTACCTCATTCCTTCCATTTTCTTTTCTTCTCTTATTGAGATAGCTAACATTTTCTAGTACAATATTGAATAATAGATGTCATAATAGGCATCCTGCCATTCACCCTTCAACATAGTCCAGAGAATGATCCCCAGAGTAAGAAAGATATTTTCTCATCTTTAGTTCCCTGCTTCATGATCCACATTCTAAAATTAAAGTTTATTTTGTTTTTGATTATTCCTTCCCTGAATATGCCTTCATTCTTAATTTCCTTTTCTTCTTCCTATCCCTGGATCTTTCCCCATTCAACTTAATGTATTTCTATATGAAAATGATTTATTTTGATATATTTAATCTTCTTTTGCTCAGTTTAAAAAATGGGGTGCATGGGATATTTTGTCCCACTCCCATCTCCACAGTTGTATACTCCTCTTTTATCCTGCAGTTTTGAGATATAGAAAGTTTCCATTTTTTTGCATTTCATCCTTTCCATATTTCCATTCCACTCCCTCTTCTTTCCTTTCTTAAAATAAAAAAATGGAACTAAGCTATCCTCATACCTTCTGTTTGTCTTTATTTTTTATTTGATCCTAAAAGACCTTGAGATTGATTCTTAAAGGACTCTTGTCTTTTTTCCTCCTTGTAGACTTCAGAATTTAATCATCAAACATTTAAAGAACAATTAATTCTAATACTACACAAATTATTTGAAAATATAAATAAATAAATAGGGTCCTATGAAATCCCTTGTAATATAACAACATCATCTTGATCCCTAAATCAGAAAGAATCAAAACAGAAAGCTAAAGACCAATTTCCCAAATGAAAGCAATATAACAACATTTAATAAAATACTAAGAAGAAGACTATATAATATATTGCAAAGAACATACATTATAAAAAACCCTGGATTTATATCAGGAAAGTAGGGCTAGTTCAATATTAAGAAACCATAAGCATAAATGACCATGTTAAGAATAAAATCAGTAAAATCATATAAATATTTTAATAGATGCTGAAAACCCTTTTGATGAAATGTAACATTCATTCCTGTTGAAAAAGAAACAAACTAAAAAGCATAAATGGAACTTTCCTTGAAATGATAAGTAGAACCAGCATTATCTGGCTTTATAAGCCTTTCCAGGAAGATCAAAAGTGAAGTAAAGATGTCCATTATCATCATTGCTATCCAACACTGTACCCGAAATGCCAGTCATAGTAATAAGACAAGCAAATCAGCTAAAAATAAACATAGGCAAAGGAGAAACAAAATTATCACTTTTTGCAGATGATATGATGGTTTACTTAGAAAACCCAGAGAGTCAACTAAAAACAATTCAGAATTTCAGTCATTTAGTTATGTCCAACTCTTCATGATCCCATGGACCATAGCACATCAGGCTCTTTTGTCCTTAACTATCTCTTGAAGTCTGTCCAAGTTCATGTTCATTGTTTTCATGACACTATTCATCTCATCTTTTATCATCTCCTTCTCCTTTCGTCTTAAATCTTGCCCAGCCTCAGAGTCTTTTCCAATGAATCCTATCTCCTCATGTGGCCAAAGTATTTAAGCTTCAGTTTCAGTGTTTGACCTTCAAGTGAATACCCTGAATTAATTTAAGTATTGACTGATTTGACTTCCTGATGACCAAGGGACTCTCAAAAGTCTTCTCCAGCACCACAGTTCAAAAACATTGATTCTTCACTATTCAGCTTTCCTTACTCCAACTCTCACAGCCATACATTATTATAGGAAAAGTTATAGCTTTGACTATGTATATATATTTGTGTTGAGAAGGTGATGTCTCTTCTTTTAAGCATACTATCCAAATTTGCCATAACTTTTCTCCCAAGGAGCAAGAGTGTTTTAATTTCATGATTGCAGTTACCATCTACAGTCATCCCAGAGCCTTCCATTTCTTTTTCCTCTATTTGTCAGAAAGTGTTAGGATAAGTTGCTATAATTTTAATTTGTTATTTTTTCAGTATAGTAAACATCAAGTCAGATTTTCAATTCTCCTCTTTCACCTTCATCAAGAGGCTTCTTAATTCCTCTTCCATTTCTGACATCAAAGTGGTATTGTCCGCATATTTGAGATTACTGATATTTTTCAGCAACCTTAATTCTAGCTTTTGATTCAGTTTGCATGAGGTACTTTTCATATTAAATAGCAACATACAATCTTTTCATACTCCTTTCCCAATCTTAAACCAGTCAGTTGTTGTTCCATGTTCAGTTCTAACAGTTGCTTCTTGATGCACATACAAGCTCCTCAGGAGACAAGTAAGATGATACGGTACTTCCATCCTTAAAAAGAAGCACTAAATCACCCTCATTTCTCTATGTTACCAAAAAAATCAGCAGAAGGAGGTAGAAAAAGAAAACACATGTAAAATAATTACAAAGAGTATAAAATAGTTCAGAGTCTATCTGCAAAGATGCATACAGGAATTATAGGAACACAATTAGAAAACACTATGCAAATAAAAAACACATCTTAATGATTGGATAAATATTAATTGTTCATGGGTAGGATGAGCTGGTATAATAATAAATAATAATAACACTATCAAAACTAATTTACTTATTTAGTATCATACCATTCAAATTACCAAAAATTATTTTATATAGCTAGAAAAAATGTAAAATTCATATGGAGGAACAAAAAGTCAAGAATATCAGAGATAAGTGAAAAATTGAGAAGGAAGGGGGTCTACCAGTGATAGAGTTCAAGCAATACTACAAAACTATAATTGTCAAAGCAATTTTGAACTGGCTAAGAAACAGGTTGATCAGTGGAATAGATTAGGTAAACAATATACAGAGACTAATGAACATAGCAACCTAGTGTTCAATAAATCCAAACATCCCAACTAATGGGGCAAGAACTCACCATTTGACAAAAATCATTGAAAAGCAGTCTGGCAGAAACTAGATATAGACCAAATTCTCACACCATATACTAAGATATATTCCCAATAGACACATGCTTTCAACATAGGGGTGATATAAGCAGGTTAGGACAGCAGAGCAGATAGTACCTGTCAGATTTATCAATACGGAAAAGTTTATCATCAACCAAGAGATACAGAGGTTCACAGGAGGTAAATTGAACAATTTTGTAAAATTAAAAAGATTTTGCACAAACAAGAGTTTTTCTTCCATCTTGTGGATAAACACATTCCAGTCACTCTCACAGTTATTATCATTAATTGTATTTCCTTCCATTCTACTTTCTTATCCTTTTTTCCCCTTTTTGCTCTCCACCTTGTTTTCTTACAAAGATACAGGAGGCCATTAGGTAGAAATCATGTACTTCTATGTATTCTATGAAATCTGCTTCTGTATCTTCTTCTCCAGACCTCAGAAAAGGTTCTTTTTTTCTTTCATTCCTTCTAACCACATCTTTACCCTCAGTGGTAGGAATTTGTTTTGCTTATAGACATTGTTGGTTCAAATTATTTGACAGCTATCTAAGAGGGAATAGTTCTTGATCTTATATGTTTGCATCAATTATCTGTATATCTTAGATAATGGCCATTTATCAGAGCAATACAATGCAAAGATTTTTCCTAATGTCCAATTTGAGTTGGTTCATCTGAAATGTTTTCAATTTCATATAATCAAAACTATTTTATCTTTTTAGAAAAGATAACTATTCTTTATCCCTTATTTAAGAATTCTCCCTGTAGCCATAATCATAAAAAGTACTTTATTTTATTGTGTTTTTTTTAAAAATGGCATAACGCCTTTTATGATTAGAAATCTGTTGGTAACTCAATGAAGATGATATAAAATACTGATCTTGGTGGCACAGTGGATATAGTCACTGGAATCAAGAAGACAGGAGTTAAACTCCACCCTCAGACACTTTCTATGTGACTATGGGTAAGTCACTGAGCCTCTGTCTCCCTCAGTTTCCTCAACTGTAAAATAAAGCTGATAACACCTCCCAGGATTGTTGTGAGGATCCAATGAGGTAATATTTGAAAGTGCTTAGCAGAGTATGCAGTATATACTTGGTGCTCTCATTTATCTAAATGCTAAGGATTTTAGTGGCAACAAATGTTTCCTAGATCTAGAGATCTTTTTTCTTCCAAAAATAGATTTCCAGTTTTTCTCAGCCATTCTTGTCTAATGAGGAGCTATTCCCAATGTAGTTGATATTATTGGGCTTATCAAATACCAATTCATCATCATTTTTTTTCTAAATCATTATGCAGAGGCTTAACAAGAACATCCATCAGTACCTAAGGATATAGCTTGTTCAGGCTTAGTGATTTGAAATAATTGAGGGAAGTTAGGTGCATACACTCCATAGCTACATTTATCTTGTATTTACCTTAAACTATTTGCCCTATCCTTTCCAGTAGCAATGTTTCTTGAAGGAGACATGAGTTTGTGCCAAGTGAGTCAAACCACCACTCCCATCTCAACCACTGCTTTCCTCAGATGAAGACAGCCCAGGACTCTGAATCCCAAAGTTTGTGGAACTGTGGAAAAAGAGGCTTGCATCATCAACACCATCAAAAACAACTGTTGACCAACTACCACTGAAAGGTAGGAAAACCCAAGAGGCTTGGGAGTGGTAGCCCGTTACTACTGGTCATACTTTGTCCTTACAGTCATCATCCTAAGAAGCAACCCCCGTAGCAGTGAAATCTGGCAACTGTTCCAAATACTGTAGCATTAGTTACTGAAGACTCAGCACAGAAAGGAAGTTTTTGCCACCAAATTGTCACTTGGTTAAATGCCAGAAATGGATATGATGTTATCAGTGAAATAATATTAAGAAGCAGAATTACCATCTTCTTTGCCCTGCATCAGAAAGATGATAGGATTTTTCCATGACTTACAACAAAAACCTTATATATGTGCAGTTTTTCTTATTTATTCATCTATTTATTTATTCAACCATTTATTCATCCTTTTATGTTTAATATTCTTTTTTTAAATTTTGACTTCCAAATTATCTTCCACCCTCCAGACTCTCCTTCCATTAAGAAGAGGAGGAATAGGCTTCGTATCAGTCATGTTGCAAAAGAAAAACATAAAGTGAAAAATACATGATTTAATCTGCACTCATAGTTCTTTAGCTCTCTCTAGAGATGGATAGCATTTCTCATACTGAGTATTTTGGAATTTTCTTGGATCATTGTATTGATCTGAATAGCTCAGTCTTTCACAGTTGATCATTGTATAGTATTGCTATTACAGTGAATAATGTTCTCCCAGTTCTCACTTCACTTAGCATGAGTTCATATATGTTTTGCCATGTTGTTGTTTTTTCCTGAAACCATTTGTAATGTTAATGTAAGGTTAATGGTGGATGTGGGGAAGAGTTAAAGATCTTCCTCTCCCATTAATAGGCCTCAATACCTTTTGTTAATTTCTAATGAGGCACTGTGTCATGAGGGTCATGGCCTCCAACTCTGAAGAGTGTATATGTACTCTGAGGTGAAGTTTTACTTTGGGGCTTAGTTTTTTGAAGATTTATGTGCCACATGAGACTCTAAAGAAGCTCACCAGCTTTAAAAACCCAGATGTTGGCACTTCTCTCTCTGGTAATGATATATGTATTGCCTATGGTCAGACAGTTGTTCGGCTTGCATTTTTTCTGTTGGTATATTGTTTGATTAAAGTGATTGATCACCCTTCAAAAGTGGCCTTCTTTTTAGAAAAGCAGACCCAAGTACTTGTGCAACAGACCTTCCTGTGTATGTCACAGTGCTTACTGCTACACCATTCCACCTTGTCATTTCTTATAACACAAGATTATTCCAACAGATTTACACACCACACTTTGTTCAACCACTGCGGAATTGAGAGGGTAGCCCTTCAATTTCCAATTCTTTGCCACCATAAAAGGAGCTTCTATAAAGTATTTTTGCACATAGACATCATTTCCTTGTTTTTTTTTTGGGGGGGGGATATAGCTTTATTTGTGATATTGTTAGGTTAAAGGGTATGAACAGTTTTGCAGTCTTTTGGGCATATTACCAATTAACAACTCTATCAACAATGCATTAGTATCCTAATTTTTCCATATCACCTCCAGCATTTGTCACTTTCCTTTTCTGACGTGTTAGAATGTAATTAGAGTTGTTTTCATTTTCGTTTCTCTAATTAGTAGTGATCTAGCTATTTTTTCCATGTGACCATTGATAGTTTTAATTTCTTCTTCTGAAAACTATTTGTTCATATCCTTAATCAATTGGGGAATTACTCTTATTTTTATAATTTTGGCTTAGTTTTCTATATATTTGAGAAATGAGACCCTTGTCAGAAAACAAAAAAACTTGCTATAAAATTTTCCTCATTTCCTGCTCTCCTTCTAACTTTAGCTTCATTGGTTTTGTTTGTGTCATGTAATCAAAATTATTTATTTTACTTCCCACAATCTTTTCTATCTCATTTGGTTATAAATTCTTCCCTTATCTATAGATCTGACATATCTTTTCCATCATGCCCTAATGTACTTATATCACCCTTTATATCTAGATCATTTACCCATTTTGATTTATCTCAGTATACAGTGAGAGAAGTTGGTCTATGCCTAGTTTCTGCCGAATTGCTTTCCAGTTTTCCCAGTAATTTTTGTCAAATGGTAAGCTCTTTCCCCAAAAAGTTGGAACTTTGGATTTATCAAGAATTAAGTCACTACAGTCATTTACTACTGTGTATTATGTGCCAAACATATCCCACTGATCCACCACTCTATTTCTTAGCCAGTACTATAATCACCTCTTTGAAATCTGGTACACTTAAGCCAGCTTCCTTCACATTTTTTTTTTCATTAATTCCTTTGATCTTCTTGACTTTTGTTCTTCCAGATGAATTTTTATTTTTTCTAACTCTATAAGATAACTATTTGGTAGTTTGATTGCCACGTCACCTCATTAATTAATTAATTTACTAAATTAATTTAGATAAAAGTCATTTTTATTATATTGGCTCAGCCTCTCCATGAGCAATCACTATTTCTCCACTTGTTTGGATCTATCTTTATTTGTGTGAAAAATGTTTTACAAATTGTGTTAACAAAGTCCCTGGATTTGTCTTGGCAGGTAGACTCCCAATTTTAAATTAAAATTAGATAATTTGATATGCTGTGAAGTTATTTTAACTGTAATTTCTCTTTCTATCTCTTCCTGCTGGGTATTATTGGTAATATATACAAATGCAGATGACTTCTGTGGTTTTATTTTATACTCTACAACTTTGCTAAAAGTCATTAATTGTTCCAACTAATCTTTAGTTGATACTTTAGAGGTCTTTAAGTATACTATAATATCATCTGCAAAGAATGATAGTTTTATTTTATTGCCTATTTTTTTCCTTCAATTTCTTTTTCTTGTCTTATTGCTATAGCTAGAATTTCTAATGCAATAATGAATAATAGCGTGATATTAGACTTGCTTAACCTTTGTTATTACTGAGAAGCCATCTAGTTTATCCCTATTGCAGATGATACTTTGTCTTGGTTTTAGATAAATCCTAATTATTTTAAGGAAAGTTACATTTATTCCTATTCTTTTTAGCATTTTTTAAAATATTTTACATTTTGTCAAAAGCATTTCTGTATCTATTGAGATAATCATATGATTTCTGTTGATTTTATTATTGATATGGTCAATTATGCTGATAGTTTTTCCAATATTGAACCAGCCCTGCATTCCTGGTATAAGTCTCACTTTATATCATAGTGGATGATGTTTATGATATATTGCTCTAATCACCTTACTAGTATTTAATTTTTTTCGTTAATATTCATTAGAAAAATTGACATGCAGTTTTCATTGTCTGTTTTTGTTGTCACTAGTTTAGGTATCAAAATCATATTTGTGTCATAAAGGGAATTCAGTAGGAATTCTTTACTTTTTTTTCAAATAATTCATAGAGTATTGGAAAAAATTTTTCATTAAATGTTTGGTAGAATTCACTTCCACCTGGACCCGGGGATTTTTTTCTTAGGGAGTTCATTTTTGGCTTCTTTTTTTCTTTTTTTTAAAGAAATGATTATTTAAATATTCTACATTCTCTTAATCTGGGCAAATTCATATTTTCATTAAAAAAGTAGTTTGAGAATGACCTGTTTTAGTACTGTTTCTAAGTGCCTGATGTCTCTCTACCCATTCTAGAATTTGGTCAAAGACCAAAGTCAAACTTAACAATTTATGCTTCCTAAGATCTGCCTCTTTTTCTTTTCTTGAAAACGGGGGGAATTTTTTTTAATATATCTAGTCATCTGACGTCTTTTTAATAATCTATATTTTATCTAAACTTGCAAAAACATGCAGGGATGTAATTCACCTGAGAATAAAAAAGGGTTTTAAAGTGTTTACCATTTCCCTACCTCACTGGACTTCTTAAACATGCTGGATCTACTTTTCCCCACTTTGAAAATGTTTTGGGTTTGTTTTGGTTTGTTTTTTTGGTAGAAAAAAGTAGTTTTCTTTTCCTTCTCTTATCGTTTATCTGAATATTACCTGTCTTAGTCTGATGGTGTTATTCCTTTCTTGTTCTTTTTGCTCTGAATATAACTCCAAGTGGTTTGCATGTTGACTTTTGCACTTTATGGTTAGTGTTTTATTTTGTCAGCTTTAAGTCTTTCTGATATTCTTCCATGTTCATCCTATTTTTTGTATTTTTCTTTGGTTATCATTTCCTTTTGTGCTTCAATTTCAACAGATTCATACTCTCCTCAAAATGGGTACTTCCAATGGGTACTTTCACAACCCCTAAAGCCCCACATCTCTTGGGATATCCTTTTACTATCTTTGTTTCTCCCTGTTTTATCCTTGTTATTTATTGTCTGATAACAAACAAAATCATCTGTTGCAAATTTTACATCATTTCATTCAAAGGGAACAACAAAAGCAACTCTGGAAATCCTACTGGTTCCTAGTTAAAGAATGTAAATGATGCCAAATGTAGACCTCAGTGTCCACCTCTCATTGATCCATATCCTTACACCACAGGGTAGATCTGTTTAGGTTATTTGGACACCAGTGTAGCACTTAGGGAATCTATTTATTACCACTTTCTCATGCTACCTGTGAGATCTGTCTATCTATCTTTCTTTCTTTCTATCTATCTATCTACCTATCTACCATCATCCAAAATGTTGCTAGGTGGCTAACTGAGCCTAGAGTAAGAAATACCTGAGTTCAAATTGAGTCTCATATGCTTGCCAGCTGTGTAACTCTGGGCAAATCACTTAAGTTTTGTCTACCTCAGTTTCTTCAAATATAAAATGGGGACAATACCCACCTTAAAGGGTTGTTGTGAGGCACATAATAGGCATTTAGTAAATGCTTGCTTCTTTTCTCCTCTCCCTCCCTTCTTCCATCTTTTCCTCACTCTGTCCTTCCTATCTCTCCTTGCTTTCTTTTCTCCCTTCTTTCCTCCCTCCCTCCTTCCCTTCCTTCTTTCTTCCTACAATTTTTTCCTTCCTTCTTGCCTTTTTCCCTTCCTTCCTTCCTTCTTCCCTTCCATTTTTGGTTTCATTAGAAACTCATTAGTAGTTCTCATTCCTATTAATAATCTTCCTTCCCAAGTCCTGCCTTGGGACTACTTTTAGGTATACTACTTACCTGCACTGAAATAAATTTGGTTACATCCTTGTTTGGAAGTCTTAATTTCTATAGAAGAAGAATGGAAAAATTCAAATTATCTTGAAATAGGATGTTAAGGAACAAAGTGAAGGCAACAATGATATTTACTAGTATTTCCAATCACAGAGAGGTTCACTGCTGCATTGGAGAAGCACTTCTCACCTTCCAGGCTCTCATTCTGTTCACACATCACTTCCTGTGAAGTGCACTGCATCGGAAATTTGGCTGCAATCTGGAGGAATCCTAAAATCCCAGAACTTTCCCAATGGCTAAAATATGGCACTGTGAAAACAGAGGCATTCATGCCCTAAAACAGTGAAATGAATCTAGAATCAGTTCAAATTTATGAGTTAAAAAAAAGGAAAGGAAAGCAAACAAAAGCACTTTAAGAGACTACATAATGATTCAGCCACTGCTATGGGTTGTTATGCTTTTCCCTTCTGTGGTAAGAGACACTGTGATTCTGTTTCCACATACTAATCTTTTCACAACCCCTAAAGCCCCACATCTCTTGGGATAATATCCTTTTACTATCTTTGTTTCTCCGTTTTATCCTTGTTATTTATTGTCTGATAACAAACAAAATCATCTGTTGCAAATTTTATATCATTTCATTCAAAGGGAACAACAAAAGCAATTCTCGAAATCCTACTAGTTCCTAGTTAAAGGATTTATCACATTAATCTTTCATAGAAACTAAATAAAAATCAGTGTTAAAGAAAAATGGCTTTATTATGTTTTTTTAAGTGTGGTCAGCACAGTGCTATATCCAGAATAGGTTAAAAAGTTGTTTCTGTTTTGTTATTCTTTACTTACTTGACATTTTTATTGTTTTAAAATATACACAACTAAAGTCATAACTTTTTAGAACTGGAAAGAACTCTCTTTAGAACTCTTTCAAGACCAATTTCTTTGTTTTCCAGATGCAAATGACTGAGTCCTAGAAATATTGAATGCCTTATCCAACTTCACAGTTGTGTAAAGCCAGAAAGAACAAGGACTTATTTTTCTTTGCCTCAGTTCTCCCTCTAGGAAGATCAGTTAACATCTCCTTTATAATTTAAGCTGTTTAGAGATAATTAAAACCAATTTATTTTATGATTAGAGTTAGGTAGATTCAAGTCCCTCTCCTTATTATAGTCCTAACAAACAAATAACAATTAAAAGGGAAAGACCTTGGTAGTTGGAAGTAATAACACCTGACCTCAAGTTCTGTCTTTGCTATTTACTAGCTATGTAATCCAAGTTATCTATATCTCAAAAATCTCATTTATAATTGGAACAACAATATTCGCCCCATCTATCTCACAAAACTTTAGTGTTGCATAAACATGGAATACTATTATTAACCGAGTGAATTTGACTCATGTTGAAGTATGTAATGAGAAAAAAATCAGCTTATTTTTCATAAGGAAATATTTTCTCTTTAGAGGAAAAATGCCTTGAATGTTTTACATTGTAATGATCAACCATGTTCCCAAAGAGAGGGTGAAAAAATTCACTTCCCTCCCTTCTCAGTAGAGGTAAAAGACAATTATCTGGAAATCCACTAGATTGATAAGTTTGAATGATGAATTATTTGTTTTGATGAGCTGACTTTTTTTTCAAAATCCCTTTCCTTTGTATTTTTTGTTGCAAGAGATGGATTGCCATCTTTATTAGACAAAGAGGAAATGACCTAAGATCAAATAAAGGAGAGATATATTTGAAAAGGAAGGTAAAATAAATAAATATATATATATGTTAAAATAAATTTGGAAGTACTGTCATATGAGAAAAGCTCCTTATTATGGATTTATTATATGAAGAAATCATCCCCAGTCTCAGGAGAAAAATGTTTTGTGTAGTATCCACCTGACAAGTTGAGTATGATTTTGAGGTCTTATTCAGCATATAGCACTATATGACAGGTGTCTTTATTATCTCGAAGAAATATTGCTGCTATCACTTGTATAATAAACAACATAAGTGTCTGTGTGATATTGCTCTAGTAATGGAAGGATATGGCCAGTCATTTTTTCATAGCTTTCAATACTTATGCCCCACTATGTTTTAAATGGAGAGCTGTCATTTTTTCTACATGTCAGCAATACAATTGCCCCTATTATTTATGACAGAAATCCCTTGTGAGATATAGCCCTTAAATTAAATAACCTTTCCCCACTTCTTCCCTATTCCACAGTGGAAATAAGGAAACAAATATTTATTAAACATATGCAATGCAGAAGGCATTCTGTGAAGCACTTTGCAAATATTATCTTACCTGATCTTCATAACTCCGGCAAGTATTTCTTATTATCCCCACTTTGCAGTTGAAGAAACTGAGGCATGTGTGCAACCTAATACAGCTTGTAAGTGTTTCAGTCTTCCTGATTTCAGGTCTAGCACCTTACCCATTTTTCCACCTCCATTTCTTAAGCAATATCAGAGAAAAGTGATAGAAAAAAATAAACTTGGGCAATGATTCATCTCCAACAAAGGATAGGTTAGATAAGAATCTTCTCTTCCCATTTTTTCCCTCTTTGTTTACCTTAGTTAGAGACAAATAGGCACTAGACATATGGCCATCAAGAAGGGTAGCACCAGGACACATAACATAAGAGATTTACATTACATTAAATTTAAGAGTTATGAAAAATTCTACTATCTATTCATATTTTTATCTATAGCTATTCATAGTATTATGATTTCCATCTTACAGGTGAGGAAACTGAAGTTCAGAGAAATAAAATGAATTGTCCAAGGTCATATACTCCATGACCATCAGGATAAGGACCCTGTTTTTCTGGCTTCAATATCTTCACTGACCTATATAAAGCTAGTCACCTCTAGGCACAGAAAATAAGCACATTCTTTGCTAGTGATGAGTTCCCGTTCCAGAGGAGCTTCTTCTCCTGTTTGAGCTGAGGCAATTTAGCATTATGGTACTTGAGTTTTCTCAGATCTAAGAAGTGTTCTGTTAAGAGTTATAGTGGTACTTGTCTTCTGCACCTCAATCAGACTTGAGAGGGATGAGGAGGAGAGTGTTCAGTGATTTAATCAGCATCTCTAAATGTTCAGACTAGGGCATCTTTTGCTATCATGCAGATGTTCTGTGTTTAATTCACACTTAGACTTTGATGCTTCCTTATTTTCTAGGAAGTTCCCAAAGGAGAATTAAATAGCTCAGTATGAACAGAGGCATGTTAAGATGTGGGCCTCTAAAAGCTACAATAAAAACAACTTGTGTGCCACCTTCAGCAATGTTATCTCTAGGTTGAATTAAATTCAACTTAGTTTTTGTTTGGTTTTTTTTTTTTGTAGGTAATCAGGGTCATTTGTCCAGGGTCACATAGATAGTATCTGAGGTTGCATATGAACTTAGGTCCTCCTGATTCCAGAGCCAGTACTCTATCCACTCTACCACCTCACTGACCCAAAATTCAACTTCAAATCCAGTATTTACTAAGCATCTGCTAATTAGAAGATATCGGGGTTACAAAAAATAAAAATAACAGGATCCCTATCCCCAAAGAATTTGCAACCTTTTAGTTGGGTAAGGTGTAGGGATAGCAGTTATATCACAAATTACAAATATATACAACATAAATACGTGTGTACACACACAATTCGTAGAGAGGACACACAATTGTATTTGTTGTTCGGTCATTTTCGGTCATTGGTTCTTCATGAGCCAGTTTGGGCAAATATACCCCAGTGGTTTGCCATTTTCTTCTCCAACTCACTTTACAGATGAGGAAACAGAGGGAAACAGAATTAAGTGACTTGCCCAGAGTCACACAGCTAATAAGTGATTTGAACTCAGGAAGGTAAGTTTTCCTGATTCCAGATATCACACTCTATCCACTGTGTCAGCAAACTGTCCCATATACAGTTGTATATGTATTTGTGTATGTATATGTGTGTATACATTTATAATATTTTAAAGATACAACAGGGGAAAATAGAAAGATTGTTCATTTTTAACTAATAAAAACATCAGGATCTTTTTCTTTTAAATTAAACAAAATTTAAAATAATTTTTATTGTCTCTAGAGGACTATTTCCTCACATTTTACGTAATTACTATACCAGTGAGTTTCTGTGGTGATGTGAACATTTTGTACTTATTGACTTTGCATCTTAAATTACTTTTTAAAGTCCTTTATGTGAGTAATGTCCTTGCCCAAGGAAAAGGACAACTTGGGGCAGTTCCCTGAAGGGTAGTCCTGTGATGCTACCTACGAGAGAGACGTGACTCTTGAGTGTCTGGAAGACCTTTGAGCCCATGAAACCTTTTGCATATGGAGAGACTTTGGAGAATCAGAGTTGAACAGAGATGTGCTAGAGAGAAAGTATATAAAGTTTTGCATGGCAAATTGGATCACTTAGAATCTTAGGCACATAGGGAAGGCCATCCCCTACCCTTTCCCTTGATTCCCAATTCCTGTGCCCGAGAAATGACTAAGAACAGATTTCTGCCAAGGGATAATGTTCTCTAAGGATAATATGTTGCTTCTAAATTGAAAAGCTCAATTAATTTCATGTATTCCATCAACTTCCTTAATCTTTATAACTTCCCTGACTTCTATTTACTATTTTCTTTGATAAATATAGTGATCTTTATTTCTGAATCTCTTTTGTGTAAGCCAGTATTAGGTAGGAAGTAGCTAAGCTGTCCAGGAGTAATTAACATTTTACTCTCTCCTTTAGAGTGACCAAGGAAAGTAAGGAATTATTCCAAATTCCTAAAAGAGCATGGGATCATACATTAGAAATTCTTGATGTGTTGTATGTGGATATTCTAGATCTATTCTTCTTGAGGTTAGGAAAGTGAAGGAATGAGTGTTCAGCCATACTTTTCTTGCTCTCACAAATGCATAATTCCCTTGGATAGAGGGTGGGACAGATCTCAGGTCCTATATCTATTTATCCATGTCACACACCAACCAATCTGGGTATGTTCAATGATCATCTATCATATTCCATGTGTAATATCTTTTCCTATAATTTGATTTTTTGCCATTTGTTTTTAAGCTTGCTGTCTTCTAATTATTCTGAGGAGTTCAAAGATTTTTTTAAATGCAATAATTTTGACACATCTGTAAAATCAGACAGGATCGTAAAAAGTGAAGAAACTGATACCTATTTTCAAGACTTGCAAAATATTTGTGACTTTTTGGACAAATAGTTTTTTTTAATATTATAATGACCAGATGACTTCTCTAAAGGTATTCTGAGTTGGTAACCTGAATCCCAAACCCAGTTAATTTGTTTCAAAAAATAGACAAGTTAATTCTATAGATTTAAACACATGGAGAGCTGCAGCACCTGTTCTGGGATTTAAAGTCAGAGAAGACTGCATACTACTTACTGACTCTGGCTGCCTTTAAATAACTCCTAGCAATGAAAATAATTGCTGTTTCAGGAAGGCAGTTGAAAAGACAAATATAGAGTTTCAAATATCTTCTTTACAAATTCATTTTTTATGATTTTATTACTGTCTTTTGTCTTTGGTAATGTCCTTCAAAATAAAACAGGAAATTTCATTCATTCAATAAACATTTTTAAAATGACCTTTTGGTGGTTTAAATAGTCCAGAGAAAAGTAATTCTCAGCCTAATGGGAAGCTTCTGACCTTGCTGAATATAAAAATTTATGATAACCAAATAATACAGAACACAATTTTAAATATTTTTAAAATGTTTGTCATTTTAGCATTATAATTCTTAATTGAAATAATTGTATTACAAACTTAGCAATCACTAAGAAACTTTTCATTACAAGTAAAAACAAAAACTGTGAACTTCTACTACTGCTGTTTGAAAGTCTCTATTAAACTCAAGCAAAGAAAAGTTAGATAGCTTTGAAAATAATGTGTAGGATTTATTATGTAGATTTTCTTGAAATGAAAATTTATTTTATTTTATTGAATCCTATCTTATGTTTTACTGTGTACATGTAAATGTTTTTTTCTTCTCTCATTTTGTATATGTTTAAAATGAATTTTAAAATTTATTTAAAAAACAGAACCAAAAAAAAGTCTATATTAAACTCATTCTGAAAGTAATAAAATTGCTGTTTGTTTTCTCCAGAGAAGTTTTAATATCTTATACTCTTTTCTTTTCTCTTATTTTACATCTCTCTTCCTACCTACTAAAGCATTGTCCTCTCCCCTGCCATTTTAGAAGCCCTCATTTGTTTAAGAAAAAAACAAAAAACACACACAAAAAAAACCAGTGAAGCAAAGCATTTAAGGCATTGTTTTTCTTTATAGCATTATGAATATTTTCCTCCTGATCCAATTCATTTCATCCTACCTAAGTTCATACAAATTTCCCCATTTTTCTTTGAATTTGTCATGTATCATTTCTTATGGCACAATAATATTTCATGACATTCATATATCAGATTTTTTTCAATCCTTTTCCAATTGATGGGGAATCTTATTTTGTTTTTAGTTTTTTATCCCACAAAATATTTATGCATGTAATGACAGTCTAAAACATGTTCAGAGCCCATCAGCTTGCTCAGATTCTGTCTTCCTATAAGAAGCCTATAAGAGCCTGAGAATATGCTTCCCCATTAGTCATGATGATGTGTAAAAAAACTACCTTAAAGGGACAACAGAACATACATTACTATTCTGTACCTAATTTCCACTGACTAATCACATAATTCATTAGAAAGAGCTTTTTTATGAGCTGTTTAGATGGGACAATCCATGTCTTCCAAAATGAAAAAAAAAAAAAAGAAAACTCGAGTCAGTTTCATCTTCCCCTTTTCCTCATTCTTATCTAAGAAAGTTCAGTGACTTTTTTCATCTTTTGCTTGACTATGGTACAAGCACCTTCTTCTCTCTGAAACCATAACACTCACCTACCCCCCAAAAAAGGCCTTGATCTTAGACTTTTTTATTTATTAATTTCCATTCTAAAGAGTAGTCTGTCCACCTTCATCCAGAGACTGAGCCAGAAGAATCTAGGATTCAGAATCCAGAAGAGGTGACATAAATAACATCAATATAAGGGCATAAATATTGTTACTATCAAATAATATTACCTATTACCTGCCTTAATCCTTAAAATCCTCTTCTTAATAATCCTGGGCCATCTCCAGTCATCCTGACCAATATCTGGTCATGCCTCCAGAGGAGAAAATGAGGCTGGTGACTTTGTACAGCCCTCTCTCATTCAAATCAAAGTCAATTGCAAATCATGTCATCTCCCTGAAGCCATGGTTCTCTTTGAGGATGAAGGATAAACCACAATCTTAATAATGCTAATAACATCAGACTGTCCTTGCATTCTTCTTCAGATATTTGCTCTCCCAATATCAGATTACCTGCCTTCTAGGGGAGGGACAGAAAATTTAGAATTCAAAAGGTTATGGAAGTGAATGTTGAAAACTAAAAAAAATAATTAAAAAATAAAGGATCTTATTTTTTGTAAATTAATTTTGTAATTAAAAAAATAAAGTAAATGAAGCCTTCAAAACAAAAAGATACTCTCAATTAGGCTGTACTTTACTACCCCCCTAAAATCCCCTTCCTGGGATTTTACCTAGTAAAGGAACCTAGATTGAACTGGATCTCAGCTCCTAAAGTCCTTGTCCTATTCACTGAAGTTTATGGCAAGATTTTGAAAGGTAAATTAACCAGAATAAGTGGTATTCTTGCCCAGACTGTCAAGGGTGACTGGAATATTATGACCAGGCCTTGCTCTCTCTCTCTCTCTCTCTCTCTCTCTCTCTCTCTCTCACACACACACACACACACACACACACACACACACACACACACACGCACGCACACCCCAACACCCCTTTCTCTTAAAAGCAAAAGAACCTTTTAGCAAGTCTGTTGATGGAAAAATCCCCCAGGGTAGCAGGTTTGCTGCCCTCTTATCTCGATTAAAGATGCTTTATTCCTCCACTCATGGGTTTGATTTATTTCAGGACTTGACAGGTGTTACAACTAGCCCAACACTGATGCTTTTGGATGTGACTTTTGGGAACCCAGTCAAGTGGTAGCTGTGGAAAAAACTCATGCAGAAGAGATGCCACTTTCCGAGGTGAATTTGGTAGAACCAATACTAAGTAAGAACCAAGAACCAACTAAATTCTTTGCCTATTCCTCTAGAGACTGAAGTGCTTTGTAAGGGAGAGTATGCCCTGAAGAAAGGTTTGTACTTTGTTCTTGCTAAATCTTTGAAGTAAATATCCCTTTGGAAGTTACCTGGCACTGGATTGTTAAATGGAACTAAAGTGCTAGTGAGTAGCCTCTAAAAATGGAGGCAAGACAGCTGGGGGACATTCAAGCTAATGGGGCTAGACACACATGACCCCCTCCTAGGGTACCCTGGAACACCTGTGGGGGTGATGTAGCAGACCAGACTCTGGGAGAGGAAGCAAGAACAAATATATTATATTTACATATGGACTCTTTCCATTTTTGACTTCTTTGAGATAAATATCTAGTTGATTTTATTTACTTTTACTACCTATGTTGATAAAGGTTTATTTAAAAAGTGATCATAGAAGGCACATGGCTGGTGGGGAGAACTAGTTATTATTCTCTTTGAACTGGTTACTATCCTCTGTGTTTCTGCAACATGATCCCCTCCAGGCTTCTCACTTTGAGGCATCACTTTCTCTGCAGACAATGCCCTTAGAGATACTAAAGGGAGTCACTACATTGTCTATGGTTTTCCCCTTGGACTTTCCATCATTCTCCCACCAATTTCTCCTGATCCATTTACTGATATACATTAGCTGTCTCCCAAAAGACTCATCCTCCTCCTTCTCCTCTCTTTAAAATGAGTGGAGAAACATTGGAGGAATTCTCAGGTAGAGAAGCATTGGGGAATTCCTCCTGTCCACTAGGGGGCATAGATCTCCACCAATTTTGGATTACAGTTAACTGTTTTATATTAGTTGTACCTGTTTGCAAAATGCTAAATTGCAAAATCCCAGTCTAAGGGGAAAAAAACAAAAACAAAAACCTTTTCCTCCATGATAAGGAATGAACCTAAATGCTTAAGCACTAGTCTCTCACTTAGCTCTCCTGGCAGCTTTGGAAGAAAAAACTGCCTAAAATGGGCTTAACTTTTTTTTTATTTATGTGTGGATACCAAAAATAATAAGATACATTTCTACCAAATTAACCCGATGCTACAGTCTCCCCTTTCAGTATTACTCTTACCAGGGTACTCGCAAAGAAAATGAGAACTGTTGTTGAAGAGTAGACAAAGAAAGAGTCAGAGGTAATAGAAGTAAACCTCCTTTTCCCATTTTATCCCCTTCTTTTTCCAGTTGCCACTTGCCCCATAGAAGGAAAGGGAACAGGAGAATGAGCCAAAGTGATGGCAAAGAAAATCAGAGGGCTATTTCCCTCCAATGCATACAGCATCTTAGAGAAGTTTAAACCTAATTTTTAAAACAGTAGGATCAAAATCATCTTCCTAAGCACTAGAACTCCCGTTGTTGTTCCTCCTTCTTTCTCTTCTAAATAAACTAAATTGGGGCCATAGAATCTCCTACTTCATCATTCAGTCTGTAATTAATGCTTTCTGACAGACTTACTGACATGACATGATCCTTAAATGGGACAGGTTCCCAAAGCTTTTAGCTTCAAGTAATTTCAATTTCTACCTTGAAATATTTCTAGCTACTCTCCAGTACCTTAGGTGGAGAGAATCTTCCAGGAGAACAGTGAATTCAGGCTATTAAAGTATCAGTGGTTTGTATATATGATAGATGTGGAGGAAAGACAAGGAAAACTCCATGGAGGGGAGAGGGAAGTATTTATGTTTGCAAATCTCCATGTTAGAAAGCAAGTTCTACTGTGAGGAGACAATGAAAGGCTTTATTGTCTTATTTTATTTTTCCAATAATCAGCTCTGTAGAGGCTCTTCTTTCAGGCAAGAAATCCCACTTAACTAGTCAATTTCCATGCTCAAACTTGGCAATAGAAAAAAAAAGAGATGAAAACAATCAAAACTCAAATAATTCACCCTCTTAGATATACCCTTTAATAATGAAATGTTGACTCTCCCACGAGAAATCCGCAAAAGCAGAAAGTCTGGACTGCTAAAGGACTGAGAAACTGAAATAGCTTGAATCTCAGAATTGCCTGTGAAGACAAGGAAGTTGCCTCTAGGGCACAATCTATATTCTTACCTTGTGCTAGGTCACTTGTCTGTTCAAGATTCCCGAAGTATGGGAGGTGAAACTTAATGAAGCCAAACTAATCATGCTAAGATAAGATGGAATGACTGAAAAAGGTATCACACAGCAGCATCAGAGGTAGATCTGAATGAATCCTTCCTGATTCCATGGCAAAATGCTTTTAAATTGAATTGCTTTCTTTTAAACTTGCAGGTACTATCTCTCCTGATACATAGAGCAAAGATCCAGGTGTTCTGGGTACGTAGCCTAATTCTGCTACTCAACTCTCTGAATGAGTCATCTGTTCCAGTCTCTTATCATCTGTGAAATGAAGGAGTTTGATGGAAAAGTCCTTTTCCACATCTAAATCCTAGGATCTTTTGTGAAAGCTGCCAAAAAATCCCAACTTTCTCTTTAAATACCCAAGTTTATTCTCTCCTCTCTCTGCCCCTTATAGCGTCTGTTTCTCTGTTTGTATCTCTACTCTCTTTTCTTCTTTCCTCCTTCCCTCCTTATAATACCTTTACTCTGTCTTTCCTCTCTTGAATCTTCTCGCTTTTCTTTCTCACAATGTAACCACACAATGTATCGACAAAATGCACCATTCTTTGCTTCATGCCTAGGATTTGTTTCACTACATTCTAATCTGAAAAGGAAACACACACACACACACACACGGAAAATCAGCTAGACATTGCCTCTCAACAGATGTTGAAACCTCAGATCACAGTTCAGGGAGGAAGGAGCAATTTATTGACATCATCTGTCAGAAGTCAATAAGCTGTCATTCAGCTTTCAATGGTCCCAAACAGGTGCTTGTTTCTTTATCCCCACAATATCCAAGACTCCCAAGAGGGTATTGACAGGCCCCATGTCAGTCTTTAGTGGTTCCACTAACAGGTGTTTCTCTCTATAACCAGACAACAGGTGTTTTGCTGATGTATCCTGCCAATAGCCAGGGAACTAAAGGAGAAAACAAAACCAATTTTTGAAAAGTGATTACTGTAATTAAGAACAGTGGTAAGGCACATGATATACAGACATATATGCACACACAGACACACACACACACACACCTTGTTCCAACTCTCAGACCTTCAAGCTGAAGAAGAAATCACGTTATATTTACTAAAGTGTTAAAGGTTTCTATTTTAGAAAACAATTCAAATATCGATTGAGCCACTTTTTATGTTATGTTTTATACTTTCCACATTGCATTCATTTACTCATGATTTTTTCTAGCCATTCAGTACTATTCCTGGAAACTTTTAGTGAATAGTATCGTGCTAGGTGTTGAGGCACATGAAATATGGAATACAATGGTTATTAGCAAGATAGACAACATATACTTGGACAGCTAAGTAGAAACATGATTGTTAAACCTATCTCATATCTTTTATCATGATGCATCTCTTAGCCAAAGAAAATGACTTCGCAGGTTATGATGGGAAGGAGGGAGGGAGGGAAGGAAGAAAGGAGGGACGGAGGGTGGAAGGGAGGAAAACATAATACTTAATGCTGAGTATGATACATACCCTTTTCAATCTACGTTTCCATATTCAAGAAAGTGAAATTCCTTTATGTGATCATTGTCTTTTATTACTCCATCTCTCCCTATATTGCATTGCTTTTGAACCTCCTTTTGGTTCTCATCATGCCCTCCCAACACACCAACCCTCAGTTTTTTTAGGCAGTCGAGTTCCCTCTTGATTTCGAGCTCTACGCACACAAGATCAACTTTCCACTCTCAATTATTCCATTGTCCCATAATTATCAAATTTTGTTAAAATTCCTGGCTTACTCCCACCATCCACTTAATTTTTTCCTATTCATATGCTTCTGAATGGAGGTGGAAGAAGTCTTGAACCCAAGCTCCCTAGATCACATATTATAGTAGTAAGGAAATAATTTACTTCTCCCTAATCAGTTATCTATTCCACTCACCATAGTGTTTATTCCCAATCTGTTCTTCTCACGTTAAATGTCCCACACAATTTTTTACCCCACTATCTCAGCTCAACACCTCACACTTCAACAAAGAATTGAGGTAACATGGGGCAAATTCCCTTTTTATCCCAAACCCCTCATATCATATACACCTGATATTAGAATGCAGTATTTCCTCTTTTTTTCCCCACTCTCTGATGAAGAGAGAATCCTTCTTCTTGCCCAGATTAATCTCTTGAGCCAATTCCCTTTTAATTGCTGCAAATGATTTTGAACTTATATGCCCTTTCCACTTTATTTGATTTCTTTGGAGGTGGTTGTATCATTTAATCACAGGGATGTTCAGTGTCTTTTGGAGACATAATTGCAAATAATTGAATTGGTTTGTATTTGCAAAATGCCTAGACCAATTCACAGATTCACAAACGATACATTAGTGTATCTGAATTTCCATATCCTCTCCAATAATGTCATTTTTATTTATCAAACTGATACTTAAGGTTGAATCTCAGAGTTGTTTTAATTTACATTTCTCTTATTAACGATTTAGAGGATTTTTCATATGATTGTTGATAACTTGCATTTTTTTTTCTTTTTAGAACTGCCTATTCACACCTTTTGATTATTTCTGTGTTGAGAAATGGCTCTTGTTCTTAGGTCTTTGAATTATTTCTCTATATATATCTTGGGTATCAGATCATCATCAGAAAAGACTACTGCCAAGTTTCATTTCCCAAATAATTGTTTCTCTTCTAATTCTAGCTGTATTAGTTTTATTCACACAAAATTTTGACATTGATCTCAATTCCATTAACCAACTTTTCTAACTTTTAAACAATACTAGTTTTGATCATTTCAGCACTGTGATGTATTTGTAGATCTGATAGTACTAGATCCCCTTCCTTTACACTTTGTTTTGTACAATTTCCTTAGAAATTCTTAGCATTTTACTCCTTTAGATAATTACATGCCTAGGTCTATAAAGTAAGCATTTGGATCTTGAATGGAATGCAACAAGTCTGTAAATTTTGTCATTTCTGGTTTGTTTGATTGTTTCTTTTGATTGTTTCAACCATGGAAAATTTTAAAATTCAAATTATTTGAGTATATATTTATTTCTGTAAAGGATGGGTATTCCTGTGCAAGACTTTTATGTGGGGTCTCAAATACTTTTTAACATTCTATAATTATTTTGAACAGATTTTTTTCTATATCTTCACATAGAATAGAATAATTACTTTTTAGGCAAGAGTTATTATGTTCCGCTTTTCTGGAATAATGATTTTAATTAATCTTATATGAATCAGTAAATTCTCCAAGTAAAGCATCATATCTGCAAAAATGATACTTTTGTTTCCTATAGATCTATGTTTATTCCTTCAAATTTTTTCTCTTCTACTTGCCATAACTAGCATTTCTAGTATTATATCAAATAATTGTAGTGACAGTAGATAATCTTGCTTTACCCTTAATCATTCCACATAATACTGGCTTTAGATTGATACTACTTAACATATGTAACAGCAGGCAAAGTGGAATCTTTTTATTTTCTTTTTGGAGTTCTGCTTCCCAGGCTCAGGTTAAATTGTGAGCCTCTGAAGTCTCAATCTCCTTTGAAACCTGATGGGTCATAATGTGCTGAGTCATGTAGGTTTCATGCCTATTGACTCTGAATCAATCAGGAGCTGAATCTTTGTTATATATACTTCGTTGGTATTTTACTTTGGGAGATGACTTAAAAGAAAGATCATGCTATTACCTGGTTGAAACTCTGAGTGGCCATATGTTCAGACCCTCTGATTGCTCAGATGTAAAGCTTTTCTCAATCCAGGAATATATGAAAAGCATACAGCAGTATTGCTTTGATTTAGGCAGTAGAGCCCTATCAGTTGGCCTATATTTGTCTGCTTATATTTTCTCTGCCTTTTCGCTGTTTGTTGAATGCAATTAAAAGATTGTTGGCCCCTTCAATGACTATCTTTCCTAGTAAAACAGATCTAAGAACTTGTGCTAGCAGTCATCCTGGATGTGCCAGTGTGGTTGCTGTTACAACATGTTAAGGAAAAAGTTATTTTTTTTTTAACATATGTGCTATATACTTCATCAAAAAACCTTACATCCATTGATATAATCAGGATTTTTTTTGTTTTTTACTACTAATGTGATTTATTGTGTTTATAATTGTCCTAATCATATCATATCAACCTTGCCTTTTTGGTAGAAATCTACCTGGTTATAGCATAACTAATTTAATGTGTTGTTGTAATTTCTTTGCTAATATTTTATTCAATATGTTTGTGTTAATATTCATTGTAGGTATTTGTGTATAGTTTTCTATCTTCGATTCATATTTCCTTGGTATCCATCAGGATCATATTTGTTTCATGGCAACTTAGTGGGGTGCCTTTTCCTATTTTTTTTAAAACAATTGATAGAATTTGGAATTGATTTATCTTGGAATGTTTGCTAGGATTCATTTATAAATCAATCTGGTCCTGGGATTTTTTTCTTTGTGGTTCATTCAAGTTTTCTTTTTTCCCCTCTGAGATTGGGTTATATAAATTATCCACTTGTTTTTCTCTTAATGTAGACCACTTACTTTAGGGAAATATTAATCTTTTTTATCTATCGCTAGTTTGGTTGACATATAGCTTTTCAGAATGGTTTCTGATAATTTCCTTTGTTTCTATTTAATCTGTTGTAAATTTCCCTTTTAATTTTAATTGTCATTTCATTTTTGTATTATTTTATTTCCCCCTCTTCTTTCATAAATTACCTATTACTTTATTATATTAGTTTTTTTAATCAATTCCTACTTCCACATGTCAACTCAACATGGATCTTTCTGCTTTTAATTTTCTCTTCCCTTTCGTTTCAGAATTTTTGTGTGTGTGTTAGTTACCAAAAACAGTCGGTGTTTGTGTTACTTTTCTAGCCTATTTAGTATTCTAATTTTGCTCTTTTTCCTTCTATTGAGAAGAGTATTGAGAGATGACATAAGCAACAAGACAGAGGAATAGACACTATCTCCATTCATCATGACTTCTCAAACCTCTCCAAAATATGAATTCTGAACAAGAGATAAAATAATTTCAGCTATCTCTATGCTCTAAGACACCAAGAACTCTGACAACGTAAGAATCCAGGGAATCAACAACATAGATAACATCCCTAACTCTTAACGTTCACTCAGCAGCCATCTTCTACCAAAAGCCATGCTCTTGTATAGCTGTATAAGCTTACCCACAGATTTGCAAAAAGTCTCTCAATTCTCCCCTCTTTCCCCATTCCCAATCCTTGGAAAACCAAAATGGAGAAGTTTGCACTAACTGGGACTGTAACAGTTTGTCCTGCAGCAATACTTACCTCAAGAAGAACAAATGAAACTGAGGCAGAATGCTCACATGAGTAGAGTGTCTCATGTTCCACTAAGCCTAAGAAAAAGTGAACTGGCATCTAACTGGAACTAGTTCTGTATACACTCAGAACAAATGCTAGAGGTGGTAAAATAGGGATGTTTTTAGTATGGGAAAGGGCTGAGATAGCTTTGATGTCCAATCTCTAGGTAACCTGAAATCAAAGGGGAAGGAGTCAAAAAGTGAGCAAGGAAACATGACTGAAATTTCTGAAGCTGTAGTATAAAAGAAAATTGAGTTAAAGAACATGAGCTTAAGCAGATACACCAACAGGAAATATAACAAGAGGGAATATAACCTCCAGATCAGCTAAGCACTCCCAACAATCTGTGGAAAAAAATATTACAAGAAAAGGGAAAATGAATCAAGATCTGATGAGTCAGAGAGTCCTGTGGATTCCCCAGGGAACATGAAACAGAATGTTCCCAAAATGTTTAAAAGAAAAATAAAATTTTAAAAAGCAGAATTTATGACTTGAAGAGCAGAAAAAAAAGTGACAGAATGGGGAAAAAACTGGAAAACACATGGGAAAGCTCACTGAAGAAAATAAGGCTAATTAATTTAGACATGCAAAAGCAAAAGACAATATAGAAGAGAAGCAAAAAGTAAAACGTTAAAAGAAAACATGTTCTCCATTGAAGGAAAATATATGGATCTCAAAGATAGGGTTCATAGAGAGAAGTTAAAGATTATGGGTCTCCCAAAATAACACAAATCAAAAAACCTAAACACTAGAATTCGAGGGAAAATATGCAAGAAAACTTCTTAGAGTTTAATATAGAAAAAGTGTCAATTGAAATAATTCATAGATATACCCCAGTGTTGAGGTAAAAGGAGAGCTCTGCACTACAAACTCTGACATAGTGGTTCAATTTTATAATCCCAGTGAAAAACAACAAAGTTTGTAAGCAAGTACTAAGATTATAATTAGTAAAGAATGTCTTTAAAATGTCTGCATTTATGCAGACTTTTGTGCCCTAGAACATGATAAATTTTTGTAATAATAGGATTGTATATTCTTTCCTATTTCCATTACATAATTACTAATGATCTAACATATATACACATGTTTATGTATATATAGATATACATGTATATACACACATATATACATATATTCTTTTTACTAAGTAGTATTCAAATCCTTAATTTTTCCTGTATATCATTTTGTTTGATATCATAGATTCTTCTTTACCTAAATTCATACATTTGAAGTCCTCACATATAATAATTTGCCACTTTCTATAATTTTATTAACTTTTCCTTTAAATATTTCCATGTAAGCTATAAATCAGAACTATAACTCTGGATCCCCAAAGACAGGGATCAGTCTTGTGGGCTTTCAGGTGCTACTTACTTTGCCCTTACTCTGAGTCTTCCTTAGGAATACCAGTATATAGTATTTATCTAGTACTCTAGAGGAAAAACACTGATTTGAATCAGATAAAGCATATATGCACAAGTTTGGTAGAGAAGTACATTAAAATCAAGAGGAAAAGAGGCAAAAGAAGGTGGGGGGAAGGCAGGTTAGGAAGGAGAAGAAAATTAGGGATGGGATAATTACTAAGAAAACAAGCAGTAACAATGGAGCACAGATCTTACACTGGGGATCATGTGGAAAGAAAGTGTAAGAAGTAATAGGTTGTGGCCAAGGTAACAAGAAGAGGGGTAGTACAGTAGGAGTAGATTACTTCTGTTATCAACTACTCATATCAAACATCTTAATCATCTTATTTGGAAAGAGTGGGGGAAGATGTAGGAAAAAAATATAAAAGTACCTAATGAAGATAAATACACAATTAACAATGATTACTTTTAATGTGAATGACATGAACTCACAAAATAGAAGATAAAGTGTGTTAAAAAGCAGAATCCAATATGTTGGATCTTTTTAAAAAAAAAAAATACCTGAGAGAAGTTTCATAGAGAGTTAAAACAAGATTTTAGAGCAGAATTTGTTAAGCCTCAGGAAAACTCAGAAAAAGCAGGGATATCAGTATTTTCAGACAAGGAAACAGAGGAGGCATAGTTAAGACACAACAGCAGGTATATTATAAGATGCTTAAAGGCAACGTAGATATTAAAACAACATCAACGACTAAGTGGAATGGAATTCTTTCCCTCCTCTGCCTCTTAGAAGTCTAGCTTTCTTCAAGCCATAGAATAAATGCCACCTTCTGCAGAAGGTCTTTGCTAGATTGCTTAATTGCTAGTGCCTTGAATGCCTATTCATTTACGTATTTTCTCCCCTGTTAGATCATCAACTCCTTGAGGACAGAGACTAATCTTAACTTTTCTATCTGTAAGGCTTTGTATAGTGTCTAGAATGTAATGAACCACTTAATCTTGTTGCTAGGTTAAATGAATGCAACTAAACTCAGTCCCTGAACCACTGTACTTATTCCTTAAAGAAAAATTTAGGATATAATTGGTCATTTGAAGTAAATCATAATCATAGTGACTGTAGGGCCAAGATATACTCTCTCCAAAACTTACATACGTTGCTCCAAATAAAACATCCAAATCATATGTTTTCAGTATGGCAGCTAAAATCCTTTTGTTGGTTCAGCATGTATAGACACCTTAATAGTGGTATGAATAAAAGGAAAGGTCTCATTCATTGAAGTGCTGAGGAAATAAAAATGGATAAAACAAGATGGAGTATATGTTTCTGTCTTATCCCAATAATAGACTGAGCTCCATGAGAACGCAGAATGTCTCATTGAAATTTGTATTTTCCCTACTGCCTAGCAAAATGCATTTAATTCAGTCCTTAATGGTTGTCAGTTGATTGATGTTATAGAGAGGATAAGTGTGTCGAATCTAGCCAATTCCCCCCTTGTGGATGTGATCTGAATAACTGTTCATATTTTAAAGACCTGTGATATCCTATATTTGAGAACTCCCTCAGCAGTACAGTTCATAGCCACTCTATGAATTCCAGCCTTAAAGTTTTGTCAGAGGATGAGAAAGTTTTAATGATCTGCCCATAGTCATATGTAGATGTTTGAATTGAACCCAGATCTATGATTCTGAGTCCAGCTCCTCTCTCTGCCATGTCTTTCCTATAAATATCATGGCAGTCAAAATAGGAAAGGTATGTCAGGCCTTGGCATTTCATTGCATAGCAGCCCCTTTGTGTTTATGAGGTGCCCTTCTCTTCCACACCATCCTTTCAGAAGAGGCTCAGATATCCTCTTATTGCTTCCATCCACCATGAGGATACTTTTAATTGGCTGCTGAGTCAGAATTCTCTGGATATAACAAAGGACAATCTCTGCCCTTTGGTTTTTTTCCTTATGTCTGTACTTGAGGTATGAGACTGATTCTCTGATCTCTGGAGGACTAGTGGATGGATGGTCTTCTTTTCTCTGGGTTAGTCCAATAGCAAGTAACCTCTTTGGCAAGCCTGTATCTGGTATGATGTTGTCTCTTTTTAGTCTTTCTGTCAATTCAGAACCTTGAGAGATTTTGAAAGGTAGCTGACAATTTTCTTCTTCTTAAGACCAAGACCAAGTATTGGGTTACGGAAACAGGTATAGTAGCAACATTGGGAGCAGAAAAGTGGGGAGCTTTCTACTGAGAAAAGAGGGTGAGAAGAGGGAGAGAAAATGGGGGGGATTATTTATTGTGCTTTAGACTTTGTTCAGGGGACATGAAATGTAAATAGCTAATCAGCAGCCATGTTGCAAATGTACCAACAAGGCCTTCATACTAGCCACTCCACCGTTTGGAAAAATTCTATAATATTTAAGTGCTTAGCAGTTTCCTTTCTGTATGAGAATCAAACTGCTTGTCTCATATTTGATTTATGTAAAAAAAGGGTGGTAGTGATAGTGGTCTGAAATAGAGGACTACCAAGCATTCCTGATGAATAAAACAGAGCTGAAGAGAAAATTTGACATTCAAACAAAAAAATTCAAGATAAGCATAAAAAGGTAGTCATGAAATGATAATTATCAGGGACTCAATAGAGTTGAACTGTTCACATTCCTATATGGAGAAATGACACATTTAATGCCTAAGAACTTTGTCTTTTTATTAGGGCAGTTAGAAGAAGTCTGCATAGATAGAGGCCATAGGTTTGAGCTAACTGTGTTGAGATGATCTCAAAAAAGAAAGAACGTAAGGGTAAGAAAGAGGGTTGAACTAGGAGAACGAGTAAGGAAGAGGTAGAATAGACAAATTTTCTCACATAAAGGAGGCATCAAAGAGTTTTTACAGTGGAGGGAGAAATGGGGGGTTCTACCAGACAGTGATTGAGACACATCAGAATTGGTTCAAAGAGGGCAAATATAGATTCACATTTAGTTAGGTATAGAAATCTATCTTTTCCAGTAGGGAGAGAGAAGGGGAAGGGGACAAGAGATAGGGAGGGGGTGGAGATGATGAAGGGGAGGGCAGATTTGAGTATGCAGTGATCAGAAGCATGACAGACTTTTTGAGGAGGGACAGGATAAAAAGAGAAACAGAAGAAAATGGAATGGAGGGAAATAATAAAGTTAATGATCAAAACTGTAAATGTAAATGGGATGAGGTCACCCACAGAATGGAATCAGAGAACAGAATAAATTGAAATGAGAATCTGATAATATGTTGTCTACAAGAGACACACTTGGGACAGGAAGACATACATAGTACACAGAGTTGAGATGAAAGGCTAGAACAGAGTATACTATGACTCAGCTGAAATGAGGGAGGCAGGGGTTGGTAATCATGGTCTCAAATGAAGCAAAGGCAAAAATAGACCTCATTCAAAGAAATAATAAGGGAAACTACATTTTACTAAAAGGTGCCATAGATGATGACATAATATCAAAAATTATACAGCAAATTTCTCTTATAATGATCTTATTTCTTAAATATATAGAGAATGGAGTGAAATTTATAAAAAAATAAGAGCCATTCCCCAATTAATAAATAGTCAAAGGATAGGAACAAGCAATTTTAAGGAGAAGAAATCAAAGCTATTTATAGTCATTTAAAAATGCTCTAAATCACTGTTGATTAGAGAAAGGAAAGGGATACCACTTCACATCTATCAGAAATGACAGATGCTGGAAGGTGATGAGAGAAAATAAACACAATAATGAAGTATTGGTGGTCCAACATTGTCCTAGTATCCTGGAGAACCACCTGGAACTGTGCCCAAAGGACTCTAAAATTCTACATACACTTTGATCCAGCAATACCACTTCTAGGTCTGTATCCCTAAGAGATCAGAGGAGAAGGAACTTAATGTACAAAAAATATAACTGTTTTTTGAGGTAGAAAAGAATAGGAAAATGAGGGGGATGGTCATCAATCAGGCAATGGCTGAACAAGTCATGGTATGTGATTGTGATGGAGTACTATTGTGCTGTAAGAAATGATGAAGGGGGTCGTTTCCAGGAGGAAAAAAAAGTGGCAAGAACTATATGAACTGATGCAAAGCGGAAGAAGATCATTGTACACAGTAACAATATTACAACGATTATAAACCGTGAAAGACTTGACTACTCTGATCAATACAATGATCCAAGACAATTTCAAAGGATTCATGAAAAAATTGTACCCATTCCGGAGAGAAAAACTGATGAATTGAGTGCACAATAAAATACAGTTTTCTTTGCCTTTTTTAATGACAGGGCTAATAGGGAAATATGTTATGCATGATTTCACATATATAATTGTTAACTAATTATTTGCCTTCTCAGTGGATGAGGAAGGAGTGGGAAGGAGAGAATCTGAAAGTTAAAATTTAAAAAGGAAAATAATGTTAAAAATAAAATAAAAAGACATCTCTTTGCCATCTCCTCCCCTGCCTCTTTGCTGGGGAAAGTCTCTTAAATCAGAGCCAAAGGAAGAATTGCTCCTCAGGAATCTAAAGCAGGCATAATAATGTAGTATGAAGGGGTCTAATTTCCCTATTAAGTGGACAGGCAAGTTCAAAACAATGAAATCAGGGCAAATAAGGAGAGTAGAAAAAGGGACTGGTGATGGCTGTAAGCTCCTGTGTCCTCAGCTTATTGACCCTAGCTAATTATCTGCTAGATCTGTATATGTGAAATCAATGGATATTATCTGCAGTGAAAAGGGCAGGTTTTCATTTCCATGGCTTCAGATGAAAACAGGAAAAGAGAAGACGTAGTTACCCAAGAAACAACTTCAGAAACCAAACCAAAGTTATCGAAAAAACATTCTTGTCTGTGTGAATCTGATGGACAAGTATCAGTTATTTCTTGGAGGATGTTCCTGGGATTGTTTCGTCTTTGTTTTTACAATATATCTTTCCAACTCCAACGGGATATTTTTTTGAACAAGCAGCCTCAGATAATTTCATTTCATTCCCAAGGTTCTATGTAAATTCTTTGGGGATGGGAAAGTATCTGTTGTGGAAGGGGGTATTGTCAAGAACATTAGGAGAAACCATTCACTTGTGGTCCCTACCTTAGTGTCAATTTTCTAGGTTATTTTCTTCCCAAGAGCCTGCTACTGCTTTGACTTTGGGACTAAAGAAAATTAAGTACCCTATTTTTACCCACAAAAACATAGTCTATGTCAACATGCCAATAAATGAGACAGAAAATTCAGCTTTGATCAAATTACTTTCTGAACAAATGATCTTTGGGCTGGTCGGTAATTGAGTAACGCTTCTATATTTGAGCAACTTCTAGTTCTGTTTTAGCTGGTGATACTGTGAGAGTGTCTCAACTGCTGTTTTTTCCCCCTTCTCTTTCTAGTTCCTAGCATACAGTTGCATCTGGAAGCATGCATTGTTTTTCTCTTTTCAGTAACATTCTCCTTTCTTGTCTGCCTGTACTCTTTGTGGGAGTATATTAAACAATAACCAGAACTGGAAGTGTTGAGAAATAATATTTCTATGGAGGGAAAAAACAAGCAAACTTTCCAAACCTTCTCTTTAGGAAAGTGGGTAGAAAAGCTAAGGACTTTCTTAAGGGAATGCATTAGGAATGATAACCAAACTTAACCATCACCTAGATTAGATTATTGCCATCACGACCCCAGAAGTGAAAGGTCTCATGTTCCCAAAATAGTAGTACTATGAAATATCCTTTTCTATTCTCTTCTTGAGGTGAGTGTGCAAAGGAGGAACAGGGTTATGATATTTTTGGAACATTAACTCCCAAATTATACTTATTGTGATCTTTTTCCTTGTTTAGTATTTCAGTGAATGTTACTTTTAATCATCTTGGGGGAGACAGCCATGTTAGAGGGCATAGAGGAACTATGCCAGTTTGGACATCTGTCGTTATAAGCCAGAAATGGCTTGTATATTAGATTAATGTTAAATTAAATAAAATTGTTTCTGGCAGATTTATGCCCAAGTACACAAAGTATAGCATTGACATTTTTTTCCCTTCAACCCCTCTCACTCAGCATATAAAAATCTTTGGAGTTTTCTCCTTCTCTCTCACAAACAGAATAGATCCCCTAAAATGTTTAGGATTTACCTCTTAAAGTAGATTGTAAAGCTCTGTCCAAAGACTTGGGGGGGGGGGGGAATGGGGTTAAACAACATAGAGGGTCAAACCATGTCAGATTAGGAATAATAAACTTTTCAGATTGCAATAACCGAGAAAAGGAGATGTTTCCTAGGACATGTCAACTCTTGCCGTTTCTACCATGAGAAGATGTCTCTCATGTGACTCCTCTACATTCACAGAATTACATTTCAGTTCAGGATCTAATCACTTCTCACCTGACTACCACAATAACCTTCTAATGATCTCCTTGCCTCAAGTCTCTCCCCATTCCAGTACATCCCCCGTGCTGACAAAATAGTTTTCCTTAAGTGCAAATCTGCTTATATGACCTTCACTCCCACCCCAATCCAGCACCACCTGCTGCCACTCAACCAGCTCCCGTGGCTTCATATTACCTCCTTGTTTAGCTTTTCAAGCTCTACACAACCAGACCCCCAACCTATCTTTTCTGCTTCATTGGACAACTTTCTCCCTCCTACACACTCTGAAATGCAGTCCAAAAGATCTTCTCTCTCTTCTTCACAAAAGCATGATACTCCATCTCCCAAGTAAAGATTTCTTTGCAATAGCCATCCCTCCATGCCTAGAATGCACCCCCTCCTTAACTTTACATTCAATTCAAAAAATACTTATTAAGTGCTGGCTACATGCCAGGCACTGGGGTAAGGAACTTACAATCTGAGTAAAAAAGACAACACACAAGGGTAGGAGGAAAACCAGGGGGTACCTGGCACAGTAGTTTGTGATTCCTTGAAGTTAAAACCAAACGGAACTGCTGATGGAAACTAGAACTGCCCGGAAGTTTGTGAGCTCTCTATAAAGGAAGGCTTTGGGAGGAGCTTAGTTCAGACCTTCAGCCCTCCAATCAGGAGGAAGATTCAGTTGATCTTGAGAAGGTGTTGAGGATCAAAACCTGAGTCATTTTTGATGGTGATGAGACTTCAGGTGATCAGCTGTAGGGAGGGGAGGAGGCACATTGTTCCCAAACAGAGCAACTGTTGGAAAATGGAGTTAAAACTTCCTGTAATATGCTACTCAAGCACCATCTTCTGGATGAAACCTTTCCAGATTCCTCTCCCCCCAAAAATACGTTATATTTAACTATTTCACATTTTTTAACTTTATGTTTCTGATGTATATACTTATTTCCTTGTTTTCTCACCCCCTGAGAATGTAAGCTCTTTGAGAATGAAGGATGCTTTGTACTTGTATCCCTTGTACCTAGCACAGTGCTGGGGACACTTAAGAGATAGATATTGATTGAATGGTTAATCAAAGTAGGTTTAAGAAGCTGTAGATTTCTAGAGGCTCAAGAACAGCTGGACAATGTCTCTAAAGTTGGGGTCAAGCAGGTGCATGGTGTTGGTTTGAGAAAAAGGGGTCAAGAAGTAAAGATGGGAAGCAAGTGCCTTTAAGGATATTAAATTACGAAAGTGACCAAAAAAAGACATGTCTGTAATCCCAGCTACCCGAATTGTTTTGAGGTGCAGAATTGTGAACTCCCTTTGGACTAAGCAAACTGGCTTCAGTTTGCTTATTTAGCAAAATAATGTCAGAAACAGCTTCCAGGCTGATCAATCGTGTGTGTGTGTGTGTGTGTGTGTGTGTGTGTGTGTGTGTGTGTGTGTGTGTGTGTGTGTGTGAGAGAGAGAGAGAGAGAGAGAGAGAGAGAGAGAGAGAGAGAGAAACAGAGGGAGAGGAAGAAAAAGGAGGAGGGAGGGGTGGAGAGTGAAAGGAACTTGAGAAAGGGAATAGGTGGGAATTTTTCAAAAAATCTTTTTTTTAAAATGTTCTCTTTCTTTCTAGCAATGGTGCCTTTGCTCCTCTCCCTTTCCATTTCATCCACTACTCCCAGCTCTACTTCACAACCCCCTTTCTGCAAAGAAGAAACTAGTAGCCTCCTGTCCCCTATTAAGAGAACAGACGCTTACTCAGAGGGATCAAGACCTTAGGAGGAGCCTGGGTGAGCTGAGTTCCCTGGGCCAAAGCCTTACTATCTGCAGGGGGGTATCCAATCATATTCCTCAGTGCCATCCAGGAAAGGCCTCTCTTTTCTCTAGTCAGTGAGTGTTCCCCCTCCACCACACGCTCTCCTCTTGTCTTTGTTTCCTTCCAATCCATGCCCCCCCCAAAATGACCCCTCTTTTTAGCCTTCCACTTTTGCCAGAGGCTATTTGCTAGTTTCATCTGCCAACTTGGCTGATCTGAGGACAGGCCTGGTGGAAATAAAGGGACCTGGCAGCAGTGTCGACAGAAGGCCTCGACAGGATCACTTCCCGACTCCTACCCAGCCCTTCCCACCCCCAATTTAGGCTTTAGTGGAATACTGTATGCTTTAAGGAATGGGGGAGGAGATCACGGTGGGATGAGAGGGACCTCTGCCCTACTCTCAGAAGCTAACTGAGGATGGGAGAGAGGGGTATCTTAAAGCCCATCTGGAAACTGCTTACCCAGAAACAGCACATAAGGGGAAACTGTATAGCTACTTAATCCTAGCAAAAATATTCTGGCCTTCGTTTCTAGGGGGGTTGATAAATTCTAAATTAGGGCAACGTTGAACTCTGGGCTTTCTGGTTGTTCTTACTGGGAGACAGTGACCCCTGGCCTCCACTCTAGCCTCTCAGGAGATCCCAAGAACCCATTGCCTGGATCCCCAACTAGTTAAAGTGGGCTAGAAGAGGCCAGGCTCTTCCTAAGCTGCTTTCTTGGAGCCCCTTGCTTCATCTAGACAATCCCTGGTTTCCAGAAGGAATGACTGAGGGCAGTTGCGTCTAGCAAAGAAGGCAAATCCCAATTTAGGCCTTCTTCTAGACAGCTTTCTCTCTCCCATTCGCTTCCTGGGCTTCAACCTAAGGCTGAATGTGACTGACAACTTCCTTCCTGCTGCCCTTGACTGTGTACTCATTCACACTACCTACTGTCTAACTAGGAAAAGGGCCGCCGGCGCAGTGCCGTTCTCACTCCGGGAGGAAAGAAGGCAAAAAAAAACGACACAGGTGATTCACCGAAAGGCAAATAGATGAGCAAGGGAGTCAGGAGCCCAGCGCGAGAGGCAAGGGAGGCTCAGCTCTCCAGCCAGCCCCGGGCGTTCTCGCAGGGCCTGGGACCAGCTTCTGCTTATTTTCCGAGTTTTGCTTCACTTTGCCAATCGAAAGAAAACGGTCTCGTCTTTGGTTTATTTCTGCAGGTTGAGCTTCTAGAATACATTTTTTTCCCTGACCTTCATGTCAGTGGCTGGGTAATTTATACATAATTAACTATAACCATTTAGCGGAGCTGTTGGTAAGGAAAATTTTGTGCATAGCCTTTTTTGACCCATAAAGAGGCTCCCAGACGCATCTGAGAGACCCAGGAGTGGAGAAAGGGGCAGAAAGCCCCTCTTCGCCTTGGGTGCTTTTTAAGTGAAGCTCTAGACGCTCGCTAAAGAGAAAGTGAGATAAGCTTTGCGTTCTGGGATGCTAATGTGCCGGATCATCTTTTCGAAGCCCAAAAGAACGCTTGAGGAACAGGTCTCTAGACCTCTTGTAGTTTGCGCTGCCTCGGCTCAGACCGATTATTTTGCGGATTTAGCCTTTGGGACAGACAAGGAAAAGTGTTTTGAGACCTGGTCAGCCTCCCAGTAGAGCGAGCATGGCTAGCGAAGGGACCTTTGTAGACCTCTAACCCGAACAATTACCATATTGTCCCTTTCTCTGGTTCTCTGCTCCTCCTCGCAGGGACTCTTCCTACTCTGACGCCAATTTGACTTGTAAATGAGTCTATGTCCAAACACATTCAAAGCGTTAGTGTGACTGACCTTGGAATCAGGAAGACATGGGTTCAGGTCCCTTCTCTAACACATACCATCTCTATGACCCTGGGCAAATTACTTAATCTCTCTCATTTCCTTATGCAACTCGCTGTTACTTAAATTTCAGAGTAGATGCTGATCAGCATTGGAGGGGGAAGGAATCCCTCATTGCAATTCAGGCATGCAGCCAGACTGAGTCAGAAGTCGTCTTCAGGTCTGATTTGTCTAATCGTCAGGGACTACTACAAGCATGTAGCATCTAAAAGTAGTTGGAAAGTTGGAGTGGGCGTAAGAGTCCTTTAGGTCTCTGTGGGAACATTATCTTCTGGGTTTTTTTTTGCAACTATATAGTCTTATTTTCTTCTTTTGAGTCCAAGTCTGCACAAAATAAGGGTAAGCCCTTATAATTGTAGCCAAAATTCTCTTCAGGTGTTACTGGTTCAAGGCACAAAGTTACTTTCCCTTTCTGAGAGTTCCACTCCAGGGGTTCCTGCAAAGACACCTGTTCTGGAAAAGCAGAAATGGAAGCTGAAAGACAATATTTTTTCTCTTTTAGAAAAATAAGAAAATTTAATCTGATTACATGATGATGCAGTTTAATAATTTACAAGATCAGACAAAGCCAAAGTATTTTTATTTTAATTTCCCACAGATTTACTAAGGCAGAAGGGAAACCTGCAAGTATCCTACCATTAAGAAACTTTACCAGTTCTCTACTCTTTGTCCTTGTTCAGACTCTTCCATCACTAGGCAGTAAGAAATCAAATACTCTTTGGAATTTCTCTGTATTAAAAACAAACCAAAAAAATTTAACATTTTAACATTTAATATGTTGCTTTTGTAGGATGTCTTCTGAAAAGTGTCCAAATCTCAGGCACTGCTTGAACATTAAATAGCCAAAGGGTTTTATTCAGCTCCTGACTGTGGAGTTTTGCCTTTTCTTTCCTTCTTTTTTAAGTTATGGTATGTCTTTTTATAGCCCCTGCTGTTGACATACACATTCAGTTTTTTTTTAGGATGTCTCCTTTCTTTCTTGCTGTCATTGGCTCCAGTGCTTTGCTCAAGTGATTTTTTTAGCTGGCTTGATGTTAAATACTGGAAGAATCTCAGTTCTGTAATGTATGCATATGTTTTATGTGCTTTACATTATTAAGATAGATATGAAGCAGAATATTAACCTTACCCCTGGCTTGTGTGAACTGGCATAATTGACTTATAATAGTTTTTTTATTAAGATTTCCCGTGAATAATGTATCAGAATGTAGTTTATAGCTTCAGTACATTTGCAGACTACAGAAAGAATACAAGCGAGGTATATTTTTCAGCTATTGGAGTATTTTATATAGAGAAATCCCCCATTCTCAGTTTTCTTAAGGTTAAAATCAAAGGCTATCTATCATTAATAATTCATTGTACTTTTGCAAATAGCAGATCTGCATGCCCCAAAGAGAAGCGAAACCTTGTGGGAGGGAGGGCAACTCAGGCAGACCTCTGTACTATCCCAGACTCTGTCCTTCCATGGATAGTTAAATGATTGAGCGCATATGTTCATGTAGCAATACACAGTGCAGTCTATTGGAGTAGTAAAACAAATACATATATTAACAGGATTGATAAGTTGTGAGTTTCACATACTGGAGCATCTCAAGTGAGTGACTGGATGATCAATTAATTAATCAATGAATAGACAAATATCACTTACATTCTTACTATAGTCCAGACACTATGCTAGTTCTGGTCCAGGACCCTTGTAGACGGAGTTTATATTCAGGTGGGAAAATAAAATGAAACCCCAGGCCCATTTCTAGTCTTAGATTCTAGTGAGTATCAATAGATGCTGGTCTGGATGGATGTCTTAAGTGCAGAAATTAACCAGCCTGGGCCGTTGCTAATCCTAAAGGATTTGATTTTCCCCCTTCCCCTTCGGGCTTCCCACCAAAACCTCTCAAAATTAGCACTGGGATGCCAGAGACGAAACCTCTCTGTTCACGTGGAGTTTCTGGAGCAGAGAAGTCTCTTTGGCTTGAGTTGTAGTGTGTTCAGCACTGGTAGGAATTCCTTGAGGGAAAACATTCCGGTTTTAGGGGAGGGGGGCGTCTTCAGGGAGATGGTTAGGCGGGGGAAGTAAGTTATTTGCTTGTGAAAGGAGATGGTGACCTGGGTTGAGGTAGGAGGTATTTCTGATGTGTGTATGGTGAGGGCGGGGGAGAATGGCACATTTCCATGTTTAAATCACCTATTTCCGCCACTGCCTGCCGGAAGATCTGTCTTCCTTGTGTCAGGGATTCCCAGGCTTTGCTGTGGGATGGGGATTAACCCTGTGCCAGTAGTGAATGAGAGCTGTTGGCGGTGGCCCTCCTGTGAATGCATCCAGAGTTGAGAGTGCAGCCTTTTTCCCTCCCTGTTTCTCCTCCTCCTGCTCATCTTTTCCCTTCTTCTCTCCTTCCCCCCCCCCCAACCCCCATCTCCTCCCTTAGCGAGGCTCCCTCACCACACTGGCCGGCTCATACACAAAGCAGCGGATGGAGGAGAAAGGTCTTCTAGCTTCGCAGGCATGCATTGAGCAGTGAGATCACTCCTGTTATAAATATCTCTGGGCCACGGTTGAAATTGTTCGGGTTGTCCTCAAGCTCTCTCTCTCTCTCTCTCTCTCTCTCTCTCTCTCTCTCTCTCTCTCTCTCTCTCTCTCTCTCTCTCTCTCTCTCTCTCTCTCTCTCTCTCTCCTCCTCTCTCCCTCTCTCCCTCTCTCTCCCTCTCTCTCCCTCTCTCCCTCTCTCTCCACTTTCCCCCCTCCCTCTCTCTTTTTCTCCACCACCACCCCCCCGAGGCTATGTCCACCGAGTGCAGAGAAAGGGGCAGGATAGGCACGCAGCCGTCGCCACCGCAGTCGCACCGGGGCCGCGGATCCCGGGAGGACCCTCGCAAGATGCTCTTAGGACTCCTGGGTCTGGAAGAATGAGCTTGTCCTTCCTCTTCCTCCTCCTCTTCCTCGGCCACCTGATCTGCAGCTCCCGGACTGAAGAGAAGCAACTCGTTCCCAAAGCGCAGCTAGGACCCACAGCCAGTAACCGGAATCGAGGGGGCAGCGGCAGTAGGGGCAGGAACAACACTTCTCCCCTGGTTTCTTCTTCCTCTTCTCCCTCCTCCTCCTCTTCCCTGGGAATTAAAGGCAGTGGCTCGGAGCGGAGCAGCTTTCAGTGGAGCCCATCGGGGCGCCGGACTGGCAGTCTGTACTGCAGAGTTGGTATCGGTTTCCATCTGCAGATCCATCCGGATGGCAAAGTCAACGGCTCCCACGAAGCCAATATGCTAAGTAAGTTGTTTGCTACCCTAGAAAACCGGCCCCGCAGCGCCAGGTGTCGGACGAACTGGGAGAAATGTGGAGAGTTCAGGGAAATAAAAACATCCTTTCCCAACCCTTGGACACTGACACCCAAACCAGTGCTGGTTATAATCACACGAACTGGGTGGGGACCCATCTTTCCTAGACACACACAAAGCTATGTGGGTATGTATATTCATGTCTAGATCCCTACAGTCCAGGTCTTTGGGTAGTTTAACTAAGACACCACTGTGGCCTCTTCTCCTGTCCTCTATATGTAAACACCAGTAAAAGCATAGGATAGCAATCAGAACCACAAAAAAAATACTTGCTTCCTTCCTCTCCTCCAATGCACTCTTTCCCCTTCCTACTAGCTCCTCTCCTTAATGAATTTCTCTTTAGCTCAAATTTATTGCATGGCTGGAATTTTCATTAAGAATTAAAGCGCATCCTTGCCCTCTGCGCCCCAACTGCTTCATCGCAAAACACAACACTGTGAGGAACAGCCAACTATCTCCAAAAAATTCTCTAAGGACATCTGACACCCGTTCACATTCCCAATCTCCACTACATGCTGTATTTTCGAAAGATCCCGAAAATGGTCACTCTGCCAACAGGCACGTTTAACAGGGCGATTTGATTGACACCAGAATGAAAATCAACTGGGCTATTTGCAGCTCCTTATAATGATGGTTGTCCGAACAGTCTTTATTATTCCTGGAGGTAGATTAGAAGACAGTTATTTATTTATGAAGAAACGGAGAGCCAGCAGGGCTGGAATATAAGTGCTAATAAGGTGTAAGGGCTTCAATATTCATGGCTCTTTTTCTGAAAGGGAACTCTGTGTTAGATATGACTTTGCCAAGTTTGCAACTCCCTCCCATCAGCTTTTTAAATGAAATTTATATTGCACCTCTAAATGTGCCTTCCTTCTTCTACCGTCTTTATCCTTCAAATACTTTTAACATCTCTCTTGGTAAATAATGACATTTATGCAAATGAACTGTGTTCTGCATTTCTTCTCTTCCACTTGCCAACTGGGTTTATAGGTTGTTTGGGTCTGGTGAGTAGTAGCCAGGCATCCTGGGAAATCAATTGCTGAATTATCCACAGAAAATATTTTTTGTACTTCAGTGGGACATAAAAAATAATTTTAAAAAATATTCCACCAGGAGAATTTTAAGTAAGACTGTGAATGGATACATATGGAGGGAGGAAGGGGGGAAGACAGACAGACAGAGAGACAGAGACAGAGACCAAGAGAACCAAGCTATCATCTTTCCCTGATTTCTGAGCTCTATATATTCTCTTCTTCAGAGTACTTCTCTCAGACTCAAAGCTAACTCAGACACTAAAGCTACATGTTGTTTTGGGAGCTTCCAGGTTACCTTGATTACTCTGGCTATTTCCAGGAAGTTGAGCCTCTCAGCCTCAGTTTCTCTATATGTAAAAGGGGTGATTTTTTTCTTGTATATGACCTGAAAGGTAGGTCCCATCTAGCTTTAACGCTATGATGCTGGAATCCATCACCCCAGTGCCCATAGCTGTAAGCAATGTTTGAGAAGGCACACTAAGGTAGTACAGAAAGGGCAGCAGTAGCCCAGGCTGCTTCCAGAAGCTTAGGGGCTGAAGATAAAAGAAACTGAAAAAAAGATAAAAGAAACGATGTCACAGGACTGGGTGAGGGGCACATTGGTGTATGTATGTGCATTGGGCAAGAGGTGTTCTAGAATGCCTCCTCCTTGAGACTGAGTAAACTTTGCCTTTACAGTGTCTGGTTGTCTTTACAGTGTCTCAAGTCCCTAGCGGAGTGAACCATTAGTTTCTCTGCATCAGGCCCTGGATCCCATATTCCATTCATGGCTATTGGTGCTAGTGTAGAGCTAGGTAGTCAGTGTTCCATGTTCTAGACTCCCAACTTAACTTTCTATAGCTTTGACTGGATGGCAGAGTTAGTGTAATTAGATAAAATAAGTCTAGGTCTCTCCCCAACTTCCACAGAAAAGATAGAGGACTCTGGATTTTGACTCCTGAGAACATACATGCATCTCATACAAACCATAAGAACTCTCCCCTCCTCCAAGATCTGGGGAACGTATGGCTATATATACTTATGGTGCCCTGTCGATGCTCTCTCATTATCATGTTTCTTCGGCAGTTATACCTGTTGGGTTGAAGGGATCCCACCCTGGGATTTGTAGAAAAGAAATTTTCCATTCCATCACACTCCACTCCACTCTAATCATTAGTACCAGAAACTTTGGGCCTGCTCAGGATCCACAATTGTCAGCCTCAGGGCTTTTCCACCTTACACAACCTTCTTCATTCCTCCAAAGGAATCACTTTGTACACTACTGTAGATGGTGTTTCAAAACCCCCACTTCCTTCCCCAAGTCTTTTTTAGATCAACCTTGGCTGGTAACCACACTGGGGTATTGCCCCGATTTGGGTTATTTGTGGACCCTAACTAAAGTCCCTCTCTCTTTCCTCTTTTGTTTATGATTTATATGTTTTTGTACGTAAGTATTTCTAATTATGGAAAACAATTCTTGTACAAATTCTGGTTCCAATCTTCCATTCTGAAAAGAAAGTCAGTCATAAAAAGACAAAACATGGCCTGTTGTATCTGAGCAGGTCTAAGCAGAATAAGGGAGAAGTATATATGTTGTATATTTCAGTGGGAGGAGGAAGGGGATTGATTTCTGATCAGGAAACCCTAATTTCTAGATTCCCCTCTTTACAAAGAATTGTTGAGAAAAAAGAAAGGAAGAAGGCTGGAGTTGCACTGTTGCTCGAGTATGAGAGATTATTCAAGAAAAAGAGAAGGCAAAATATATCTAAGGTTAACAGCGAACATCAAGGCAAATTCAATTAAGAAAATAATTTGTGGGCCCGAATCTGTTTGTTTGTTTGACTTAATCCAAGAACTTTCCAGTGAGGAAATTGAATCTATCCATGGATATCATTGACACCTTATCTTCAATTTATAGTCTCAGAGAGTGACCTATGGACACTCAGAGATATCCTTCACCTTGGTTTGCTTCATGTTGACTAGCCTACACTGTTTCAAACAGCTAGGAATGATGTGATAATGATAAATCTCAACATATTGAGATTTACAAGGTGTTTTATACATATTTCTTTGGATCCTCACAACAACCCTGTAAAGTAGGTAGAGAAGGGTTTACTTCTATTTTACAGTAAAGGAAACTGAGGTTTATGAACTTTCTCAAGATCAAATGCCTCCATCTTCAGACCCAAATCTTATGACTCCTCTCTTAGTATCCTTCCATGATACTACATTGCCTCTCTCTGGCTAAATCTATGTCTTTATATAAAAAGGTAATTTTCTTCAAATGCCAGCCAAGTAAAAGTTTTAATTTCCTTAGTTCTTTCATAGTTCATACAGTATTTGATAGATCTTCAGAATCCATAAATCTTTTGTCTTTTCTTTTTGTGCCAATGTGAAGAGCTGGGATTTAAATGGTCTAAGGAAAGCTTGGGGAACAAACTATCCTGGAATTTGGTTTCAAAGAGTTGCTTGGGACCTAGAGGAATTAAATGATTCACAGTCAGTATAAGTCAGATGCAGGATTTGAACAGAAACCTTGAAATTTGAAGCCTGATTCACTATGACCTACTCCCTCACATGTCTTTCCTTAGCCACAGAATTAATATCTGTGTTTCATTCAGAATGAACTAGACCCCTTTCTAGAGTTAACACTGAAGTGCAATTTCTTCTCATTGAACAATGTGAACTTTAGGTTTCTTAACAGTAAGGAATTTCAGTTACTAGGTTTCTAATACCACTCCATAGTATGGAGAGAGCACATGACCTGATAGCCAGAACAAGCAAGACCCGGGTTTAGGTCTCACCTCTTACACGTACTACCTGTGTGACCCTGTGTGAATCATTTTAACCACTTGCTAATGATCTGGCAACATTCTCAAGCTATCATTTGAAAAGAAGGTGCTGATCTGCTTTAGTAGAAGGCATTTCCTGATCCAGGGGTTCCCTATGGCCCATTAAATCACAAGTCCAGACCCTATCCCTAGCATGTATATTTAATGTTGTATTGATACCTTTTGTTTTTATATCATAGTCATTTCATTACAGACCACTCCTCTGTCCCTGCAACTGAACCCTCCTTGGTAACAGAAATCCCTCCACCTTCACAAAAAATGGAATATAAAGATTGATTTTATGCAGGTGTTTGGTTCCCAGAGTGTGTAACTGCTGAGAGCAAAATTGGAGTGGAGGCTGAAGCCTCATTTCCACGTACTGGCTTCACCATTTGCTTGCTGTGTGATATGGGGCAAATTCCTTACTTCTCTCTGAGTTTTCATTTTCTTATTTGTAAAAATGATCATGATAATACTTTAATACTCCCATCATGCACAATTGTAGTAAATATCAAATATGATATGTGCTACAAAGTATGACATAAATATAAATTATTCTTTTCATATTATTGTTTATATTTTATATGAGCAGCACTATGTTGGGTACTGTGAAGGATGCCAAGGAAGTTTAAACTTTGATCCCTGCCTCTAGGTAGCTTTGGTAGCACAGCCCCATACCCAACAGTGCCTTATTTCCTTCCTCCTACAGGTATTTAAAAAACCTATGACAGTTATGTCCTATCACTTAGGACTTCTTAAAATGGACTTCTATCATTTAGGAGCTTAAAATTCAGAATAGGAAGGGCTAGTAGAAGAAGTCCAACCACCTTCTTTTACAGATGATGAAATGAAGGCACATAGAAATGAAATTACCTGTTCAAGATTCCACAGGTAGTAAATGTGTAAGCCAAGATTTGGACTTATTTCTTCTGACTTCATAACCAGAATTATTTCTACAGTACCGCAATGTGACCAAGTTGTAGACTTCATACATCTGAAGCACAGGGAAAGTGATTGAACAAAGGACTTTATGTAAGATAACAGTGATAGTAGAAGAGATAGGGTTGGAAAAGAGCACATTTAAGAAAACTGACGATCATTAAAAGGGCCTTGAAACAATACTGAGCAATGCTAGTGTGTATTCTTTGCAGCAAAGGCAAAGAACCATTCAAAACATGTTCACTTTATATGCTTGCCCCTTGAGAAAAGATAAGGTTTTGCTATGCAAAGTCATTCTAACATTCATGTACATTCAAAAAGCTATTTCAAACATGAACATTTTAACAGATGGAATGGGGACACACTTTACAATACTATTTGACATTAGGAAACTTCAAATTTCTGGAGCTCTCAATTCAAAAGGATAGATTTTAGAATCATAGATTCGGAGCTGGGCAGGAACTTGGACATCTTGTAGTCCAACTGCCTCCTTTTTCAGATAAGGAAACCAAGACCCAGAGGTTAAAGTCACAGAAATAGAAAGGAAGTGAGCGAATTTTTATTCCAATTTAGGATCTCTGACTCGAAACCTGGTTCACTAAGTCCCCACCAAATTTGAAAGAATTTGAGTGGGAAGTTAGGTTAGTATAGAATTATCAGGGTCATACATTCTTAGGTTCTTTGATATACTTATCAGTATGGCTGTGGTCTCAGATAAAAAGTCCAAGATCAGTCATCAGAAGTTGTAGTTTCAAATCCTGGGTTTGTTATTCCCTTCTCTGGGCTTTAGCCTCTTCATTTATAAAATGAACAACTCTAAATTCCATTTGGAAATAAAAAAGGAAAAATAGAGGTCTCCTTTATTGATTTAATAGATCTGTAAAGGTTTCTATCTCATCCTGTTCCCCCTCACTTCATCCCCTTTTTCTTATATGTTTCAAATATAGCTGGAATGCAAATGCTTTTGAAATGTCATAGCAATTTTCCTGGGAATCCCTTGTGAATTAACATGTTTTTGGATGAGTTGCAGCATAGGCAAAGGCCACATCTCAATGAAACCAAAATGTTTGCCTGAAAATTGAAAAACTTCATCATTTGATTTTGTCCAAAGTGCTGTTTTTTCACTGATTTAAAAGTATGGGTGTACATATGTACACAACTAGATTGGCCAATTGTTCTAATGTAATATATTAACACCCATAATTATGCTCTTCCCAGCCAAAATGGATTAGAAGCCATGTCTACTTTGTTCAAGGGAAGTTAATATTAGGCAATTATTTCATTAATCTGATTCCTTAAAATATATTTTTTCTATGATGGTACTGACCATTGGGCAGATACAAACAACAGCATTCTTATAACACATTCAGGTTAGCCAAGTGCTTTACACAAAGCATACCCTCTAGGAATCACAACCCTGGGAGGTATGAGCTACATACACATTTCACAGATGAGAAAATTGAAACTCATCAAGGAAGCCACTTCTTGACTATGAATATTAGATAAAATCACTGTAGCCTGCCCATCTGTATATTGTTTAAAACCCCAAAATTTCTTTTTTTTGGTTTAAATTGGCTTAACTGACCAGAAAGGATTATCTGGTGGATTTGGCCAACGTAAGGTAATTCAGGGGGACAATCTGAGGATTTCCAGAAGAAGTGTCTGGTTCCTGAATTTGGCCCATATTTTTTTCTACTTCTTCATTTTGCTATAGCTTCTACTACATGGCATTACAGACCAGAGAAATATTCACGGAAGAAGTAATTGTTGATATTATTAGATCACTTGTTATACCTGCACAAAAGGCACATCCTGTATTATTTTCCAACTCAGATATATTCCTCTGGCATTAAAATCCCAGAGCAAAAAGATATCAAGAAAACATTAATTTTCCTAATAATTTTTTGCTGTTTTTCAACATTTGCTATACTATGATTCATAATTGAGTATGTTTACCTTGAAACAATGAGTCGGTCTTATGGTTAATTGGAGAATATAGGTGCCTGTATCCTGTCACTTGGGAGCAACCAAAGATATGCTCTCCTCAAAATATCTTCCATGCTCAGGTGTTATATAGTTCTTGCAGTTCTGTTAGTGATGTATTTCTTTGAATTTAGCATTTCTCCTTCCTTGCAGTCTCCTTTTAAAATGCAAACATTCTGGAAGGGTTAGCACATTAAATCACTAAAACTTCAGGGTAAGTTATCTCAGATAATTTTCTTCTGTGATCAGAGAAAACATTGAGAAGAGAAGGGTGGATTCTGAGAAGGAAATCAAGGATTCTAAAAGGAGGGATGGGAGTCTGAGTCAAGAATATGAACTTGCTATAATTTTCATGATTCATTTTCTATTCAACAGTTATGTTAACCACATATTCAATTTCGGGTTTGTCCTTTTGGTTGGTATAATATGATTGCTAGTACAATGTGATTTCGGTATTCAAGCTCATAGTCTTCCGAGGACAATAGAGATGGATAGTTGCTACCTTCTTTATAATCGATATTAGCCAAGTGTAGGACTTAGTATTTCCATGAATATGTGCATTCATGTACACACAACCACAATCCTAGGTCTGATTTGCTTACTGAGATTTGGCATAATAAATATGAAAGATCAGTTGGTTTTCAGAAAATCCTAGGAGTATACAGAATGAAAGAAAATACAAAATTCAGTCTAATGTCTGATACAAATGAATTACCATGAAACTTCTGCTGGAGTTGCTTTGGACTTACTGCCCTTAACACCATTTTTGTAATGTTTGCCATAATATTAAAATAAGTTCTAAAACATCTGCCCTGGATCTATAGTAATGCCTATGTGAATTAGCAAAGCTTGTGCAAATAGACTGCACTTTTCAGATTAAGAAATGTAAAAGTATAAGAATCGGCTGCAAATATTTAATATTATATTCTATTAAAGCAGATCTCATTTTAAGTATTAAAAAGTCTAAGTTTCCCAAGAGAGGAATTTATCAGGTATATATATATATATATATATATATATATATATATATATATATATGCATATGTATATGTATGTATGTATATATGCATATGTATATGTATGTATGTATATATATATATCCCTCAAAATACAATTTGTCTCATAAAAATTCAATGATCCAATTATTCAAAAATTCAATAACCCCAAACGGTTGTACTATGTTAATGTTAAAAATCAAGATACTTTTTGTTCTTCAAAACCCAGATAGAGTAAATTACACTACACTTGATATCACAAATCAACTATGTATAATTGCAGAAGTATTCATTGCTACTCAGATATATCAATGCTATTTTTTAACTAAAAGTCTTAAAAGTATTACTTTTGGAGTTGAGAAATGTACTTCCAATATGTATTTTATTTCGATGCTCTCTGTTAGTGTATTTTCACTCAAGCATTCAGAAGTATTTACAGACACAGTGCACTTCATTTTTAAATACTCCAAGGTCATCTGAATGATGAATTTGGGTTCATTTTCTTGAAACTCAAATAAGAGACTTTAGAACGTGAAGATCTTAGTAATATTAGGGGGAAATACCATAGAATATATCTGTCCCCCTGCCACACTCACTTCATTTGGGGAGGGATGGCTACTGTTTCTCTCTCTCCTTGTTTTTTCTTTCTCTCTTTCATACACAATCAATGCAAAAAAAAAAAATTCTCACAGAACTTTTACCTGGAGTTCTTTATAAACAAAATTAATAACAGCCTTAAAATAAGTCCTTAATTGATGCCCTACTGTTAGATCTGCTTCTTTGTTAAATAGTTGGTCCCAAAAGATTTATTAAAGAGTATTCAAAATATGTTGAAAATAGAATGAACAGGGCAATAACTTAAGTAACTAGTATGTTTGTTCATATCTTAATGGCAGACATATTTTTTTTTACTTTAGGAGTTTAATTTAAAGTGAACATCTTTAAATTATCCATTGCCTTCTTTAATCAAAGCTGTGAACTCATACCTAAGAATGCTGATCTGTTTTTTTTTTTTCCCAAAAAAGTCCTTCATATGATCCTACTTGCTTGGGGAGATTACCAACTGGTCAGGTAATCTCATGGGATTTAACTGAAAGAGTTCTTTCAATAGTGTTATATTTAGGTCCACTTCACTTTAGGGAGCTGATAAAGTTTCTGAAAAGTTGAATGTAAATGGAAGAATTTTAAAAATATATATTTCCCATATGCCAGGAAGAATTGGCTTATTCAGGAACTCCTTGGGGATACCTTAATGTGAACTGGAACATCTTTCTGTGATACAAATATGTTCAAGTTTTAAAATATAGTTTATAAATGTGGAGTACTGTATATCAGGTTTACTGAAAGTGCTATTAGATCCACAGAGGACTTTTTTTGCAGATAATGGAAAAAAATGGAAAACTAGAGAAATTTATTCCCACAGTATCACCCATTGTTTCTCTAATATTTATATGACTATAAGATGCTTAAAGTTATTTTATAAGACTCCTTTTTATGGCATAGTATTGATTCTCGAAATGCAAGTCTATGGAATTAAATCAAAGTTGTTTCATTTACAATTTTCTGGCATCTATGATTTGTTCCTTAATCCCTATGGATATGCAATTTTCCAAATAAAGGAAAAGAGGCAAAAACGTTTTAATAGTATTGGACTACTATATACAATAAGAATTAAGTAATTCCACTTAAATGTTTATATTGCCATAAAAAACACAGGCTATAAAAGCTTTATTCTATTAAACTTAATTTTATCGAACCAATAGTTCCTAAATACCTGTAATGTGAACATTACCTTATGCAATATAGCATTTATGTAATAACATACTGTTTAATAAATTAAGGTAGACGATATGCTTGTCTAGTTGTAAATATTTGTCAAAATTGATTTTAAAGAGGTAACACTTTTAGTCCTTTCATTTCTTTATACTTGACTTGAGGAATGAAATCCCCAATTGTCATAGAAAATAAGGTTTATAGTCTTGCCTAAAACCCTGAGTTGGATTTTAGACAGTGCCAATGAAAAAATTCCTTGAATTTCTGTATAAAAGGTATCATCATCAAATACTATTTAGTAAATGTGGATTAGTGTTTGCAAAAAAAAAACCATTTGAGTATTGATAACAAAAATAAATATTAATAAACTATCTCTGGAACCTGCAATTAATAATTTAAGGTGATAACCAATTTTCTCCAAGTTGATGTTAATCAAAACAAGAAAGTAGATTAGATTTTACAAAGAAGATATAAAGAGAAACTACATATAAATTGAATTCTTCACAGCATTATCAAACAATCTGTGTTTTATTTTGGGATTTCTGTCATCCTAGGTATTTTGGAAATATTTGCTGTGTCTCAGGGGATTGTAGGAATACGAGGAGTTTTCAGCAACAAATTTTTAGCGATGTCAAAAAAGGGAAAACTCCATGCAAGTGTAAGTAGAATTGCATTATGTTCATTAATTAAAGATGTTAAGGAAACCTTATGTGCAAAGTTATTTTCCAAAATCATAGGTAGAGGTGACAACTTGTCTAGGGATATATATGTGTCTGAATATATATATATATGCATATGTATGTGTGTACATATGTATATTAAACTTAAAATTCATTTACATCTTAGTAAAACTTTTTGCAGTTATGTTTGATATTTACCTCATTTACTCAAACATTTTTATTGGATTCAAATATCTTCACTCAGAAATGAGCACATATAGAAATAACATTATTTTACTTTTTAAATATGAATTTTCAATACTTAGCAATGGAATGAATAGAAATGGTGCAAATGAAGTTCATGAATATCTACCTAATTTATGATCAGGACACTTATTTTCATTTTTAGTTTATTCTGCCTAGAAAAGATCCTGCAATACAATAGGTTTTTTAAAAGATTATATAAAAATATTACCTAATACATATTGTATATTAGTTTGCATTTCATAGCTTACAAATTCATATGTAGATAAATAATTTCATTTGTTTCTTGAATGGAAAGTATGCAAACCTTGTATATTCTGTCCCCCCTAGGTTTCATTTCCATGTATTCTATCACTGTATTTTACTCTCATAAAATAATTATTTTTATGTCTAAAAAGACTTCTAAGATTATTTTGATTCAGAAATATTCCTCGTTTTTTATGATACTACAGTGCTTATTACCACCATATAAATCATTGTTTTCCTGGCACCAAAGGGAAAGGGCTTACTCAAAAAAATAAATGTAAGTGTAAGATTTTTTTTCCAATGCACTGAACAAAGACTCTAAAAAAAAATTGCTTTTAAAGGAGATTAAAATGAACAATAATTGACAGGGGAAACATTTTGATTCAATAAAGGGAAAAATATTTATGGTAATTTTAGAGATGATTTTACTGATAATCTCACATACCGGTTAAATGTATTATAATACGATCATTTTACCACTTAGTATGCCTTTAAAAAAAATCTCTGCTTCTTGGGATGAACAGTAGGATATATAAAATATTTCCAGGCCCTACAGCACAGCCTAAAGTTATAGAATACTTTTAAGATAACGGAGAAGTCCTGGTGAATATGTAATCTCTCATTCCAGTTAACTTAAAACAATAATTTATGCATTTAATATATGAGTGTGTTTATAAGAACATAATTTTCAAAGCCAGCATTTTACAATGTGGCAGCTATAATGATATACTATTTTGAAAAAGTCCCTTTTCTTATATTTATTTTGCCATAGTATCATTTGGGGAAATGTAGGATATCCCCATTCTATCAAAAATCCCATTAACATTATAAAAACCAAAATCCAGATAAAGGATAGACATCAATAATAAAGCTATCTCTGATGAACAGAATGGATTCTCACCAATCTAATTTTACTTGTAAAAAGATAAAACAATGGATTTTTATATATTTGAACTTAACCATATTAAATATAGTCTTGTTTTTTGATAACTTTCATTTTCGGTAGAGAAGAACCTTACTATTTTCTTTACACATTGCTAGCCTATGGTTTACATGAATTGGATTAAACTTGGGCCAGGTTAAGAATAATTGTCACCAAGAGTACTGAGTTACAAATGGATGCCAATTAGCTACATTAGGCTATGAAGATAGGATACTCAATTCCTCAGTCAAATTCAAGGAACACATTTCCAGAAACTTGACCCAAATGTCTAATGACGGCAAGTCTAAATAACACAAATAATGCAAAAAACGGTAGAAGGTCTCCTGTCTTGGCTTGGCAGGATAAAGTTATTTCATGGCCTAATGAGTTTTAAACAGTACAAGGCAAGTCTTGTTCTCATCACTCACTGAAATGCTTTGATATAAAAGTCATTTTGGTGACTTTGAGCTGAAGTCGAGATAAATGTTAAGTTCTACAATTATGTGTACTCTTTTAAAACCAAATTTTTCAAGCCCTCATTCTCTTATCTGAGCTTAGTGGGCGTTATGGGACCTTTTTCTTTATATGAAAAAATAATTAAATTATGAAGTAATTCATTTTTAAGGATTCTGGATTTAGAAACAATATTAATCCTAGCAATTATCAGTGCTATGCGCAGATTGCTTTTCCTTGTTTTAAAAGTCCTGTTTAAGATTTTGAAAACTTAATGCTATTTCTCAAACATCAATTAGTTTAGATCCCTAAGACAGGTGTAGTACAACAACATTATAAACCATATTATGAAATCTGCACGAATAATTTTGAGTTATTTTCAATAAATAATTTTATAGAGACACTCAGCTTTCCTGTAGAGCTAGAGCATTCAGATCAAAAAAGACACCTACTAGGTACCTGCGTAGGTTCAAGGTACTACGGCCAATGATAGTTCTTGCAAAGTTAATGCTAAAAGAACAAGTGAGGAAATTCTTCCTATAATCAATGCTCCCCTCAATTCCCAACCTTTACTGAGGAAAATATATTGACTTTCTACTTCCGCTGGTATTGTTTTGAAATTATCATGATTGAAGTTTACTGAATACATACAGAATTACTAGTCTGGATATGAAGGTACATCTTGAGTGTTCAAAATTATCTTGTAGCTAGGTAAACATATGCAAAAGAAAGTACTGTTCTTCTAAGTCCCATATGGAAACATTTAGATTATCTTACTCTGTTGGAAAGTTCTAATTATGGCATTTTATTAGCATTTTATGTTATATTTTGGGGGTATCATCTTGAGCTAGATTCTTTGGTACCATATTTTCAACTTCAGTCTACCTACATGAGGTTGCTGATGCTGCCCCCACCTTGTATAAGTATTTTTGTCCATAGTTTTATGTGTATGTGTCCCCGGAAAGAATGGAAAGATTTTGAGGTAAGGAAGAGCCTGCTTCCTTTTTGTTACAGTACCCCAAAGGCCTTGAACGGTAGCTGGAAGGTAACAGACACTTAATAAATGGCTGTTGATTGATTAGATGTGTTATATGAATTTAATGGGTAGGTTTTGGTCAGCAATGTTATAGAACTTGATTAAACCTCAAGATGAATCTTCAAAGCTCAAAAGTGGATTTTTTAGATGCATTTATTTCCTGTAAGTTCATCAGTGCCTACTGATCAGTAGTCTCCCAGACCTACAAACATTAGCCTAGACTCTTGACTAGAGAAGGAGATGGGAACAAGTGCCTGCTGTGTAACAGGCAATATGCTGTGTGCTTCACAAATATTCCCTCATTTAACCTTCACAATCACCCTATTAGTATTTGTTACGATGAAAAACCAATTCTAGATCCTTATAATTAGCCCGAGTTTAGGGCATAAAGAAGGAGGCCTGGCTTTTGTTCCCTCAAAATTGTTTTCACTTATCTGCTTTAGAGAAAATGTATTGTTTAAATTCACAAAGCTTTGGTTTCATAGCAAAAATGCTTAGTTCAGTCACAGAAGTTTTGTTTCATTCATTCAGTTTGACCATTATTTATTAAATACTACTGTGCCTTTGGCAATTCTGTTGAAAAAAAATACAAAATACTTATATTTATATATAAAATCACACACCCAAAGCAGGGTATACAGAAGGCTTACAGGTTCTACTTTTTGAAGAAAAAAGAAGACCAGTATTCAGTTCGACTTCTGAATAAGAAGACACATTTTAGTACTACACTGATAAGGTGCAATATACCATAAATAGGACAAGCTGGTCAAGTGTAATATCCTGGATTAGACTCTCAATTTTTCCTAGCAGCAAAAAAAGAAAATAAAAAATAGAAACCACTATGAATTCAGCGGGGAAGTCCAAGGCCGCCACTCACATTATCTCAGTGTATCAGTGCTGGAATTATTCCTTCTATATGTCTTCTCTTTCTCAGATGGTGCTTAAACTGAATAAAACATTTTCCCAGAAGTAGTTCCTTTACCTCTTCATCATTTTCTGTTTCCCCTCTTTACCATTTGCATTTTGCATTTTAATAGGAAGTTTGATAGGGCGTCTTTCTTGAGTTCCCAAGAAGGTCCAGAATTTGCTCTTCTGGAAGGAGATCTCTCCCAGCTTCCTGCAAAGCAGCTGCTAGCTTCCCCTTAGAATTCTTTCTCAGCAAAGACTGTTTCTCGGCAAGGTAGGAAAGTATCCTCCTTGGCAATTCAGCATCCTGCTTAGACTTTACTTCTATCTTTGTTAAAATGTATTACTTAGGCCACTTTCTGGTCTCTTATTAATAGATGTTTCTTTTCCCTGCATTATGTTTAATTATAAGACTTCCCACGTTAATTACAACTCCTTAAAGTGCCTCATTACAATCTTGTTATAACTCAGACATCTCTTTTGGGTCTCACTGTTTTCCTTCAGTGAGCTGCCAAAAGACCTAGATTGATGGAAATTCTCTCTTCTATCAAAGGACATCTATATATATACACACATATATATGTATATATTCATATATATACATATGATTTTATTATATTTATTGTGATGGAATATAAACTCCATGAGGACAAGGATTGTTTCTTTTTTTGAAAATCCACACTATCTAGCATAGTCATCAACACAGAACAGACCCTTAATAAATATTTATCAAATAATTGATTGATATTTAATTATCAATCTAAAGAGCCACAGAAAATGTTGCGGTAGGAAAACTTCTAGGTGGAGGACATTATGAAACAGGCGATGATGTTTTACTTGATCAGCCCTGAGGTAACACTTTCAAGGCCTCTCCTCATCTGATGGTAGACTGTATTCATTGCTTTGCCTAGGAAAAACTACTAGTATTCAAGGTCTGGTCTAAGGGTGGCTAGAAATACTTCTCACAAAGTGAAATGAAGAACTGAACAATGATTTTCATTAATATTCAGAGGCATTTTTTAATTATTAAATATTAAATATCCTCTTTGCAAAGCTAGAGTCTAAAGCAGGGGTGGGGAACCTGCAGCCTTGAGGCCACATGTGGCCTTTTAGGTCATCAAGTGTATCGCTCTGACTGAATTCAAATAAATAAATAAATAAAATTCAATAAAATAAAATCTCCTTGTTCTGTAAAACTTGGACTTAGAAGACTACACTCGAGAACCTAGAAGGCCATGTGTGGTCTCAAGGCCACACGTTCCCCACTCCTGTCCTAAAGTATCATCTAGAAGAGAGATACCTTCCCACCTCTCTCCCATAACCTCCTTATTATCTAGGATATACTGATTTAACTTTGCTAGCCTAAGTTGGGCTAAAAGACCATTGAAGTCACCTTTAACTCTGAAAATTCTATTACATAGGGAATAAGTGACAAATTCATGCCAAAATGCAGGTGGAAGGGAGTCATCTATCTTTGAAGTTCAAATTAACTTTTTTGTATGATGTAAACCCAGATATATGTGTTTATACAGATATATGTTATACATATGTAAGGTATATTGCATAGTAATCATATGACTGAATTGCTCCATTTCTACTAGTACTTTGTAAATCTTCTGTTTATCAGGCATTTACTCACTGCTGAACTTATAGAACAAGGACAAATCTGCTTTCAGACCCAAAGATTCATCTCCATGTTTAATCATACTCATGTTTACATACATGCATGTGCCTATATGTAAGCCACACCCCAAAACATGCATTATGTTTATGTGCATATCCATTTATATATGCATTGTATGAACATGTATGCATGTATATATACATATATGTGGGGGGAGGAGAATATAAGAGAATAGATTGAGGAGGTTGATGTCTTTGAAGCAGGAGACTGTGCTATATTAAACTTCTGAAGTCTAATGGCAATACCTTGAATTCAGAGACGCTATTTATGAGACCAGAAGATCTTTGATAAAGTGTAGTCACTTTTTATAAATTCTCTTAATTTAGAAAAATTCCATTTTGGTAAGTACTAATAGACCCTTAGGACATAGAACTGGCCTTAAATGTTGGACATGTTTATCCTAGTTTTGCTACTTAGTTCCTGTGTGACCCCAGACAAATCACACGAAGACTCTGAGTTACCTTTCTTCAACTTTAAACTTAAAGGGTTGGACTTAAGACCTCTAAGTTCCTTTAGGCAGTGAGGTGATATAATGAACAGAGGGCTGATCCAGGAGTCAAGAAAATGAGTTCAAATCCAACTTCAGATACTTTTACTAATTCTGGACAGGTCATTTAGCCTCTGTCTGTCTCAGTTTCCTCAACCACAAAATGGGGATAATACTAGTACCTGCCTGCCAGGGATGTTTTAAGGATCAAATGATATAATAATTGGAAAGCACTTAACACAGCGGCTGGCACACAGCTTAAGAAACACCTATTCCATTCTTCCTATTCTATTTCCACTCTAAATTCCTTATATGAAATGGGGAGGGAGCCTTAAAAATTCTGTAATCTAATTCTTTATTTTATAGAGGAGGAAAGTGAATTCTAAGGAGGTCATTAGCCTTGTCCTACAAGCTAGTAAATAGAGTTTGGGTTTGAACCAACGTATGTTGATTTTTAGACCACCATTTTACTCTTTCCCCTTTTACACAATGCTTTCACTGCTCTAACACATAGGGCAGAATTAATATTTGACTTGGAATCGAGGGAGAATTGGGTTTGAATCTAGCATGCAATATTTAGTAGTTATATGGGCATGGGCAAGTCACTTAAACTCCCTGGGCTTTTTCACCTGAAATGGTAATAATAATACTATCAGATGTACTTATGCCAATGGATTGTTATCAAATAAGGATCAAATAACATAAAGCACTCTGTCAACCTCAAAACATTTAGAAACATCAGTTATCATTATTTTGATTATAAGGTCCAATAGCTTTGAAATATTTTACCCTTTCCACCTGGTTGACTCAAAATTCCCAACCCAGATGGTCAAGATGGATGCCCTAATGGAGGAGTACTGTCCAACTCTAATATTTTTTCCCAGTTTAGAAAAAAAAATATCTAAAATTTCTGCCAGACTGAATCAAGAAATCTAATGAGAAACAATGAAAAATGACTCCTTCCTTCCCAGAATTGAACAAAATATCACCCAGAAGCCCATGGACAATAAATGGGGAGACCACAAGAAAAGCCATAAGCAGGATAGGCAAATAAACCCAACCTTCAAGCAGGACCAGAAATGGACTAGAGACACGTGTAGACTGCAAGGCTCAGTGTCCAAAGGCAATAGCAGAAGCCCCACCAATAGAGACCTAGAGTGATGAGAAAGCTCCAGAGTGGGGACCTTGAAAGCACTACAGGGTGTAGTGACCAAAGCAATACATTGGTGCTCCCGTTAGGATAGCCTCACACCCAGGTTCTCAGAGGTCCTAGGCACTTTGTTTTGAGATGCTATACATGGCCCTGCAGCTCCAGCACCTTGAACCTTAAAGAGGCGGCAAGATGTACAAAGATGAAAACCTACAGAGGTGGAGATCAGTGTAGAAACCTAAGGGATCCAGGGCCAGACCAAGCAGAGTAGAAGACCTCATCCAAAAGTATGTCAAGGAGCAAAGCCTGTCTCTGGCACAAAGCCCCAATACAGTAACCAAAAAGTTGGAGAGATGAGTTAAATCAAGGAAAATACTGACCGATGCCAAATATATATATATATGTATATGTGTGTATATATGTATATCGTGTATGTATATATATATGTGTGTATGCATACACACACATACACACACACACACACACACACACACACACACATATATATATATATATATATATATATATATATATATATATATATATATATATATATATATATATACACATGTGTATGTGTATAGTACAAATCTAGAGATTCCCCAAAAGAAGGAGCAATTAACTCCATAGCAACCGCAGGACAGACTCAGAGGAAAAAATAGATTTTCCATAAGGGCTACATGAATAACTGGAAGACATGAAGTAAGACATTTTTAAAATGATATGAGAGCCATGAAGAAGTGGAAAGAGAATAAATAGTTTAGAAGAGTAAGAGGGAAATTTTACCCAAGAAATGGTCTTCTTGAAAACTAGAATACATCAAGTGCAAGTAAATGAATACAGGATATGAGGACATATTGGAACAAAATTAAAATGACTGAGAAAGTAGAAGAAAATGTAAGATATCTGACAATAAAAACAAGTGAGCTGAAAAATGGATCAGAGAGTCTTTAAGAATCACTGGATTCCCTGGAAATCATGTTAATATATTTTTTTAAAGTCTTAGACACTATATTTCAAAATACGAATGAAACTAGATCTATTTTAGAACCAGAGGAATAAGTCAAGATAGAAAGAATCTACCAATTACTTCCAGAAGTGAGGGGAAGGAAAATACAAGTGGTATATTTCCTCAACACATCAATGGAGCATTAACAACTTGAGTGAAGTTTCATACAGCCATAGTCTCTCAGCTCTGCCAAGAAGTGAGACGTTTTTCTCATACCTTCAGGACCAAGTTTTCTCGTTAAAACAATAAGGCATTCCTTCCTTACCTACTTCCTTCCTTTTTGCTTTCTTCTTTCTTTTTTCCTTCTTTATTTTTCCCTTGTTTTCATTCTTGCTTTTTTTCATTTAAAGTCCTTGAGAATTACTGTGAATGTGCATTGGTGATCAGAGGGTACTACTGGACAACGGAGGATAGGATCAGGACAATTGGAAATTTGATGTTGCAACCAAAATGGTGGGAGGACAGTACCTCATGGAGAGGACACCTAAATTGAATAAGGCAGTGATAGTGAAAGTGCAGAATATCCGAACTTCTGCTGGCTAGAAGGATTGGCCTTTCTAGGAGATGAACAGTAATATCTCATTTTTGCATAGACTTAAATTAATTGTATTCCTACATCTCTCATTGATCCCTTTGATAATTTCTAGAGTCTGCTGTTGATTTTTTTAAGGGGAAAGACATGAATCATAAAGAAAGAAAACCAGGAAAATTGGGGATTGATTTTTATAGAGCAAATGTATTTATTCAATTCTCAGGATATCTTATAGCTAATTAGTACACATCTGTCTTGATTTCCTATACTTTCTACATAGAATTATAAAATTGTTTGGTTAGAAATGACTGTCTAACAACGTCTGACTATTCTGCAACTCTGATCTATCACCCCTGACAAGAGGTAGGAAATATTTTTCATCATCAGTCTCCTAGAGCTGTGACTGGTCATTGCATTGATCAGAGTTCTTGTCTTTCAAAATTGTCTTACTTTAAATTCTTGTTGTCTTTAGATAAACAGTTCCCCTGGTTCTGTTCACTTGATCTTGTCAATTCTTACAAGTTTTCCAAGGTGTCTCGGTTCCTAGTAATATTCCATTATATTCCTATCATTTTGTTTAACCATTCCCCAATTGACAGGTGCATACTTTATGTACAGTTCTTTGCCACAGCAGAAAGTGCTGCCATAGATATTTTTGCGTATATCTATCTCTCACTCATCCTTTGAAATTCTTTTTAAAGAAAACTCCTCTTTCTAAGTTCTTTTATATGCTAAAAACCATTGGTTTTTTCTCTATCCTTTCTTTTTGGATAATGGAAGTTCTTGCCTCTATTGACCTCCATCTAGATTCTTTTTGCTTCATTTAAACCTTTGTTGATTACTCTTCCAGAGAATCCCATGACTTCCTGACAAAATTAGCTTTTTGTATAGTCCTAATTTTTAGGAACTTTTTGCTTGCAATCAACTGAAGTCAGCCTTTCTTTCACCTGTTCACCCCATCATTCTGCCCTCTGCAATCAGACCAGGCCTTCTTTCTCTTCCACATGACAGTCCTTCCATTGCTCTAATGCAGTCATCATGTTCCTACATTCTTTTCTCTAGAATAAACATCCTCAGGCCCTTCAAAGAGCCCTCATTTAGCATGAGTTATAGTCCCTTCACCATATTATAGCCCTAAAATGTGGTACTCAGAACAAGCACATTACTTTAGATGAAGACTGACCAGGGCTTCCCCATTCAGTGGATTCTATGCCTTTCAATGCAGCCCAAGAATGCTTTATTTTTTTTCTTTCCTATCATATCACAATGCTGACTCATATTCAGCTTAAAGTTCATTAAAGTCTCAAGGTTTTGGGTTTTTTTCCCAGAAATTCTGTTTTCTAGTCACATCTGCCCCATCTTCTACTTGTGAAATATTTTTTTTAAATTCCAGATTTAAAACATTATATTTAGCCTTGTTAAATTTCATCTTGTTCGATTTAGCCCAATATTCTAGCCTGTTCAGAGCTTTTTGGGTCCTGACTGTCATCCAATGAATTAGTTATCCTTCTGAACATCCTTCTGTCATTTTAAAATGGGATATACATGCCATCTATGTGCTTTATCCCCGTCATTGATAAACATTTTAGACAACACAATGCCAAGTACAGATATCCTAAGGCATTTCAGTAGAGACTGTCTTCCAACTTGACCTAGAAGTAGTGTCTCTGATTTTGGTGATTCACTGAGGCCTGAATCCACTAAACTAGACTATCTGTGATATGACATATTTAGATTATCTGCAGCTTATCCTGTCTGTATCTTCTTTTTATATGATTGTTTGCATGTTAACTCTCCATTAGATTCTGAGCTCCCTTGAAACAGAAGTCTCAGTCATATATGCCTTTCTTTTTATCACCAGTACCTGGCACATAAAAAGAGCTTAATACATGTTTAATGGTGGGCTGATTGATTAATCAGAAATTTTAAAAATTATCTTAATGTTAACAAATCTCATTCTCTTATATTACTTATATTGAATTAATAAATACAATACTTACATGACCTGATCAAAATGATGTTTTCACTGAAATCTCATGGGAGGGAATAAATATTTATTAAGTACCTACTATGTGTCAAGCACTGTACTTTACAACTATTGTTTCATTTAATCCTAATAACAACCATGAAAGGGAAGTGATATTTTATTCCTATTTTATAGTCGGAGAAACTGAGGCAAGCAGAGGTTGCCCAGGGTCAAGCAGCAAGTAAGTGTCTGGGGTGACATTTGAACTCAGGGCTTCCTAACATGAAAGCCAATGTTCTATCCACTGCATCACCTAGTGACTTCATAGAAAATTGCAGTGGGGAAATTTATATTTTTAAAAACATCTACTCTAGGCCTGCACCAATTCACTTGGCATCAAAGTCTCACTGCATGAGGTGCAAGGGTTTCTTGCCTGCTTTTTAACCTCATGTCTGTATAAGGCTAGTAATACTTATTCTGGGTGAGATTTTTTTTTTAATGGAAAAGCTATATTTTCTGAGGAAATATTACATTGAAATGTTTGCTTCAAATGGGTCTTTTCTGCCATACTTCAAGGAAGCTTTCAGACAAAACATTTAAGAGACCAATAATGATGTCCAAAACAATCGATGAAAGCTGAAGTTTCACCCCATATATTTGTGTGTCTATGTAATGAGATTGGTGAGGTGATCCCATTGACATCACCAAACTCTCTAATGGTCATTGGACTTGGTCACTCATACTCAAGAAACTTTTTAAAAATGTCCTCTCCTCTACAATTCCCTTTACCCAACCAAGGACACATTGTGAAAAACGATTGCCTTCAAGACTTTCTTCTTGAACAATAGCACTTTTGGAACAAGAGCTTTCAGGGACAGTTGCTCAAAGTAGGCATAATGAAAACAAAACAGATCACTTATAAAGCAGGTCCATACTCTTTCATGGTTTCTAGGGATGGGGGGAGCGGATTAAAGACACTTACAGAAACCTAGCAGAGCAGCATATGAGTAGGGAAACACATGTACCCAAAGCATGACCCTTGAATCTCCGGATCTGGATTCTTTCTAGCAATACTCTGTACCACTTATCACCTGTATCTCTTTAGAACTAGGTCATTTTTCTGTTATTCTTGGACCACTAAGGTAAAATTAAGATCGTTTACATAAAAGGATCCTTACAGCTGGAGTCTACAGAGGTTCCAGGCTTCCTCCGTAGACAATGTGATACTCTCTCAATTAAAGAAAAAGAAAACACTTCTCTTTAATTCTGGGTTGTAGAAAAGTCCTTTCCCTGCTTACAGGTTGTGATGGGTTTTCCCATGAGGAGAACAAAGGTAAATAGAGGCAAGTTTTCAAGAGTTTTCTCCCCTTTCTTTAAATAGTGTTAGAAAGCAAAGCAACCATTTGACTACCTCTTCAAGCCGTATTAGAAAATTCTCCATTTCTCCGCTCAGCACTTTCAAACAGCCATGATCTGTCTTTTTCCCCCTCCTGCTTCTAAAACTTTGGAATCAGGGTCCCAGAATCAAAAGCAATATCAAATACGGCATAGGTGATCATTATACGTTAGTCCCCTAGTCCTAAATAATTCTTTGATTTGAAGTGTTCTAATAATAAATTCCAAGTCATGAAAATAGCTATATTCAAATTAACAGTGGGAAAATAATGCAGTTATTACTTTTACCTCACAAAAAGAGTTTTATCCAGTTTTCTCTGAAGGGTTACTTTTAGTTTCTCTTGACACAGTCTGTGTTTTTCCTCATTTCTTCTCTCCATTTCACACAAAATATCTTTTTTTTCCTCCTTTCCTCCAATAATAGATTTCTGTAAGAAAGGGAAAATACTTTAACATGCACTATTGTTTTGTTTTTTATCCCTACCATTTTGCTCCTTCCTACAACTACTTTTTGGTTTTCTCATAGGCATATTAACACAGAGTAGTAGTGACTTATAATTATTTTTTTTCTTTTCTGAATCAAACATTGACCACTTTATACACATATTGGATGATATATTTTCTTTTTAAGATTTATATTACATGTATCTAAATAATTTTATATTCATATCTATTTATATTATTTATATATTACATATAAATCATTTATATTATGTAAATAGTATATATTTATTTATAGAGATTTATATTATTTATGTAGCATAAAAATAATCTATATTCATTCATATTAATTAGATATTTACACATGATTTATATTCACATATTATTTTATAAAGATTTATATTATTCATATATTATATATATAAACAATTTATATATTTACCTTCATCTATATTATTTAGATATTACATATCTATGTTATAAAATTTACATGTTATTTCTTTATAAAGACTTATAAAGAAAATATCAACTAATAATTGTATAAAGTAGTCATTGTTTGATTGAAAAAAGAAATAATTAGAAGTCATCAACACTCTGTCGCTATGCCTCTGAGAACCCCAGAAACCAAAAACAGAATATAAATAAAGCTACATGATGGCCCTCTCTTAACAACACAAATATTACTGATAATGATGGAAAATTTATCCTCGTTTCAAGGGCACTATAAAACCCCAGGTCTCAGAACACAAATTCATGTGTTGCCAAGGGACAATTTCCTGGGGAAAAGTTTCTGGTTACTTTTAAGGCTAAGGGTTCAGGAACTTGCAAGAATCTGCCCTAGGAGAAAGTGCTTTTTCTGCAAATCTGCAAGCAGCTACAGATCTCAGGGGTTATTTATTTTTTAGACCTGTCATGGAGGGAACAGTAATTAAATATATTAAGGCACCCAATTATTGCTTTTACAAATATTAATGTTTGGGCTACTGATTCAGTGGTAACTTAGCCGAAATCACATCAGAAATAAGTGTGGTGAATGATAGAGCTGTGTTGATAGCAACATCTGGGCAGTTTTACTTAAGGGGATGGAATAGGGATCACTAAAACTTTGGTTTCTATTATGGCTCAAATCTATTCAAGGCTTCCTTCTGAAAGTCAAAATTCTCTCATTTTGTTTTCTAGGCCAGGTTTACAGATGATTGCAAGTTCAAGGAGCGCTTTCAAGAAAACAGCTATAATACCTATGCCTCAGCCATTTACAAGACAGAAAAGACTGGAAGAGAATGGTATGTGGCACTGAACAAACGGGGTAAAGCCAAAAGAGGCTGCAGCCCAAGAGTCAAACCCCAACATATTTCTACCCATTTCCTTCCAAGATTCAAACAGTCAGAGCAGCCAGAACTTTCTTTTACGGTCACTGTTCCAGAAAAAAACAAGCGACCTCCTCACCTGGTTAAACCAAAGGTCCCCCTTCCTGCACCTCGAAAGAAGCCACATACAGTCAAATATAGACTCAAGTTTCGGTTTGGGTAGCACTCAATCTTGTGAGGATTTTTTTCCCCTTCAGTAGTTCTAGGCCTAGAATTTCAGGCCAAGCTGTGCTTTTCTTCATTAAGGGTATGCAGGGGAGATAACAATTTGTATCCCTAGATCCAAGCAATGTTGCTGTTTAACAGTAAAGAAGAGTGCTCGTGAAGTGATGTTCTTAGTAGGAACCTAAATGGAAGAAGATAGCTGCAAATCAGTGAACTGGGAAACCTTTTGTTGGCTTAATTCTCAATGGCATTTGGACCTCTATTTTCAGGATTGGACTGTGTACTTTGATGATTTTTACAAAACAACTTGAAAGAACATACATGGGACATTTTTATTTTTATTTTCCAAAGAATATTTTGGTGCAGAGAAAATATTTTTATTAACTTTTTTTGTTTTTTTTAAGAAAAAAGCATATTTTCTTACTTTCATTATTACAATTTAAAAATCATTTTAATGTAAGATACATCACTTATCCATGCACTTATAATCCTTTTGCAATTTATGTAGATATCGTCTGCATTTTCTTTCTTCCCAGACTTTTCATTATTTTTGACCATACCTCATCAGATGTTCTAAGTTTAGATCTGTGTCTTAAAATGTTTATTTCCTTCCCCCAGAGCCCTGGGGTCATCTTGTTTTCTTTATCTTTATAATTTGCTGTAATGTGGACTTATTCCTCTTTGGTGGCTGGGCCAGAATGAGAGAAGAATATAGGGAAGGAGGCTTTGGGGAAAAAAGGGAAAGGCATTTGGAGGGGCAAGTGCAGAAAGCATTTTTTATTCCAAATATGTACAGCATCATTTGGTAAGGACAGGCCCTCATTCTGTTTCCTTTCTCTTACCTCCCCTCTTCTTTTCTTCCCTTCCCTTCTTTTCTTCTTTTTCCTCGCAGTTACCCACCCACCCCCTCCCCAAAGAGTGGAAGAATACATTTTACATTTCCAACAAGCATGCTGTATGGAGGGTTTAAAATATCTTCAATGTAGCATCCCTTCTAGAGAGGCCTATGGAAACAAATTACCAGAAAACAAAAAGAACTATATCTACTTCAAAGATCTATCAAATAATTCTTATCTGTGTCCTTTCTCATTATCAAAAATTGTCACTGTGGTCATCAAGTCAAACTTTTTAAGTCTTTCAAAAACAATCAACCATTCCTATAACAATGGCAGCCTTTCATTTCAATGGAAAACAAGTGGTCAAAGGTAATTTGTGTGCTACAGTAATCCTCCCTTGAGAAAGGAGCAGATAATGGTGGTGTCTAATCCTGCTTCATGTTATACAGCAAGTGCTGGTCTACAAAAGTTTTTACTTAATATGAGTTGCATAACTTATTTATTTCCTTGAGTGCTCAATTATATGTAGTTTATGTGAATATATTTGAACTCATCTTCTATACAGAAATGTGGCAATAAAAGTGGTGTAGTGACTATGGGAATTGTGTGTCTTTCTTGGTGAGAATGACCTATTTCACAAAAGGTATCTGTTTCACCATACTCTTGGTCTTCTATATAAGAAAACATAAGAAAGTATGCTTGTTTGTCAGGATGTGTGCATACTTTAAAAAAAAAGCCAAGATGCAGCTTTTGTTCTTTGTAAATATGATGCAAAAAGTTAGGAGATTTGAACAGATTACCATTTAAGTCAGCCTGGTTTGTTTTAGTGGGAGAAAAAATTTTATCATTAATTATGCTAATATAGTTTAAGTTGATTAGCATAAATAGCCAAGCAATATTGTAATTCAAATAGAGTATTTCATTATAAAACTAATAATCTGATAAAACATTATTTCAATTTAATGCATGATTTCTTTATGAATTTTAGGCTTTTTTTTTAACCTTGCAACAATCCAAGAGCTATAATTAATTTATACTCTAATAAATGCTTCAGGCTTGACTAAGTTTGATGGTAATATAGAGATTTTTACAAGTTCAGATGTTGTGTACTCTATGGAATGAGGTATCCAGCTATTAAAGGTTGGTTATTTTATGTACATATAAAATATATTAATAATTTTTTAAATCCACAATAAAGCATATTTGTACTTCTTTTCTGGCAATTGTTTCTTTTCATGAATTGATTTAAGTAAAGTTCTTAATTAAATATGAGAAATGTAAGTTGTAAAACCAAGTAAATGTATTTCTGTAAAGGCTGGCAAGCATGAAATCAGATCTGAATGCATATGTTATTTTTTGCTAGATGTTACTTGTCATTTAGATAATGCTTCGAACTCCTATAACTTATCTCATACACTTATTTTGATTAGATTAGTGGAAGCTAAGTTAAAGTAGGATAAGCACAGGAAAGATATCTTATGCATGCCAGGACTCATTCATTTCTAATTTTAAAGCCAAGCTAAAATAAGAAAAAAATTAAATTGCATTTCTTATCTACAGTTTACCAGCCACACACAATTACATTTAATTAACGCTCAGTGAAGCCTAGTTACCTAAATTAGCTAATTGAATGAAACGTTTTCAGAAAACATATATCATATTCTACCTCAATAATTCCTGTTATCTAGAGACTTCTATTTATAGTATTTGTGGTTGCATTTGAATCCCAGAACTTGCTCTACAGGTGGGATAATAATACACAGTAATCAAGTTATTTAAATGTAGCTTTGATCATTTAAAAAAGTTAACTGAATTGACTTTTAAAACCTTTGAATGACAAACATTTAAATCAAATGGCAATTTTCTGTTTCATTATTCCAAATTTCTCTTTAGCATTAACAATATTCTTCATTTAGGGCAATCTATGAAAAGGATGCCTCTAAAGTACATAGATGCATAGCAAATATTTATTTTGTATGTGATATGATCTGGATTTCTTTTCCTTTCCCCTATCTTCCTTTAAACAAACTAGGTTGACAGGAAAGAATATAAGTGACATGAGTTATCATACAGTAGCTATTATAACACTAATTTATACTAATAATGCTAATAAATATAATGAACTAATAAAAAATTAATTTTTTTTGTGGTGAGTTATTCAAAGTTAAGTTACTTTCTTAGAGCTATGTATCTAGTAGATGTCAAGTGTCTGGGGCCAGATTTGACTCTCGGGCCAGTGCTCCATCTACTACACCATCTAGCTACCCCTATGATACCTTCATTTTCAAAAGATACGTGAAGGGCAGTATAAGTACTAGTTCTGATGATTTGGGATTATAGTAATTTTACTAATTAGAGCCATTCTTCAGAGTAACTAAACACTTCAAATATGGTCAGTATTGTATATAGCAATATAATTTCCATGACAATGTCATGCTGTGGGATCATTACCATTAAAACCTTTTCACACAAGAGGAAGAAAGACATCAAAAGTTCCAATTGGGTTTACACTTGCTTTTCAATAATGTGACAAAAATGTTGTCATGAGAAAACCGGAAACTTTACTTTAAAATGGACCTCATTGAAGAAATTGTTCCCATGTGTATTTTGTTGTGGCTGTTATTGTTGTTATTAAAAAGTTTTGTTCAGATTTTGAAGCAGAGGCAATTTTAGAAGTGTGAAAAAACATTATCAAAGTAGTGATCAGTTAGTTATATAAATAATGGCTATTGTTTTGTTGAGTATTGTTAGAGTGAAACAGCTCTCCACTTCACTCCCAAGTCCCTAAGTGAAGGTACTGCAAAAAGGAGAGACAAATGCCAATCTGAGTGTACTTCTCTGGGTGTTAAGAAAAAGCTATTTCATGGGAGAGTCACAGCTTGGCATGCCTAGATAGGACTTCAAACTGAACCTGGTAAAGAGTTGCCAACACTTCCTTTCCAGCTTCATGCCTGTGTGAAATGGTGGAAAGAGCTTCGGACGTGGAGATCTGAGTGGGTTTGTTTCTTTTTACAAAAATGTTTATTTTCAATTCCAAATTGCCTTCCTCTCTTCTACCCCAACCCAAATCTATTGAAAAGATAATGATTTCCATTATACATAGGAAGTCATGCCAAATGTATTTCCCTATTTGTCATATTGTTCGAGAAAAAAGGCAAGAAAATGAAAGAAAATGTATACATTAATCTGCACTCAGAGTTCACCAGTTCTTTCTGTGGTGGTGAATAGCATTTTTAACACAAGTCCTCTGGATTCATCACGGATCAGAGTAGCTAAGTCTTTCACAGTTGATTATTGTTGCAATATTGCTATCAGTATGTACAGTGTTTGCCTGGTTCTGTTCACTTTCTTTTGCCTCAAATCATACAAGTCATCTTTTTTTTCTGAAATCATCTACTTTATCACCTCTTATAGCACAATAATATTCCATCACAGTCACATACCACAATTTGTTCATCCATTTCCCAACTGATGGACATACACTCAGTTTCCAATCTTGTCACAATAAAAAGAGTTGTTTTAAGTGGTTTTGTACATATGAGTCTTTTTTTCTTTGATTTCTTTGGGATACAAACCTAGTAGTAGTATTTCTGTGTCAAAAGGTATTCACAGTTTTACATCCCTTTGTGCATAATTCCAAAATGTCCTCCAGAATATTTGGTCCAGTTCAGAGCTCCACATTAGTGTACTTATTTTTCCACATCCCCTCCAGAATTAGTCATTTTTGTCTTCTACCATCTTAGCCAATTTGATGGATGTTGGGCAGTACCTCAGAGTTGTTTCAATTTACAGTTTCTTGAATTAATAGTGATTTAGAGCATTTATATGAACATTGAGAGCTTTTATTTTTTTCTTGTGAAAACTGCCTCTTCATATACTTTGACCATTTATAAATTATGAAATGACAAAAAGAAGTTTATCAGAGAAACTTGCTGTAAAATCCCCCCCCACAATTTTCTTCTTTCCTTCTATTTTTGGTTGCATTGGTTTTGTTTGTGCAGGTATTTTTAACTTCATGTAGTAAACATTATCCACTTTACCTTCCCTTAACCACTATATTTCTTATTTGCTAATAAACTTTGCCCTTATCCACAGATATGGAAAGGAATTGTGTCCATGACCCTCTAATTTGCTTATGATATCACCCTTTTTGTCAAAATCATGTACCCATTTTGAGTTTATCCTTGGTATTTGTTGTGAAATGTTGGTCTATGCCTAGTTTTGTCCAAGTTTTCTAGTTTTCACAGCAGTTTTTGTCAAATAGTAGTTTCTTGCCCCAATAGTTTGAATCTTTGGATTTATCAAATACTAGATTATGGTCATCTTTACTTCTGTATGATATTTGCCTATTCTATTTCATTGATATGCCACTATTTTTTTATAGTACCAGATTGTTTTGTTGGCTACTGCTCTGCAGTATACTTCTCATACTGGCACTGCCAGGCCACATTCATTTACTCTGTCTTTTTTTCATGCATTCCCTCAATATTCTTGACCTTCTGTTAATCCAGATGGATTTTTAAAAATTATTTTCTAGCTCTATAAAATAATTCTTTGGTAATTTGATTGGTATGGCACTTAGCAAGTAAATTAATTTCAGTAACATTGTCATTTTTATTATATTTGGCCCAGCCTACCCATGAGCAATTAATATTTCTCTATTTGTTTAGATTTGTCCTCATTTGTGTAAAAAGTGCTTTGTAATTTCCTTTGTGAGTCTTGGCAGGTAGACTCACAAGTATTTTTTTTATGGTCTGTAGTTAATTTAAATGGAATTTCTCTTTCTATCTCTTCCTGCTGGATTTTTTGGTAATATATAGAAATAGTAATTAATTACATGGGTTTATTTTGCATCCTGAAGTTATGATAATATTCTTAATTGTTTCAACCAATTTTTTAGTTAACTCTCTAGGGTTCTCTAAATATACCATCATATCATCTAGTTAAAAGTGATAGATTTTCATCATTGCCTGTTCTTATTCCTTCAATTTCTTTTTCTTTTCATTGCTATAGCTAGCATTTTAGTACAACATTGAAAAATAATGGTGATAATGGACATCCTTGCTTCATCCTCATCTTATTAAGAAAATTTCTAGTCTATCCCCATTACACATAATACTTGCTCTTGCTTTTATACAGAGACTATCATTTCAAGAAAAAGTCCATTTACTCCTATTCTTTCTAGTGTTTTTAATAAAAATGGTTGGATTTAATAAAAACTGGCTGGATTTGAATTCTAACTCTGAACATTCACCTCTGTGAAACTCATTTTCCTCTTCTAGAAAGTAATGAAAGCAAAGAATTGCATGACTTGCCACTCAGGGTCTTGTGTAAAAAGTAGGACTTTATGGTATGATATAAATGTGAATTGTCATTATTCATGGCATTTAGTGCATAAAATGATCAGTAAACCATTTTAAAGATTTGATACTTCTAGGCTATACCTGACCTTACACGGATGTCTGAGATTCTTACCACCTTTGATCAGAGACATTGGGATTATACATTTCAAACCCAAAATATGAATGTTATTTCATTTTTGTGATATTCAGTCAGGTATATATTCAATGAATACTAAAGACAAGCAAAGTGATTTGCTTTGCAAAATTTGCAAAAAATAAATTGCAAAAAGATTTACAATTACAAATATGAAAGTGTTTTAAGGGTCAGGATGGCATAATGGAGAGGTATCCTTGGAATCAGGAAGACCTGAGGCAAATCTTGCCTCAAACATGACTATAGGCAGTCACTAAACTTTAAATTGCCCCAAGGAATTTTCTGTGACTATAAATTATAGATCAGCTGACCATTGTAATAATTTAAGGAATTTCTGCATTTGGAATGAAGGATGACCCTGAGGTTGTAAATATGGGTGACTAGAAGGATGATTCTTCTAGGCCTAATTCAAATTTCTTCAGGTTAAGAACCGGTATGAGCCAACACACTAAACATCCCAGGTCTTGCCATGTACCCTTCCAATGAAGACTTTGGATCTCTGGATCTTTCCATTGCACTGTAGCTGAATTCATTTCTGCATACACACACACACACACACACACACTATTTGTATTTCCAGTGGTTACAACAGTGATTAGAATATAGGAAACATTTAAATATTTTTTTATTCATTCATTTACTTGTAAATCATCTAACATTCAGCAAAATTAAGCTTATATAGCTATAGCAGGGAAAGAAGATAACATTGATTTAGTTGGGCACAGCTTGTTGGTTTTACTATTGTCCTTGCTGGCCTGCTGGGCAGAAGCCTGAAGGAATTGTTGCTGCCTCCTTAGTCACTAGATTTTGTACCTAGGCACCAGGAACCTACATCAATAGTTTGAGCCATAGTTCTCTGGGACAATTGTCCCATAAACAATTTCAATACTTTATAAGTAAAAATCAGCACAGTTAGCAGGGGACAGGGTCTTAAGACATTTTTTCCACAACACTAGTGGTATTCTCAATAGAAATAGACAATAAAGAGGGATGAGTTTATTGCAGGACAATTATTTCTCTTTTGAATATGTTCAGTTTGAAGTACCTGCTAATGTCCAATAAGCAATTGGTGATATGGAATTGGAGCTCAGGGAATCATCTTTATTGAAATGACAATTGGAACACATTGAAGTTGGTGAAATCTTCAAGAGAAGGTGCAGAGAAAAAAGAGGTTGGTACAGGATAGGCTTTGTACACCCAGTTAGCATGGTGATCTCAGAAAGGAAATGGCAGAAAATTCTTTTTTTCTATTCATCTTTTTTCTTTAATTCTATTCAGTATTTACTAATTTAATTGATTAAGTGATGAACATTTCTCCTTGCCCTGTACATTTAGGACACGGAAAGAGATTATCATCCTAGTTATCAGGAAATTCATGTTTCCTTGGCAGGTACCTCCATTTTCCAGCAGCTGCTCTGCTATTTCATGGTATCCCCAGGATAAACTGATCACCTGAAATCTTAACACTACACAGATTGACTCAGTTTCTGATACTCAAAACCATCTCTACTCTTTCAGTGAGCAATATTCATGTCAATCTTGACTGACTTCAAAAATACAATATTATGTGTTATGGCATCTCTTTGAAAGCAAAAATTTAGAGAGATAAACAATAAAACCAAGCGCTAGTTATAGGCTTCATTCAGGTTTTACATAGGCAAGAGTTGGGCAAAGAGCTATGGCCTTTAATGAGAAAAAGAGGGACTCTTCAATTTTACAAGAAATTAATTTTTATTGCTTTATTTATTTCCTTAATCTATCAACAAACATGGTATGCCCACTAATTTCAATGCACTGTGCTACACATGATATTGAAAACTCCTGAAGCAATCAATTAGGAAGAAATTAATATATTAAATTCACATTTGTTTGGCTGTCTGTATATCTCATCTGTATCTATGTCAGTGAGTTCAGTCTTAGACTGTAAACATTTTAAAGTAAGGAACTGTATCTAATAACCTCTATTTTGCAACTTAATGTCCAATGTAAAGAGGCATTGTAGTTTCTGGACATGACACCGGGAATGAAGAAAGCATGCCTACATTGCTTTATTTCCCCTCCGCAGCAACACTGTAGCCTCAAGTACACACAGGTGTTTATCAATATGGGATAAAGTAGATGATCATCGTGGTTTATAGAAATCACAATTTTTTTCACATGGAACTGGATTTGTTGTGATTTTTTTTTGGTGATGCTGTCTCTTTTTCTTGCCACCATTTTTCCCCCCTGAGAGCCTCAGGAAGTGAAAAGCTGCATTTATCCCTATTAGGCTATCATCATATGAAATTTTGATTTGTTTGGCAATCACAGGAATACTTGGATTATCACGTAGTTGTCAATGCTTAGTTATTCATAAATCAAACAAGCATTTCAGTGGGATGTCAGTAGGAGGGTGAAGACATTGCTTTTGGTAATTTGGTTGAGGTTGTGTTTCCCCATCTCCTTTTAACCCTTCCCCCACCCCCACATAAACTCTCCCTGAGAAAATAGACTCTTTCTATATCCTACAGAGAGATTAATTATTGCATAATCTCACCATTACAGTTACAGTTCAAATGTGTTTCTCATTAAATTCTCTGCCATTCTCCTCAGTGGGAAACTAGAGAATTTATCAGATTTCCATATAGTCAGGTGAATTTCTGCTGAAGAGGCAATAGGATGTCCTTTTACTCTCTAGAGGACAATTAAACCTACACTTTCCCAGCTAGGCTTCATTTTATGATCAGTTTCTCTTTGTAGTATGCTGAGATTCCATAACCTATCTTCCAATTTTGACATAGGTTATACATTCGAAATTTGAAAGAACTCACTAATCTCTCTATATTCCCTTGAATATAGTACCCATGGGATTAAATGTAGCTGTTACCAGAATATTAAAATGTTCACAGGAAAATAGTAAGACCTTCATGACAGTCATCATCCATATGAATCAGGACAGATGATTAGTTTAATTTTTAGAAGTAAGAGACACTATAAAGCAGTCTGGAAAAATGTGCTGGCTTCTGCTAAAAGCATATAAAATCATGATTCATTATGATGGCACCCATGGGGTCTGGGCCACTACCGTACTACAGTGTAGTAAGGACACTCATAAACTGGAGAATGTTGAGAGGAGGGCAATGCCAATGCTGAAGGGCCTTGAGTCCGTTACAGGTGAAGATAAGTTCAAGAAACTGGGTATATTTAGTTTAGACAAGAAAAGGCTCATTTACAAGGTGAACTGTAGACAAAAGGGCATCTCTAGGAGTGAATGTCTTTGCTAGTCTCAGTAGTCATTTGTTCACCTTGGCTCATAAAGGCATTGCGACCTTGCAAGATCACAGGAGGACAGATTTAGAGCTGGAGATCTTCTAGTACCACCTGGTCATCTTTATAGATGTGGAAACAACCCTCAGGAGGTGATACTTGGGACCTTACAATGGCCATTCAGTATATGGAATTTGGAATCTTAATCCAATAACTCATTTCAAAGCTGAACATAATTTAGAAAAAGTGGATCATTCAACCTAAACTTAAGAGGCTAACTCATGCTCTAATAAACATATTAAAAATACAGAGAAGTTTCCTATAAATGGAGGACTATTCATGCTGAATACCCTTCTTGGTTGACAGCCTTATCCAAATTATATGTCAAAAGGCCATTTGATGGCTAAAGAATCATAGTAAACAACACTGTTTTTCTATCTTTATGGCATGTTTTCATCCATTTGTGTCATTCTGCTGAGCTATCCTTTCCCACACAAATTGAACAGACCAGAAGCTCATATTAATTGACCAGAATCCAATATTTTTAGTAGTATTATATGCCTGCATTTTCCAGATGAAAAATAAACTTTCACTCACTCAGTACAGTAAATATCCATAAAATGAGGATAAAATAAAATCGCTTTACTCATTTCATAAACGTTTTAAACTATGGTTCCTGACAGTATATAGTCTAGCATTTTTACAGGATGTAATAATTTTCTGCTTTCTGATATCTAAATTCTTCTATTTGGTTTTCAAGGCCTTCCACAATTTCTTCTACTCAATTTGTGCAGCCTTATTTCCTAGTGTTTCCCCTAATGCACTCTTAACTCTAGTCAAGTAAATAATGTCATTTTCTTTGCCGTGCTTGTATCATTTCATCTACCATCTAGGATGTACCATAGTACCACCGCCATCTTTCCCAAAGTCTACACATCATCTTCAAAGCAGAATCCACTATTTTTTAAGAGTTCTAGAGTGATCACTGATTTAGTACTTTCTAATTCTCCCACCCAACTTCAAACTGGATTCCATGTTGGATACAGTATTATTGTTCTGGAATTTCTAGTGGCACTTTGTGTACATCTCCAGGTTGGTTCCTAAGACTCTTGATTCCACTCTAAGACTATCATTTCTTTCTGAATCTAGCCTGATTCACATTCCCACCCTGCCCCCTTTGAAAAGAATATGATCTTCTGTACTAGTGGTTGCATTGATTTCACCAAAGAGGAAATGTATGTCTAGAGATGCTGGACTTGTATCTCTAACCATTTTAACTGCGTTTCTACTTGCCTATCATCTTTGCATGGTTGAAAAAAAAGGCATCTTCTTCTTACTGTTGATCTGAATGGGATTATAACTTTTTTCTGAGAAGAACTTTTCTTGTCTTGGCTGCTGTGATTGGTATGAATGAACACCCCCCAGGACATTTGAGGAGGTTGGCAATGTTACCATATTATTATGAAGGCACCTTGGGTTTAGTTAGAGCAAGCATTCCAGTAACGCTGGACTGCTGTCAATAAATAGTTTCTGGCTGTTCTCCTGAGGATGTGCTTAGTGGACCACCCTGTGAGCGTCTGGCTCTGTGGTCACGGCTCTGTGCATGGGCGTGAAGGTGGGAGTGAAGACACAGACAGGATTCACATTTGTGATCATTGGTCTGGCATGGGGGAAGCCTGAGATAGGTGCATGTCAACACCATCTCTGTGAAAGGGAAGCAGGGTTACCTGCAGATTTTCATCAAGTATCAGGGTGATTCATTCAAGGGTTAATTGAAGAATGCTTATGAGGTAAGTGAAGTTTCAGCTTAAGGGAGAAGTAATGCACTCATCATTCTTACCAAAACTTCAATGATTTTTCATTTTTTTAAGTTCTAGATCTTTCCTTTAAATTATGAATTCTCAAATATCAGGAAACAAAGGAAAAATTGGACTTTCTTCGATGTATAAGATATATATGTAAATATATATATATTTACATATATACATATATATATATATGTATAGCGTATAATGGAACAATGTAATGTAATTCAATAAATGATCACCCAATGACCTTAAGGAACTACCACCAAACATTATTAAGGAAAGGCTAACAATGGAGAGTAAATGCCAAAATACTTATCATACTTAGAGGCAGCAAGGTGCTCTAGTGGATAGAGTTCTGGACTGAGAACCAGGAACACCTGAGTTCAAATCCAGCCTCAGACACTTAGTGACTGTGTGACTCTAGGCAAGCTGCATCACCTCTGCCTCAGTTTCCTCATCTGTACATCAGAAAGAAAAACAGCTCTTATGTCCCAGGGTTATTTTGAAAATTAAATGAGATAATATTTGCAAATCCCTTAGCACAATGCCTGGCACAAGTATGTATTATTACATAACAAATGCTTGTTACCTTCCTTCCATCTAAGAAAATGTCCCATTGTTTATGATAATTTTTCTTGCTACTTTAAGACCATGATGATTTTCACCTACCAATACTGTACATGATTAACATGTTGTAATGATATCTGGTAGGAAAATACATCAAAGTACTGTTGATGAAGCTATGAACTGGTCCAACTATTCTGGAGAACAATTTGGAATATGAGCAAAGGGCTACAAAATCATATATGTACTGAGCCAGTGATACCACTACTTACTGGGTCTATACACGGAAACCAAACAAAAAGGAAAAGGACTCATATATACAGAAATATTCATGACTCTTTTTGTTATGGAAAAGAGCTGAAAACAAGGGATGCCCATCTATTGGGGAATGGCTAAACAAGTTATAGCATATAATTGTGAGAGAATAGTATCATGCTATAAAAATAATTAATAAAAGTTCTTCAGAGGAGCCTGGAAAGACTTTTATTAACTAATATGAAATGAAGTGAACAGAACAAGGAGAACTCAGTAACAGCAATATTGTAAAAATAAACCACTGATAGACTTAGCAACTCTGATGAATACAATTATCCACCAAAACTCCAAAGGACTCCTGATGAAAAATGCTGTCCACCTCCAGATAGAGAACTGATGAACTCGGAATGCAGATTGAAGCTTATCTTTCTCCTTTCTTTTTTATTCCTTTACCTAGAATGTGTCTAATGGTGTAAATGTTTTTTGTATGACTTCATATATATATATATATATATGTACATATATATGTATATAGTGGTGTCACATTTCTTACTATCTCAATGGGTTGATGAGGGGGTGTAGGAGAGGAGAGAATGTGTAGCTGAAAGTTTAAAAATAAACTTTATAAAAATGAAGAATATCCAGAATATACTCATTATATGTGAGAAACCTGGAGATATTTCTCAGTTCTTCAGATTGTTTAGTATTGGTTCCATTTGCCAGCTTATGTTATGTTGGGGGGGTATTCAATAACTTTCTCTATAGTAGTCCAAGAAACCTCCTTTTTGGATCTGGGTTTGTTTGTTTGTTGGGGAAGTGATGGGGGGGGGGGAGGTTCTCTGATCTGACATATGCTGAACCTGTCATTTTGAGAACTTTCATGTCCTGTTCTTGTATAGGCAGGATACTTCTACTGGTCAGAGTCACAATTAAGGTGAGGGTAACCATGTATTTGTTAGAGTAAACAGAATTAGATGGCTACTGGTAGCACTTTTAGTATTTCAACAACATAGATATAATTGAGTTTAACATCTAGTTAGAAAGATGAAAGAGTTAAAACAGAAAGTGAGGTAGAGGTCTATCAGAGGTCTAACCCAAAGTGAATTCCTCCCTGTTCAAGTCCCATCTTTCTCTGCCCCACACAATTTAGCAGTGTGCTTGAGATTCATCCCAAGATGTCATTTACCCCCAAACTGATCTGAGGGCAAATTCTGAATTGTTTACCCCAGGTATTAAAATTGTTTGATACGTCTTTTCCCCGACAAGTTCTTTGTAGTTCCCTGCCCAGAATATGAGATATGAAAAACCAATCAGGAAGTCCTAAATGAGATACCCTCCCGCTCCTTCCTCCTTTAAAATTCATGGTATTTTCTTGTAATACTGAGATAACCTCATATGAAGATAATGAAGGAACTGGGAATCCTACTTCTTCTCTAGGAGTGGTGATGAAAGCTACATGGAAGTCATAGTAGCCAAGTTTGAGAGCAGCCTCTCTTAAAACTATTGATGAATATCTTTTCTTCTTTGCTTGTAACCTGAAGATCCAGCAAGCCCAATGTCCAATCAACAGTACCCCTGCCTCTCACTACCCCCAACTCAATCTGGTGGCATTTTTGCCCTGAAACTCTTCCTTTACTACTATTTCCCCATGACTCTGTCTTTGTCCCTGTATGTCTCATGGTAAGACTTAGTTCCTCCTTTGCATGAATTAAAATGAGTTTAGATGTATTGAAGCAATAATCTATTGTTTTAATCATTCCTTGGTTCATGTGATTCTTCCGTAAAACTTCCTTTAAGTACCAACGTTATTGAAACAGACTGTAACTATGCCCTTTTTCTCATCTATAACTTGGGGATGATAAAACATAACTACTTTGCCACAATATGGCTTGACAATTCAGTAACCCTTAGGCTATAATGTCAGAGAGTAATAATGGTGTTCTAGTCTTCCCTTTGTCATTCTGGCCATTTCTTCTGCCCTGTCCTTCCTATTCACTACATTGACAGATGACGGGACACCACATTAAAAAAAAAAATCAAGAAATATTTTATAGGCTAAAGCAGTTTGTGAGATTTGTCTTAATATACAAAGTAGCAAAATAGCAAAGCAACAATATAAATGTATATAGTAAGATACTGTTTTAGTAAAAGATGCAATATCACCCAAAATCTATGAGGAGGTTATTAGAAGTTACTCTATTACTTGTAATATATTTGTAATAATGGAACTACTTGGTTCAAAGTGAATGAATGAATAAATGAATGAATGAATGAATGAATGAATGAATGAAAAAAATGTATTGTGTCAGACACCAAGGTCAGCAGAGGAGGTCCACACAAGCAAGATAAGTCCCTCCCCTCCAGAAGCTTACGGGAAGGATGTTGGGGAGAGATTACCTGAGGATATGGTTTTGTAGTGTTATGGTGTCCTGGTTCCAAGCAAGATAAATTGAAAACTCATCTATCAGAAACCAGGCCCTCAGAATAAGGAATCTGAATTTCATTAGGAGGATGAGAAAAGCCCAGATTTTCCTGACTTGGAAAGTTGCACTTATAGTCCTAAGTACAAATTTCTAATGTAGAGCTTCTAATAGAAATGACATGTACAGATACTCTTGTGATATGCCATAAATTGAGTACAAAGAATTTCTTCCAAAATCTCTTCCACTGTCAAGAGTCTCAGTCCACCCAGAATTTGGGTAAAAATTGTCAGCCCTAATTCTCTGGAGGGAGAGGAAATGTAGTAATTAGTGATGGTATCTATTTTTCAGTTTTCCAGATTCATCAGAATTGAATTATACAAAATAGAGCATATTCAAATAATGCACAGGAAAAGAAAAGGGATTTGATTTAAACACACACACATACACACACACACACACAAACACACACACACACACACACACCCTTTAAGAATATCTTTTACCAAGCATAGTAGCGATTATTCATACAATGCCATTTTATCACCCTTTACTTTTACTATTGGGTTCATCAGATCCTGAACTTTTCGTGCATTTGGTACTGAAGTAACTTGTGGGTAGCCAATGATGCAAGTCTATAGTCACACCACTTAGGACACACTGGGAATCTTTTTCTTATGAGACTGTGAGTCAGTCTATTCTGTGGATTACTCAACACATTCCAGCATTTTCATAAGTTACTACTGGTCTAAAAATGGATATAATTAAAAATGAGTAAACCTACCGCAGAGATTGATGTAATCTTTTGTGTTAATTAGGCCAAACTCTTTACAATGGACTTTTCTTCTACTTTGCTGAAACTGTTTAGATATTAATCCAAGTTCATATCACTTATCGTGGAAGAGAGTGTTAAGGAGTAGGAACAAGAAGGAAATAGAAATATTTAAGAAAATGTGTTCACTTTAGTAAATATCATCTAAATCCAAGAGGATCCAGAGGAAATGAATATAACATTTTGGATTAGAGTATCCTTAGCAACTGAGGATTTAAGATTCTACCAGCTTCAGGTCCTGGTATCTGGATAGTGTATTTTTTTTAATGATTTGTAGACTTTTTAGAATATTTCAAAGCTCTACTAAACATTGGAGGCTTCTTGGCATTAGAAACAAGGCTTGCAAATTTCAAAGCCCAAAGATTTAAGGACCTAATTAAAGAATTCAACTCTAATGCTACGATATCATGATACTTTTATTTTTATCTGTATCTTTTGCTTTTATATAATTTTCTTTTCCAAATATGTCCTTCTTGCTTCCCCTGCTCAAGGTACTACACTTGGTAGTAAAGAATTTTAAAAAAGGAAAACAAAAATCAATATAACCAAACCAACACTATATAAACTAAGTCTTAATGGTAAATTTGATGTTCCATATCCAAATTTGAAGTTCCACACCCATGGTCTCTCATCTCTGCCAGGAAAGAAGGGAGTTACATTTTCTCATTTCTTCCTCAGAGGGAAGCTGGGTTTTTATAATTATACAATAGTCCATTTCATTTTTTCATTGTGTTACTCTTCTTTCCATTTACATTGTTGTAGCAATTGTGTACATTATTTTCCTATTTTTGTTTATTTCACTCTCCAATTCATATGTCTCTCCATGCTTCTCTGATTTCTTCATCATTTCATTCTATTACTTTTCATAGGTGATAGGACATGCAGCCAGAATATTTTCTTCCTCAGAAATGAAAAACTAAGAGCTAGAAAGAAAAAAATGGAAGAAAGGAAGAGAAGGAAATAACAAAAGAAAGAAAAAGTCTCCTTACTACATTCTTCTAGGTTTCTGTATTTTATCCATTCTAATAAAGCTCACAGAACTTTGTTAGATGATCTGGGTCCAGCTCTGGCATTTATAGTCTTTGGGGCAGTAGGCAAATCATAACCTGTTTGAACCTTGGGTTTTTTTTCTCTCATCTATAAAATGGGCATATTAAGACTTGTACTACACTTCACAAAATTGTTGCAAGGATCAAATGAGATAGCATATCAAAAGAACTTTGAATATTGGGAAGTACTATAAAAAATTAAAATTATTTCTCAGACTTAGAACATGTCAATGCATAACAAGGCTTTGCCTAGAGAAGTCCAACAGAATTGGCTTACTTGACAGGAGAACTAAGGAACCTTCCATTCTCACCATGAATTTAATTTCTCTTTGGCAGTGATCTCTAACTCTACTTACGCTGAAGCCTTGGATTCATTTTATCAGCCCTCTACTTCCTGCTGTACTCAAAGGGAGATGTAATTCCTGAATGGCTAAAAGAACACCAAGAGAAAGGTTGTGTACCTATATATGAAAGCCTGCTGGATGGCACTGTGAAAAAGGACCTTGTCTCAAGGGGCAAGTCATGAACTTCTGAGTGGATAAACAGAGCTTAGAGCTGTAGACATGTAGGGGAGCCATCTAGTAATAAGAGAGCAGATTCCCCTTGGTGAAGGGGATCTGTAGAGCTCATTTACTCCTTTACATTTTTGAAATATTGTAACTTGTATAGCTTCTCCAGTTTCTGTCTGCTGCTTCCATTAATAAAGAAGACTATTCATTATTCTGACAATCTTTTGTGTAATCAGCATTTGGTCAAAAGGGGCTAAACCAGTGAGTAAAAGCTCAGAATTATCTCCCCTTTGAGAAAAATCAGGGGTAGTGGCTGCATCTCTGAAATACAGACTTGTGCTTCGAGACTACAAGTATTTGAAGTGTGATTCATCAGTATAGTCCCAGCACAATGCCCCTCTGGTGGAAGGATCACCCACGTTTGGTCAGTCCTGGAACTTGCCCGGCCCTTCTCTCCTATCCTCACCCCTCCAAGAAAGGTCACGTCTCTTTTCTCTCTCTGCTATTTGGATCAGATTTCAGATAATATATAGCCGCAATACCTGTAAGCCTCATGTATGTGTGTAGATGCACGCACACGCATGTACACACATGTATATACACATGTATTTGTGTGTATGTGTACATTACATATTTATCTATGTGTATATGTGTGTATATGTATATATACATAACCATATATCTTACATGCATAACATAGTCGTTTCTGTGCTTGCAAAGTCTTCTCCCTCATCCACCTTTCCCCAACATTATCAAAGAATTAGTCAATCATCAGGTCTTCCTAGGTATTTGAAGACAACATGACAAAACAATTGACTGGATACGGCGCCACCTAAGTCTTGACTGACTTTATATTTATCCCCTTTAATTATCTCCAAGTCTTATTGTGGTATGCATTATCCTATTTGTACACTGGATGCCATCCTAAGTCTTGAAGAATAGTAAGGCATTTTATTTTTTTCATGGCAAACCCAGGATAATATAGACATGTATACAAATTGTGTAAATGTTTGCAAAATATAATTTCATTATATGTAATTATGTATTTATGTATATAATGTATAAATATACTTGTAACTATAATTATATATGTATATGTGTGTATATGTATGTATGCATATATACACATAAATATGACTAATCTCTTTGTTCACTTTAGTTTAAAGATTCTCAAAGAAAATTCCTGGGATACTATCAAAATTCAGAATGTAGGGTTTACTTTGGTAATGCATAATTATCATTTGTTCTGGATATATTTAGGAGCAATTGAAAAGATTTTTTTTTTCCTCACCTGCCAAGGCATCATATATCCCTAAAGCAATGTCAGGAACTCTCTCCCCCTTTCATTCTGTCCTCATCACCACTAAACACCTGTAATACTCACTGTTGGGTTCAGTTAGAGTTCTGCTTGCAGTGACTATGAGATCATGCTCCAAGTAATTACTGTGAGCAGGGGGTGGGAGAATGTAGTGAATATAATGTAAGGAAATCATGCAAGTTTTATTATCATCAGTGAAATGGTAGCCGGTATAGGACATGCCAGTATTTGTAACATGAAGCCCTTAATTACCCTGATTTACTTGTAGTAACATTCATAACAGAGCTGCAGAGATATTACTGACAGCACTTTTGCATTTTACAAGAAAAGAAGAATACCATGTAAATAATTTAAAAACAATAAATCATTTAGAGTGGCTGTAAACCAAAACCTAATGCAGTAGCTGGCTGAATACTTGGTGAGCTTGACAGATAGCTGGCATCCAGTGTTCATCTACATATAACAACCCTTTGCTTTCAAATTCCTAAGCTGAAATGGTTGCAAAGTGAAGCCCAAATAGCATGTGTATCAAATAGGTCAATAATGTTGGAGCTGGTCGCTGAAATAGGAATTATAATCCTGGTAACACCCAAATTTGCTTGGTTGTTTTACTGTGTTGAAAAGTGGTCTGTCTGTAGGAGCATAGCATAAGGATGCATGGTGCAAGAAACTGGGGTTGAGAGGACCATCACCTCCATTTACCTACTCATACGTTGTTTGGAGAGAATTCCAAGAAACAGTGTGGCCAAAGTGCAGGACTTACTCCTAAACAATGCCCTGTCAGCCTCAAAGTGGGTGGATAATGTTCCTCCTCACCTCTCTGATCACTTTCAAATCAGCAAAACAAATGGAAAAATGAAGGCCAATTTCCCAGTAATCCAGGAAGAAATCATCTATAGAGGTAAGAAGGGATGACTTGTTTGACATATACAATTTTGGAGTTACAAGGTACTTTAGGTATTATCTCTTCTAACCTCTAAGTAATTATTTTTAAAATTTTCTAACCACCTTCATTTCAAAATGTCCTTTATTTCCTAGAACTAAGCTATCTCTTGTAACAAGTATTTTTACATAAAGAAAAAAAATCACTTTAGCAAATCCAACCAATAAAATGACTTGGTTGGGATCCTGTAGACTATTTTACTCCCATAGTCCCTCAGCTCTTTTCTGGACCATTACAATATCACAACGTTTAATTTTTTTGTTTATTTGTTTACACTGGTAAGTAGGGTCTGGCGAAATGGGAGACTCCATCAGCTTACTTAATTGATATAGCCTCTGCATGGGGAAAGGTTGGGGAGTTCTGCTTCCAGAGAAGTTGGGATGATGTGTAAAGGAAGCTAGTGAGACTCTGGAACATTCAAGGAATTCCCTTAGCTTGTTCCAGTTGGCTCACCACATATGAAAAAGACGCTCTTTGACTTGCTATGGAAGCATTCAAGAAGTCCCCAGCATCACTCTTGTGGTGTCACTCTTTTTGCCTCATTGTTCTTGGGGAGACTTTTGTTAATTCATTCAGTTACAGCATCTGTTGAGATGTGCTGCTGTTAAGAGTAGAGGTATGTGGGTATTCTCCCTTCTGAAACCGTGTGTCCTGAGAAGGTCTTGGTCCTTGGCCTTTTTCATTTGTTCTTTTTCCATTTCGGTGAAGGGATTAGAGTCTCCAACCTCAGAAATTTCAAAAAGTCCTGAGAGTGAGTGAGAGGAGTCTTGGAGTCAGGACACAGGCAAGGTTTCAAAGCCATTGCAATATGAGTGTTCTAAGGAGCAAGGAGTGACCTCTGGGAGTTAACTGTAGGATGTCAGCAAGGATTCATATTGTGCAAAGCGGTGATCTTTATACATGAACTTTGGGAACTAACATGGTGTAGGAACTGAGTTAAGAGTTGAGACTACTACTTCCCAGAGATTGAAGTATTTGGCAATAGTGTGTCCCAAGATGTGTGTGTGTGGGGGGGGGGGATGTTTACTTATCTTCTGTCTTTGTAAAAGCCAGCCAGTGTGAAGTGGTTAAACAGAATTGGAATGTTATCATTTGGCTTCTAACAATGGGGGTAGAAAAGAGTAGTGGTTGGGGCTGAAGCCCATGAAGCTCATAGAGAAAAGACACTCCCCACAAAATCCCCCAGCATACCCTAGAACCCTGACTTGTTTGATATAGCAGCTTAGACTTAGGAGAGAGAGAGAAAGACAGAGAGACAGACAGACAGACAGACAGAGAGACAGACAGACAGAGAGACAGACAGAGACAGACAGACAGAGAGACAGACAGAGACAGACAGAGAGCTAGAACACAGGCCCCATATGTTGTCGTAGTTATTGTGTCTATATAATTTTCCTGTTTCTACTTACTTTTTTGTGTATTAGATTATTTATTCCCTAATTATCTAAATTCTTCATATTAACCACTTTATCTGACACGGTGATTAATCTAACACTCTTATTTTACAGACAAAGAAAGCAACCTTCCAAAGTAAAGCCACACAGCTAGGCAGCAGCAGAGCCAGGGCTAAACTTTAGGCCTCATTCCCAGTTCAGGCTTTTTCACCCTGTACCACGCATCCTTCGGTTGAGCTCTTTTCTTTATGCCTTAGAGATAATCAAAACTGTGTTTGTTTTTATTTACCTTCAGACAGATTTAACTCATACAATTCCATTTACCCATTTGAAAATTCACTTATATTATCTCCTAAGACAACCCTAGTCATATTATTAACGTATGAATGATCCCACTTCAAAAACATCTGACGAACAGTAACCTAGGCTTCAAATGAAACAAAGCAGAGGCAATTATTCATATTGGATATGGATATCATGCTTTGAAGAGGACTTTTTCAGGTTTGGAAAATATTCAATTTATTCCAAATTAATTTACAAACAATTTTCAGGAACATTTGTGTTGTCCAAATTGGGGTAATTTTGTATATTATTTATTTTTATAAGACAGACAAGAACTTAATTGTTTAAAAAGTTATTGGAAGTCAAGTGTTTGCAACTCATAATACAATTTTCCATAGCAGCAATATTAGGAGATTTGAAGTTCTCAGTCTAGTACATTAAATCATATTTAAGCTATAAATTAGTTGAGGTAAAATATTACAATTCCTAGATTGAATACTGGATCTTGGGAGCAAGCTATTCATTGGCCAATTTTTTTTAAAGTTGGCCTTTTTTTCCCCTCTTTCCTGAGTACATACCTGGCCTTAGACAAATTCAAAATAGGTAATTTCCCACCAACACCCTTTCACCTTCCTTTGTGCATCCTTTTCCCAAATCTAAATAGCCTCCTTTCTCAAGTCACCATGTTCTCAGGCCACTCTTGAGTCTCCAAGGATACCATTCCACTTTACCTCCCTATCCAAACATTTTCTATTCCCCCAATTGCTAATATTCCAAAATTATCTATCTTCTGGCCCATGCAAATTTCTAGCTTCTTTCTCAGTACCTCTGATCTCACTGAACAGATTCACCTGAGTTTGAACCTTTTCATAGGTACTTGCATTTTTAACTAAAAGATGGCGCTTTCTTAAACTAGACTACTCTTTAAGATTTTGACAAAATGAAGTGTGGAAACTGGATGGATGGAGTGAGGAAAAATATTTCAAGAGGTGGAGCAAGGAACTGTAAGGCTCTCAATTGTCTTTAGCTGAGAATAGGGATAAGGAGATGTCATGGCAGGCTTGAGGACAGTTGAGCAAGGTTTGGAACAAGTGATCTCCTAGTCTGTGGAGACTGCTAGTAAATCACTTAGTTTAGAGTTTAGTAGAATGATTTCCTTGTTGCAATCAAGAACAGATAACAATTTGCTATTTCAAAATTTCCTTCAATGGGAAGTCAGCTCCATTCCAGGTCAAAGCACTTCAGGATTCCCTTGTCATCACACCTGTCTCTTGGATCCCAGTGGCAATGGCAGCAGAATGTGAAGAACATGATGTCGTCAGTGACACCAAACTAACTTGAGGTCTTACACTCAGCGCAATTCTCTGGGGTCACCAGTGACCAGTTCCCCTCTAAAAAAATCCTTGGAGAAACAAGGATTTCTTAGACTATGGAAAAAATCCAAGGACATTGCTGTCTTCTAGCAGCACATCAATGGCTTGAAGATCAGGCCGCAAAACTCAGACAAGGTCACGCCTAATCTCAAATGCAGAGTACACTCTTCCTCTATCACCAGCGACTCTGCCTCTAGCCTGGAGAGGCCCCAAAAAGTGAAGCTGAAGGGCGATGATCCCACAGCCTCACCGATGAGGATGAGGGGTGGAAATTTGATGGCATGGGGGTCTTCTGCCTCCCTGACATGCAGGCTAGACGAGATCTAGACAAACTCATCCAGAGAGTGTCCCTGTTGGAGGCCTAACTTCCAAAATCCTAGGTGAAAGGGAAGCTGGCAATGGAGCTAAAATCAGTCACCTGACCAGGGAAATATGACTTTTTGATTCAGGCTCAGGTCTGAGAGCTATCCAATCTGCACCAGAAGATATGGGAAGGGAGAGGTGTGTGCCATATTCTCATTCATAACCTCAGAGAGATTGTCAAGTCTTTTGAGGACATCTTTCGAGGCACTAACATTGATTACTACGTGGGACAGAGCTTCCAGGAGCAGCTAGTTCAGGGGAGTCAGGTAGCAGAAAGAATCACCAAGAAACTCAGCACCAAGGATCAAGGGAAGGTAGATAATCCTTGAAGCTATGAGATACTAGCCCTCAGGCTCAGCAAAGAACTACAAGCAAAGAAGGAATTAACTGAGGTCTTGGAGTCCAAACTTGAGGCGTGATCCCTGACTCCCTCCAGCAGCCACAACTTCACTGATGCCCATAGACCTCTGAGCAGCACCTCTTTCCTATCTGATGAGATGAAAGTCAACTCAGACATGGATGCGGCCAGCGAGTATACCCAATATGAATAAGACTCTGCAGACAAAGCTCCATCCAACCTCCCGAACTCCATCCACCATTCAAGTAAAAATGCAGCTCCTTCATCTAAACCATCCTCTGCCACTACATCTCATGGGACTGAGAAGAAATCCAGCAGCATCCCTGCAACCATACCATCTTCTCAGCAACCCCAAGGAGGCCAGCCAGGCACATGCAGGTATCAGTCCTACCACTCCTGCCATGACAGACCCATTGCCTACAACCCTGCTGAAGTCTGTTCTCTCCACTGCCTGCACAGCCCCCACCACACTTCCCAGCCCTATCCTCTGGGGATATCTGCAGAACTCTGCAGGTCAGCCAGCTCAGGACCCCTCAGTAAAAATGGGCTTTGGGAAACGCTTAGACCTCAGAAGGGAACTGCTTTGGGGGACTTGTCCTCAAACTCTACAGTGTGCCAACCTCTATGTAAACTTGCAGGCTCCTCCTCTATCATTTGCATGCCAAGTCTAGAGTTCGTGTCCCAGCTGGGCAACGAGATCAGAATCCTCCTGGCAGAAAAGCAAAACCTGCAGATCAGCTGAGCCACCTCTCCAAAGAGCATTCTAGGGAGCTGGAGCTTCTGAGGAAGGCTCTACTGGCCTCCCACACCAGACATCAAGAGCTACAGGCCACACTGGAGAGGCAGAAGGCCGAGCAACAGCAGATGGCCAAGGACCTAAAGGAGAGGCAGCAGGAGATCCTGCAGTTCCAAAAGGAGCGGCTCTCCCTCCAGGAGAAAAACAACAGGCTACAGCACAAAATGATCCTCTTACAACAGTAGAGAGAGGAGAACCAAAGACGCCTCCAGTCCCTGCAGTCTGAGCTGCACGTCTAGGTAACCCTCTACCAGAGCTCGGAGCAGATGCTGAAAGCATCCAGCTGGGACATCTATTGCCAAAGGTTTCTGAGCAGTGACTTGAGCAGCCTTGTGGCAGAGGTTCAGGCTCTTCAAAGTCACCTGGAATACAGCATCCAAGTGAGCAATTTCCTGCAGCAGCAGTTGGAGCAGAAGTTGAAGGGCAGTCCTGGAAACTCTTCCTGCATGACACAAGATTTTCCAGCCACTAGCACTGGGAACAAGTGGCAATTTTTCCAAGACTCACTTTCTCTCCTTCAGTTCAGAACATTGGTATGAATATTCCATCTTCAGGATACTCCACAGTCACATTCAGTGCTCTTGACCTAGAGACCTTGCCCTTCCAGAAAACAAAAGGGTTGGATTTGGATGTGTCCCCTGGAAAGAAGACCCCTCTCATGCTAGAAGGGGATGCTCCTGATGGTTCATATGCCAACAAGCATGGTCCTCACGTGACTGGCCATATCAACGACTTCAGCACCCTGAAGCAGCAGATCCTGGAAGGACAAGACCTAGTGCATAAGATGGTTTCTCTCATGCAGGTTACTCTCAACTCACCTGCCTTGCAAGGCACTGAGGTTCTGACCTCTGGAAGCATACACCACCTCCAGGATAACACCAAAACCCTGCACCAGATCTTGGAGGAGTCGGACCCTTTCCTCACCATGTTCTGGAGAGCAGTCCTGCCCAGTACCAACAGTCCTACAGAGCAAAAGAAAGTGAAGGAGCCAATGAAAGGAGAAATTCTAACTTTGAATGAACGCCTAAAGACAACCAAGTGTGAAAAGGAGAACTTGGAGCAGTTCGTTGTCAAGCAATTAGCTAGGACACATGATGTTTTGAAGAAGGCAAAAACAAATCCTGAGGCTAATTCCCAAAGAATTCTGCAGGCCACCCAGGTCATGTGACCCCTGTCTTCCAGGAGCCAGTGAGAAAGGGAAACCATGAGGGGTCCCTGAAACAGCAGGAAGGAAGTACCTGTCTACAATTTCTCAATGTTCCCTAACCATTAAGAAGCAGCCAGGTTCCACCTTTGGAAGCTGCCCTGTGGGGCTCAGAGGACCCAGAAGCAGGAGACAGAACGTTATCTTGCTGGAGGTTGCATAGAAATGGAAACCATCCAGCAAATTCAGTATATCACCATCCTGGTAGGTTCCACCTGGCTCTGGGCAAAATTGTAGAAACTTAGTTATGGGCATAGAACCTAAAATACTGCTTCTTTCTTAGCCTTGGGTCATTTGGATACGGTCCCAAGGGAACAGAAAGCCTAGATGTCTGCAGTACAAACTTCTCAGTAGCTATAAATGCATAAACTCAGAGGAAACACAGTCATGCTCCCTGTGAATAGGTAGTGGACTGGCCCACAGAACCTGGGCATTATAATTCCTTAAGGAAGTGTATATATAGATCAGGATGATTCTAGAAGCCCATTTTTCAATTATGCATGAGCATTTGCAAAGGGCAGTCCAAGGACTGACCTAGTCCCCTGTGCTTACTATTCACCACTCTACTTTTCCTGGAGCAGCCTTATTTGGAGAGTTCACAAGAGAAGGATATGGAGACAATACCATGAAGAAAGGAACATCCAGAAGTGAAATTGCACCCCTGGAAGGATCACCACAGTGACTTGCCTACTTTTGCCTTGGCATGGAGAGAAATGAGACTTAGAGATCTTAAGCCAGACTGTCCCCCTCACTTTGGAGCGGTGGCCTGATAAAAGGCTGGATTCTTGGACTGTTTCCCACCTTCTATATGTAATCACTTAATTATTTTTTTCTCCATTTTGTGATGTACAATTTTCACTTGGCTTAGCTGTGGGATGGTTTTTACTTGTTGCATCTTTTCTTTATCCTAATTTCTCCCTCTTAGGGAACCAGGAATAGCTGGACAGACACTGACCAGCACCAAGTCTCCATTTTGGGTCCTCAGACAAAGTGATGCCCATTCTTAGCTGAAATGCAAGAAGACTCCTGCTGTGGTGAAACCTTCTGTGTGGCATCTCTGCACTTGTAGGATATATGTGTGTGTGTGTGTGTGTGTGCACATGCTGCCACAGTGGTGTAAACTGCAAGTTAGACAGACAGTTGGGAACAGGAGGGAATGTGAGAGATGTTCCACTCTCCTTACGTGGTTGTTTTGTGAATAAGGAGAGGATAGATTGTATGTAAGGAATAAAAGTTTTTTTCTTCAAAAAACTTTCCTTCAATGTCATTCAGCAGCATGCTCATAGGAGCAAAGTCAGTGGATAATGGGAGTAATCAAGAGTTGGGTTTGGTAAACATAATTAGGGTGGAAAGGATTTGAAAGCAAAGAGAGTGTATATTTGAGCTGGTTCACCAAGGAGTATAGCCACTTGAGGGAGACAAGTGTAATAAGTATAAAAGTGATCGCCTAGGACAGCCTTAGGCTCACACAGGGCTCTCTAGCTTCTCAAGTGTGGCCCTTTGACTGAATCCAAACTTCAAGGAACAAATCCTCTTAATAAAATGATTTGTTCTATGAAACTTGGAATCAATCAAAAGGCCATACCCAAGGACCTAGAGGACCTCAGAGGCCATAGGTTCCTCAGCCCACGATATAACTGTGATGGAGGCAATGGAATTAATGATGAGAATGAAAAATAGGGTTAGGGTTTATCAACCACCAGGACTACGCTAGATAAAGGCATCTTGGGAGTTCATTAGCAAGGAAGTGATGTAGATGATTGAAAAAACAAGGATATGACAATTTCTGTGTGTAGCTAAGGTGTCCTGGAAGAATGGGTCCCAGAAATTCATTCAATAGACTGAGGAATGGGGAAATTAGTGTATTTGAGGGAGCATCAATAGACATGTTGAAGTCTCCTAATATGAGAAGGAAATAAGCAGAAGAGAAAGTCTCTAAGTCACATACTAAATTTATGGTAGAAAGAAGGAGAAAGTCTTGGGAGTCATTAGATAATAACTGCCAGAATTTGGATTGGGTGAATAAATTTGAAAACTTGAAAGTTGAGAGGTTGCTTTGTGAAGGTGGTAGAGAACTGGAAATGACAACAGGTGTCAAGGAGTACTTGGACTCACCCTTCTAAGTCAGAGGATAGAAGAGCAGATATAACCAGGGCTGGAAAGGGTGTTCCCTCAAGGGAAGTGATATCTTCAGAAGGGAGCCATATTTCAGCAAGGGCCAGAAGATGGAAGAAATAAAAAAGGAAGAGAAGACTGAAGGAAGTTTGTTCATTATAGAGTAGGTATTTCAGGAGACACAGCCAAATGATTAGGAATCCAAGAGAATTCATCTGGAGTAGAACATTGGTGTGGTGGGGTCAAGGTGGATAAGTGTAAGGGAGAAGGAAGTTTAGGCAGAGGAACAAGGTTTGTACACTAGCCCCTGAGTGTCAGAATCATTGGGAGGAGATATATATAATGGAATGAGAGTATTCCACAAATTGAGGAATGAGTTCAGAGTATCAATAGTTTTGGCGTTGTGTAAAAACAATTTATTGGTTTCTTATTTTTTATATTTTTATTATGTTTCTTGATTTTCAATTTTGAATTAACCTCTCTGATCTCAGCTTCCCATCCTTGCATCCCTTTCTCTACTTGTCTTCTTAAAGAGGCATAGGCTCTGTTCTCTGATATGAGGGCTGCTGATTTTCAGGGTAGTTTGCCACCTTTGTTATTTACCTGATCCACCCAAGTCTCACTTGTGTCTCCAAGAAGCTATAGCATGTGTAGTGGCCATGCCATATTAAACCTCAACCAGGTTGAGGATAACCAAGGGGTCTTAAACCTTCAGTGAGTGTGGGTGGAAGAGGGATCTACCCCAAGCATGTGAAGACTTCCCTGATGGAGTGGGTGGATACGAATAATTTGTTCTGAAGCAGGCGCTGTGCAGCCCTTAGAATTTGGTCAGATATGGAAGACACCAAGATTATCCACTGCATTCTGAACCATCACCAGTCATCTTGAGTCTGTCATACCACCGGACTCTAGTGGTGACTCTGGAAGACAGAGTGAGACCAATGACTTCATGCAAATCTGTCTCAAATCCAGTTTATGCATGAACCAAATGACATCACCCATACCATTTTTACCATCAAGCCAAGACTAAAGTAGAGAGATGATGCATGATTTTTTGTTCACAGATGACTGTTCACTCAATGGAGCCTCTGAAGCTGAGAAGAAACAAAGTGTGGCTCGATTCTCTGCTGCTTGTGCTAAATTTGGCCTAACAATTAACACCAACAAAACAGGTGCTCCATCATCCATACGTGAAACCATTGGTTACAGCAAATGGAAGTTTTCCTTTCCAAGGATGTCCACATAGATGATGAGATTGATGCACACGTTGCCAGAGGTAGCTAAGCGTTTGGGAGCTCCAAAGTAAAATGTGGGACAGAAGATGTATTAGACTGACTACCAAACTGATGGTCCACAGATATGTTGTGCTGACCTCGTTGCATGCCTATGAAACCTGGGCACTATACAATAGTCATGCCAGAAAACTGAGACACTTCCATTTGAATTGTCCTAGGAAGATTCTAAAGATCGCCTGGCAAGATAAGGTATCAGACCCCAAGGTCCTTTCTTGAACTAAACTGTCAAACCTTCAAACTCTCCTGTAGAGAGCATAGCTCTGGTGGGATGCCCACATTGTTCAAATGCTAAAAGTATGCTCATTTAAAAGACTAATTTATGGAAAAATCACACAAGGCAAACACATGGTAGTCAGAAGAAGCAATACAGGGAGATTCTCAAGGTCTCTCTGAAGAATTTTGGCCCAATTTCATGACATGGGAGACGCTGGCCAGGGATTGCCCAGCATGGCATACCCACATTAAAGAAGCCACTATGCTGTTTGAGCAAAACAGAATTGAAGTAGCTCAAAGGAAATGTAAGATGTGCAGATTTAGAGAATTCATTCCAAATATTCACACGGACTATTTCTTGATTCTAACAGAATGAGGTCATTTTGATCCTCTTTCAGAACAAAAGATCACCACCATCACCACCACCATCTTGTTAAATTTATTCTGTCCTCCCTTTAACCTCTAGACTCTGCCATCCTTCCCTGTTCTTCAAGTCTATCACCCCTGTTCTAATTGTCTTTCCTTTCTCCACAATATAACAACAAACTAGGATGAGCCCAGGAAGCTGGGTAGCTCAAAGGGGCCCCAGCTTTACACTCCTATGGCCTTAGTTCAATGAAGAAGAATCCTGGCTTCTAAAGAAAAGACTCAAACTCCTAAGTATTTCACCGTGTCCCAACCCAGAGCCCCTGGTCACTTAACACTAAGGCTTGGCCTAAGTCTAAGTCTCCCCAAAGATAGCAGAAAGGCACATGATGTGCAGTGCAGATGTGGTATGAGACAGTTATTTATTTCTTTCACCAGAAAAGCAATGCTTAATACATAAAGGACTTATTGAGAAAGAGTTCAAACATGAGATAGTAAATTGTAAGTCCTCTTGTACTCTCCAGGAGGCAGATACTAAAAACATCAAAACATTAAAGATTTTCTGGGGCCACCACACAGTGCTTTCACCTCCACTTCAGCTCTGCCCAAACAACTCCCTCTAGGTACATATCTTCTGGCAAGCAAAGGCATGACTCTGGCTCATCCTCTTGGCAGTGTTCATCTGCTCTGAAAAGCCTGGTAATATTCTCAGGCAAAGCCTTCCCTGCTTGCAGTTCAGACCCACTGAAGAACTCGGGAACTCCCAACCTCTTGAACTTGCCTCTGAGGCTGGAAATGTCAATCTCAAGATCACTGCTTGGTCACCTCTGTTCAGGAAAAAAAGGACGAAAGAAGAAGAGACAGCCTGGATGGGCCTTGTGATCCAGTCTCAGGTTTCCTGAAATAAGCACACACTCTAGCTATCATGTATGAGCTACTATCATACAGCAGGAGGTGGGGAAAGGAGCACCACCCCTTTTCACAGGAAGTCCAAGGGAGAGGCTTGAATAATCCAAACACACTCAACAAACTATAAGAGAAAGTGTGCCATATGACTGAGTCTTTCTTTTTTTTTTAAAGGTCTATTCAATGAGATGACTTTTCTGGTTCACACAATGATCTTTTTGACCTAGTCCGTCACCATAATGTGGAAAAGGGGACATAAGGATAGATAGATAGATAGATAGATAGATAGATAGATAGATAGATAGATAGATAGATAGATAGATGGATGGATATATATTATATCTATATATAGTTGTTTAGAGGTGGATAGATAGATACATCTTTTTCTCTATCATCTCTTTCTATTTGTCTGTATCCTTTAGAAAGGGATTGAAAGACCTCTCTGTCCCATCCTTCACATGTCAAAACACATGCTACAATGGAATTGCCTCTTTTACAATAGTCTTGACCAGTTCAACTATAGCCTGTTCTCAATCCTTGACTCCTCGGCCCTCCTGTCCACCTAATTCACATCAACATTCAGAGTCTTTTTATATTTGTGCTGCCGAATCACTGAAGACTGTTGGAAAAAGTCATATCACTATGTTGACTGGGTCCACTGTATGTTCTTACCATCTAATCTCAAGTAAACCCTTGCATATACATGCAGAAACTTTGATTCATCCTTGATTATCTCATTCCCCTCAGTGACTATTCTAAACAATCTTTTCTCTCCCTTAGCCCCCATATCCTATAAAAGATGGTCATGACTCCAGAAATTTAACACTATCTACCACAAACTCTTTTTTCTCATCCCATAGCCCTAAATTCCTCTGTGTCTCTACCTGTTCTCTTCTTTTTTGCTCCTGTTTCTGAGGAACATGTGGCCCTTCTCTATGTCAATGCCAACCCCTCTCTATTTGGACCCTCAATCGTCTCCTGTCCTCTTGAAGAGCTCACCTTATCCATTCTATCCTTTCTTTGTCTCTTTCATCTTCATTCCTGCCTATCTACTGGTTCCTTTCAGGCTTCCTACAAATATGCCCATATCTACCATCTTCTCCCCTATCCCACTCCCCCCCAAAAAACTGAACTTGACCCTACCGTCACCTAAAGTTATCATTAAATATCTTTCTTCCCTCTCATTGCTAAACTCTTAGAAAGTGTATATTCCATTTGTCTATACTTCCTTATCACACACTCACTTTTTAATCTCTCCTTTTGAACTCTGGTCCTACCACTTGACTGAAATTGCTTTCTTCAACATTACCAATCAGCTCTATGCTGCTAAATATAATAACTTTTCTCAATCCTTACCTTCCTCTACCTCTGTGAAGCTCTGAGTATTACTAACTACCAGCTTCTCCTTGGCTTCTAGAGATCACATCCTTATGTCTTAGCATTTTCTTGGCTTCCTGGTTCCCCCTTTTTATTGCCAACTGAGTTATTCTATCCAATAGCCCCCATTCCAAATGTCAAGTAGACTGAGCTTGGGAGACTGAGCATACTAAGTCCATCAAGTCAGGTTCCTTCCCCAAGAATTTTACTTCACTGCAATTTCCAGTATATTTATTGTCCCAGTGTCTACCTGGCTAAGTTCAGAGGAATTCATCACCAGATTGGATACAAGCTGACACAATTTGTAACACAATAATACTCAAAGACTATTTAATACAACATAGAGTTCTCAATTCTTCAGTCAGTGCATAAGGTATATCAATAAAATCACAGACTCTTGAAGTCCTGGAGTCAATATTTCCTCATGTAAGCCCATCAACGTATTGCTCAAAGGGGCCTTAGCTTTACATTCCCATGGCCTTAGTTCAATGAAGGAGAATCCTGGCTTCTAAAGAAAAGACTCAAACTCCTAAGTATTTCACCGTGTCCCAACCCAGAGTCCCTAGTCACTTAACACTAAGGCTTGGCGTAAGTCTAAGTCTCCCCAAAGATAGCAGAAAGGTACATGATGTGCAATGCAGATGAAGTATCAGACGATTATTTATTTCTTTCACCAGAGAAGCAATGCTTAATTTTCAATTATTCACTGACATATGTGTAATTACCAGCCTTAGTGATAAATACATGTTTAAGTATGTCAAAGTAATGAAGAATGAAATAAAAATAAAAATAGATCAAAGATTTAAAATTGGAAGAGAATTTAGGTCATTTATTTGAGCTCCATTTTACAAATGATAAAAACCAAGAGTGAGGGCCAGAAACATGAAATAACTTGACTGAAATTCAAATTCAGATCCTTTCCCTCTAAATCCAGTCATCTTTTCATTGCACTGTGACTAGTGTTGGCCAGGAAAAAGATTCTGCTCAACTCTAACCCTGAAGAAGAATATACTCCCCTTTCAATTAGAATTTTCTATAAAGATTTGCACAAAAAGAAACAGTAAAGAGGAATCAGTATACCCAATAGTAAGTTAAGACTAGTTGACTCTCCATTAGCCTCATTTGCTTTCTCTGTAATAGTGAGATAAGAGTACTTCAGACTTTCTCTTCTCTCTCTTCCTCTTTCAAAGTGTGTAATTCTGTTTCACATACATGTATATATACACATGTGTATACATGTGGAGATACACCTATGTGTGTATATGTGTACATATAGATGTATATATATATATGTGTGTGTGTATATATAGGTGTATATATATATATAAATATATATATATATACACATGTATATGAAAAAAACAAAGATTTATTAAGTACCTACTATGGGCCAGGTACTAAGCTAAGCATTTTACAAAGAATATTTCATTTGATGCTCACTACAACCTTGGATACTATTATTTTTCCCTTTCATTTGTTTTGTTACATTAATACACATTGGTAGAACCACACAAGCATTTCTATAACATAGTATATTTTTTTTAAAAAAAGGTAATTGTACATAAAATTGCAAATGTGCTATACACAACTTGCTATTCCTTTCAAATATACAACAAAATGATAATGTAAATTTGTTTTCTCCTTTTTTCAACCCTTCCCCACACACCTTGCTCTTGAGATGACTACCATTACGTACACACAGATACATGTGCACACACACAGATATATATGTATATATGTGTGTAAAATTATTCTATATTTCTATTTATCATTTCTTTCTATGAATCTTTCTTCATATGTCCTTTGTAATTAGTTTGGGTATTTATAAGAGTCAAAATAACTTTTTCACTCAGAGTTGTTCTTAAACAATTTGACTGTTACTGTATACAACGTTCTCTTGGTAATGCCCATTTTTCTCCTCATCATTTCATGCAAATCTTTCTATGTTTTTCTAAGGACATTGAGCTCATCATCTCTTACAGTATAGTAATATTCCATCACAATCACATACCAGAACTGATTCAGCCATTCCCCAGTAGACAGGCATCCCCACAATTTCCAGTTATTTACCAACACAAAGAGAGCCGCTATAAACATTTTAGAACATATAGGTTCTTTCCCTTTGTCGCTAATCATCTTGGTAAATAGAACTAGTAGTGATACTGCTGGGATATAAATAGTTGAATAGCTCTTTGGGCATAATTCCACATTGCTCTCCAAAATGGTTAGATTAGTTGACAATTTCACCAACACTGGATACATGTCCTAATTTTTCCACATTCCCTCCAACATGTATTGCTTTCTCCAATCATTTTAACCAATCTGGTAGGTGTAAAATGATATCTCCACACTATTTTAATTTGCATTTCTCTAATCAATAATGATGTAGAACTCTTTTTCATATGACTACAAATTGGAAGCTATTATTTCCTCTTAATTGAAACAAAGGTTAAGTGAGTTGCCAAGGTAACACAACTAGTAATGTGAGCCCCGATTTGAACTGAGTTATTTGTTCATGACTCTAGGTCCAGTGCTACAAGGCATCACCTAATACCTCTTCACTTCAGGACAAAGAAAACTGACTTGAACTACAATAAGAAATAGGTTATATATCAAAGAAAATTTATTGACGTAAGGGGTTGTGGACCCTATGAGCATCTTTTAAAGTAAAGGGCAGTCATAGAGTCGACAGAGTTGGGGCAGTTATAGGTATGATTATTTCTCAAATCTCTTAGAAGCTTGAGATTTTAGGATTTGTACATCTCAAACCAACTGAATAACCTTTTGGTTGGTTGTTTATGGTATTCTGTACAAATCACACAGGGTCTCAAGCAATGTTTGTCTTCAAATATTCTACTTCTGTGTCTATTGCCATTGGGAGTTTGGGGTGGGATTGCTAACTCTCCTCCTCCATGTATGTGTCACTGTTCAGTAGGCACTGAAGAGATATGGCTGGGCAACTACTGAAATAGAGCTACCATAAGACTCGTTTCAAAAATTATTCCTTTCAACTCTTGCCCCTTTGCATGCTCACATAAGGTAAAATAGGGTAAAGAATATATTATTTCTTGATTTCTCTGAGCTGCAACATGAGTACAGGCTGAGCCTAACTGCTAGTCATTCTTTGGGTAACCAGTCTCAATACTGGGATAAAGGAAGAATGAGCCAGGTAGGTGGAAACTGTCCCCTCTTCTGCCAGAGGGCCAAAGAGTTAATAAGGGCTTAATATGATTAGGACAGAACAATTGTGAAAATATTTATTTTCAATTTAAATGTAAAGAGTTTTAAAATAATATTAATAGCATGTCTAAGTGAAAAAGTAACTTTCTCTGAATTGATAATTTTCTCTTAAAATTCTGTACTTAGATCCTCAATTAGGTAAGTTGGGAAAACAGATTTTACGACTTGTGGACTTCACACACCTTAAATGACTTTGTTTTCTTGCCAATATGGATATTATAGTTTTTTCAATGTAATTAAAAGCTGCATGTTTTTTTTCTAAAAAAATAAGCTTTGTGGGGGCATGTTAGGATACATTCTTTGTAAACAGACATATTTGTGATTTGAATTATTGCAAATTTGTGAATAATGATAGTATCCACTTTGTCAAATTGTAGTACAGAGTCGAAAGCTGGATTTTCTATACAACAAGAAAGAAAGAAAGAAAGAAAGAAAGAAAGAAAGAAAGAAAGAAAGAAAGAAAGAAAGAAAGAAAGAAAGAAAGAAAGAAAGAAAGGAAGGAAGGAAGGAAGGAAGGAAGGAAGAAGAAGAAAGAAAGAAAGAAAGAAAGAAAGAAAGAAAGAAAGAAAGAAAGAAAGAAAGAAAGAAAGAAAGAAAGAAAGAAAGAAAGAAAGAAAGAAAGAAAGAAAGAAAGAAAGAAAGAAGAAAAAGAGGGAACAAAAGAAAGGAATGAGAAAAAAGGAGGAGAGCAAAGTAGAAAGGAAAGAGGGAAGAAAGAAAAAGAAAAGAAGGAAGGAAAGAAAGGGGAGATGGGAGGAGGAGGAAGAAAGGAAGGAGGGAGAGAGGGCGGCAAAGGTACAAAATAACTGGTTAAAACTAGGAGAAAAGAGTCAAATAGAAGACTGATAAAATAAACTTCCCTAGTGATTTTATGAACCTGTTTGTGTGTTTAAGTGTATGACACAAAACACATGAATACAGGGCTGAAGCTGCATTAGTGCTTTAACCTAACCTTTCTGCCATGGAGACTTATAACTTCATCCAAGCTCCAGACCTTCTTTTTGGTTAACTTCCAGATCTGGTCCCTTCCAAAAGAAATTCATTTTTCTGCAGAAACATGAGGGTGCCTCATGGCTCTGATATTCCCTGTGTAAAGCTAGGCAGTGGGGTCAAGAGGTTCCTCCTGAACTCCATCCCCTGTTTGGCAGAATGCTGCCCTGCCAGCTGCATGATTTAATGAGCCTCTGAGAAAAAAAAATAATTCTAATGAAGACAACCATATGTAGATGATAGATGGGTTTAGAGCAGAGACAGGAAGACATATATGCTGAAAGCTTCATGGTGTGCTCAGAATTAGTTATGTAAGTCTTAGCTAAATTTTATTGCTGTTATCAATCTGATGCCAAAAGATAGTCTTTTTTTTTTAATTCCAAGTATTGTAAAGTGCTTTCAGGAGTCCTGTTTTTACAAAAGGGGGAAAAAGGCAACAGTGTAAGATAATTAAATTTCATAGATGGAGAGACTGCTAAATCAGCTATTTAATTGGGTCCTTTTAGACAGATGTTCCCTTGCATTATTTAAATGCTCATGAACTCATTGTCAGAGATTTTACACTGCTTCGTTTGCCCTTTGGATTGTTTCTGTGTAAAGATATTTTACAGAGAAATCTGCATGATAGATTAATGTAGAAAAGGATAGTAAGATGATCTTATGGTAGAATATAACATCTTTTCAACATAAGGAAGTGTAACCACTGTATGTTTAGCAGATATAGAAAAATTATACAATAGAAAAGCAAAGTTGGGATCGAGACACTTATCCAAATCAATATGAATATACATATAAAAACTTTGTCTTAAATGTCCAGAAAATTATGGCAAAAATATCCTTTGAAAGAAAATCGTCCAAATAATTTAGTGGATTCCTTCCTTCATTTGACTTGGCATAGATCTAAGCATACTGGATGCAGTTATTTCAATAAGGACTGAATAATAATAAATATGACTAAATTATTATTTATTATTTACATTATTTCTCTGGTTCTCAGGTGCTGAAATTTCTGGAAGTACATTTTCCGGTCATATGTATATAAAAGAGATTTGGATTTACAATTATTAAGTGTTTACAATTATATAAGTATTTGGATAATCTGATTTGGATTTACAATTAAAGTACAAAGTCATGGCTCATTTTTGCCATGATAACCATTAGCTACCAGTGTATGCATCGTGGAGTTAACAGTTGAAAAGGTCAAGAGATGTGAAATTGGAGAACAAAATTTTCAGGACCCTCTTTCCTTTCTAAACAGGTGCATAACATGCCAACTGTTGAAGGGACTAACTTTACATTCATTTTTGTGTTGATATCTTGGTGGAAAATAGTCTTGCCAAGAGCTGCACATTTACAATGTGTCTTAGGTAGTTAGGGAAACCATCTCAGGGCATCACACCTGAACTTTGACGTGTTGGCACACATACTCAGTTTTTGTTTGTCTTCTCATCTTTTGCCTCTGAGCCTTTTTGCTTAATACATCTGAAAAAATGTGTTAGAGATTTTGCAATACCCCCTTCTTAAAGCACTGTTCTAGGGGAGTCATTGAAGTTGAATCACTGAAGCCAAAATAAAATTCTGCCATTTTTCACCCTGGACTTTTCCAGATCGAGAATGTCAAAGTGCCAGCCAGATGGAGTGACAGTTGGAAACAGTTTGGGGGAATGACTTCATGTTTCTTACAACAAATCTATCATTGTCTTATTCTAAAAACAACCAAAATGTGAACAAAAATCTCATGGAAGCCAGATCTTCCCATCTAGGCTGTGGTTGTGAATGAAGCCAATTGCCTAGATAACACAGACAGAAATTATAGTACAGACCTTTGCCTGAATTACCTGGGAAGCTGGAATCAGCCAGATTTTTCACTCAGATAACTCAGGATTGGGCAGAAGTTTTCTCTGCATAAAAATATCCTTGATTTTCTCCTTTGTGTAGAAGGGCAAAAATGGAGAAAAGACTGTGTCTACTCCTCACTTGTGTTGAAAAGAGTAACTCACCAGCTGTCAGAGCTCCAGGCAGCTGCTGCCCAAGAAACTTTTTTTATGTCTCTTGATAAATGACATTAGAATTTTCTTTCTGGGAAGTGGTACAGGGACTTGAGAATACCTTGAATAATCATCACTCAGGTACAGCTCCCATTTTCTCCAAGGATATTTTTCCTTTGTGAGTCACATAGCTGGAATTATAGTCCCATACCTGGCTGCTTTGTAGCAGAATTACAGCGAGTTTGTAAGGATGGTTAGGGTCGATTGATGGAGCCTGGAGAAGAGATATGTAGGGGAAAGAGCTCTGTATTGAGTCAAGCTGGTGACTTGAGCAAGTCACTTGATCAAGGCTTAGCTGTAAAATTGGAGGGTGTATTTTCACTCTATGATCTTTAAGGTCCCTGCCAGTGCTAAAATTTGATGATTTCTGATCAATTCAATGATTCGTCCAACAAAGTGAAAGTTATACTAAGAGGTTTTTTTGTTGCTGTATGTTTGTTTTGTTTTGTTTTTTTAATGACAGTCTACTGCTAGGCGGCATAGTGATAGAGTGCTGGCTCTGAAGTCTTGCTTCAAGGAAGGCTTGCTTGCTAGGTGTATGACTCTGGGAAAGTCACTTAAACCCTGTTTGCCTCAGTTTCCTCATCTGTAAAATGAGCTGGAGAAGGAAATGGCAAACCACCGCAGTATCTTTGCCAAGAAAACCCCAAATAATCTCACAAAGAGTTAGATACAATTGAAAAGACTCCATAGCAGCAATGTATGTGTCAGATATTGTAAAAACAGAAAAAAGACAGTCCCTGCCCTCAGGGATCTTACAGTTTAATGGAGGAAACAACATGCAATCAAATATTTATAAAGCAAGCTATAACATGAAAAATCAGAAGTAAATGAGAAGGCACTAGAATTAAGAGACTGAGTAAGACTTCCAAAAAAAAAATGGGATTTTAGTGGGGATTTAATGGAAGTCAAGAAGGTCAATAGGCTGGATAGGAGAGGGATAACATTCCAGAGATGGGGGATAGAGGAAATGCTCAAATCTGAAACAGCCAGAAGACCAGTGTCATTCGATTAAAGAGTTGGGGGAGTAAGGAGTAAGAATACTGGAAAGGTAGGAGGAGGTTTGATTATAAAGAGATTTGAATGCCAAACAACATTTTGTATTTGACCATGGAGCAATAAGGAGCCATTGGAGTTTGTTGAGTAAGATGATCAGATCTTTTCTTTAGGAAAATAAATCTCCTTGGTGGCTGAAAGGAAGATGGATTAGAATGGAGACCAAGCTGAGGTAAGCAGACCTACCAGCAATAGTCTAGGTGTGAGATGATGAGGGTCTGCACTAGAATAGTGGCAATGTCAGAGACAAGGGGGTATATCGGAGGGATGTTGGAGAGGTCAAATTGATAAGCTGTGATTGGGTATGGGGGGATGAGAGATATTGAGAAGTCCAGCATAACTAGTCCCAGGATGTGAGTCCTGAGACTCTAAGGGAGGATTTTAATAGGGAAGCTAGGAGAGGGAAAGATATGGGGTGGGGGAATATTGTCAATTCCATTTTGCATATAGTGAGCTTAAGATACCTACTGAATATCCAATTCTAGATGTCTGAAAGGCAGTCAGTTTGGGGCAAGATAGGTAGATTTGAGAATCATCTGCACAGAAGTGGTATTTAAATCCATGGAAGCCAATGAGATCACCAAGTGTAGTGATATAAAGGGAGAAGAGAAGTCACAAGACAGAACCCTGTATGATAGATACCTACAGTTAGAGGATGTGACCCAGAAGAGAGGAGAGACTGAAAAATAAGTGAAAGAGTGTTACTAAGGGGATTTGTTCTGTGAAATTTGGGTTTGGTCAAAGGGTCACACTTGAGGACTTAAGAGGGCCACGTATGGCCTGCAAGACATACATTCCCCACTCTGGCTGTTGATTTATCCAATTTATCTTGACTCGGTTCTTTGTCACCAGGGTTCTTCTCTTTTTGGTGTACATTTCAAAGGACCTTAATCATCAAACATGTTGTGATAGGACTAGTATCTATCAGGGTTTCCCCTTGCCTATGCTCATCAGCTCTTCTTACATACATATACATACACACACACACACACATCATGAGTTAGGCCAGTATCTCCCCTGTGTATCCATTGTCCTCAACAACAGTCATTCATTTTCCTTAAAAGATAACTAAACTATCTTGTGGACCTCCTCAGGTTCTACACCAACTGATGCAACTTCCTAGTCATCTATTCCCATAAAAAGCCACACCCACCTGGAGTAAAGACATTTCACAATTGGTGGATACCTTTATATCATTAGTTCCAGCCCTGCTCACCAGAAATGTTTCCATAAGGAGGAGGAAGGAGATTCTGTCTAGCAAAGTATTTCTTTCTTCTGAATTCACATTTTTTCTACTCTCATTCCATTTACAATCTCATAGTTTTCATATTTTCTGAATTTAATTGTCTTTTGTGATTTTACTTGTTATAAAATAAATTCATCAGTCAACAAGCACTAATTACTTACTTTATGTCAGGAGCTGTTCTGGGTGCTAAAGCTAAAATGTAGATGAATAGTAATGGATTACTTCCGAATTTATCACAAAATGCAAACAAAAATGTTTTAAAATACTTATGAATAATAAAACAATAAGCCTATTTTAAAAGTTTCACTATCTTAATGTGTTCTCAGAGTTTTAGGGTAAGATTGCACAAACTCCAAGAAAGGCATTCAAACGCACTTTGTGCTTAAGGGATTCAAAGCCTGGAAGGTTTTTATCTATTGCTGCCTCATGTATTGCACCTGTTGTGCTCAGAGAAGCTCTTTGCTAAAATTGACAACAATGGCTTTACCAGATAAAATGGTTACCCTTCCCAGGCACCAAAATGCCTTACCCAGCTTAGAAAGCTCTTAAGGACAGATACTAATGCTCAAAAATTTTTGGTAAGTAAGGATGCTCACTTAACTGAGCATAACTGCCTCATGACAGTTAAACACACAGCTGGTGCTGAGACTTCATTGTAGGTAACAGACATGAAGGAGATAAGCCGTAACTGTCTTCACGTAGTTAAAACGTCAATAAACATCATCATTTTTCTATCAATCTAACTACCTAACTATAGCTATCCATATATCTATTCATCATCTGGCTTTCCACGTTACTGTGTATATATCTGTATGGGGAGAGAGAGAGAAAAAGAGAAAGAGAGAGAATATATATGTGTGTATGTATATATGTGTGTGTATATACATCTATACATACATATGTATAGGTGTGTATATATGTGTGTATATATATATATATATGAGAATGATGTTACAGCTTAGTAAATAAAGAACAAATATCCAATCACATACTTGGATTACTCAATAATTCCAAATGACGAGAATCAACATGATAAGGTGTATATGTGTGTGTGTGTGTGTGTGTGTGTGTGTGTGTGTAGAGGGAGAAAGGGAGGGAAAGAGAGAGAGAACAAGAGAGAGAGAAGAGAATAGAAATATATAATACACATATATATGGTAATAAGTATATATATACATATATAGTGATGAGAAGGTATGATGTAGGTATAGGTATGGTAAGTAATATATACATTATTTAGTAAATTGTAGCATCTCACATTAATATCTCTATAGTCATTTCCACATGCATCTATATAGACAGAGATAGGTAGATGTTGCTACTGTTAGTCATTTTTCAGTTGTGTCTGACCCCATGTGGGGTTTTCTTGGCAAAGATACTGGAGTGGTTTCCTATTTCCTTCTCAAATTTATCTTATAGATGAGGAAACTGAGGCAAATGGGGTAAAGTGACTTATTTAGGGTCACACAGCTAAATGTCTAAGACCAGATTGGAACTCAGGAAATCAGATGGTCTATCCACCTAGCTGCCCACATGATGATAAATGGATAATGTCTATCTATCTACCTATCTATCTGTCTACCTATCTATCTATCCATCTATCTATCCACACTTATACATACATATATACTTAGATACATGGGTATGTGTGTGTATACAAAAGATAATGAATTGCCCATACTCAAATGCTCTATGAAATGGTCAACCTTAAGTCTACAGTTTGACTCCTTACTATATTTTCATTCTCAGGCAAGCCAGGAATATGTCTAAATATTTCCTTATTAATTACTAAATTTTCTCCTAATTAATCAGTAAAACTCAGAACCCCTGCTCTATTTAATTAAATATTACTTTTTTAAAAAATAAACTTCATAAAGCTCTTTTACAACAAGTAGCTGTTCATCTTTCTCTCTGTTTCCATCTCTCTCTGTCTCTATCAACCCTGGTCACTTAAGTTTAAATCACGATCCCTTAAGCTTTCCTGTGTCTTGGACCCCTGTGGCAGCCTAATCAAGCCTTTCAACCCCCTCTCAGATTATTGTTTTTAAATTTAGAAAATGTAATACAGATTTCTCCTCAAGACAAAGAGTTAAATCCAGCTTATCAGGAATGTCTTTTTGTTTTGGTTTTTGGATATTTTCTAAGAACCATTCAGTCTCTCTCATGTATTAATGAATGAATGGAGAAACGAAAAACCATTTATTAAATGCTTACTATGTACGAAGAATAGTACCAAAGATACAAATAGAAAAGCAAAACAGTCTATACTTTCAAAGAGCTCACATTCAAATGAGGAGAAAGCACATAGAGGAAGTTTCAGCTGCAAGTAGATGGAAAGACCCAGTGTTCCAAAAGGTGCCAGAACAAGGCAGATAGTAACGTGTCATCTTTAGTGTGACTTCCATTAATAAAACCACATCAGTTTTTATTGCTGAAACATTTGATGGTGCCAAGGACTTGGAATAACAGGTTATTCTTGACAATGATAGTTAAAACTCAAGTCTCTTCAAAGAATTTTCTTTATAATGTTTCTTCAAAATGTGAGTTAAGGAATTATTCCAAGAAAGAAGTTTTTCTTCTTCTTCTGTCTTCTTCATAATTTTAGTCAAATCTTTGTTCTTTTTGGTCTCTCAAAAACTTACAGTACAACTTCTGGTTTCTCAAAGTCAAAACGATTCTTTAAAGATACGCTGACAGTATCTGAAGTCTCCGTGGTAAAGCATTTAAAAGCAGGTGGTATTATATACAACATGCTTTTATGCATGTATTCCAGATAAATATCTGCATTCAAATGTATGTATATTTGTATCCATACATATGTGACTGCATAATATACATCTACATGAAAAGACGAAATGAGGGAAAAGCATATAGTCAAGTATGATTCAAAGAGAAAGAAATTAGTCCAATAACGTAAGTATACAGAAGCCTCATAGTTTCAAAAAACAATGTAATAAAGGGAATGGCCAGTGGGATCCCCCTCCCCAGAGTATGTGTGAGACATATTTTCCCTGCTTCCATTCCTCATGGAAGAGGCTATGAAGCTTACTTCTTTAAAAATGAGATGATATTCAAAGCTATTTTGACATTTCTGGCTCACTTACTTAATGTGGGTCTTTTGGTTGGCTACTGTACCAGAATTGAAAGGCAACTAAAAGATTTCCAATAGGGTAGCTCATACCTATGGTTCTACCCTGCTGGAACCAGCAAATAAGACAGGTTATAAGTCTCTGGCTGGGAGAAGGTCTCAAGTCCTCCTCACCTAGAAAACTCATGGGCCATGAATACTAGTCTCTAGCTTCTGTCTTTTTTTTCCCCCATCCTTAGGTGAAGAAGTATTAGCGATATCTGCAAACTGATGATACTGGGGCACTAATTATTGGTGGTTATATTGATGAGAATTTATTAGAATGAGGGCTAGAATGAATGACATTAGAAATAAGCCCGACTGCCCCTCAGGGGATACACCTAGGATGCCGAAGGGTAGCAGTAACTGGTTGGGACACAACTATCTATGAATTCGAGGTGGGATAGGACCTGAGATTTTATAGACCACAATGAATGCTTTCTTTAAACATCATCATCATCATCATCACCATCATCATCATGACCAGCATCATCATCATCATCATCATCATCATCATCATCATCATCATCATCATCATCATCTGTAGGTACTGAATTTAGTGAACACAGATAACATCACAAAAGTGAAATTGCATTTTGACAAGCAGGAAAAGACTGATTACTTTCATGGAAATTACTCCTGGGTGAATTGTATACAACATCAGATCACCAATATTTCAGAATGAAGAATGAAATTTATAATGAACTAGATGATTACAAAGAGCCAATAAGGATGTTATCAAGATCAAGTCATACTAACTTTATTTCCCTTTTAAATAGGATTACTATTCTAGTAAATAAGGAGAATGTTGTGAATGTACATCATCTAAATTTTCGCAAAGCTTCTGATTACACAAAATACATCTCCTATTATTCTTTGGGAACCAATGGAGAGATATGGTTTAGAATGATGACAACAGAATCATATTAATTCAAACTGCTCAGATGACTGAGACTCAATGTGGTGTTGTTAATTCAGGGTCAATGTGATAGGAAGTCTCCAGTGGAGCACCCGAGGGATCTAGCATTGGTATTATATTGTTTAACATTTTTATCAATGACTTGGATAAGGACATAAATTGTATGTTTATCAGATGTATAGGTGATGCTAATATGAGAGTGACAGCTAACATGGCAAATAACAAAATCAAGAACCAAAAAGATTCTAACAGGGTAGGTCAATCGGACTAAATTTAAAAATACAAAAACAAATATGGACATTGCAAAATCTTACATTTGAATACCAAAAAACAAACCTTCCATAAATGCAAGATGGAGAATGTATTCATAATCAGTGATAGTTACGAAAAGGATTTGAGGGTTTTAGTGGACTGCAAGCTTATTATGAGTTGGCAGTATGATTAGGGGGTCAAAAGCCATCTGGATTGTGTTAGGAGGGGCATAGCTTCACATATTAAAGAGGTGACATTACCATATTATTCTGCCTCCAGCAGATCTCAGCTGAAATATTGCTTTCAGTTCTGTATACCATAATTTAAGAAAGACACTAATAAATTGGAGAGCATCCAGAGGAGAGCAATGAAAATTAAATGGCGAAGGGTGTTGAATTTATGATATAAGGAAGTCAAGATGACTGGTGATGGCCTGGGATGCAGTGGATGACCTTGGCATCTTCAATGTCTGACCAGGCTCTAAGCATTCCATGGTACCTGCTTCAACCACCTTTATGGTCATTGGAACAAATTATTTTCATTCACCCATTCTACTGAAAGAAGTCTTCACATCATTGGATAGACACCTCCCTAACTCACTAATGGGTTTGAGGGTTGTCAGTTACCCTCAAACTGGTTTAATCCATCTTGCAAGAAGGTTTTACTGAGTTATGGCCGCTGCTCATGGCTTCTTGGAGCTACAAGTGAGAGTTGAGTGAAAGGTAGACACCAAAGAGGGATGACCAGCCCTGAAAAGGGTTCATCAAGTCATCACACCAAAGGTGCCATTCCTCTTTGAATACCTGACAAACCCCTAAAATTAGTAAATACAAATCTATACAATGTAGATAAATAGAAGATTGTTTAGGAGGAGAGCCCTACCAGTTGGTACAATCAGGGAAGACCGTGCAGAAAATTGTTCTTGAGCTCCATCTTGACATGTCTTGCCATTGGATTTTGATGACTCTGGAAGAGAGAGTGAGACAGATGACTTTGTGCAACTCTGCCTCACTTAAATCTAATTCATGTGTAAGTCAAGACATCTCCTGAGAGCTCATTGACCCTCTTTGAAAACAAGGGGCAAATAGCAATTTAATAATTTTATGTTTGTTTTATAAGTATTTATCTCCCCAATTAGAGCATTAGGTTCTTGCTAGTAAGGATCCATTCTTTGTACACATATCCTCACTAATCAGCACACTACTTGGCAGAAAGGAACTGCTTAAAAAGTACTCTGGGGCTAATTTGATTCAAGAGACCCATTTTTTGCTCTATTTTTCCTAGCATAAAATCCAAAAATATGGACAAGAATTATTTTAACCATAGAAGTGCTACTGCTCTAGATATAAAATAATGACTGGATGATATGGGGAACAAATTAGTTACGTGACAATTTGCATATTTTATACTAAAACCATAAATTACACAGAATTCAGAGAGTTCTGACTGAGCTTGTAGATATTTCATGTGAAGCATATGTAATTCGTCAGCCTTGTACAGTTAAGCAGGTCAAATTACCAGATGCCAGGGAGGGTCCTGCTTTCAGGTGGAATTCATTAACATATTTCTCATACTTTCATTCCAATTAAGAAATAGGATTTTGCCTGGTATTTTAATATTTTTTTGTAAATTTAACATGTTTAGGTTAATTAAAATCATTACCATGAGCTACTCAACTTTTGACAGGCATTATTCTGGTCATGTTTAAAGACCCCTAAGACTCTCATACAGGTAGTGATAGTATTGCAAAATCTCTCCTAACACATCTTTTGAGAAATTATCTAAACACTGTGTATCTCTAAACACGTTTCTAGAGTTACACATGTCAAAGGGGAATAATTAGGGAAGAATTTAATGTAAAACTAGCCAACTTTGAACTTCTAGGTCTAGATTGGATTCATAATTAGAATAGGTTCTTGCTCTCTAGAAGAACTCTCAATAAAAAAAAAAACAATGAAGTCCAATGGCTATTCATATATATAACAAGAGAGAAAAAACAGCAGATGCACTAAAAGAGTAAGTCACAGTTCCTGTCCATTTCCCTTTGTGAAGTAGTCATGAAATTTCCCTTAGATGTGGTGTAACTTTGACAAAGTAGTTTTGAATATAACTTTCTTGATGTTACCCAGTTTATCTTTGGCTCCCAATGCAGACACTATCATCAGCCATTACAGGAATGATGCTAGGAGATAGAAATCCAAATTCTCTGACTTTTGAGGAAGTTCACACAATCTTTTTTTCTGGCCAAGGGGAGAGAAGGGAGGAAATGGAGACAGAAGCTGAGGTCAAAGCCTGAGTTCTTCTCCACTCCCTTAAGTGGTTCTCTCTTAGGAGACTGACTCTCCTGTCTACTGCCAGAAACTTGAGTCATTAAGTTCTTAATTGGACTACTAATTTATGCAAACCCCACAGAAAATGACTATCCCTTCAAACAATCTGAACATGAAAATCTTGTGTAGCATCACTCCAGTTCATCCAGTAGCTTTCAGGGGCTTATAAATTGATAAAGTTCTTATCACACTTAAAATCTGTGATTTATTGATCGATTGTCCTCACCTGCCACATGCATTAGGCTATATAGCATTATGTCACTTACATTAAGTGGAACTGAGTAATTGATTAGATAATTCAAATGACTATCTCTCCCTTATACTTTTCCTTCCCATCATTTCAGTTTTAATATTTGCTGTCCTCAGAAAATTTACCTGAGTGTGTCTGGCAAAGTCAACAGTCCCAAATATTTGCACATTTTTAATGACATTGGGAGGTCCTTTTAGAAAGCGTTCCCCAATACCTTGTACTAAAGAGTCTCAGGGGAAAATCTATATGGCATAGTTCTAAATGTTTTCATCTTGGAATATTTATTTGCTTAAGATCAGGAAAGAATAAGCAAAAAAGGCAAAACTGACCAAATATTAGTACATAAGCTCCTTGTGAAAAAGGAGAAGTCCATTTTTCTTTGTATTTTTATCCCCAGCTCCCAAGCATAGTGATTAGTGCTTGTTGTAAATATATGTGCTCGGCTAGCCCCCTCCTTCATCCAATTCATACTATACTACAATAAAGGAGAGAAAATTTTAGAATGGTAAGTTCCAAAATACAAAAAATAAAGATTTCAATAAGAAATAACTTACTCTACAAAACAATATATAAATCTAGAGGGGAGAAAATAAACCTTTAACAAAATAGACATTTCTGATGAAAACCCCCAGAGACAAGCAGAAACTGTGAAATTTAATATTAGAGCATTCCCATAACTTTGGCATCATCAGAATTCTCAAAAATTGAATGTAAGGGTGAAATGTCCTTGCCTAGGGTCCACCACCCAGAACTGCACATGGGAAATGTTTGGTGATTGAATGACTGAGTGATTGATTTCAAGGAAGCTATAATCATAGAGATGATTTTGGAGAGAATTTTAGGGCACTTTCCTATTACATCAAATATTTTTTAGAATCAACAAATGAGCACATTTGGATTATACATTTTCTGTACCTTTGGTGCAATTATGTGATTAAAAACGTGCAATCTGCTATAGGCAGAGATGTGCTGGCAATTGTTAACAACTGCTTCCCTGAAAATAAATATGTGTGATCCACTCGTGCATTTAACCAGCTTTATTAACATTTACTCCTTCACTTTCTTTTTTTAAAAATTAATTTATTTTTAGTTTTCAACATTTCTACAAGATTTTGAGTTCCAAATTTTCTCATCTCTCTCCCTCCCCCACTCAAAAACACTGTGCATTCTGATCACCCCTTCCCCCAATCTTCTATCATACTCCTCCCTTCCCTTTTCCCTATCTCCTCTTCCTTCTTGCAGGGCAAAATAGATTTCTATGCCCCATTCTATACCCCTGTATTTCTTATTTCCCAGTTGCTTTTAAAAGAAATTTTTAACATTCGTTTCTAAAACTTTGAGTTCCAACTTCTCTCCCTTCCTCCCTATCCACCCATCCCCACTGAGAAGGCAAGCAATTCAGTATATGCTATATATGTGTAGCTTGCTAAAGACTTCATAAAAGTTATGTTGTGAAAGATGAATTATCTTTCCCTCCATCCTATCCTGCCCATCATCTATTCTATTCTCTCTTTTGACCTTGTCACTCCCCAAAAGTGTTTACTTCTAATTACCCCCTTCTCCCATTTGTCCTTTCTTCTATCATCCCCTCACACCTCACTTATCCCTTTATCCCCTCCTTTTCTGTAGTGTAAGATGGATTTTCATACCGAATTGAATGTGCATGCATTCCCTCCTTAAGCCAAATGTGATGAGAGTATGCTTCAATTTTTCCCTCTCACCTCCCCGCTTTTCCCCTCCATTGAAAAATCTTTTGCTTGCCTCTTTTATGAGAGAAAATTTGCCCCATTCCATTTCTCCCTTTCTCCTCCCAATATTCCTCTCTTACCCCTTAATTTTATTTTTTTAGATATCATCCCTTTCTATTCAACTCACCCGGAGCCCTCTGTCTATATGTACATAATCCGTCCAACTACTGAAATACTGAGAAGTCTCAAGAGTTACACATATTATCTTTCCATGTAGGAATGTAAACAGATCAACTTTAGTAAGTCCCTTATGATTTCTTTTTCTTGTTTACCTTTTCTTAATTCTCTCAATTCTTGTATTTGAAAGTCAAATTTTCTATTCAGTTCTATTTCATCAAGAATGCTTGAAAGTCCTCTGTTTCATTGAATGACCATTTTCCCCCAGAAGTATTATACTCAGTTTTCCTGGGTAGGTGATTCTTAGTTTTAATCCTAGCTCCTTTGACTTCTGGAATATCATATACCATGCACTTCGTTCTCTTAATGTAGAAGAAGCTGCTAGATCTATTGTTAGCCTGATTGTGTTTCCACAATACTTGAATTGCTTCTTTCTGGCTGCTTGTAATATTCTCTTCTTGACCTGGGAACTCTGGAATTTGACTACAGTATGCCTAGGAGTTTTTCTTTTGGGATCTCTTTCACAAAGCGATCAGTAGATTCTTTCAATATTTATTTTACCCGCTGGTTGTGGAATATCAGGACAGTTTTCCTTGATAATTTCATGAAGGATGATGCCTAGGCTCTTTTTTATCATGGCTTTCAGGTAGTCTAATTATTTTTAAATTGTCTTTCCTGGATCTGTTTTTCAGGTCAGTTATTTTTCCAATGAGATATTTCATATTGTCTGCTATTTTTTCACTCCTTTGGTTTTGTTTTATAATTTCTTGATTTTTCATAAAGCCATTAGCTTCCATGTATGCTATTCTAATCTTTAAGGAATTATTTTCTTCAGTGAGCTTTGAGGTCTCCTTTTCCATCTGGCCAATTCTGGTTTTTAGGGCATTCTTCTCCTCATTGGCTTTATGGATTTCTTTTGCCATTTAGGTTAGTCTATTTTTTAAAGTGTTATTTTCTTCAGCATTTTTGGGTCTCCTTTAGCAAGCACCTGAACCATTTTTCATGATTTTCTTGCATCACTCTCATTTCTCTTCCCAATTTTTGTTCTACTTCTCTTACTTCATTTTCAAAATCCTTTTTGAGCTCTTCCATTGCCTAAGACCAATTCATATTTTTCTTGGAGGTTTTGGATGGAGGAGCTTTGACTTCATTTTCTTCTGTTTGCATGCTTTGGTCTTCCTTGTCACCAAAGTAAGATTCTATGGTCTGATTCTTTTTTTTCATTTTTGCTCATTTCTGCTGCTATTTACTTGACTTTTCAGCTCTTTGTGAAGGTACTTCTCTGCTTCCAGTGAGGTGTACTGTCAGCCACCTGATCCACCCACAATCTGTGGGCCTAGAGCTCCAGAAACAGTGACTGCAGCTGTCTTCGACGGCTGCCGCAGGTTCCTCTATCCCTTTCCCCCTCTGCTGCCCTGGGGCTGGGGCCAGACCACTCCATTCTCCTGCACTGGTCCTACAGGCTTATCCCACTGACCTTCCAATTTATCCTCAGCATTTTGGTGTCATGAAGTCTGGAAATCACCACAGATATGAGAGATTCAATCCCCCCAAGGGCTGCACAGGTCTTGTCTGTGCCTGCGCTGCCCAAACTGGACTATACTCTGCTCCTAGCATAGCACAATAGACATTTCCCTGCAAACTTCCTGGCTGTCTGGGGCTGAAAATTTGCTTCACTCTGTCATTCTGTGAGTTCTGCAGCTCCAGAATTTATTTAGAGCCGTTTTTTACAAATATTTGGCTAGGCTTGGGCAGGAGCATTGTAGAAAGTCTGAAAGTCTGTGCTGTTACTCTGCCATCTTGGTTCCACCTCTCCTTCACTTCCTTAAGTCTAAACAATCAACAAAACAATAAATCAAACCCTGATTTCCTGAAATTTTGACTATCAGTCCTCCGATAGCAGTCTCTAGCACACCCTGAACTATAGGATTGGGTTTGCCAAAATCCACCTTTTCCCTTCTATGGTAGGAGCTATATCTGCCTTATAAGATACACTCATTTTTATTTCTTTTGGGAGGGATTTAAGGAGGCAATTGGGGTTAACTGACTTAGCCAGGTTAAGTGAGTCTGGCTATGAACTCAGGACCTCCTGATTCTAGGACCAGAGCTTTATCCACTGTGTCACCTAGCTGCCTCTATTAAATTTTTTTTAATAGATAATGAAATTTACTTCAAGGCTTAATAGGCTCAGGAAACTAAGTTTTGGACTATCGACACAGCTTCCTGATGGTCAAAGTATAAAAGCCAGACCATGAAAGTCAGGAGTTGTTTTCCTGTCACAGCTTGACTGGGAGCTGAACTCAAAGGAATCAATGATGTATCCTTGTTCTGTATACCTCCCCTGTTATGTCTAAACAAACTGTTAGATATTCTAGAAGCATCTCATTTTGTTCCATTTCTGAACCTGAAGCACCAGAGTGGCCTGAATCCAGCCTAGTTTGACCCATTTGGAGAGGGGTGCTTCTCTTGGGAGGGGAATGTTCTCACAGAATTAAGAGATGGGTAATGCAGAGGAGAATGAGTCCTTGGTGGCCACCATGTGTCTGGAGACATTTATTGACCACTTTTGTGGTCATTCAGCAACAGGAAGAGTTGTTAACAAGTTCTATAGAGTTTTAACAATTTAAAAGGAGAGGGAACTCATAGTCTCATTACCGAGAACCACAATTCTCTTTCTCTCTGGGACTTCCAGGGAGAGTTGGGTGAGGGGGCCACAGCATATCAACATTCAGATTAACACGTACAGTCAACACTCAGACTCAGAAGTAGCAGTTGGGTTTTGTAGCATCCTCAGGCTTAGCAGGAGGTCCTAGTGGATTGGGCACGGGTGTGGGCAGTATCAAAACCCAGCACAGTCTTTTACTTTCTGTAATCTGGGAATGATGAGTTCCAACCCACATTGATGTTAGCATTCAGGGGTCATCAACTTGTTTTTTCCCAAAAAAGCAAGCGTTTGCAAGAACAAGAGATAGCATATGAAGAAGGCTTGCTTTCTGGTGATGCAGGAAGGAGATGGTGTCCTCCATGTACCACTCAATCCAGCTCCACTGACCTAATTGTATTTACTCCAACATGTTACACTATCCCTAAATGCTTTCCACTGTCCCCCATCTCTGGAATGCTTTGCCCCATTCCCTGTGTCTCTTAATTTCCCAAGCTTCATTCAAAACTTAGTCTCTGTGGGAGGATTTTTCCATCTTTCTTCTCCCCCTCCTGAACTACTTCTGGAGTTTGCATTTTATTTGCTTCATATACAACTGTGTACACTGTTATCTGTATGTTGTTCTCCCCATTACATTGTGAGCTCCTTAGAAGTATAGACTATATTTTGCATTTTTTTAGTATCCTCATTGTTTAGCAATAGTGCCTGACACCTGCTCATTATTACACTTGCTGACAGACTGACTGATTGTTAAGTATGTCAAGGTTGATTTACAATTGAGCAGAAAGAGATGCCCACTCATTACTGTATTTAAAAGAAGAAGTTACTCCTAATCTCACTCTCAAAGGTTTGGTTTGGGATTCCTATAATGCTCCCTTGGACTTCCTCATGGGCTATAAGTATTTCTTTCTTCTGTCCCCAAGAACAGCATGGGAGCTATGTGAATATAGAAGGAAGGACATGTTTCCTAAAGTGATTATGAATATATCTTACATGACTGTACATATGGAGAGAAGTGAGGAACGGAGGGAGAGAATATGCAACTCAATTTTTTTAATGAAAGTTCAAAAATCATCTTTACATGCAGTTGGGAAAAAATAAAATACCATAAAAATTTAAAAAAAAATGATTCTGAGATGTATTCTCAAACCCCTGACTACTGTTGCAGATGTTTTTTCTGCTTTGTGTTTCTTTGTGCACAGGTCACCAAACAATAGTCCTCAGATGGAAATTTCTAACCTTACGAGTGTGAGAGGTTGAGAATTACTGGATGGAGGCAGTCAGAAGGGCTTCCAACAACCAATGGGGCTTTCTCGGAGATGACCACTGTTAGTGATTTGCAGACCTGACTGGTCAGATGATCCCAGAATCTGAGAAGTCAAAAGGGATCTCTCATTGCACATGTTGTCCAAAGCACAAAAAAGAGGAATTCCTTCTAGAACATACTCTGCAAATGTCCATTTACCCTCTACTTAAAGGCCTCTAAGGAAGGGGAAATCCCTTCAAGGGAGTCCTTTCTGATTTGGAACAGTAATACTTGCTAGAAAGTTTTTCTTAATATCAAGCCCATTGTTTTCTCTTTGCAGCCTCTACACATTCTTCTGGTTCCAAAGCCAAATTGAGTTGGCTTGCTCTATCATATGAAGGTCTTTCAGATACTTGAGAAGGGTTTGTGTCCCTACTGAGTCTTCTACACCCCAGGCTAAAAGTGACCATTTCCTTCAACTGATGTTTATATGAAATGGATTGAAGGTTCTTTACCAACCTGACTGCTTTCCTCTAGACACTACACCTTGTCCAAATCCTTTCTTAAACCAGAACTGATATACAGTATTGCAGATGAGAGCCAGTGGTGACAGAGTACAATGTCCTTTCTGATGCTCAAATTATGTGACCATCTGGCCAGCCAGGCCACAAGTCACTAGGAGGGGCATCTCACCTGAGAATATTGGCCACCTTCCTATTCCTAACCATTTGGCCCCTCTTAATGCAGCCCAGTATCACATTAGATGCTGCCACATCTCACTGCTGATTCATTTTTCATTGGCATTCCACTAAGAGGGAAAAGGGGAAAATAAAAAGCACTTATTGAGCATTTCCTATATTCTGGTCACTGGGCTAAGTATTTTTAAAAAAATATTTTCTCACTTGATCCTTATAACAACTATGAGATATAGCTGTTATGATTCCCATTTTATAGTTGAGTAAACTGGGGCAAAAAGAGGTTTAATTGACTTGCTCAGGGTCACAAAGCTAATAAATATGTTAGAATCACACTTGAATTCAGGTCTACCTGACACCAGGCCTAGCTGTCTATTGAGAAGAGTAAAACCTCTGAATCTTTTATCAGAACATCAGTCATTTAACTGTTTTATACTTTTGCTTTTTATTTTTTGTACTTAAGTGTAGGAATTACATTTATCCCTTTGTATTTCATCTTATTAGAGTCAGCCAATTTCTAGCTGTTTTTGGATACTTTTTGGATGATGCTGTCATCTAGGAGGTCACAGACCTCTCCCAGCTTTGTGCCATCTGCAAATTTGATGGAAATGTCATCTGGTGTCTTTATTGAAATCACTGCGTTGTTCCAAGGACAATGCAGACCAAGAGAAAAGTAATTTTTTTTCTCTAGTCAATTCTGCAAGTCTCCTGGGAGTCTTCACCTTTTAAGAGAGTATAATAGAGATGATGGGTAATGTGTTTGTGTATCTATGGGTTTATGTGAGGTAGTTTTATCTTTTAAGTCCCCTGGGTGTCTTTTCTACCTCCTAGGAGAGTATAATAGGAGAAATGGGCTACTGCTTCATATTTTAAATAGTGTTTTAAGCAATTCTTTCACGACCCGGAATACACTATGTAACTTCTCTGTAAGTGTTCCTATTGATCTGTATTGGTATGGCTCCAGACATAAGTCAAACCAAACTTTTACTGAGATTTCCCCTTGATTTATAGTCTGGGATAGGGAGATATGGAGCCAGGGAATACCTCTCTTTGGGGTAAAGCCCCCCCAGGACTGAGCCCCAAAGGGTTCATGTGAAAGACAAAGCTTGGGACTGTTTTGGGACCCCTTACCTACTTCACTCCTCACCTCAGTCACAAGGAATATGGCGCAATGGGTTAAGCATTACATTGGCAATCATAAGACCAGAGTATCAATCCTTATTTCACTGGGCCTCAGTCTCTTTCTTCATAAAGTGAGGAGAATGGGCAGAAAAATTCCCAAGGTACTTTCCCACTCTAACATTGTAAGACTATTAAATTCCTTATTGGTGTCCAATACAAAGCAATCACAGTTTGGGGGTTGGTTGTTTCAATTCATGGTTGGTAATATTTTTTTATTTGTTTGCAGTGTTGAATGAGAACCAGGAAGGAAGGTAGTTCTAGGCACCTTTTACTCTGATTAAGCAGCCTGAGTACTAAAACATTAGACTTGAGAGAGAGAGAGAGAGAGAGAGAGAGAGAGAGAGAGAGAGAGAGAGAGAAAGGTGGTGGGGAGAAGTGATAAGAATTTGTGCTACAAAATGTAACCTCACAAATCCACTGGGCTGGCTTTATAACTTCTTGTAATAATTTGTCTGTATTGACACAGACATTCCTGAGCCCATATGGTCTCTGTAGCTTCAAAAATAATTAAGTACGTGGTGAGCTTAGGCATCTAATGCTAAACTAGAAACCAGATATTTGGTCTAAAATAGATCAAGCATTTCCTCATAAGAATTTGACAGTAGCCATCTCATATTTGGGGGAAGCTAAATATAATATTCTTCATGAAAAGTCAGTTTCCTTCCACTTAGCCTCATCAGGGCATCGAAATGTTTTCTTTCTTGCTAAAATGATTATTTTTCCAAGTGTCTTTTATGACTCTGTAAGTTTTTTTCTTAGGATTTATCAAGTATTAGTCATGTTTCAGAAAGAGTTAACATTTAAAACTTGTTGGCTGATTTTTTATCAGAGAAATGTCGAAAAAGGATGATCACAAAAAAAATAAGAAAAGACAAAAACAATAGCTCTGCTAGGATTCTGTCTGAAATGTCTTCTCAAATCTGTCTCTAAAGTAAGGGTGAATCTGGACTAGTCATTACACCCAATTTAAAATCAATTTACTTTGTTAGTTAAGAACACTTTTTGATTGAATTAATCCGAGTTCACACTTCTTTCACTTATTCAAAGCCTTTGCTGAGAGAAAAGGGCACAACCTATGGAATTTGTATAAAGAGGAAGAGCTATCTCAGGATCAGAAAAAAAGATTCCAGTTTAGAAGTGGAAGACAAAGAGTGGGTCATAGAAGCTGAGTTGGATAGAACCAGCCATCCAAGGACAACCAGCAAAAAGAGAAAGAGAAGGTAGGGTTGAGTTATGGCAGAGAAAAGATAAAGGAGGACCATCACCCCACTAGGAATCTTAGCAGAAGACTCAGAATCATGCTACCAACAGTATCCATCTACTCAAAGACTGAAAGCCTTGAAAATAGGTCTGCTCTTTTGCCTTCCACTCATGGGCCCTGACTATCCACAAACACTACGATATATTTTACTGTTTTATTACCCAAATATTTCTAACAACCTGAATTTTTGCCTCAACCACAAAGAGATAGATATAAATTAAGGCAGAGAATCTGATCTCTGCCTAAATATAAGGAATTTCCATCATTAGGGGCTCAGAAAAATTGTGTTTGAACTCATTTTATCTAAATTTCCAAAGCCTACAGAGCAGGAAACTGTATGGACCTTACAGGACATTTTAATTGTCCCTTAAAAGGCTTACAAAGAGCTATTTATGTGGTCCTCTTCAAAAACAAAGGACAAACATCAACAACAAATAGTTGCAACAAGGGGATGGCATTTCCTTTCCATGTGCCTTGCTGCTACCCGCTTCATTAGCCCCTTCCTGGAGCTAACTGATTTTGCCGCCCCAATGTCTCTCTTCTCTAAATCATTCTATGTATCCCTGCCATATTAAGTTTTCTAAAGTAAAATTCTGATCTATTTACTTCTGCTCAACAACCTTTAATTTAATTTCTTCCTATAACTTCAAACTTCCTAGATGGATATCCAAGGTCCTCCATAATATGGCCCATGCCTATCTTTCTAGTCTGCTATCCTTTCATATACCTATTGAATTGGACTACTATGCTATATTATTCTTCTTTTCACTTTTTCACTTGCTATTAGAATGAAATGAGATACTCATAGGTCACCTCAACAGTTAAGAACAGTTGACAGTTAACGGTTCTATATCCTTGGAATGCTCCTTCCAGAACTCTGCCTGTTGAGTACTGCTCATCTTTGGAAGTCCAACTCAAGTGAAATCTTTTCCACTCCCCCTAAATTTCTTTTGTGATTATAATATGAAGTGGTCACCTCTATCTCTGAAATCCTAGAGCACTCAGTGACCTCTCTTATGGCATGTAATACAGTCCACCTTGTTTTCTAATTATGTCTTATATTCCTTACCATTTATAAGCTTCATGAGGGAAGTTATCATGTATTATTCATCTTTGTGCCACCCCTAAAGTACCCAGCATAATCTTGTACTGAGTAGATCTTTAACAAATATTTGTTGAATACATAAATAAGTGACCTTGAGTAGGGATAGAGAAAAATGGGATATGTGAAGTGAATAAATTGAGAATTTGGATGATTAGGGTATTTAAGGGTGTGTCATGTGTATGTTGAAGGTCCCTAGTATGAAAGTAAGAGTTGTGGAGGAGTCAAAAACTGTGAGTCAGACACTGAACTCACTGAGAAATGAAGGGAGAGTGTCCCAGAGGTCTGTAGACTATAGCTGCCAGAATCTTGATTAGGGGATAAACACAGATTGAATGAACCTTTGAGGAGGAGGGATTACTGAGTGACAGAGACAGGAAAACCTGAAAGTTGCAATGACAGCAAGGAATAACCCAACCGCTCCATCATGATCAGTCAGTTGGGAAGAAGAAGTAAAAGCACAGACAGTGCTGGAAATGGTAGCCAGGGAAACTGTTACTGTCATGGAACAAGGTCCCAATGAATGAAAGAAGATGGAGGGAGCAAGGCACGGGGAAAAGATGAAACGGAGTTTGTTACTTGTTGACAAGTCATCCTAAAGAGCATAATGGAAAGGTTGGATAGTTTTTAGAGTAGGGAGGTTGGAAGGGAAAGATTGAGAAACATGGAAATAAGGGATTGTTCAGTGCAAGATAGAGAATGACATTTGAACAATGACAACTAGGCATTCGGAATCATTGGGAAGGGCTGGGAATGAGAGGGTAATCATTAAGGACCGAGTTCAGTTCGGTTATCATTGTCCCCAGATATTCATCCTCCATAGCTTTGTCTCACAGCTTCAGGAAGGGGAGAAGAAGGTCCTCGCAGGGGCTATAAATGATGACTGTCTGGAGACCCTGAGGAGGTAAAGGTGGCAGCAAATAGTACCTTCCTATAGTGGTGGTAGGTGATGATGATTATAAGTAATACAAAGGCATGCAGTCCCTGCAAGGTCTAAAGACATCTAATTCTTCTGAACTTTTCCCATTTTTAGAAAAAGGGAAACTGCCTTTCTCCATCCCCCTCATCCTCAAATTCAATCCTTCCAAGCTGCTTTGAAGGTTTTAAAGAACTCCCCTACTAGAACTTGGAAGAAACTTAAATGACCAGCCTAGAAGACTCCACAAATCTAACACATAATTTACTGCAATTATCTTGAAGCTAAACTTCTTAAGGATACAAAGAATGCTCATGGTGTTCGTTACTTGTTGAATGGCCACAGGCAATCTACCCTTTAATCTCCCAGGAGTTGGAGGAGAGGGATGTGCCTCATAATTTAAAAAAAATTCTAGAAGCAGCCCCAAAAGCACCACAAGCATGAAGGCCAACCTATGTTCATCTTTCTCTGCATTGCTGATCTCCCTGTTAAGTGAGATCACCATATTCCAATCGTTCAAGAATACACCAATTGTTTTGGAGTGAGTCTGACTCAGGCCAGTGTCTTGGTAGTTTAGGTTTGATATTGAAATAGAAGGAAATACTCATACATCATTCAACAGTCAACAAAAGGAGATTTACTTAATCATCACAGGAGAAGGATATTCAACAAGAATAGGCATCCCACAAAGGGAACGCTTGAGTTGATTCCGTCTAGTCGTGATTCACCAGCCAAGAACCATGGACCCCCTGGAGCTCCTTGTGACTTTTGTATTCAGGCAATGAGTTGTTATCAACAGACTGAGCTCTTAGTCCCCTGAGCCAACCAAGTCTCAGAGAATGTCGGTATTTTTTTAAGGAAAAACTAGTCCAACCCATTGTCAGGATAAAGGGCTAGGTTATCACTCCTACCCACAAGTCAAGGATCTGAACTCAAGTCTTCCTGGTTCTGAGACCATCTACAATTCTACATTGTTCAACATGGAGTGAGGACCAAGATAGAGAAAATTGTTATTATATATATGTGTGTGTGTGTGTGTGTGTATTAGCTTTTTACACAAACAAAATCAATGCAATATGAAATAGAAAGGAAACATTTAGAAACTAAACTGGGAAAATATCTTTAGAGCACATTTCTCAATATACTTCTAATAGCCAAAACAGTTAGAAAATTGATGCAAATGTCAACAAGAGCCTTTCTCTAATTGGTAAAAAAGTAAAATCCAGTCTCAAACACTTACCTGCAGTGTGGCCTTGAGCAAGACACTTAACCTTGTTTGCCTCAGTTTCCTCTTCTATTAAATGAACTAGAGAATGGCCAACCACTCCAGTATCTTTGCCAAAAAAAACCCAAAACTCCAAATGGGATCACAAGGAGTCAAATAAACTGAATTGAATCCACAACTAAGGGATATGAATGTTTGAAAACGATGAAAAGTAGTAACAATCTTCAACAATACTAAAAATTATTGATAAAATGCGCTTAGTCTGTTGACAAAGATTACTAAAGATGAAAATACCAAGCTGTTGGATGGACTTAAGGAAAATAGGCACCCCAATGCACTTTTGGAGGGGCTGCAAATTGGTCACACCTGTAATTTGGTATAATATGCTAAATATAACCAAATTATTTAAGTCCTTTGACCCAGTGACATCTCTCCTGGGCGCATGCCTATATATTGCCAAAATGAAAAAGGTTCCACAGACACAACCATATTATGGCATTTTTGTTGTCTTTCTTGTTGTAGCAAAGAACTGGTAACAAAGCGGGTTTTGCAGTGTTCACTGCTCTGCTACTCTGCCTAGTTTCTACGTAACCAGAGAAGATCATCACCTCTAATCTCGTCACCATGCTGCTGACTCAAGCTCTGATTTACACCAGCTCTCTGAGCCTACTCTCCATTCTGATTGGAAGGCTGGCAGGTAGAGTACTAAATGCTTCCCAATGGCTTCCTTTACAGAGGGCATGAACTGGACTTTTGCTCACTAGACTCTACATCTGTTGCTTTGTTTGATTTTGGTCAAGGATGTCCCCAAACCAGGTACCCCCCACCTTCCCTCCTTCCTTCTCTTCCCTTTTATGTGTTGTCTCCCCACGTTGGATTTGGGTCAGAAACTGTCTTTCTCTTTAGTAATTTTATCCCCAGCTTTTAACATACATCCTGGTATATAGTAGACATTTAATAAATGTTTATTGCATTGTATTGGGAAAAGTGGCACCAATCAATGGAGAAATGGAAAAACTAATAAAATATTACCGCATGATAATACATGTCAAAAGGGATGTATTTAGAGAAAATTGGGAGGATTTGTGAGAACAGATGCAGATTGAAGTGAGGAGTAAGATGTCAATTTTTGCAGTAATTCCCCCAAAACTTTTGAAAGATTTCAGAAGTCTCCATCAAAACCATGAATAATCATGACTTGATTTCAGTTTTGGTGTGTAGAGACATAAGAAGAAAAAAAGAGCAAAAATATGAAAAATAGGAACTTTAGAAAAAACAAACCACACATACTTATAGTTTAATACAGAATCTGTTATTCTCCTTTGTAAGTTGAAATGCCTGTGATGGTTGATATTTAAGTTGACAACAACAGCAACAAAAAAGAGACTTTTATTTTAATTGAATGACCTGAACTTTAATTAGCAATTCCACCCTTCTCTTACTCCTCACCCTCCTCCTATTGCTGAAAGTCAAATAGCACAAAATGTTTGCAGGGCAGGTGTGCTAACCACATGTTTAAATGCTTCCATCAAGGCAGGACAGGAAGCAATGGACTGGATGGAGGAGAAAGAGTTCGTTCTTCTGGTAATCCCCAGCGAAGGGCTTTTGGTTACTCCTCATTTAATTAAATAATTATTCCTATTAACGAGATACTAAACCTAGAAGAAGGATGTTGTCAGCATCACAGAGCAAAGTCCCAACTGACCCCACATTAATTCTCTAAGGACGGTTGAAAATATGTGAAAGTCCCATGATTTTACTAGAAGAAATACCTTAATAAATTCAAAGTGTTAATGTAATTATTATGAATAAGAGTACTTATATAATGTGTTGCCAGTAATTAAGCAATAGGGCAACATTATAGCTATTTTTTTGTTGGACCTGCTTTTTTTTCTTTCTTACAACATTGTACATGACCAGAGTCCCATGAGCTTATCTCAGGAATTCTTATTAAAACAATTAATACTATGAAAACTAAAGAATGTCTCTTAATTATTTTTCTCCACATATTTGGCAATATGGGTTGCTGACACTGGAAAATAAAAATGGGGCAGAGAGGATTCTGGGAACATGGCAGAATAAGTCCCAAGATTTTCCCCCACAAAAGAGATAAAACAGCACCTTGCGGAGGTGGGGGGGGATAAATAAGAATAGAGGCACAGCGGGATCCTCCCAGGATAATTTGAGAAGATCAGAAGGAAAATCCCAGGACTAGACTTGATCCTAGTGAAGAGTAAACACCTCCAGATTAGGGTTGAATTAAACAACCAGCAGCAAGCCCCTGGATTGGAAGGCTACTTGGGCCCCAGTGAGGGGAGCTGGGCATCTGACCTGGTGAAGACAGAGGGAACCTCTGCTGATCAGGAACTCCAGACCCAGCTGTACTGGGGAGAGAGGCAGGGAAGAGAAGGAACCAATTCGTACCAGGTGAGTGCAGAAGCAACGGGGTGGGGACAATGCTGACTGTGGGCACTTACAGGAGGTTGGAGGGTTGGCTTTAGTTCCAAAGGAGAGGGGAGAACTGAAGATCTGGGGCTAGAGGTAGTTAGAAAAATTAAGCTATTACTACTACAAAAAAATGGACAGGCAAAGGAAAAAGAGTCCAACCACAGAAAGCTATTATGAGAAAAGATTACTGGGGTTCATCTTCAGAGGAGGATATTGAAGCAAAGAAACTCCCAAAGATTAAATGGTGACCATCAAATGGTCACTTGCCCAAAAAAGAATTGATAGAAGATCTTTAAAAATACTTTAAAAATCAAATGACAGAGATGGAGGACAAACTAAAAAAAATCAGAATAATACAAGAAAAACAAGATTATGAAAAGAAAGTCAACCCACTTAGAAAAAGAGATCCAGAATCTTAAGGAAGAAAATGACACCTTGAAAATTAGAAATGGGCAAGGCAAAGCCAGCAAAGTAATAAGAGATGAAGAAATAATTAAACAAAATATGAATAATGAAAAAAGAAGAGAAAGTGAAACATAAGAAAAACAACAGATTTGGAGAATAGATCAAGAAGAGAAAATATAAAAATAATCAAACTAACTGTTAGGTGACTAGCCCAGGGTCACACAACCACTAAGTCTCTAAGGCCAAATTTGAACTTAGGTCTTCCCCACTCCAGGCTCAGAGTTCTATTCACTGACCTCCATACTGCCTCCAATTGAATACTTTACTAGAGTTCAAATCCAGAGTCAAACACTTACTAGGTGTGTGACTCTGCACAAGTCACTTAACCTAAGTGTTTTCATCTGTGAAATGGGTGCAATAATAGCATCTCCCTCCCAGGTTTGTATGAGATAAAATTCATAAATGTTTGAAAATCTTAAAATGCTATAAAAGTGCTGTTATTACTATTATTTTTTTAAATAAGTTATACTTATTGTTGTCTGGAGCTACCATTCATGTATATCAAGTGCAGAGGACCAGACGGTGGCATTGGAATCAGGCAACCTGAGTGTAAATTTTGGTTACATCACCTGATACCTTTGTGACTTGAGACCTGTTTCTTCATCCCTCTGGGTGTCAGTTCTTCACCTGTAAAAAGAGGTAGTTGAACTAGATGACCTCAAAGGTCTCAAAATATATTATTCTGTCAACATGTGTTTTCTGTCTTTTAACAGCTTTGAATTTTTATTATGAATCAATCACATACTTATTTGTCCTTTTGCAAAGGGTGGAATTTAGAGCAATAAATAATCTTAATTATTTAATTAATTATTATGATAAATAAAATGATAAATTTTATGTTTTGGGTTTTAAAGATCTTAGATACAATGTAGAAATACATATTATCCCAAAAGGACATAGTTCCTGTCAGTAACAGACCCTGGGATGAGAAATAGAGATTCTTAGTTGCTCATAAGATTCTTTTTTAAAAATTCCTCCCTGTATCTTTAGGCAATAGTTTGCAGACTTTTAATATTGAATTTGGAAGAAATTTTGTTATACTGAATTTGGAAGAAATTATTATTAGAATTAAATTCCTAGTCCTATCAGTAGGGCATGAACAAGTCTAAATATATGCATTTTCTTTCTCTTAGTTGGGTGGAGAAGATGATCTTGTTAAAAATCATACTTGGTTGGGCTGTTTTACATAGAGGTGTTATATTCTTTAAAATCAGATGCCTTCAGGATTACTGTAAAAAAATTTGAATTTTGGTGAATTTGTCTATAAGCAGTAAATGACATGTATTTTCATCTATGTTTGCACTCAACAATTTTTTTAAAGCACAGAAAGTTTCTGCTTTATATAAATTCAAATTACAAAAATTTTGTAAGAAATCCATATTCCCCCCCAAAAAAACCCTTATGTTAACTATAGTGTACAGTAGTGTTCTCTCTCTGTCTCTGTCTCTCTCTCTCCCCACCTGTCTGTTTCTCTCTCTCTCCCTCTCTCTCCCTCTCTCTCCCTCTCTCTCCCTCTCTCTCCCTCTCTCTCCCCTCTCTCTCCCCTCTCTCTCCCCTCTCTCTCCCTCTCTCTCTCCCTCTCTCTCTCCCTTTCTCTCCCTCTCTCTCTCTCTCTCTCTCTCTCTCCCTCTCTCTCTCTCTCTATCTCTCTCTCTCTCTCTCTCTCTCTCTCCCCTCTCTTCCTTTCTCTGCTACTCTCCCTTGGTTCAGAGTTTCAGCAGCTTCCCCACCCCTCCACCACAAAACAAAAACTGACTAAAACTAAAAGCTAAACCAAAAAAAAAAAAACCCAAGTGAAAGGAGAACTGCCTCCAACCCCCCTACCATTGCTACCCACATCTGGGACTTGGCTTGAGACCTCCAGCACTGACATAGGACACCTTTGCCCCACTCTGCCCACTTGCCCATGTGTCTGGCCCCTTCATCTGTCTTCCATCCATCTACCCTCCCCCAGCCCCTGTGTGTTCTCACTTCTCTGTCCCTGACCCCTATATGTCCTTGAACAGTGTGCTAACCCCTCTCTGGGTACATGACCCCCTTCCTGCATCTCTCCTTCTGTACCTGTCTTTAGCAGACAGATTTTCATTATGTAAAAACAATTTTACACAGAGGTACAATCTACTTACATAAAATGACAACTATAATATATACAATGAAGACAGTATAACATAGTTGATAGAGATTTGCTTTGGAGTCAAGGGGATCTGAATTAGAGTCCTGACTGGAACACATAGTAGCTGTTACTTGTTCTTCAGTCGCAAAGAGGACCCCATGACCTCAAGAGGAGGATGTCTTGACGTGCAAGTGAATTGGATTTAAGTGAGGCAGAGCTAGGCAAAGTCATCACCCTCACTCTCTCCTGCAGAATAATCAGAATCCGGTGGCAATGCATAGGTCAAGACAACTGGTGATGGCCCAGGATGCAGTGAGAGATCCCAGGTCTCAGTTTGTCTGAAGCAATACCCATTCAATAATGAAAGACTTGAGTGAGAATTGAGGCGAAAGATGGCGCTTTGCCTTCATAGAAGAATCAGTCTGGGAGGGGAAGACCCTTAGAGTTTCTGGCCAGAACAGACACAACTGCTATTCACTCTCATTCCAAGACATCAAAACTTAAAACAAAGAACGGCGAGGCTTGGGCTGGAACCTATTATTGGCCAATCAGTGAAAGCCAGAGTGATTTGGGCTTAAAGGCATAGTTAAGTTGCTGCTTTGGAACCACAATGGGCTTTCACAAAGCCAGGGTTTTCAGTGCTATGTTTCAAGAAACATAAATGAAAACTACATGAGAAAAAGTGTGTGATCATGAGCAAATCATTTAACTGCAGCTTCTCCGTACATCAGTAGTCTTAGAGAATTATTTAGGGTACTAAGCAATGAAATCAAAGTTCTCAATTTTTAAAAATAGTATCATGCATCTTTCAGTGTTAGAGAAGATTTTGCACTACGTATTAAGTCATAGATTTAGGCAGCCAGAAGGACTTTCAGAGACCCAGATGTCACAGGGAGTTTTCAGTGGTTTCCTTGCTCAAAGTCACACAGAAAATAAGCAGAAAACTTCAAATCCAGCACACACTTATGATGGGAATTCTAATAAGTGAAATTAAGTAAATCAAAGCTTTTGACAATTATATTCTGTCTTGCTGATTACCAACAACTACTCGAGTGACCGTGTAGGTAACTGGGACAGCGAGGTCTTTTGAGAGGCAGAAAACTTCGTGATTTGTTGGAGTCTGAAGAAACAGAAAAGTTAGTGCCCATTCTCAGCAAAATACCTTTAGGATTTCACTTCCATTCTGTAGCAGGACTTTGTGGTCCAACATCGCCATCTGCTGTCAGCAGTACCACAATGCCCCAACAGTGATAAAATACATTCCCATATATAAAAAAAAAAAAAAATGGAAAGCCGGAAAAGTATTTTAAAAACATTGTACAACACCTTCATCTGGTTGATGCTAGAGCTTCTCATCCACATATATTTTGCAAATATTTCTGAAGCTGTTTAAACAGGCTGAACAAGAATAGTTTCCCTTTAGGATGCAATTATCTCCAAAGCAGTTTTCCTCTTGTCAAGGACCATGACCCTCAATTAGAAGCTTTTTGTTCTTGCTTTTTAGATTCAAAGCCCTCCCCCTGTCACCCATCTCACTCACTTCTTAATGTTTCCCTTCCTGACCTCTCCACTGTAGGCAGGTTCCTCCTCTTGCTGTCTTTTGTACAGATTTCCATTTTACTGACCCTATACATTTGAACATATCTTTCCCTCCTCTTCTTTTTCTGTCATTTCAAGTGCCTCACCCTTTTTCAACGTTTGACTCCATTTCATTTCCTCTAAGAAGCTTTTCTTATAAATGGCAGGGCCTGGAGGAAGACATGAGTTTTGTGCCCTTGGACTTCACTTTAATTTCTGTGTTCTTTCCCCTCTCATTTATCTGTGCCAGAGATGCAAAGAATCTGTGTTGGAAAAGAAAAAGGAGCCATCGGTCCCAAAAAATCTGAAGGCTTTATAAAAAAGAAAGAAGGAGCAGCTAGGCAGTGCAGTGGAGTCAGGAGGACCTGAATTCAAATCTTACTAGCTGTGTAACTCTGGGGAAGTCACTTAACCCTGATTGCCTCATACAAAAAGAAAAAGAAAAGATGACACTGCCTCTCTTCTAGCTGTCATCTCCATTTCTTTGTCCCTGGAACCAAGCCTTGGAATTACCCTGCGTTGTGACAGGTAGACCTTTTATCGTATCTTGCTGGGAACAAGGCATCCACCTTACTTCCTGGTTAACGGTTCAAAACCATACTGCCTAATTACCAATAGCCAAAAGTCAATAAACATGTATTAAGTACCCACTGTGTTTTCCAACCAGGACAGAGATCTACTGAAACTGGAGGTTTTCAGCTAAGAGACTGAACTAGAAACTAGAATTGGGCAATAGGGCAAGAAGTCCCAGATCCAGTGTGGAGGATGTCGATACTGTTCAACAGGTGCTAAATGGAATCTCTGTCTCTTACACTATAGAGTAGGAACAGATCCTCCATTTCTATTTTTGGCACCAAAAGAGCTGCTATAAATATTTTTGTATTAGGACCCTTTTCCTCTTTGTTTTATTTCTTTAGAGGTGCAAGTATAGTAATGGTTTCACTGGGTCAAAGAGGTTTAGCAACTTTCTGGGCATAGTTCCAAACTGCTTTCCAGAATGACTTCGTGAATTCACAGCTTCACCAAGAGTTATTAATGTGACTGTTTTGTTTCCCCCCCCCTCCCTGCTTTTCCTCTCCCAACCCCTGTAGCATTCATCATACTCTATTGGAATAGGAACAGGTGCCACATGGCAGCTCTGTTTCTTACATTCCAGAGCTAAGTTCAGATCCACTGGGAATGGTGGAGGGGACCTATTCCTAAACACAGTGCATTATGGCAAGGAGCAATAACATGCCTGAGACTATATTCTGGTAAACAACAGGAAGAAAAAAGCTGGTGGTATTTGGGTGGCCCAATACCTCGAAAGGGTCTCAGATGCAGCTCCAAGAGAGGTCTGAAACCTAAGGTCACCTAACAAGGGCAGTGAGTTCAGACTAAGCATAAACCTACAGAACCTTTCAGGAGCTGACAGGGGCCAGAGTAAGCAGCCGCAAGCAGTCTAATGGGGCTACAACCAAAGCTGAATCCACAGTGTACTCAAACCCAAACCTGGCTTGGAACCTTGCAAAGCTCAGATCAGGAGGAAAGCAATCACGCTTCACCTTGGGTCAGACAACTTTGGACACGCTGGAAGCTTGAAAGACCTCAGCCTGAAACACATGAAAGATTCTAAAAGAAGACACAAAGAAAGCATGGCAGGATTCAAGATAATCCAAAACAGAAATAAACAAGACACAGATGAAATCCAGAAGTGAATAGAGCCTGACTCTAACACAAAATCCAAATTCTAAGGGTAAGGCTGGGAGAAAGCATAACCCAAACAGAATCCAACCAAAAACTTCTATTATAGTGGCAGAGATGTCCAAGACAAAAATCCTGGAAGAAAACAGTGTCTCCAAAACACTAGCAAGCAAAACCTCAAAGAAAAAAAGAGCTTGGACACAAATGCAACTAGAATTTCCATGAAACAATGAAGCAAAAGATGAAAAAAAAAAAGGAGTTAACTGCTTGTTTTTACATGAAATGGGAGAGGTAAAGGAGAGAATTAGAAAAGAAATGAGGGAAAGACTTATAAGGCAAATTAACATCTTAGCAAAAAAGAAAGGTACATAAGCTTATAAAAGCAAAAGACTCCTTAAAAATATGTTCTTCTCAGGTCTTGGAGAGGGGATGCTTCTATATTTGCTTTTGCTACATACGTTTGAAGAAAATATTCCTTTGTAAAAAGCTAATCTGACTTTTAAATGATTAGATGGAACTAGAGTGCAAAAGACCTCTAAAGTTAGAATAATATAATCAATGGGACCGTGAGTTAATGACAGTGACCTCCAGTAAACTCCTTAAGTATACTATAGAAGCATGGAGGAGAAGGGAAATGTAGCATACCTGACATTTAAGCAGTCTAGGGCAGTCACTGTTATAATTACACAAAATTTAAATTTTTGTACAAAAAATACCCATTGCTTAAATGAGAAGGGATATCATTAAATGGAAGAGAGTGGGGAATTTTTCTTGCAAGTTGCTCTGACAAGGATCCCATTTCTAAGATATATAAGGGACTTACTGAAATTTTTAAGAATGAGAACCATTCCCCAATTGATAAATGATCAGAGGATGAGAATAAGCAGTTTTCTAAGGATGGGAAATCAAGTTATATGAAAAAGTGACTCAAGTCAATATTTTTTCTAATTATGCAAATTAGAACAACTCTCAGTTTCCACTTCATATTTATCATGTTGGCCAAATTGATTTGTTTCAAAGGAAAATGATAAATGTTAGTAGACATGTGGGTGCAGAAAGATAAGGAAAAGAAACAAAATAAGCACATTAATGTCCTCTTGGAGGTGTGAATTAATATAGTCATTCTAGAAAGTAATTTGGAGCTATCCCCAGACAGTTATTAAGCTGTGCATACCCCTTTGACCTAGTGATACCATAACTAGTCTTGGATCCCTAAAGAAATCAAACAACAGAGAAAAGGACCCATAACTCAAAAATATTTAGAGCAATTTTTTGTGGGAATGAGTGAACAAATTAGGGCATACTAATGTAATATAATAGTTTTGTGCTATAAAAATAATGAAGGAGGAAGTTTCAGAAAAACAACCTAGGAAGACTTATTTGAACTGATCCAGTGAAGTAAGTATAATCAGAATAATTGATAAAAATAACCAAAACAATGTAAGTAATGGTATGAACCCTGGTGAAAGGTGCTACCACCTCCTGGTACAGAGCTGATGGTCACAGATTGCAAATTGAATCATTTTTTTTAACACAACCAACACAGGAATCAGTTTTGCTTAAATATAGATAGATGATAGATAGATAGATAGATAGATAGATAGATAGATAGATAGATAGATAGATATACGTAGATGATAGATTATATGGGGTTTATTTTTCCTTTTCTTCCCCCAATAGGTAGGGAAGTAAGAGGAATAAAGATAGATTTGTGTTAACTAAATTTTTTTTAACCTGAAACAAAAAGGGTCAAGGATCCCCACTTTAACTTTCAGTAATGCTGCTGATCTCTCATACAGGAATGTCCTCTTTTGATGAAATCACACATGCAGGTCTTATCCTGAATGTTATGAAAATATGAATCAAAAATTAATTTTTTGTTCATGCTCTAGTCACTCCAACCAGGAAAGGTCCCTATATTTGTAAAATTTCTCTTTTCCCACTGTGAGCTTCATTCTCCACTCTACCCTCCCTCTTTCTTTCTCTGAAGTATTTGAATAATAAAACCCATACCTTAGCAATGCAATGGATAGCCATTTTATCTTAGACAAACTGACTTTTTAAACAACCAAACAAACTCTTAAGAAATAGATTTGGAAAACGGTTCTCTTTCTCCCAATAGAATAAGAGTGAAGCCAGTATGGACACCAATGGAGAGCCATCAACTTTATTCCTAGAAGCATTAAATGTCTCTTATAAACTCTAAGTCTATCCACGTGGCTCCTGCTTAGGCCAATTTTTCTCTTGCTTTATCCTTCATGGACTTCTTTCATTTTTTTTTTTTTGCCAGTATGTTCACCATTGGGGCACCAGTGATAGTTTCTTTTCCATCTAATTAATGTGCTTGTCTCTAGCTCCATACTCTCCTCTCCCCTACTTGAAGCTGGTGGTGAGTACTTGATAGAGTTTGTTTTATGTTAGGCTAGACTTCAAGAATCCAAGATCATCTCAGTGCAATGAGGCTTTGGGGTAGATCTTAATAGATGCTTGGTTCCATACTTTTGTATGTTACAGTATTTCATTTGACTTTTACCCTTTTTTATTTAGGAAGTCCCTTATTTAGTTTTAAATCTAGTTTTTGTATTAGTGAATAGAGAGAAATAAGGAGTAGACCTACACCCGACCCTTGACATCTAGGGAGAAAACATACACATAGCACTCCCTTAGTTTGCAAAGCACTTTTATGCAACATTAGTTCATTTAATCCTTATAACAACCCTGAAAGGTAAATATAGATGTTCTAAAACTGAGGCTTGAAGGCAGTAAGTGACTTGCTCAGGGTTATACAGCTAACAAATGTCAGAGATTTAAGTTTGGCCCCAGAGTGGACATAAGAAAATGCAAACCTATTTCTTCTTTGTAGAGATATGGGATGAGGGTATGAAAAAATGTACATGCTGTCAGACTCAGTTGGTATGTTGTTTAATATTAATATTTAATATTGCTTTTTCCCCCCTCTTTATTATTCTGTGCTATCTTAAAGGATGGCTCCTTGGGAAGGAAATATTCAAAAATGAAGGTGATAGAAAAACAAAATATATGAACAAAAATGTTGTTGATTAATTTTGTTTGCTTCAGAAATAGTGAAGTGGGACAGAGGATTGAAATCTGGGCCTGGAATCAAGAAGACCTAAGTTCAGATATATCTTCAGACATTCACTGTGTTACTCTGGGCAAGTCACTACATCTACCTCATTTTCTTCATCTGCACAATTAGAATAATAACAGCATCTATCTTCTAGGGTTGCAGGGAGAATCAAATAAAGTAATATTTGTGAAGAACTTCACTGAGTGTCTGACATAAGTTGTTCAGTCATTCAGTCGAGTCCAACACTTCTTGACCCCATGGACCAAAGTGCTTAAGACCTCTATTCTCCATTATCACTCAAAGTTTGTCAAAGTTCCTATTCATTGTTTCCATGGCATTCTCTGTCCATCTCATCCTCTGTTATCCACTTCTCTTTTTGTGTTCAGTCTTTCCCAACATCAAGGTCTTTTACAATGAGTCTAGTTTTCATCACGTGGCCAAAGTATTTAAAGTCAGCTTCAGTATTTGATTTCCCAGTGAATAGTCTGAATTAATTTAAGTAATGACTGACTTGATGTCCAAAGGACTCCCAAAAGTCTTCTTCAACACAACAATTTGAAAGCATCAATTCTGCAGTACTCAGCTTTCTTACAGTCCAATTCTCAAAGCCATACATTGGAAACACCATAGCTTTGACTCTACAGACTTTTGTCATCAAGGTGATATCTCTGCTTTTTACTCTGCTGTCCAGATTTGCTATAGCTTTCCTTCCAAGGAACAAACATCTTTTAATTTCGTGATTGCAGTCACCATCTGCAGTGATCTTTGAACTCAAGATTATAAAATCTGACATTGCTTCTTTTTCTCCTCCCTCTGTTTGCCAGGAGATGATGGTACCAGTTGCTGAGATCTTAGTTTAGGGGGTTTTATATTAATTTTCAAATTAGCTCTTTTCTATCACCCTCATCAATAGGCTTCTTAATTCTTCTTCATTCTCTGCTATCACAGTGATATTGTCTGTGTTTCTGATATTTCTCCTGAGAACCTTAATTCCAGATTTTGATTCATCCAGACTGGAATTTCACATGATGTCCCCTGCATATACATTAAATAAATAAGGTGATAATATGCAGCCAACGAATTGTTCCAAGTTTTGTTCTAACTGTTGTTTTTTAACTGGGAGAAAAGTAAGGTGATCTGGTACTCCCTTCTCTTTGAGGAATTGCCACATTTTGTTATGATCCACACAGTAAAAGGCCTTAGCGTAGTCAATGGAGCAGAAATAATTTTTTTTTTCTTTCTGGAACTCCCTTGCTTTTTTCCCATAATCCAGCAAATGTTGGCAATTTGGTCTCTAGTTCTTCTGCCTATTTGAAAACCAGCCTGTTCTTCCGGTAATTCTTTTCTCACATATTGCTGAAGCCTAGCTTGCAGAATCTTAAGCAATAACCTTGCTGGTGTGTGAAATGTGTGCAATTGTTAGTAATTTGAACATTCCTTGGCATTGCCTTTCTTTAAGATTGAGACATAAACTGATATTTAAACCATTTCAGTGGCCACTGTTGACTTTTCCAAATTTGTAGCACTTTAACACCATATTCTTTTAGGATTTTAAGTTTCTCAGCTGAAATTCCATCACTTCCATTAGTTTTATTGTTAGCAGTGCTTCCTAAGATGATGACTTCATTCTCCAGGATGTCTGGCTCTAGATCAATAACCACACCATCACAGTTTTGAGTGATGTTAAGATCTTTCTTGTATCATTCTTTTGTGACCTGACACATAGTAGATGTTTAATAAATGTTCATTTTCTTTCCTTTAAAAAGAAGTCAGAATAAGCTACTTGACCTCAGGTCTTACCACTGCATTGCTTCTTAACATACTATCTCCTGCTCCTGTTCCTTCTCCTTTTTACAAGGGGATCCACCATGCCTGAAATGCACTCCATCCTTACCTCTGTCTCTTAGAACCCTTAGCTCTCTTCAAAACTTAATTCAGGTAACTTATCCTCTGGGAAAACTTACCCAATTCTTCTAGTTGTTGGTACTCTCCTTCAAATAATGTTCTATTTACTTTCCTTTCACAGAAAGAGCACTGGTTTTGGAATTAAAGTCCATCAGTTAGTCAATAAACGTTAAGTTTAGGCATGGTTCTAAGTGCTGAAAATATAAATACAAGCAAAAAAAAGATAATTTCTACCCTCAAGGAGGTTATATTCTAATTGGAAAGACAACAGATAAAAAGAAACTAAAAAGGGAGAAAGATACCTACTTGTGACAGGGGAAATAGGAGAATGATGGAGAAATCCAAAGAGAGTGAACCTGGTGGAAAATGAAGAGGGCCAGGGTTCAGTCTTAGTTTCATCATTTAATAGCTTTTATCCTTGACCAATTTGCTTACCTCTCATTGGCCTCATTTTCTTTATAGGTAAAATGAGTGACCTATAAATTCCCTTCCAGATTTAAAGATCTCTGATCTTGTATTTCTTTGGTAGAGTAGAAGGAATGCTGGGATTTGAAAGCAGAGGATCTAGGTTTGAGTCCCTGCTCTATTCTTTACTATCTGTATCATGTTGAACAAATTGATCAACCTGTTACCTCATCTGTAAAATTGTGTAACGATAAAATACAAATTTTCCTAAATGAATTATAAAATTATTCACTAAATTTTACTAACTATCCCCATAAGCATCTTTCTTTCTCTAAATTTATGATCCCCAGTAGAACGTAAGCTCCTTAAAGACAAGGACTGTTTTCGTGTTGTTCTTTTGTGGGTTTTTTTTTAAGCATTTCTCCTCATCATACTTAGCACTTAGCATAGTATCTCGTTCTACATTAGATAGTTATAAACGTTTATTGAATAGTAATTCTACTAGAAGTCAAGTGTAGACCAAGTAATGACAGAAAAAAGGCGGGGGGAGAGTCATCAATAGAGATAGATTTAGGATGATATCTTATTTGTGATTTAGCAATAATTAAAGTAAAGCTAGGCTTTGTGGTTTCCTTCCAAGCAGTTCTCACAGTCTGGAATATTCTGTTTCCTCTTTTATCTTCTGAATTTCTAAATAGCCTTTAAGTCATCAAATGTCATCTCCTCCAGGAAGTTTGTGATGATTTCCCTAGCCAGTTGGGACCTTCCCTCTCTTGGACCTCTTTGATTTTACCTTTCTAATGCATTTATTGTATATTTTGGAGCATTGTATAATTGCCTGGGTACATTCATTACCCCACTCATTGAATTCTAAGATGAAGAGGTCTGAGACCACATCATATCTGAACTTTGTATCTTCCCTAAGAGGTAACACAGTAAAGGTATGCAGAAAGAGCTTCATAAGTATCTGTTGAATTAAATAGAATGGTCTGAGATTCAGGAGTATGATCCCTTCTTAGCAACTAACAGAATATGGAGCAGCCAGGGGTAAGTGAAGAGAGTGCTGGGCCAGGAGTCAAGAACACTGGAATTAAAATGATAACTTAGACTAGCTGTGTGACCTTAGGCAAGTCACTTACCCTGTGACTCAAGTTTCCTCAACTTTAAGTGGAGATAATAACACCTACCTTCCAGAGTTATAATTTGTATCTGGCACATAGTAGACACTTTATAAATACTAGCTATTAATAATAATAACAATATGATGATAATAATATCTATATAGTAGGAATTAAAATCTCTGGGATGCTTTTTCCCCCTTACACTTAAATTATCCATAATATTATTTCAGTATGGAATTACAGAGCTGGGTATATAACAAACAATACTTGTAAATAACTTACCTACATAATAAAGAAATGTTGTAAATGCTACTGATCCTTTCTTACTTGACCATTGGCCATTTCCACATTTTTAAAAGAGAATTCACTATTTAATATCATGACATTACGCAATTTGTTGTGTCAATAATTTTATACAAATCCCATTTGTTGTTATTACCCTTAACTCATTTCTCCTAATTCTGGTGACAAATCTATATTTTAAAAATTCCAGTTGCCATATTTGGTTTTATTGACAATAGAAGTGATATCATGTGCAAATTATTTTTAAAGTTCATAATGTTATTTTTTAAATCAGTATTATATTCCAAATATTATTGTGAATAATTTTACCTAGATTTTAACACTACTTTTTTTAGGTGACTAATTTAAAGTAACTTGTTGCCAAGTCAGAATTATTTATATAGCCTGGTGCTTCCATGTCTGTGTACTAATTCAATTTAATATTGCATGTATAATCTCATATGAGGTGCTAACATTTCAAGGGCTTTTGAAAGCCATTAAAATTCTAAAATATCTATTGAGAAGCTTTCCAGCAGCTGTGTTATATTATTTTCACATGTGTTTTAAGAACTCAAAGTGTGGTATAGCTGAAAGAATCTTACATTTGGAGTGAGGAGATCAAAGTTCAAATCCTCTCTGTAAATTAGTATCATAGATTGAGAACTGAGAGGGACATTAATGGCACCCCCTCATTTCGAAGATGAGGAAAATGAGCTCCAGAGAGGTTGTGTCTTTCCTAATGAGTGGAACAGGTATATTTAGTAAAGACCTCTCAGGGAGTAGAATAGATATATTTAGTGTAAACCTCTCAGGGGCCCCTTGTGCCAACCCTGTTCATCTCTCCAGGCCCTGAGAAACTGAACAGTAGAGATTCTGCTTGGTTTTTTTTCTTTCTTAAAATTCTATTTTGTGCTATGAGATAGTCTTTGACAGAGACTGCCTTTCCCCACCCCCTTATCTCCTTTCCTAGACATATGACAGTCCTTGAACAGAAGTTGCTCACTCCCTTATGCCCACCCTTTTCTAAAAATTACTCTTATTCCTTGTTGCTGGGCTAGATTTTCCGTGGATAGATTGTACCCTCAACACTCAGTCAATGGCCTAAGAGGAAGGGGATTAGGATGGGGGATTGTGACCAGAGTCTATAAAAATTGCTGTGCAGGGCACACCCTAGTCCTTCTCAGCCATTGCCTTCTTGAGCGCAGGTTGGGAGTGCCCTTTCTTAGGAAAACTGAACAAATATCTTTCCTTTTTACTCCCTTTGGTCAAGACTCTAATTTCATTAAGGGGATCGTCCCACACACTAACATCAACAAATTAGTAAAAGTCAAAATTAGGATTCAAACCAGAGTCCTCTCTGACTTCAGATTCAGTGTTTTGACTCTTGTGTAAGTCACAGTATGCACCAAGTCGGTGTGTGATCATGGAAAAGTTACTTAATATCTCACTCTCATGGAAAATGAGGGTGTGGGACTAGCTGATTTCTGAGGTCCCTCTGATTCTGTGATGGTACAAAATCAAAATCCAAATAATCCTATGAAAGTCATATTTAAAAACAAAAATTTCCATGCAAAATTCACTTGAGCATCTTTAAGCTCACTAGACTGTGTGGCAATAGAACCTTCAGAAAGCCAATCAGATAAAATGGAAAGAAACCTTTTTAGGAACTGGAAGACCCAAGTTCTCAATCCTTTATCTAAAGTCAAACAAGGTGGCTTTTTCAAGCAAAACAGCCATGTTGTCAATCAGTCCTTAGCCCAGAGGGTGAAGGGGAAGGCTGACTTCCTCCTGTGTCAGGAAAAATCACTCTGCTCTCCCTTCCCTTGGGTACAGCTGTCCTAGAAACTCACTCCTCTTCCGGGACATTAGTTGTCCTTTTAAACCTTCTATATATATTCAGCCTTCCAGGAAAAGGAGAAAAACAGTCAACTTTGCTTACTTTCTTCTGGTGCTATACTGGATTACATTTTAAAGTCTTGGTCTTGGATTATTTCCTTGGCATACATAAGAGAGTGTACCACGTGATTTCTGATTTTATCCTATTGACTCAGAAATTCATCTCCCTCTTCCTAGTCCATCAGCCTCTGAAATGGGAGTCCACTGCTCATTTTTAATCTCTCTACAGTGGATCAAATTAAAGGTTAAAGATGTATTTAAAATATCACAAACAAATCGGGTTTGTATTACTAGCCGGCGTTTTATAATATGTCAAAATCTTAGAAACTAAATATTTAACAGGGAAAGAAAACAACGCTAGCAAAGCCCTAATTATCCTTCACAACATGAAGGCATCACAAAGTTAAAAATGATTTAAAAAAAAAACCCGACATCATTTGACTTCCCTCTGGAGGGAGGGGGAAGATGGGGAGGGGTACGTCTCTAACACCTGAGCTTGACCAGTGGTGCAGGTTTCTTTCATCCAGGCCAGCAGTCACCCTTAAATCTCCCTCATTGCTTCCTCCTCAGGATTCACTGTTGCCACATTACTAAACTTCCGCTAAGATAATCTTAAGACTAAACCTAGGGGGTTCTACATCTGTATTTGTCCTTTATTAGGGAACATTTCCCCTTAAAACCGGACGCATCCCTTCATTTTAGCTTTGGGTGTATCTTTCGCTCTGTTCTCCATTTTTCCGACTTCTGAGATGACTTCGGTTCATTCATGAACTTGGGACAATATCTACCTTTGGAACTTCGTGGAACTTGAAATAAGGGTCGGAATGTCCGAAGGTGCAGTTCATTCTAGAACGTGTAAGAAAAACTAGAAAAGGAAAACGTGAGACCGCTTAGGACCCAGGAGAAGCAGCGCGTACCTGCGCAGGGAGGTATCACCTTCCCCAGGTGATAAAGAGGGCCTGAGGAGAGCGGGGCTATTTAGCAACCTCCCGGCTCCCGGTTGCTAGGGACGCTGCACCCTTAGTAACCACTATGGATAATGATGAAGGGGTGTCCGCGGTGGACAATATAGTCACCCAGTTTAACACTTACGAAGATTTTCTGGACTCGCAGATTACCACACTGGACCTCTATTACCTGGAGGTAAGTGAGGAGCGTGACCACCCGCTGGAGAAGTCTGTTGACTCTATCAACATCCCGGGGAAAAATTGATATAACCGCTTCACCCCCAAGCAGAGAAGCTCCGCCACGCATGCACCCGTACAAGAACCGATCCCTCCTCTAAAAAAAGTTGCAGCCAGGGTGGCTTGTGATTTGGGGTTGGTGAATTAAAGGGGAGCGGAGGCGCGCAGCATTTCCTCCCCTCCTTTCCCCCGGGGAATATTGGCTCCTTATCTTTTCCCAGACCAACAAATGGCAGTCCACGTCCACAATCCCTGAGGTTTGGCCTTTGGAAAGGCAAGTCATAGAATTATAGATTTGGAGATGGGAGGAGTCTCAGGGACCATCTGGTATAACGCCTCCATTCGACAGAGGAGAAAATGGTCTCTCAGATCAGGGACGTGCCTCAAGTAACCCAGGTAGTAAATGTCAGAGGCAGGTTCTGAACTTGGTCCTTCAGCACCAGAGCCCGTGCCCTCTCCACAGGGAGCAATCAAAAAGCAGTTTTTAAAAGAATCTACTATGTATACAAGCTATATAATAAATAGACTCTGGAACTGAAAAGACAACAATTTAAAAAGTTCCTGCCTTTTTAGAGCTCATTGATTACAGGGGTCAGAGTGGAGTGAGGGAATAAAGCTTCTTTCAAGGAGCATTGAAAGTCTGCATCTGAATGCTGGTTCTATATTAGCGGACAAAGGGATTCATCTCCCTGGTCCTCCTTTTCCTACTCTGGAAAATAAGGATCTCATAGCTTTCTTCAAGTTTTCACATTCAGTGAATCTTATCTTCATTAGAATCTTATGGTGGCTAAATTACCTTTGGAGTGCAGAAAGTAGAATTAGTCTCTGCTTGCAAATCACTCCATCCCTAATGATTATATGGGGAGGAAGCCACCCCCTAGATCAGAGAATAACTCCATGCTGGAACTTAAATGTGCCTCTTCCCCTCCATACCCAAAGAGTTATTAAATTACCTATACCCTTTGACCTAGCAATGCCACTAGTGGAATGATTTCCGAAAATGATTAGGAAAAATGGAAAAGAACTTATATGTTCTAAAATGTATAAACATTTTATGCAGCTTTCTTTGTGTTGGCAAAGAACTGGAAATGTGCAGCTATGCTCATCAACTGCAGAATGCTGGATTAAATTGTGGTATATGATTGTGATGGAATACTATAAGAAATGATGAACTCAATGTTTTTTTTAGAAAAAAACATGGAAAGACACAAAATAATGAAAAGCAAAATAAGCAGAACCAAGAGAACCTTGTATAAAGTAATAGCAATATTGTTTTAGAAACAACTTTGACCAAATAAGTTATTTTGACTATTATCAATAACCAAACTAATTGTGGAAGACATATGAAGAAGGTTGCTATCTGCATCCAGAGAAAGAAAAGTTAAATAGAAGAATGTATGGAATAATTTTACACACACGCACACACACACACACACACACACACACACACACACACACACACACACACATATATATATATATATATATATATATATATATATACCTGTGTATGTACCTTATTTGTGTCTAATGGTAGCCATCTAAGGAGGTTAGTGGGGAGGGAAGAAAATAAAGAAAAAAAATCCATGATAATTTTGTTTTGCAAAGAAGAGCAAACTGTCTCTAGCAGATCTGCAGTTTCATGTGCAATCATCTTTTTTTATTATTATTATCGTACTGTTATGGAAATATTTGTTTTATTCTACAAATTAAAATTTTTCATTTAAAAAAGGGAAAAGGGTAGCATAGTTCATCATTAATCCTCTGGAACTGATCAGAGTCCTTAAGGTTTTCAAAGTTGTTGGCTTTACTGCGCCATACGGTATTGTATAAATTATTCACCTTATTCGGTTCACTTTGCTCTGCATCCTTTCATACAAGTCTCCCTAGGTTTCTCTGAATCCAACCTTTTCACCATTATAGTACAGTATGTGCCAAAATTTATCTAGCCATTCCTCAATTGATAGACATCCTCCTTCATTTCTAGTCCTTTACCACTACAGAAAGACCTATAACTGTTTGTGTACTTCAGTTCCTTCTCTTCTTTATTTGATACTTTTAGGATATGTGCCTAATAAAATTACACTTGAGCAAAGTTCAGTGACTTTTGTGGGCATGTTTTCCCAATTTGTCTCCGAAATATAGTTAATTCAGAGTTCCATTCACAGTGAATTAATACGGCTCTTTTCCTGTAATCTCTCCAATACCATTTTGTTGCTGTTATCTTTGCAAATCTGTTGGGCTTGAGGCAGAATCTCAGAGTTACTTTATTTTGCAGATTTTCTAATTATTAGTAATTTGGAGCATTTTTTCATGTGTTTGTTAACAGCTTGGCTTTCTTCCTTTGAGAATTGCCTGCTCATGCCCTTTGACCATTTATCAGTTGGGGAATGACTCATATTCTTAAAATTTTAAATCAGTTCCTTATTTATCTTGCTGCAGAGATTTTTTTTAGCCTAGTTAATTTTTCCATTTTCATTTTGGCTGCATTAGTTTTGTAGGTGGTGTCTTTATTATGAAATTGGGTGGGGACATATTTTAAAGTGATTTCAGTCTCTGGAGATCAGATCTCAATTAAGGGTAAAGATACAACTTATTCTGAAGTGAAAATTATTCATTTTATAAAATTATATAAGAAGTCCTTTGGGTTTTGAAAGTGTAATTTTAAAAATATTAATAGGTAGGTTCAGCTGATAGATAAATATACTTGGAATCAGAAAAAGATGGGTTCAGATTCTGCCTCTAGCATTTAACAGCTGGGTCAAGTCATCAAGTTGACAAGCATTTATTAATCATTCAGACACAGTGCTAAGTGCTGGGAATACAAACACAGGCAAAAAGACAGATAGACTCTGCCCTCCAGGATCTTAAATTCTAGAAGAGGAGCATACATGAAAGGAAGCTGAACAGCTCAAGGAGGGTCTAGAGCAGGGGTGGGGAACCTGTGATCTCAGAATCCAAACTTTGCAGAACAAATCCTTTTATTAAGGGGATGTCTTCTGTGAAGTTTGCATTAGGTCAAAGGGCCATACATGAGGACCTAGAAGGCCACATGTGACCTTGAGGGCACAGATTCCCCAACCCTGTTCTAGGGGAAGAAGAGGAAAAGACAAAGTGGGACCATGAAAGAGAAAAAAGTCTGTACCAGATGAGGAGCCCAGAGAGAAATGAAGACATGGCTAGCCTGGGACCTCTCCTTAAAATATAGGTTTTCAGAGGAACCAACCAACCAGAAAAAGGGGCTATATTTAGGATTCATCCTGCAGTTAACTTCCAAGGCAAGAAGGCTATTATGCTGTGGTGAGGAAAATTTAGAGAGTCAAGAGAGGAACCCAGTAAGGAAAGACATGACTGGGCTGGTAACTCTCCTTAAAATAGAGGTTTTATGTCTGATGCCAAATCATATAACATTCTTGAGGCTCAGAAAACTCTCTTAAGTCTAAAGCAAATTACAATTTTAAAAGAAAAAAATTCTTCCTTTCCCCCCTCAAAATCTGAACCTAATACAGAACTTGTAATTCATTCCTCTTAGTTAAATTAAATATTCTGGGGCCATAATCAAATACAAAATGTGATTTTCCCTAGAGAACAATCTATCAAAATTAAGCCCTGCCCAGTGCCAATGACTTGGACTAGATTTGAAAATAGATTGTTTTATTTCTGTTCCATTCCTACAAACTAATAAACTAGTGTTTTTTCAGCAGCCATTAATTCCAGAATATAATTCCAGAATATTTTATGGGATCTCAAGACAATCTTTTCTTTAAAGAATATTTTGTTTTTCCAATTACCTGTTAAAAACAAGTTTTAACATTTTTAAAGTTTTAAGTTCTAAATTTTGTCCTTATCTCCTCCTTCACCGAGATGGTAAGCAATCTGATATAGGTTACATATCAATCATGTTAAACATTCCCATATTAGTCATTTTGTACAAGAACAATAAAGAATGAAAGAAAAAAAGTGAAAAATAGCTTACTTCAGTCTGTATTCAGACAATGTCAGTTCTTTCTCCGGAGGTAGGTAGCATGTTTCAATATCAGTCCTCTCAGATTGTCTTGGATCACTGTATTAATGAGAATAACTAGGTCATTCACAGCTCATTTTACGATGTTGCTGTTACTGAGTACATTTTCTCTTGCTTCTCTGCTCACTAGACTCTGCATCAGTTCATGTAAGTCAAGTCAAAGACAATCTTGCCTAACTTGTAGTTGAATAAGAATACATCCTACCAAATACTACACTGGTGGCCATCCACGTGTGTAGCTGAAGTAATCAAAGAACAAGGCACAGGTGTTGAATAGATTAAGAGAATGGTAATTTGGGGTATTTGAGAAAACAATAGGATGAGTGTTAAGGTCACTTAGTATGAGGGCAGGAATATTTCTGGAGAATGAAACTGTGAACCAGGGAATGAATTCATCAAGAAAGGAGGTAGAATATTCTAAATATTGGCAAGTAATGGTCAGATCTGTTCTACTCTTTGCTATTTGGGCATTAAGTATCCCTGGGAGGAGGGTGATCCCTTCTTAAAGGATGGGAGTACTCTAACCATTGGGCAAAGAGTCTAGGCAGAGCATCAGTGGATGTGAGGAAGGACACTGATGAAGGCAGGTGATGAGAATGATCGAAATTTTCCCTGGTCTTGATCCTCCTGAACTTGACACAGGCCTCCATTTCTTACCCCTAATTCCTGGACTCCTGACAATCCTGCTGTGTCCTGAGTACATCCAGAAATCTAGCCAAGGGGCTTGTAGGTTTTGTGAAGATCTTCATCTTACAATCTTTCTCAAGTTCCTATTTCATTGATTAAAAACTCTGAATTCCCTCTGTCCCATCACAACCCACTACCATTGCCTCTCTCCCCCAAAACTCTCACACCTCCTAAACTTAATATATTCTTGGCCCTCACTGCAACTTCCTATTCGGCTCCTATTCGGCACCTAGTAGTGCTCACCCCTACTCATATTTCATTTTTGATCTTTCCAAATCTTGACCTTGTAGTAATCCAGATAAATATGATGCCTTCCTCAGAATTCCCCTTCAGTTAGCATGCCTCAGCATTGCTCCACAAGTGGAAACACCGGGGCAACAAGACCTTAAGAATGACAGTTGGGACTTGGACAGGGAGTAGGGGCAGTCCATTGGAGGACTGCTCTTCGGAGAAAATATGCTCTACCCTGGATACGGGCACCTTGAAGAGGGAAAACAGTCTTTCCACCAGAGTTATAGCTTTGTCCTTCCCCTTCATTTTATTTCATTTTTCCCAGAATCTTAGCTCATCAGTAAGATACGTCTTTACTGTGTTCAAAGAATAATTTGCACTAGCACCTATAGGTAGATTTCTCTCTGCCTTCAAACTCATTATAGTAGAATTTTTCAGCATTGGAAAATTAGAGAAAGAAGTCCAAGTGCAAAGGATAAGAGTAAACCTGTTGTTTGAAGAAATAAATGATTAACCCAACTCACCACACCTGTCTATGAAGAACATTCCACATTTTTGAAAAATATGAAGAAAATCATCTCAATGCATATTGAGTACATCAAGTTTTAACACACTTGAAATGCTCCTTAACTTGATTTAATAAGTCAGAAAAAACTGGTGGAGAAGCATTGTATAGCCCAGGGCTTGGGCTAAAGGCAGATTTGACATTTTCTTCCAAAGTTATTGCTGGTATTTTTGCTTTGTTTTGTTTTATTTTTTATGGCCCCATTTCAAAGGAAAGGCTCCGGAATGCAACTACTGTGACATTCTTTCGCTTTTAAGAATAGTGAAATAGTTAAGATTGGAAATATATCAATCTACATTATGCAAAGAATGAAATGCAAATAGATTGTTTCTTTGCTGTTCCATTCCTACAGACTCATAAGTTAATGTTTTTTTATCAGAGTTTTGCAAGACTTCAAAGAAAATCTTTTTTAAAAAATAAAAAAGTTATTTTATTTTTCCCAAGTGCCTGTAGAGCAGCACCATACCTTCCATTGCTGGATACATTATATTGGTGGCATCAGCAAAGTACCATGAAGAATGAAGGTTTCCAGTGCTCCCAGGACTATAGACATAATACATACCCATCCCACGACCACCAATGAATCACAGATCTAGTCTGAAAAAAATAGATGTACAAAGCACTATCCTAGGCACTGGAGACATAAAGAAAGAAAACCCAGTGTCAGATCTCAAGGAATTTATATGCTCCCTAGAGGAAGTGAAGGAGATGCAATAAGCAACACACAAGGCAAATTTGGATGAACCAATTAAATCAGAACACAGAGAAAGAAGGTGGCACTAGTCCTGAGCTTTGAGGGAAGACAAGGATTCTGAGAGATGAGGAGAGAAAGCATTTCAGGAAGATTCCTGGAGGTGAAAAATGGAGTGTGAAGTCTGAAAAAAAATGACTAGTATTTCTGTTTGGTATAGAGAATTCATGAAAGGAAATAAAGATGAAAACCAAAATGGAACCAAATTATGGGGTGTAAAATGCCCTCCGTGTGACTTCATGCATTTCCAAGAGTGACATGGGACTGATTTAGGACTACTCAGGTTTGGTTTGGTTTGGTTTGGTTTCAAATAAAAGAAGTGTTTCTCGTGTCTTGGGGCAGCCTTGGACACTGTTTGCTTCTTAGATATAGAAATAGGAGATAGTCCTGAGGCTGTTAACTTAGATGTTGGCAGTCGGATGAGCATGTTTTTCACAGTCCAGAGAGGAAAGACCATTGATTACTCAGGGGGTTCACCAATGTGAATATGTAGATAGGGTTACTTGGTGAAGTCTTCATTTTTATTTTATCAAGTGAATCTTGAGTCTTCGAATCACAGAGGTTCTAAAAATGCATTGGAACCCCAGTAAGTTGATTATTCCCTGGAAGGAAGCTCACTATTTTATTTTCCTATCAAAAACAAGGCACTGAGTCATTGTCACATAAGACAGAAGATTTTACTTGCTTAAAGAGAAGTAAGAGTCAGACTGCCATGAGCTCTATTTCTACCTGGAATAAATATACCTATTTATATTTTTAAAGCTTTAAATAGGGGATTAAGCAAGAGAAAAAAAGACGTCAGTGATGTCCTACACTATGTTTATGTTCTCAAAGTGGGATATTTATATTTTACAGTCTAAAACATTTTGACTCATAGCTGTCATTGTGATTTCAAAAAATGTCATATCTGTTCTAATTGCCAAGAAGACTCCAAAATGGAATTGGCTTTGTTCTTCTCCAGTCTCCTCAGATTGTTACTGATGAAATATTATAATGAAATGCCATAGTAAAAAGAATATTTCGACTTAACAGCAATTAAGTTACATACAGAAAAATCTACAACTGAGTTTACAAAAGTAGAAGGGTTTGAAATGTTTAACCAAGATAATATCATATAGCTAGAATTAAGACAATGACCCCATTATTTGATTTTGGAACTTGTGAGATTATCAATAATATGGGAAATATTATGCTTTCTGGGGATTTCTATTTCCAGAGAATTTTACCTTTTAATTTAAAAAAATCATAGATTTAGCGCTGGAAGAGATCTTAAAGTCTACTCCTCCCATTTTAGATAACAAAACTAAGGCTCAGAAAATTTAAGAGATTTGCCCAAAGTCACACAATTACTCATTATCAGAGGTTGGCTTTGAACCCGTGACAACCTTACTCAAATCTAATTCATGTTTCAAGCTTTACTAAGTTAAAGGAAGAGTCATTCCGCATTCCCCAGAGTCAGGAAAGGCTAACCCCTTCCTAGACACAGAATACAGCTGAACTGATCAATGGATTTAGAACACATGTGTAATGTGTAACACCTGTGGCCCTCTCAACCCCAGGAAGCGGGGAATGGTGCATGAGCAAAATCTGTTGCAATCACCATGAAGGTGCCTGAAGCAGGTGCTGTGGAGAGCTTAGATCAAAGATGCCAAGGGACATTCTGTGTCATCACCCAAAAAAGGTTGTCCTGTTATCTTAACTTTTACCTTGACACCTGACTTCGATGACTCTGGAAGAGAGGGTAAGAGTGATGACTTTGTGTAATTCGGCCTCACTAAAGTCCAACTTATGAGCAAGTCAAGACGTCCTTTGGGATGTCATTGGCCCTCTTCAAAAACAAGGCTGGATAACAAGGTTATTTAAAATTGCATTTGATACCAAACTTGATTTTAAAGTACTTGCCTTAGAATTATCTTGGAATAATATCCTTGAGAATATTAGATCAGTTAGAGAAAAACAATAATTTAATCAAAGTTAAGCAGGAAAAATTTCTCTCTAATCTGTTCTAAAGATGAAATCTGCTCTGGCATTTTTACTTCTTTTGGTATATGCCAATACCAGTTGCAGGGGAAAAGATGATATACTGGATAGGGTGCTGGATTTCCAACCCCTGGGTTCAAGTCTTGCTTCCTAAATATGATGGCTGTGTGACTTTGGACTACTCATTTAGCTTCTCAGTGTTCTGAGCAGTTATGACTACAGGTTGCAAAGAAGGTACTTCCCTTCATTGTTTGGAAAAGTTCCTCACCATGTGACCTTTTCACCCATCAAATCAGAGAGTCAGTGCCTGTCCTTATCAATGACATTTCTTGAGTAACTTCTCTGTGAAGACTATTCCACTGACTGCCAAGGACAGAATGAAAAAAAGTTTGTCCTTTGTAAAGCAGGAATAAACTAGATCTCACTGGAATGCTATTGTCTACAAAATGGAATTTGGTCTAGGGCGAGTTTCATTGCTGAAGAGTTTCATCATAGGGCATTCTTACTAAGAAACTCATGCCACAGCATGCACCCTGGCACAGAAATTTTGTGAGGTGGTAGACATATTTGTGTTGTCTTTAAAGAAAAATGTTATCTCCTAGAATTGTCATAAAATTTAAACCTATACTGATTAATTTTGGGGACCAGGAATAGAGCTTCCCCTATTTTCTCCTATTGAAAGCCAGTTCCACTAGGTGGAAGCATTTGCTCAGTTTTGCATTGCATATATAATCTGCAGATGAAAAAAACATTTTTGCTAGCCCTCTGCTTTCCAGTTTAACAACTTAGCAATTCTTCTCCTTCTTCTCCTCCTTCTCCTTCTTCTTCTTCTTCTTCCTGGACCTTATTGATTTTGTTGATATGGGAAATATCCATAATGTAGCCTCTTCTGCCAGCAGAGATGAGCACTGGTCTTGAAATTTATAAGTAGCTTGCTCATCCTCACACAGCCAAGTGTTAGAGGTTAGTTAACTTAAGGTCTTCCTGACTCCAAAGCCAACTCTCTGTGGACACCATGCTGCATTTGTTTTGCATTAAGAAAATAATTTCTACTTACTTCCATGGGTAGTACAGGAATTTCTTTAAGAATAATATAGCCAGGTATATCCTTTTCAGTTTTGCAGTTTGCTGCATTTGGAAATCTCCATTTTGTAGCTTGTCATTTTCCACTTAAGATTGAGGTGTAAAAATTAGTGACTTAGTCAGAACTTCTCATTTACCAGACATTCAATATTATATCCGTTGCCAAAGTCTGTCTCTCCTGCCTCATTGTTTCATGGGTTTGATTCTGATTATTTGAGTAAAGACTAATATTGGGGTTGATGCATAGTATTGCTGAAAGGTCATTTAGACACACTGCTCAATTTCAGAGTGAGCTTCTACAAGTTACTCAGAAGGCCTTTAATACCTAGAGTGCTTTAATACATCAATAAAAAGGAGAATAGAAAACATCATGTGTAGGAAGGGTCAGTATCAAGGTGCTTGATGGGAGCCTAGACTAACTGAGTACCAAAACTGGGACATCCTGTAGTTTCTGAAGTGAAGAGGAAAGAACACTCAGATACCAGGACCACTTAAGGGTCAATTAGGTGCTCCTTCGTCCCAATGCCAGGCACACAGTAAGTGCTTAATAAATGTTTGTTGACTTACTACAGTTAGGTAACATCTTCTTGGACTCCAAAAAGCAGAATGGCTTAGAGTTACTAGAGAAAGAGGGCAATTTTTAATTAGAAACAGAGGTTGCAAATATAATTATAAGCGGGGTCTGGTTCATGTGTCTGAGTGGTATCTCTCCACGTGGAGAACTTGGGAAGCCTGCTCCCAGAAGATATACTATGACATATAAGGAAAGCACCTTGAAGAGATCAGCTAAGGAGTATATATGGACATCTCATAACTGATTCCAGCTGTCTAAACATGTGTAGAATAGAAGGCTACTTGCAGAAGCATCCAATCCAAAATGGCCTGTCAGCTTCTGCTCTGGTCTCTTTGCCTCATTTGCTTCTGGGAGATTTTAAAGAGACATTCAATCATGGCATCTGGTGAAGAAAGAGGAGTCTTTGACCTTGAGAGAGCAAGGTTCAGGAATTTGGGGTTGAGATACATTTTGGATTTTACAGTTGACACAAAATCAATCCCCTGAGGAGTGAGGAGAGATCTTTGGGAGGACCCCAGCCCAGTGGAAGGACTCAGCCAGTTAGTGATGTCGCAACTGGGTAAGAATTTGGTGGGATTGATTAGGATTGAGCTACTGCCTCCTCCCTCAGAGACAGGGGTGGTATAGAGAAGAGTATTCCCATGAGGAGAAATATTTATGTTTTGTTCTGGTTATGTCTTTAAAATATATTTTTTGTAAATTAATGTTGTCACTACTACATAAGTGGGGAAACCCAGACAGTAAGGACTCTAGCTAATTTTTTAAAGGAGAGATACCCCAACCCCCTCAGAGTACCTCTAGAATCCTAGAAACCTCTAGAAACCAGGTCCCAAGAAGAGGCAGGGACTCTTCATTTGTATTACAAGACAGCTTTCAAAATGGAAGCACTAAAGCTAAAATGGCTTTTTTTCTAACTTCTTCAAATTATTCTCTGTTCTGATCTGGACATGTTTCATCCTTTTCACCACATGATAGCCACCCTTCAAATACTTGAAGACAACACTCATATACTCTACACACACACACACACACGCATGCACGCACGCGCACGCACACACACACACTCACTCAAGGTCCTGTATCATCCTTGTTATTCTGAACGTTCTTTAGTTCATCAATGTCCTCCTCAAAGGATGGTCCCCAGAAGTGAACACAATACTCCAAATGAGTTTGGACAGGGCAGAATACAGTTTCTAGAAGTCATCTCAATGCACACCAAGACTGCATCAGCACCACATCTCATTGCTAACATTCAGTTTGCAGTCAGTGCTCCAAGTCACCCCCTCCCCACCAGAACAACTCCTGTCTATCCATGTCTTCTGCATCTTATACTGGTGAAGCTGGTTTCTAGTATACAATATCGTTATTGACCTAATCCTTAGTAGTTTTATCCCAGTACTCTAGTGTGTCAAGATTTTTTTGGACCTTGTCACCTATTTTGTTAGCTCTCCCTCCCAACCTGGTGGCATGTTCAGATCAATATTGTCTAATCCATATCTTCTCCTCAAGGAGAGTACAACACTAAGGCATAGAGGGTACAGTATTGTATTGAAGAGTACAGTATTCACACAGAAAAAATGTATTGAAAAAGTTCTAGACACCTTAATGATGCTATGCAGTTGTGATTGAAGTTAGCTAAAAACCCTTTCCTAGTGCTTTGTAGCTTTAGGGGATCATCTTGAATTTCAAGTTCTTTGTTTTTACTATTAAAAACCCTACATGAAAATATCTTAGTAATTTAGTGGGAAATTTAACTGCTCCTATTAAGCTATAATATGCCATGACAACAGACAATTGGGAATTCAAAGATAAGAATGAGTTCAAGGAAGCAAATGATTGGAATGAGTCCCTGTGAAAGCAACATTATTTTTTTGTGCAATTACTTTGAATTGCTCAAAGAAAATTCCTCCTTGAGGTACACAAGCAATATTATCTCTGGTTTCATTATTTAGAAGTCGATATATTAGGTGTTTGCAACTTTTCTCAGAATTGATTTAAAAATATAATTAGTTTTCACTCTCTAAAGACAAATGTATAGCTTATGCTGTTCATATTGCACATGAGGTATTTGCAGGGAAAGCCGTGTATCAAAGGTATAAAAATACATTGCTTAAAGGGTGAATTGTATTTTTGCATCTAATATAGTACTAGTTAGTATTTCTATAGCATTGTAAAGTTTGCAATTCACCTTATGTAGATGATCCAATTTCATCAAATATAACAATAGTATTAAAACCTCATATTTGAATAACTTTATACTTTATAAACATGATGTCATATGCATGAATACATCTATTTATAAATATGATCTTGCTTGAAAATCACAATATTCTCATGACATTGGTAGTAAAAAGGATATTTATTTCTCCTCTTTGTTTTGAAGATGAGAAAATTGTGACTTTGTGATTTTACTTATAAAAATTTCATTTTTAATAATAAATATCAAATTTAATTATGTAAACTAAATCTAGTAGTGGTCTAATATATTTTTTTAATTTACTGTGCAACTTCCCTGAAAACATATGGGGATCTGTTTTGTTTTTCTTTAGGATGAAGACCTGGCCCGCCAGCTGGTGGAGCTGGGCTACAGAGGAAGTGGAGAAGTTGTGAAAAGGGAAGACTTTGAAGCAAGGAAGGCAGCTATTGAGATAGCAAGACTTGCAGAAAGGACTCAGAAAAAGTAAGTGGCTGCTGCCCAACACAATATATGGATCATTTAGATTTCAAAAACTCATTTTTTCCTATTTTTTTTCCTTTCTGAAAAGTCAACCTCTCCCATTCCCAACCCCCCTCCACAATCTTTTCATAGATGCAAAGGCTGATGTAGATAGAACTAAAAATATTTCAACAAATTACAAAGATCAGTCAACCAGATTGTGCTGACTATAAAAATACATTGGATGTTGTACTTACTGATGTATAAAATAAAAAATGCATTTAGTCAGCATGCCAATAAAATTTTGTTAAAAAGTAACTCAATACTGTGTGTACTAAATGGCTGTGACTTTGGACTTAGGATTCTTTGCTATTTCTGAGGTCTATAAAATCTTTTGTATTTTTAATTTTCACTTTATTCCCTCCCCCAAATGTCCTTTGATCCTCACATGCAAAACAACGAGGTGTTGTGTTTGGTCATAGATTTGATTATACTGGGAAACCTAAAGTCATCCATGGAAACTGCTCTTCTCTTACCAATCAACAGAGTACAATTCAATTAGAAAAAACTACATTTTTAGTCAGCTGTTCCATATCCTTCCTGATTGTAGAGTATATATGTTCATGAAACTGACCAGGCTACTTAACAAAGAGTTGCTCACCATTGGTCTTTCGGGTCATTAGATTTGACATTGATTTTTAAAAGTTAGAAACACTGCTTAGATATTGATTCTTCTGTTAGCAGAGAGGGTCTCTGCTCAGCTCTTTTCATTGTTATTATAAATAGAAAGTCCCCATCCATTTACTCTGAAGAACAAAGAGTAGAGCAGTTCCATTTGCTTGTTATTGGAATTTAAATTAATCCTTTGAATGTCCAATTTTAATTGGGAATGCTGGTAATTATTTTGTTCCAGACTTTAGAAGGCCTGGAATGCAATGCCCTAGTGCTCACTGTTAATACAAAACCTATTCACATTATTGAATTTTAATAGTTGGGCTGGACTTCCACTATAATAATTGGAGGTGTAATGAAACATGGTCAATGTATAATGTCTTTGGTATACTTAAGGTGAAAACTTTCTGTGCTGATATCAGAGTAGTAAAGAGAAGTGTGTGACTCTGAAATTTCTTGAGGAACAAACATAAAATTTCATGAGGAAGAAACAAAATATATATATATATATATATATGACTTTGCAATTCACTTATTACTTTATATCTGACATAATCTATTTCATATAAAAAATGGTGGGTCATGTGTAAAAAAGGCTTACTATTGAAGTCATGAGTGACTTGTTTGTATATAAAGATTGTGTGTGTGTGTGCGTGTATGTGTGTGTGTTTCCTCTGTGGTTATAGGGCAGTAAACATTTTAAAGCAATAAGACTGGAAAACACCTGAAAGACAAATTTTGCTCCTCTTACTTTGCTGAGTTAAAACTATCCAATAGATAGCGTCACAACTTTTTTTTCTTTTGCTCCTAAAATTTTTTCTCAGAAATTGTAATAACCTTCTTCATTATGATTGCAAACTAGTCTTCACCTCTTAATCCTGCTCTGTAGCAGGAAGCACCCTGACACAGTCAGGATGGTCTGCTAGCACAGGTTCTTAGATCTGCTTTTCTGAAAGGAAAACAACTTTTGAGGGGTCAACAATCTTCTTTAATCACATACTCCAACAGAGAAAATACAAGCAGAGAAAAGAAGACACACAGACAGGGCTTCTGTCTGTCCATAAGCAATACATGCATCACAGATCAACAGACAGATCCAAATGTCTGATCGTTACATACATACATAGTTATCGGAGAGAAAAGCACCAGCATCTGGGTTTTCAAAGTTGGAGGGCTCCTTAATGGCTACCCAGAGTCTCATCTGGCACACAAACCTTCCAAAGAGTAAGCCCCAAAGCAAAACCAAACCTCAGAGTATATATACACTTTTCAGATCGAGGAGGCATCACAATCCTCTTGCTTCAGCGCCTAATTATCAAAAAGTGTGAAAGCCTTTAGCAAGCAAACCTCCCTAGAAGCAAACTTTCCCTTTAAACAGGTTCTTCCCCCAATGGGCACCACTTGAGGTCTATTAATGGGTGGAAATATCTTTAACTGCTATTAACATAAGTCCCATTAGCATTACACATTCACTTTAACCTTTTAGAGAATTTTGCCCTTCAATCATCTTTTTTCCTGCTTTACTAGCCTTTTGCTCTCTGCTTTGCACATGGGAAGGAAGGAAGGAAGGAGGAGGAAAGGAGGGAGGAAGTGAGGGAGGGAAGAAGGGAAGGAAGAAAGGAAGGGTGGACTGTCCTTTCTGGGCTTATCCCAGCCACACTGCAGGTACCTGGCAGTGGGAGGGAGGTGTGGTTAACCTCTATGTTAAAAATATGGAAGTTGATACATTTTTGGCTGACAGCCATAGCTGTCCTTCAGGTTTCCCTGCTAAATCTCTGAATGCTTGCAGTGCTGGCACTAAAATCTCATTTTTCTCAGAGTTGCAGTCCTGGTTGCCCTTTCTATAAGGTTATTATGTTATAGCCCCCTCCCCCTTATAAACTATCTGCTACCATCGTATACAGGTGATCTTTAAATTCGGGTTTAAGACAACATTTCTCCTCTATTGCTGTCTAGGAACAGTGTGAAATAGACAAATTATATCTGTGGTGTCCACCCAATTCTCTTTCTTCAGTGTGCTTCAGCTATGTGATGTGGAAATCCCCCCCAAAAAAAAACCCTAATGTAACCTTAGGGTGCTTAAGAAAGGAATAGTTTCCTGGAATAAGGATGTAAAATCCCCCAGTATCCTTCCCTGTTAGATCACATCTGGAGTATTTCATTCAATAGTAGAGTACCACCTTTTCAGATTGCTGCTCATCCTTCATACTTGAAGACACCCATTGACATTAGGAGGGTGATGTCTTGACTTTAAGTGAGGCAGGGCTGTGCAGTCATCACCCTCACCCTCTCCTCCAGAAGCTACTGAGGGCCCATCCAATTTCTAAAATTCTGTGTTTCATGGATTTACATAGCATTTTTAAGTTTGCTAAAAGTACTTTCCATGCATTAGCTCATTGGAACTTTACAGCACCATGGTGAAGTATAGGCAGTACTCCCATTTTATGGAAGATGAAACTGAGAGTCAGAAAAATAAAGTGACTTGCACAGAACCACACATCTAGAAGGCCTTCCTGATTCTAAATCTAGGATTCTCATCTACTGTAGCATGATGCATGTAAAAAGTCTCATTCCCTCTCTGTCTCTCTCATGCTTATTATAATAATAGAGACAACTGTTCTGATTTCCTAATCCACACCAAGGTATTAAAGAAGAACTTTGAGCTTCTGTGCTTCTATGACATCTTCACATGGCACATTAAAAAGAGCACAGGACTTGGTATCAAGTGGCTTGGGCTGGTGTACTGGCTCTGGCACTCTTTAACTGTGTGAACTTAAGTCATTTAAACTCCCTCAGTTTCCTGATTTGCAAAACAGGAGTACTATTACTTGCATTTGCTGTTATATCAAAGGATGTGAAAGGAGTTTGTCTTTTAAAAAAGTGTAAAATACTTTATAAATATGATCTATTATCATTATGGCTGATAATCCCAATGGATTACTACTTCCAGAGGGGTTTGTATCTTAAAGGAAAATGTCTAAAAAGTCTTAAGCCAGAGGAATGAATTTCTAATCATGTAATTTCAGGCTATATGGAACAGCGTAGTAGATGGGCCAAGATACTTTACTCGTGCCTCTCAAATCATACAACCTAAGTGGTTTCCTGCTAGTCCTCTAATCTCCTTTAAGAAACAGATCTGCTAGAATACACCAAAGGAAGGAAGGGTGGACTGTTCTTTCTGGGTAGCCCAGCAGCACTACAGGTACTTGGCAGGGGGAGGGAGGTGTGGTTAACCTCTGTGTTAAAAATATGGAAGTTGATACATTTTTGGCTAACAGCCATAGCTGTCCTTCGGGTTTCCTTACTGAATCTCTGAATGCTTGCAGATCTGGAACAAGAATCTCATTTTTCATTTAGAATTCAAGATTTCTCCTAAGCATTTCTTTGTCTTCGTCTTTGTCTTTTTCAGTGGCCTAGGGTTATAGTCTTTGAAAAGACTTCTCTCACAAATGAGAGTACTTGGGGCATTCTCTGCTGTCTCTAACCCAGGCTCAGTGCCACATTATTCTCCAACAGCCCCTCTTCCAATTGACAGATCGACGGACTTATTGTATTTCGATGCCTCTTTTGTCATATTGTATTCTCTTCATGAACATTTGCTGTTTATTTCAGTATCTTCCTAAAATTGTCTTGGTTTCATCTCTTTTAAGCATATGACCCAATCCAGTGCAGACACTCACCAATGACTATGGACTTTGATTTGTGCTTATGCCATGGCTTTCTTTCTAATTCCCTTTGGAATTCTCAGTATAATTCTAATGAGTAGACCTGAGTCAGATTGACAACTGGTTTATTCAGGTACAACACTGGAATGGAAAGAGGTATTCATAAGTGATTAAACAGTTAACAGCAGGACGTTTACTTAGCTATAACATATACGGGATATCCAACAAAGATACAGAAGCATTCAATTTTAATAGATGCTAGGATCCCTCTACCCACTGCGGAAACCTGTCTGATCAGCAGGGCAGGGTATGGTAATGCCCCGTCTTGGAGTATCCACTGAATCCAAGGAGACCAGACTCTATATAATAAGCCTTTTTATGCCCTTAGGTAGGCAGGAAATCACATCCAATATAGCCAGAGGGTCTGGGATGTTGCTGTCAAAAAGATGCAGGGGCTAATTAGGTCCTCAGTACAGCTTTCTCTTCTTTTAGGAAAACTAGCCTAACCCAGGCTGGGGGTGGGAGAGGTTGGGAAGGGAACAGAGACACAGAGAAAACTTTTGAGAATTAAAGGCTGCATCAGTAACAGATTAAGGTTTCTATAAAAACAGGCTGTTAAACATGACAGGTACATGATGGTGAGTGTGCAGGCTAGAAAAGGTGATATCAACAGGAGCTATCACACTTTAAAACTGTAATATAACTGCATAACAAAGAAGAAAATATCCTGTTCCAAAGCTTTGGATTTTTCTCTATCAATAATATTGATTTAAATTCAGCCACATAACTACATTACCCGTAGAATATCATTTGACTGAGGCCTCATGGATTGATTGTTTTCTTATAAAGTTCTAAACAAAGTAAGCATCAGCAGTGTTAAAGATTTACCAAGAGGTCAAAACAAATGAGAACTGAGAGAAGGGCATTGAATCTGGCAATTAAGAGATCATTAGTAACTTTAGACAGAGCAGTTTCAGCTGAACGGTGAAGTCAGGAGCCAGATTGTAGAGAGTTAAGAACATGAAAGGAAAGCAAATGGCGGAAAGTTGTAGGTGGCTTTCTGAAGGAGTTTAGCCACAAAAGAGAGGATAGACAGGGAAAAATGGCTAACAGGGATGGACGGATCAAGTAATGGCTTGGGGAGGATAAGGGAGATAGGAGCATATTTGTCACCAGTGGGGAAGAAGTCAGTAGATAGTCATTGAAAAAAGTGAGAAAGAGTAGGGATGATAGGAAGGGACAATCTGCTAAAGACAATTGTATAGAATGGGATCTCTTGTGCATGGAGAGGGCTTTGCAAAAAGAAGGGCAATCTCTTTACGTGAAACAAGATGGAAGGAGGAGATTGTGACCAAAGGCATTTGAATGATTTGAGCTAATGAATAACGAAGTACAGGGGACATTCTGTGGATGACCTCAATTTTTTCAGTCAAGTATGAGACAAGGTTCTCAGTTGAGAGGGAAGGAGAAGGGCAGTTATAGGGGATTTGAGGATGGATGTAAAGGTTTGAAAGAGCCACTCTGCTGAATAAGATAGTGAATCAATTAGGGAGATGTAAAGTGGACCCAGTCAGCATGGTTTCTCTAGCCTTGTTCAGAAGCATAAGAGTAGTGAATAAAGAGAGCCAAGGCTAGGGTTTGGAAGGGCAAGATCTTCTATAAGATATAAGGACAGGGTACTCAAGAGGACAGCACAGAGGGGAATTTGATTCACCAAAGGGTCAGGATAGGGGAGAGAAAAGCATAGAGTTTGTGAAGAGATGATAGCCTAGGAAAAAACCCAGAGGGTTGGAGGGATTGGAGATCACACAGGGTTTGAAGTTGCAGGGCAGAGGGTCAGAATGGCAACTGATTGGGATCAGAGTGAAAGGAATTTCAGAGCTCATGATCAAGGAAGTAGAATACTGCTGGGTGATGCTGAGGTCAATAGTATGATCATCTCTGTGTGTAGCCGTAAAAGGTAAATAGTATGAATATAGATGTAGATAAAATAGGAAATGAATCAGTTGAAGATTTTGGAGGTTAGGGTATTTGAAGGATCATATATGTATATATACATATATAAATATAACTGTATACATGCATATGTATGTGCATATATGTATATGTGTGTATGTATGTGAATATATATGTATATGCATGTATTTATGTGTGTATATATGCATATACACACATCTATGTTCCCTAGTATGAGGGCAAGATTTATGGGGAAGAGATAGACTATGAGTCAGGCACTGAACCTGTTGAGGAAGAAAAAAGAGTGTCCTGGAGGTTGGCAGATTACAGTCACCAAAATCTTGATTAGGTTATAAATATGAAATGAATGACCCGTAAAGGAAGACAGTGACAACTGAGTGAAAACTGGTGATGGAAGGGGAAGCCTAAAAGTAGCACTGGGGAGCATAGAGGACTCCATCTCCCTCACTTTGACTAGTAAATGTACCAACTTTATGTACAAACCTATTTGTAGCATCTAGTTTTGAAGTAGCAAAGGGAATGTCAATAAATTGGGAATGATTCTGCAAATTAGGGTATATGAATATTATTGAATATGGATGGATTATTGTACCGCAAAAAATGATGAAAAGGGTATTTTTCAGAAAAACCTGGGAAGACATGCATATACTGATGCAGTGAAGTGAGCCGAACTAGAAAAATAATTTATGCTACAACAGTAACCTTGTTAATTTTTTTAAAGATTTAGAGATTATGGATCAATAAAATGATCAATCATATTTTCAAAGGAACAATGATAAAGAATGCCACATACCTTCTGATAGAAAGAGTATAGATTAAATATGCAAAATGAGACATGCATTTTTGGACTGGGTCAATATGGGGATTTGTTTTGTTTGATTAAATATATTTCTGTTTATAGTCTCCACCACCTTTAACTTCTGTCTCAGTTGAAGGCCTTGACAAGCTGAAATCCTTTTTGTGCTCTCTCTTTCAGCAAAAAAGCCTTCCTTTAGCTCCACAGTGGGAGGCACTCACCTGACTTATATTCTTACAAGTAGTTTTTTTCGCTGGATTGCTCTTTCATGAAGAGAGTCTTAGAGAAACTTCATACTAAGATATGGTGACATTTCCATAAACCTGCCTACCTTCTTTCTGAAGGCTATGTGTCAGGCAGATAATGGTTATTTTCCCAAAAGCTACCAAATAATTCTGAGGTCTCTATATCTCTTCTGCTTTCCTATGTACCTCCCAAGGGAAAGGATAATTGACTTTGCCACCTAATTAACTACATTATCCAAATAAAGTCACCCTGAAGTTTGGAACAGCATTGGAAAATTTTCTTATAGAATATAATGTTCAGAATAATATAAAACATCCTACTCCATCCAGTGGCTCATCATGATGTAGAAGAGACCTTGGATTCTCAAGGGCAGAATATAAGTACCAGCAGACCCTCCCATGCAACAAAGTTTCCAAGTATGGTTCCAGAAAGAGACTGTGCCTGCTTTCTAAAAATAAGTCAAAGTAAATAGGGAAGAGTCACTACCTATTTGGTGAGCAATTATTTGGCCAATGAAACAAATGGCTATGTGGTCACTTTCTGTTTCTGCACTGACCATGGGAAATGGTGGAAAGTAGAGCAAAGGGTCCTAATGAATCAAGTAATTTTTACTCTATATAAATATTCACTTAACTGTTGCTGTTCAAAATGTGAATATAGAATGCAGAACTAAATCATACCCACTTGACATTTTCTCTGTAAATACAACCAGAAGACTAAAGAAAGTTGTTGTAACCTTAGGGAACAAATAAAAGAATTGGATGTGGTTTTATCATGCCTCCAATGGCTACAGTAATATCATTTCTGATTGGTCATCTCATATTGGAATGTCCATAATAAACATTTGCAACAAGACTGTTATGAAAACCTCTTTGCTTGTACACAACATCTGATACATAATAAAGGATGACAGAGAATGGATATGGACAACTTACTAAGATCCTCCAAGTTTAATACTCAATGACTTCAATCCATAGGTAGACCTGTTGGAAAACAATGAAAAGTGTTTAGAAAAATGAGATTCTGGAGTAAAAAATCAAAAAGATCAAACATTTATTGAAGATATAGAAGTATCACAGATGCATATACAGTCAATCCGCAATATTTTCAGGGGTAATATTCCTAGAAAACAGCACTAAAGTAAAAAACAGGATACATTGAACCTATGGGAAATAGAGGGTTAGGTTCCTGCAACCAACAAAAACTGTAGTTCTCCCTTCTGTATTGCTACTTTCCCCATCATGGTTTTGATATATCATGGATTGGCATAAGAAATAAAATGGGAATTAGTTTTTTGAGGAGGGGGAGTTTTGTAGAAGCTACAGACAACTCAACAGGGCCAGCAGATGATACAGAAAAAGTTTGGAAACTCAGAAATGCGTAAAATACATGTATAGTTCTGGAAATACCCCATAAAAAAGAAAAATCCAGACTTTTTCTCTGGTATATAAGGAGGGCCCAAATATTTTACACGGATTTTTCCAGGTCATGGGGGTACCATTCCCCTAATCTCTACAATATGAAAGGGATAATTGTAATCTTTTGGCAGAGATCACTGAAAAAAAACTTTTCTGCATACAATTCTTTATAACAAAATACTAGTTCTGATCATATGCACTTTTCCTAACACAGTACCCATGAAATAACCCATAAAATTCAGGGAGAGGAGAGACAACACCCAATTTGTCAAAAGGACCATGAGGTAAAAGGAAAAGGGGCAGCCTGCCATCTCTAATCTTCCTTTCAGCTTTGTGGTTCAACTGCTCCCCAATGAAAAGCATATGTCTCAGAGTAACTGCCCTGTCCCCTTTCCCGTAGAACTCCTATGGATGGCTGACCAGATGCTAGCCACAGTGGTGATAGACCAAGCAAGTCCACTGCTCTCAGCTTGCCTAGACCCTGGGGAGGGGGGTTCAGGCAGCAGGGGCAGCTGGACACTTGCTGAGTCTCAAGAGGGCAGAGTGACCACCATCTCATATATCACCAAATTTAGCTGTTTTTTCATTTTTTCATTTCCTTCATCAAGCACCTGAGAGATTACTTTAGCACTTTCTGGAGCAGATTCACAAACGCTTTTACAAATATTTTCCTTCTTTTTGTGAATATAAACTTCCACACACCGTGCATCTCATTTTTATTGCAAATAGCCACCAGTACACTTGGTAACACAAAAGTGAATATGAAGTCGTGAGTAAAATCACATGAACACTTGAAGTCTTGAAAGTTAAATGCTCATACGCTGAGACACTGGGTAAAACATTTGCTTTACTTAAAAGAATGTGAAGGCATAGACATGACAAGCATATCATCAAATAATATTACAAGAAAAGTAAATTGACTTGATTTTCACAGACAGCAATTCTTCATTATTTCTGTGGGAAGCATTGCCAAATCAGATGTCTATGTGTAGTCAAAGTATGACCTTTTTAGAGCCAAGATAAAAATGAATATAATATAATATTACTTGAGGCATTCTTGTCCCTAATATCATCTTCTAATTCAAATACCTCCCCTACTTCCCCTTCTCCCCTACCCCAGTCAAGTCTACTGCTTGCTTCATTGCATTTCACCAACATAGTCCTGTTTTTTTTCCTCTAAATCCTTCCCATGCCTGGATAAGGTTCATGAAATTTCTCTGGAAATTATCTAGATTGATGATAACATGTGATCATCCCTTCTTCCCCCCTACCTCCACTCTCACAAAACTCTCTTACTTTTTTTCTTTGTATTAGGAACTTGTATTTTTTTTCTTTGTATTAGGAATTCCGGGGGCTGAGTCAAGATGATGGACTGTGAAATGAACATTTATGCTGAGTTCTCTCAACTCTACTCTCGAAATAATTTTCAAAAAGAATGTCAAATCCAATTCTAAGTAGGGTAATCAACAAACGTCTTAGTCATTTTTCCAGTCCAGGGCACCTTAGGAATCTCTCTATCTGGTGGTGGAAAGTGGCATTGACTGTGGGAAGTGAAGGTGGAAGGGTCAATAGCAGCATCCAATGACAGAAAGAGAACAAAACATTACAGGGCACCCCTCTCTTATAACTGGGCTCAGGCCCAGGCACCACTTGGCAGTTCCTTCACCAATGACCCAAAGCAGAGCAGCAGTTAACAGTCATGATCTGTGATCGCAAGAGAATAAATTCCCTATCTGGGTAAGAATTAGAGCAGAAACTAGAAGAGTGACAAGAAATCTCCCCAGTTCACACCCCCTTGGAATTACCAAAAACATACAGGCTGTAGAGCTACAGAAGCTCAAGGTAGCCATCCCCCACCCCTGCACCTCACAATGGGGAGCAGAACCCAATTGTAACATAAAAACAACAAAGTCAAGAGATAGCCAGGACAAATTAGCCCACAGCAAAAAAGAACCTGACTATAAAAATCTTCTATAATCACAAGAAAACGCAAGACTCAAACTCAGAAAAAGACAATGATTTGAAAATGCCTACAAGTAAAGACTCAAAGGAAAAACACATATGGGACATAAGCCTAAAAAAGAATTTCCAGAAGAGGTAAAGAAAGAATTTTTAAGACCAAAAAGATCATTTTAAAAATTAAATGAGTGGTAGAAGTAAAATTGGGAAAAGAAATGAGGGCAACAGAAGAAAATTATGAAAAGAGATTAACTTGGTAAAAGAGGCACAAAAAATACTAAAGAAAATAGCTCCTTAAAAATTAGAATTGTTCAAGTGGAAGCTAATGACTCCATGAGACATAACAAAACAAAACAAAAAAAATAAAGCCAAAAGACTGGGGGGTAGGAATGGGATAAAAGGTAAACAACTTCATAAGAAAAATAACTGACCTCGAAAATAGATTAAAGAGAGATAATTTAAAAATTATTAAACTAACTGAAAGCCAGGATCATTATATTAGGAATTTTTATTTACTTTCACATTTTCTCAGTTATCTCTGTTAATTTTAAGGGAATTATTTTCCTCTTCTTCCCTTAGTTTATTTTCTTTGTAATGTTTATTTTTTTGTTTTGAAGTGATGAGAAAGAGCACTGGGTTTATCCATAAACTCTCACTTCCCTATGTCCTCAGAAATTTTTCTGACTTTCAAAGCAAGCGGAGGCTAGATGGGCACCTGAAATAGATGACCTCAGTGGAGATAATTGAATACCCCAGCACATGTATAATTATTTTCTGTAGTCTGCTGGGGCACATAGCACTAACCCTACAGAAACTTATTGGGTAAGATTATCATTATCTCTCTTTTTTTTTTGCTTTCTGTTGCTATTTCTATAGATATCAATATCATTGATGTTATTTTTACTGATGTTAATGATGATGTCATTATTGTAGTTTTAGGTGCTTAGAATTTTCAGGATATCATTTTAGAGCTCAGCTTATAGGATCACATATTCGGAGCTATAAAGAATCTTGGAAATCATAGTCTCAACTTTACATTTTTATAAATGAGGAACCTGAGGTTTGTATTTATACACCATCCCATAGTGACAGAATTGGGATTTGAACACCTCCAACTCCAGACTCAGTGCTATTTCCATCAAACCACCACTGTCACACATACTGAGCTTGTGAGCGCATGGGCCTTGCTCATTAAAATGGATGGTTTTAACATTTGAGCTTCATTCTGAAAGAATTAAACAACTGATACACTAACATTACAATCAGGTAGTGTCTTCTGTTGACACAAAGTTAAAGATTTGGAAAGCACTTCTGAAATTTATCCTACAGTAGGAAGTCATTTTGGGGTCAACGGTGAACAGAATCCAACAGCTATTATAAAGTAGCCCCCCAAAAAAGACAGATTTCTCCAGAAAATTCTGGGTTTTGCACCTAGCCAAGGTGGTCGGTATCTTGAGAGCTAGTTCAAGAAAAACCACCCTTCCTCTAAAAGTAATGGCAGCCATACTGTTGTCCTTGCACTGTCATTCCAATTTGTTTTTAACTGTTCCCCAATATAGGTCTTTTTCTCATGTTAACCCATCTTTTTGTTGTTCCCCACGCTTGCCATTTTCTTCCTAACTTTCAAATGGTTCTTTACTAATTTTGTTACCATTATCTATAATACACTTCTTTATGATAGTTTAAATTTTCTAACTGTTGGGATGCAGGCTAAGTTTCACTTTCTCTATAAAGCCTTCTCTGACTACCAATTGCTTTCTGACATCACAACACTGTAACATAGTCCGATTTTGGACATTTATTAGCTGTGTGACCACAGGCAAGGAATTTAACTTCCTGAAACTTTAGCTTCCTAATTTGAAAAAAAAATCGATATTTTATATCAATGCCTCTAGACTTTATAGGGTTGTTGTTCCTGACAATTGTTGTAAGGATGCAGTAAGAGATCTTAAATACCAGCTACTCTTCTAGATTGTAAATTGTGGAGACTCTGCTCAGGAATTTATCTCACTTGGCATTTGTATAATATTCTGATCAAAAACGTTTTCTTTGATGTCTCCTATCCCTCTCATTCATCTCTAGACTCCTCCCTGCCTAGATCTGGTCCAAATGCAAACTATTATTTATTTTCTTAAAAATGTGTAGGTAAGAATTCTGCTTTGTCTACCTTATGGCTTTGTCACTGGTAAACTACTTTCATAGACATCATTTTATTTGTTTTCCACAACAACTTCCATTTCCAAAACTGGAATTTAGAGAGGTTAAGTGTGAGTGTCCAAAGGCACAAAATTAGAAAGTAAACAGAAGTGTATGTTTCTATTATAAAACATGATTTCCCTGATTGGCCACTTTTATTTTTTTCATTTTCACTTACTACTGTGAAAGAAAATAAAGGGCACATGGTGCAGTAGAGAGCTAGCCTCCAAGCCAGGAAAAGAGCCCTGTCTCTGATGTGTTCTGGTTGTGCAACTTTGATTAAATCTCTTAACATCTCATCACTCTAGACCAGAGTTTCTCCAACTGCACAACAAGGAGCTCTGAATCTCTCTGTTTGGTTTTAATGAACTTTATGTCATTTGTTAATAAGCATCCAAATAATAATTTTAGAGAATTTTACTCCAAATTTTCTTTCAAACTTTTGTTTATAATAATAACAAAAGAGCTAGTATTTATATAGTGCTATATTTCCTATCATATGAAGATATTTTTGAGGTTGAAAAACTGCCTTAAATTAAAACTATCTTTAGGATTTTTTACTTTTATGAAATTCATTTAAACATAAAAGATCTGACTTGATTTTGTTAAAAGATTATAAGATTTGATATAATCACTTTTTATTATAAATGTACAGGTTGTTTATGAATTATGTAAACTGATATAGGAGAGAGGTCAGGGTGCCCTAGATATCCCTGTACTGAGAAAGTCTTTCTATAATTAATGATTTTGCTCTTAGGTAGAATCAAGAAAAAAACAGTTAGTTTCTTTAATTTTTTTTTTTCTCACAAGAGCTCCCAACTTAAAATGTAACTTCTATAATTTGTGGGCCAGCTACTGTGACATCACAGACATGTTTTCTTCATTACACACCACACATCCACATCTCTAGATGGTGTCCTTGATGGGGCTGCCCAGATAGCCTTGATCTGGCACATGGAATCGGAAGTTCAGGAAGGAAATTTTGTCTATTCAAATCCGGTCCGTCAGAGTCAAGTTTCCTTTCTTATGCTTGACAGGTGAATAATTGCTATATATTCTGAGCTATACAGATCATGTTGCTAAATAGCTAATTAGCGTAGAAGCTCCCAGGTTTTTTTCCGTTTCTATCAGCACCATGTGCTTCCTGATAAAAATATCCTGAAATACTGAGGCTTAAAAAAGGAAACAGTGAATACAGATAAGTCCCCTGTTCTTTTCACTCCATGATACTCACACCCATTACCTCTTAATCACATGTGGCTTGAACTACAGAGATTTTTGGTGACTAAACACTGATATTCATAATGTATTTACTTGGATATAATATTAAATCAGCTTTCCAAAAGTGCAGGTGTGTTTGGGTAGCTTTTGAGCCTAACTTGTGAATTTGTTATATTAGCAAAAAATGTTTTTGCACCTGGATTTGAGCAGCGATAACAAACTTGCTCAACCTTGGAACAAATTGTGACTCCTTTTTAAAATTTTCTGACTTTAAAAAAATAAATGTTTTCATACTATGTAGTTTTTAGGAGGAAGCCATAATAACAAATAAATGGAATCTGTTCAAATAGCTCTTATAAAATATTTCCTTTTTAGGATGATTGTTTGTTCATTGCAACAAGTTAATATTCTTCAAGGAAAAAAATGAAAGCCCAGGAGCTCTCCGATCTTCAGATTCCAAGTCTACTTTCTTAGCAATTGAGGTTTAACATATCTGCTTATTGCATCTTCTGAACCATCTTCCTTTGCCTAGTAATAACTCTTAATTCTATACTCTTATTCTGTTGTTATTTTTAATCTCGAACTTGAAAATGCCAATTGCTATAGACCATCAGTTAAAGACAAATTGTCCTCATTTTATCACCCTCTGAATATAGCCCCCTTCATTTAGAAACCTTAAAAAATATAAAACTGCCTAAAGTCTGAGTTTCAAAATAATTATTGTCAGTAACATCTCTTGTTTCTCTCTCATATCCAAAATCTATAAAATGACCCAGTATTTCACTTGTGATCTAAAACATATATGATTTTTTTTGGGGGGGGGGGCAAGGCAGTCGGGTTAAGTGTCTTGTCTAGGGTCACACAGCTCTGAGTGTCAAGGCTCTGAGGTCAAATTTGAACTCAGATCCTCCTGACTTCAGGGCTGGTGCTCTATCCATTGTGTCACCTAGCTGCCTCTCTCTCTCTCTCTCTCTCTCTCTCTCTCTCTCTCTATATATATATATATATATATATATATATATATATATATATATATATATTTATATGCATTTTTAAAATAATAAAAAGTCATGTTCCATAAATGTCAAATTGATGATCAAATGAGCAAACATTTTTGACATGTTTAGAAATATTATCTGTCAAATTCTTTTTATTATTTTCCTTTTTTTCTCTGGGAGTATAAAAATGATGACTCCATCCACAATTTGTTGACAAAATGAAGCTCTGCAAAGTTTACTTGATCACACCACAAGTTTTATGTGGAACACTCATTTTTCTTTGTTTAAAAGGAATAAGAAAAAACGATACAAGCACATTTAATAAAAACTCTTTATCAATGAAAAGCGTTTTCTTTCACCAATTAAATTTCAGCACTCCTATTAAACTATGTTGAGGTTTGGTTGTTTCTCAGTCCTGTCAAACTCTTCATGACCCGATTTGAGGTTTTCTTGTCAAAAATATTGAAGTGCTTTGCATTTCCTTCTCCAGCTCATTTTACAGATGAGAAAACATGATTAAGTGACTTGCCCAGAGTTACACAGCTAATAAGTATCTGAGAATGGATTTGAACTCAAGAAGATGAATCTTCTTCACTCCAGGTCTGGCACTCTACCCACTGCCCCACTCCCCCCAGCTGTCCATATAGTATATAAAACATAGCTATTAATAATAGTAGAAGATAGGTCTAATTTTTAAATCCACTACATGGTTATATAGTTACAACATCCCAAATGACAAACTATGTTGTTTCTTTGTGCCTAGTATTGCCTCCAGTACTAAAAGAAGAACTAAGTTGTTTTTTGTGTTTTTTCTTTTTTTTTCTAGAATTTAAGGATATTTTTTATTAGCTAACCCCAAATTGTAGCATTAATATTGTCACTATTGGTGAATGTGAGTTATCTCGAGTAAAAGGCAGCAAACCTCTCTGGAAACTATATATAGCATGTTACGATTATAGGAAGGGTAATGTGAATTGAGTCAGTTCAATGAATGGAACATTTTAGAACTTACCTGGAGCCCATGTGGTGTTAAAGTCTACCAGTGTTCACTTTGAAGGATAACTTTTTGTCATTGTGATTTTATTTTGTGTTGTTCAGTCTTTCAATATGTCCAACTCTCCATGACCCCATTTTGGATTTTCTTGGCCAAGATACTGTAGCAGTTCACCATTTCCTCCTCCTGCTCATTTTACAGATGACAAAGCTAGGCAAACAGAATTAAGTGACTGGCCCAGGGTCACACAGCTAGTAAGTGTCTGAGGTCAGATTTGAACTCAGGAAGATGAGTCCTCTTGATTTCCAGCCCAGTCCACTCTGTCCACTGCACTACCTAACTGCCCTAGTTTGTATAAAGTAAAATGAACTCTGAACTGTCTTGAACTCTGTATTCTATATACCCATATTCTCTAATTGTGTGCCTATAAGCCTGGAGGGGCTTACACCTCATCTCTCTCTCCTTGGTGTCCCTCTGATTGGAGGGTGGAGAACCTCCCCTAGAACATCTGTTTAGGGAGTATGCAGGCCAGATGTCTCTTCATTTCCCACCTCACTACACTCCTGTGAGGGGCAGCTAGGTGGTGTAATGGATAGAACACCAGTGCAGGAGTCAGGATGATCTGAGTTCAAATATCACCTCAGACACTTGACACTCACTAGCTGTGTGACCTTGACCAAGTCACTTAACCCCAATTGCCTCATCCTGGGTCATCCCCAGTCATCCTGATGAATATCTGTCACTGGATTCAGATGGCTCTGGAGGAGAAGTGAGGCTGGTGACCTGCATAGCCCTCTCTCACCCAAAACAAAGTCAAGGGCAAATCATGTCATTATTTCTCTGATGGCATGGTCTTCTTTGGCAACAAAGGACAAGCACACACATTCCTCTGAATTTCTCCATAATATGCCAGCAATCAGCCTCCTTCCTCTCCCCTCAACCTGCTAGTGCCAGTGAGAGCTGAGCAAGTGAGCTTTTCCTGTATATTTATAAAGGTCTGAACTGTTCTTTATCATTTCCAGGTTTTCTCACCTTCTGGCTTGGATGAGTCAATTGGTGTACCTCTGAGGCACCAAAATAAGAAATTTGCAGCAAGCTAATTTTTCTAACTATTCTCATTACCTCCCTTTGCTTCACATATGCCACACCTTGGTATAGATAAGCAAGGTATTTGAGGAAGGCTTTAAACATAAATCTGCCCAATACAAAAGAAATAGTCTCCAAATATTGTTCTCAATTTCTAGGGCCTATTCTGGAAGAATCGCAACATCTTTAGGGGACACAAACACAGGTATGTCTTATAGTATGGGAAGGGCATATTTCACATATTGACTGATGTCTTTATCTCATGAGGAAAGTGAGATAGTCCCTTATCCCAGTGCCTGGTACATTAGGTATTTAATAGATCTTTATTGATTGGCCACCCTTAAGATGTTTATAGGATAGTTATTCCATCCTTGTATCTCCACTGGGGAGTCAGGGGTGCATAATATTATTGAACATATCCCATTAATTAGAGGATTTTATTGTAAAGGGGGAAAGAGAAATATTGCGAGAGCTTTGGTCAGATCTGAAATGAAAGTCACAGAGTAACCTTGGATTTTGATAGTAGGTAAAATCTAGAAATATTTTTCTGAAAACTGATTTCTGCATACCAAATTTACCTTGTTTAAGGAGACAGTCGCCAAGTCCATGGTCTGACATGGGAAATCTTCCATTCAGAAGAATATTCGTTTGGAATTTGTTTGGGGATATGTCATTTGGCACTTGCCAGATTGTTTCTGTTACATGATTAATTAATGGTTTCCTAGGCAATCATTCAACAAGAATTTTTTAAAAAGTTGTCCTAATTACTGTTCTTGGTGCTGACGACACTAGAAAGGCAAAAAATGTGGTCCCTGCCCTCAAGGAACTCAGATTGTAATGAGAGAGAAAACATTCAAAGAACTATGAACGTATAAAATAGATAAGGGTGGAGGGAGGTGGGGAGGTGGGGGTCATCCCTTTGGAGATGGTAAGGAAAGACCTGCTCTGAGAAGATAGGATTGGGGCTGAATCTTGAATGAGGCAAAGGAAGGGAGGGGGGCAGCGAAGTCAAGATTTTTGAGTCAATCAGAGTTGATTGCCACTCTGAGGAAAACGCACTCTTCCAAGGGCATGTAAGTGTTGAGTGGGTTCCATAAGGGGTCTTTGGCATTTGGGAGTGTCATTGATACCCTTTATTAATTATTTCTAGCATGATTAATAAAATAATTAATTACCCAGAAACTATGTCTCTTAAACTTTTTATATATCACAGACTCCCATCTTCACTACCTGATGGCCAGGTATGTTATATTTCACTCCTGCTCCTGAGTTCTCCAGGACCCTTAAAAGGTTCGGAAGATGTTCAGTCTCTATATTGGCTGAAGCCCTGATTATGTTCCCTCGGTTTTAGGTATCCCTAGCACCTTCGTTCCATTTAACCACTTAACGCTTAGCTTTTACAAAGAAATATTTACTTCAAAGTTATATGCAGAGCAAACGTACCAACATCTCCCTAATACCTGGAGACATGATCTTTATATCACCTCCATCTCTGGAAGTTGAGGGGGATTTGTTTCACAGGTTAACTCAGTTCCTACATAGGATAGACTCAAGTTCCAAGTCTAAAGGCCCTCTCTCCCAACCATCCTAGCTTCTGTTCCAGTACTCTGGCTTCCCAAAGCTTCCCTGCTGCTCTGACAGCATTATCCTTCCTGGATCCTAACTCAAAGGTCATCATAGATCAGAATTCCCATCCCATGTCTGCACCTAAAACTGAGAAGAACAAATGAAATAAGACGAATACCCCATAGGATCTAAGGGAAATGACATGGTGCCCATACTGTGGGCAAACAAGACCTTCACCCTGAGATGCCACAAGATAGGTAGACTTAACGACATAGCTAGCTTCCAGTTCAGGCTCCACAATCAATGGAAAGAGGCTGATCCCAGCCACATGGCAGAGGAACAGAGAACGTATTCTCCCAGAAGCAGATCCCTAGCATCTTTCACATGGGTGTCTTTATCTTAGGTGATCTGGGCATGCCTCAAAGCCCTGTTACACTTCCAACTAAAGCAAATTACAGTTATCTTTCGAATTAGTGTCAATGCTGGTATACTTGCATTTGTCTGCAGCCATACTATAAGAAATAACAAGCAGCATGATGTAAATTTCCAAGGGAATCCCATCAAACTTTTATTTATTATATAACTACAGTATAGGCAATTTATTTATCTATTAGGTAACATTCTAAAATTTTCTAGTTCTTATGAACTTTGCTTTGTTTTTTTAGAATGACACTACTTTTTCATGATATCAAACAAATGTCCTTAATAAAACACACATAGAAATAACCTTCCCAACTCATAGGAAGGGAGGGATAGAACTCAGATACTTTTAGGTATTATATGTAAACCAGTTCATGTCTGGGTGTATATGTTTTATAAAATCCACTCAGCCTTTTTATCATAGTTAATCTGAAAAGTTTGTTTTCTAAATATTGTGTTCAGAGGATCTCTAATATCTACGAATTTCTGTTTTCTACTTATACTCAGGCATGACTTCAGTTTGGTTTTAGGCTGAAAGCATTTCAGCTACCTGGGTTGTCTTTTAGCTAACTCATCATTTAAAAAGTAACTTTTTGTCCTTCATGCTATTAGAAAATCAAGCTGAAGCTAGTAATTTGGGGTTATAGCTAATTAATTCCTGTTCCAAACTTAATTACAGTTTTAATTTAATTACTTTATATTATTTTCTCAAGATACAATTAATTTCTCAAGTACAATTTACTCAAACTAGAAGAGCTTATATTTTATCCTAGAGGTAGTACAATATAGTTGATTGAGTAATGAGAGAGAGAGAGAGAGAGAGGGAGAGAATAAAGGGAAAAGTTTAGCTACATTAAATTTCTTAATTTCCAGTTTAAGGATCTGTAATAAATACAACTAGGGGGTAGCTAGGTGGCATAGTGGATAGAGTGCTGGGCTTGGGGTCATGAAGGTTAGTCCTCCTGAGTTCAAAGACACTTACTAGCTGTGTGACCTTGGGCAAGTCACTTAATCCTATTGACCTGAATGGCAAACCATTCCATTGTCTTTGACAAGAAAACCTCAAATCGGGGCATAAAGAGTTGGACACAACTGAAATGGCTGAACAAGAAAAGTAAATCCAGAGATAAACTTGTGTTTGGGGTTTTTGTTTTTGTTTATTCATTTTAATGTGTATGATCTTTTCCTGTCCTCTGACTGACCAGATCAAGGGAAAAGATGGGAAAGTTCATATTGTTTTTAAACTTACTCCAATATTTACCCTTTCTCACTTAAGGTATAATCATACATACCTGAAAGAGGAAAAAAAACAAGCACCTGTCAGCAATGTACAAGAGATAGTCAAACTTTTCTGGGTTCCATTCTAACTTGATTCTGGCAAGTTCCCAGCACTATTTGTTAAAGATCTATTCCGCCCCCCATATTTAACTTTTCTGTTTATTTTTTTCCATTCCCTAACAAATGAAAGCTGGCCAGATCACTTGATGTTCCCATGGCTAATTTAAAGAAACTCTTTCTTAGAGCTATCCAAGAGGAAGGAGTTAACTTAATCATCATTTAACCACTAGAAAACACTAGTTACAAATCATTTTAAGTGCTCTGAGAGTGCGCAAGCTGAGAAAACACATCTTTTTTTTTTTATTGTGGAACATAGTTCACACAAGAGGCAAGGTTGGAATACATACTTGCCTGTATCACCCACGATAGTGTATGCCTAGCACAAATTAGACACTACTGACTTTATGTACAACCAAAGCAAACCAGCTATAGATATGACAAACACCACACACACACACACACACACACACACACACACACATTCCAGGACCAGAAAGAAAGGGGAGGTAAAATTCCCAGAAGAAATTACAAGAAACCAGATATCTCCCCCACAGCTGGGGGATAATTAGTGAGAACCCTTCCCCACAGCTGGGAGATATTAAAAAGAAACCTTCCCCACAGCTGGAGAATTATTAGAAAGAGTAGCTACCACAATTCCTAAGCAGTTAACAGTGTGTAACATGGATAAAGGCAGAGAAAATTAAGCATTCACCTGTGGGGATCCCTTTCAGAAAAATGCGTTGTAAAAGTCATATTTTTGCTTCCTCTCTCCTTCCCTTCCCCCCACCCATGTATATAAATACAATTCAAGCTGCCTGGAAAGGAATCCAGCCTTCACAGAGCCACTAATTAGAGATTTCAAGAGGTATACAAGGTGAAGCCCAGGATTACTGGTGAGGGAAGACCTCCCAGGCAGGCTTACCTGAGTCAGAAAGCCATGCCCAGTCTAGGGCACTGCATGAAAGTATTCAAGTCAACAAATTAATTTAGCACTCAGCATTTTTGATATATTATTTATTTATTTTTCAGTTTTCAACATTGACTTCCACAAGAATTTGAATTCCAAATTTTCTCCCCATCTTTCCCACCCCCATCCCAAGATAGCATGTGCCTCATCCACCCCTTTCTCCAGTCTGTCTTCCCTTCTATCACCCTCCCCCTTCTTCCATTGCCCTCCCCTCTATTTTTCTGTAGGGCAAAAAAGATTTCTATACCCCATTGACTGTACATATTATTTCCCAGTTATATGCAAAAACAATTTTTACATTCATTTTTAAAGCTTTCAGTTCCTTATTCTATCTCTTCCTCCCTCCCCTCCCACCCTCATTGAGAAAGCAAGCAATTAGATATAGGTCATACATGTGCCATACAAAACACTTTCATAACAGATATGTTGTGAAAGATTAACCACATTTCCCTCTGTCCTGTCCTGCCATCCATTTATTCCATTCTCTCCCTTCACCTATTCCCCCACAATAGTGTTTGCTTCTGATTATCTTTCCCTAATTTGCCATCCCTTCTATTATCTTCCCTCTCCTATCCCCCACCTTCCCCAGCCTTCCTGCAGTGCAAAATAGATTTCCATACCCAATTGAATGTGTTATCCCCTGCTGAAGCCAAATCCCATGAGAGTGAGGTTCACTTGTTCCCTTTCATCTCCCCTCCTTCCCCTCCACTGTAAAAGCTCTTTCTTGCCTCTTTTATGAGAGATGATTTGCTACATTCTACCTCTCCCTTTCTTTTACTTCTAGTCCATTGCACTCAACAGTAAATTTAATTTTTTAGGTATTCTGCCTTCATATTCAATTCACCCTGTGCACTCTGTGTGTATGTATATGTATATGTATGTACATATATATATGTATATATATATATATATATATATATATATATATATATATATATTCCCTCTAGCTACTCTAAAACTGAAAAAGGTCTCATGAGTTACAAATATCATCTTTCCATGTAGGAATGTAAACAGTTCAACTTTAATGAGTTCCTTATGGCTTCTCTTTCCTGCTTATGTTTTCATGTTTCTCTTGATTCTTGTATTTGAAAGTCAAATTTTCTATTCAGTTCTGGTTTTTTCAACAAGAATGCTTGGAAGTCCTCTATTTCATTGAAATTCCATTTTTTCCCCTAAAGTACTGTACTCAGTTTTGCTGGGTAAGTGATTCTTGGTTTTAATCTTACCTCCTTTGACCTCTGGAAAATCATATTCCAAGTCCTTCAATCACTTAATGTAGAAGCTGCTAAATCCTGTGTTATCTTGATTGTATTTCTATAATACTTGAATTGGTTTTTTTTTTCCTAGCTGCTTGTAATATGTTCTCCTTGACCTGGGAACTCTGAAATTTGGTTACAATATTCCTTGAAATTTTCCTTTCGGGGACTCTTTCAGGAGGTGATTAGTGAATTCTTTTGATTTCTATTTTACTCTGTGGTTCTTGGATATCAGAGCAGTTTTCCTTGATAATTTCTTGGAAGATTATGTCTAGGCTCTTTTTTTGATCATGGTTTCCAAGTAGATCAACAATTTTTAAGTTACCTCTCCTGGACCTATTTTCCAGGTCAGTTGTTTTTCCAATGAGATATTTCATATTGTCTTCTATTTTTTCGTTCTTTTGGTTTTGTTTTATAATTTCTTGATTTCTCGTAAAGCCATTAGCTTCCATCTGCTCCATTCTAATTTTTAAAGAACTGTTTTCTTCAGTGAGCTTTTGGACCTCCTTTTCCATTTGACCAATTCTGCTTTTTTTGGGCCTCTTTTGCCATTTGGGTTAGTCTGTTTTTAAAGGTGTTATTTTCTTCAGCATGTTTGGGGGTCTCCTTTAGCCATTAGTTGACTCATTTTTCATGATTTTCTTGCATTGCTCTCATTTCTCTTCTCAATTTTTCCTTCACTTCTCTTACTTCATTTTCAAAGTCCTTTTTAAGTTGTTCCATGGCCTGAGACCATTTCATATTTTTGGGAGAGGTTGTATTATTTGTTCTTTCTCTGCTTGTATGCTTTGATCTTCCTCCTCAGAAAGGATGGAAGAAAATACTTTTTCATAAAGAAAGTAACCTTCTATAGTCTTATTTTTTTCCTCTTTTGGGGCATTTTCCTGGACAAATGCTTGACTTTTGAGCCCTTTGTCAAGTAGAGGGTATACTACACTAGGCTTCAGAGGTTTTGTGTAGCTGTTCTCCAAGATATCTCTAGGGACCTGGAAGCTCTCAGTTTCTCCAATGTGGTATGATCAGAGTAGAGGTGTTTATTCCTCCCCTGGCTTGTACTGTGATCTGTGAGCACTCTTTCCTACTCTAGAACTGCGAGTAGGATTCCCTCTCCACTGCCACCCCCAGCTCCTCCATGATAGTGCTACACTGAGCCCCAGGACCACCACTCAGGACTGAGACCCAGATCACTTGCTCAATTCCCCCAGGGTCTGTAGGTCTAAAGCTTCAGAAGTGGATGCTACTGAAGCAGTGACTGTAGTCACCCTGGGGCTGGAACTGGGATCAGACCACACTCTGCTCCCACCCAGGTGAAAGAGCTTTCTCACTGACCTTTGAGGTTGTCTTTGGCATTTACATGTTGAGAAATCTGGGAACTGCAGAAGCTGACCATGATTCAGTGCCCTGAAGCCTGCTCCAGTACATTCTGTGCCAGCACAGCCTATGCTCATGGTCTGAGATTCACTCTGAGCCTGGTCTGATAGACTCTTCCTGTCAGCCTTCCAGGTTGTCTTGGACAGGAAATCTGTTTCACTCTGTCATTTTGTGGCTTCTGCTGCTCTAGAATTTCTTTAGACTCATATTTTACAGGTATTTTAAGGGCTTTGTGGGAGGAGTTCCAGCAGGTCCTTGCTACTACTCCACCATTTTGGCTCCACCCAAGCACTCTGCATTTTCCAGGCATAGCCAAAGCATTTTTATTATGGGTACAATGAAAGACTGGAACATGGATATACAAGGAGGTCTCATCACCACTTTCTCCCCCCAAAATACAGTCTGGTTGGTCAATCATTACCTTTATAATGGCTTGAGGAGAAAAGAGTTAATTGAGGCAGTACAGAGGTAAAATGTGAACAGGAGAAAAGCACCAGTTGTTCATGGGTAGGCTGAACTAATATATTAAGAGAAGAAAAAGAAATTGAAGGAATAAGAATAGGCAAAGAAGAAACTAAGTTATCACTCTTTGCAGATGACATGATGATATCCTTAGAGAATCCCAGAGAATCAAATAAAAACCTCCTTGAAATAATAAGCGATTTTGGTAATGTTGCAGCTTACTAAATAAACCCACACAAATCTTCTGCATTCCTGTATATTCGTAACAAAGTCTAACAGCAAGAAATAGAAAGAGAAATTCCATTTAAAGTCACAGTAGACACTATAAAATATCTGGGAGTCTACTTACCAAAACAAACCCAGGGACTATATGAACACAATTACAAAACACTTTTCACACAAAAACATAATGTAATAAAAAATATAACTCTTTCTTACATTAATTTACCTGTTCAGTGCCATACCAATCAAACCACCAGATAATTATTTTCTAGAGTTAGAGTGGTGACAAAGAATTGGAAATTACAATGATCCCCATTAATTGGGGAATGGCTGAATAATTTGTGGCATATGATTGTGATGGAATAATATTATTCTATAAGAAATATGAGATCAATGATCTTAGAAAAAACATGGAAAGGCTTGCTTGAAGTGATGGAGAGTGAAATGAGAAGAACAGTGAGAGCATTGTATACAGTAACAGCAATGTTATGTTAAGAATGACAGAACATTTTTTCAATTTTTTCTATTATAAATACCCAAATTAACCTTAAAGGACATATGAAGAAAGACACTATCTGCATCCAGAGAAAGAACTGATAAATAGAAGTATGTATAGAGTAATTTTACACATGTGTGTATGTGTGTGTGTATACACACATACCTATTTGTTTCTAATGGTAGCGATCTCTAGGGTAAGAGGAGAAAAAAGAAATTTACATGATTCATTATTTACATTATACATTATTTACAATATACATTATTTATTATATATTTAAGAGGAATAACATTTTGTACATAGTAGATCTGTAGTTTAATGGGCAATCATTTTTTGTTATACTATGTTATGGGAATATTTGTTTTACTCCATAAATTAAAGAAAATAGATATGTAAACAGCTGTAATATGGAAAAGAAATGCTATCTATTCTATTCGTCCTCAGAGGGTAGAACCAGGAATAATGGGTGGAGTTGCAAAAAGTTTATTTTAGGCTCAGTGTTAGTCAGGAAAACACTTCCTAACAATGAGAGATGACCAAGAGTAGAATATCTTTCCTGCTTGGAGAGCTTCAGGCAGAGGTTAGAAGACCATTTGTCAAGTATGTGACAGAAATTCCAGGAGCAGAACAGAGGTCCATCCACAACACTTGTAGATCTGACCAAGGCCCTTTGATACTGTCAGTTGTTGAGGGCTTATGGAAAATTATTGTCAAAATTTGGTTGCCCAAAAAATTCATCAGCATTATACGTCAATTTCATGATAACATGCATAAAAAAAGAAAAGAAAAGGATCTATGTGTACATAAGTATTTATAGTAGCCTTTTTCTGGTGGCAAAGTATAGGATATTGAGGGGGATGCCCATCAACTGGGAAATGGCTAAACAAGTTGTGGTATGTGATTGTGATGGAATAATATTGTACTATAAGAAATGAGCAGAATACTCTCAGAAAAACTTGGAAAGATTTACATCAACTGGTGCAAAGTGAAATAAGTAGAACCAGGAGAATATAGTACACAGTAACAGCAATATTGTAAGATGATCAGATATGAATAACAGTTATTCTCAACAATGATCCAAGACAACTCTGAAGGACTTGTGGAGAAAAAATGCAACCCATCCCCAGAGAAAGAAGTGATGATGTCTGAAGCATACTTTTTAAATTACCTTTATTTTTCTTGATGAGAGTTTTTGGAAATATGTTTTATATGACTACACATGTATAATATTTTTCACATTGGTTGTCTTTTCAACGAGTAGGAGTGGGGAGGGAGAAAAGGAGAGAATTTGACACTCAAAACTTTAAAAACAAATGGTAGTTATTTTTATATATAGTTGGGGAAAAATAAAATACTAAATAAATTTTTAAAAGGTAAAAGGAAATAGCAGAAGAGTGGTTGGAGGAATAACATGTCTTTTCTTGGAATTGTCCTAAGTCCTTGAAGAGGTGAGATTTCTGCCGTGAGATGCTTGTAGTTCTCCTAACACTTCTCAATTTCTCCTTTTACTTTCTTAGCCCACAATTCCCTCCTACTTTCTCTTTCTGCTATGGTTCATTAGTACTTTCTACTTCACTGATTCTTTCTAGCTAAGCTCTTGTCTTCAACAAATCTCACTTGATCAGTTCTGACTGAGTTTCTTATTTCCACAAGCTCCATCATTATGACTAAGTCTCCAAACTGACTTCTTGTTACACCTAATTTCGTTGTCTTTTATTGATCTAAATAAGTGTCCTGGCTTTGCTCCCATCTTTTTTCTGATTGCTTCCTTCTTTCAAGAAGAATACCAGGAATTATGTTTAAGTGGGATGAAGCTATCAGTTGACCTACCTTCCTACACTCTCCTTCCAGTTTTAATATTTCTTTTCCTTATCAAATCTACTAGAGTATATTTTAGCAAGGTCCATGATCTCCAGTCATGGATAGTGACTTGGGAAGATCTTATATTATCCTTTCTGAATCCTTGCCCCAGTTCCATCTGAAGCACTTTTGAAATATTCACAACCAAATCTACTAATTAATATTCTTGTCTCTCCATAAGGTTTAAATTAGCACTGTGGTCCAAAACAAAAACAATGAAGCACAGACCTTCCATCTTCCACTTCCAGTTCTGAACTAGTTACTTTCGTCTGGAGCTGGAAAAAAAGTATGGAAAGGGTCTTTGATGACTTAGCTCCCCTTTACAAGGTAGCCATTTCAAATCTAGCCTAGATGGCTGTGACATTCAAGTGAAAATAGCCTATGCAGAATAGCCAGGTTATGTGCATGATGCCAACAGACCAATCATAGTTAACAAACTATGCAAGATGCTAATGCAAAGCAAATACATGCACAAGATAAAAAATATCATGAAACAGGAACATGCAGCAATTGCCATGGGCATGACCATTGCTTGTATAAAATAGTCATGTTAAAATTATTATTTTTCCAAGTAATCCACACGCCTCTATGGTATTAATAGAATTTACTTAGGTTGATAGAGTTTACTAAGATTTGTTATATTCTTTAAGATTAGGACACTAGACTTGGAGTCAAGAATAATTAGTTTGAATCCTGCCCTACATACTTAATGGCCATGTGGACCAGGGCAGGAGACTTAACTCCTCTCAACCTGTTTCCTTTCTATAAAATGGGAATAATATTAGCACCTATCTCATAACTTGTTTTGAGCATCAAATGAGATAAAAAAAAAACTAAAGCACTTTCAAAAGCCTGAAAAGCTACATAAATGCTAGATATTATTTGTCAATCAGTCCATAAGCGTTTATTAAGCACATCCTACATCTCAGGCATCGTATTAAACACTGGAGATACAAAGAGACAAATGACAATTCCTGTCTTCAAGAAACTCAGGATGTCTTATTATTGTTATAATTTATCTCCAGGTATAAAACACAAAAAAGTAAAACTAGTAAGAGAGCCAAGGCAATTGGGTCACCTGGGAAAGAGTGTGCATTCCCCAAACATGAAAGATTGAAATTTACCCAACAAAGGTTTGTACACAGGGCTTTGGGAAAGAGAGATTGCTTTTTCCAATTGGCCACATATCAGTCCTTCAGTGATTGCACGACATAGTTCAAATTCCCTTTAAAAAGTGTTGTTATACTACTTTTAGCCCCCAAGAGCAGCATGTCCCAAACAAAGCTCTGTATTACTGAGGTGCTCCAAACACTCCTCAAAAGTAGTAAATTATGGCTAACATAATAACCCCATGAGGAAATTTTTCAGGATAAAAATAGAATGAAATTCCTCTATTTTAGTTCAGAATCTACCCTTTTGCCTCTTCAACCCATCTTCTACACAGATGCCAAATTGACATTTGTGAGGCACAGGACCGAAGCTCCAGAAGGAAAGTCAAACACTTCATTTCAGCATGTAAAGCCCTTTCCATCCTGACTCCAATCTGCTTCTCTAGACAAGCATATTTCTGTCTGTCATTTAATCTACATCCTAGGCAGATTGGATCACTGGCAGCTAGATGGACAGAGCACTGGAGGAAGATTTGGGTTCAAATCCAGGTTCAGACACTTACTGGCTGTGTGACACTGGGCAAATCACTTAACTTCTGTGTGCCTCAGTTTACCTATCTGTAAGAGGGGGATAATAATACACCTCCCTTCCAGGGTTGTTTTAAGGACCAAAATAAGATTATATTTGGAAAGTGCTTAGCCTAGTTCCTAGCACATCATAGGTACCCAATAAATGAATATTTTCTTGGCAAAGATACTGGAGTGGCTTGCTATCTCCTTCTCCAACAGCTTAAGGCAAACACAAGTTAAGTGACTTACCCAGGGTCACACAGCTAGTGTCTGAGGCCAGATCTGAACTGAGGCCCAGGGCGCTATTCACTGTACCACCTAGTTATCTCCTCCTAGTACAATATAGGTGCCTAATAAATGTGTTTTTCTTTCCACTCTTCCTACTTGTTCTCAGTACAACCTGTCTCCCATGGCTATATTCTCCTTCTTCAGTTCAGTCTTTAAGAGTACTTGATTTCTGGCAGGGTTCAGCTGAAGTGTATCCCCTCCTGGCCACTTCCTGCATCTCTCAAAATTACTTTGTATTTATTTTCCCTATATTTTTGTATTTCCCTACATATATTTATATTTTCCTGTATTTGGCAGTTATATATTCCCATAGAATATAAGCTCCTTGAGGGCAAGTATTTTTATCACTAGAAACTAGCACAGTCTAGTATATAGAAGGTATATAGTAAAAGTTTGTAGAATGAATAAATGACAAAATTGCAGTAGTTATTTCCTATATCCAGTCTTTGTGGAAGAGAATTTAGGGACTCTGCTAATAAATGTCAAGCCACAAAGTATCCATGGCCACATTAATTTAGGAAATGTTGCTTTTGAGAATAAAGAGATTTCTTACTAGTATAATGAGACTCTACACACACTGTCCCAGAGAGAGAGGTTGGAAGCATCTTCCCTCAGGTTTCTAGGGATGCCTTGAGAGGTTGAGATCATTCTTTTTTCAAACACTCTTTGTTTAAGCCCCATTCATTGATGACTGCCAATAATTATTAATACCCCACTTCCATTTAACCCATTCACATGAATTAGTTTTTACAAAGAATATTTACTGTGAAAATATAACAAGCACTGTAGTATAAATATTTCCCTACAATTCTGCAGATGTAGCATTATTATTCATTCAGTCATATCCAACTTTTCATGATCCCATGAACTGTAGCATGCCAGGCCCTTCTATCCTTCACTATCTCCCAAAGTCTGTCCAAGCTCATATTCATTGCTTCCATGACACCATCTATCCATCTTGTCTTCTGCCATCCCCTTTTCCTTTTGCCTTCAATCTTTCCCAACATTAGTTTCTTTTCTAATGAGTCCTATCTTCTCATTATGATATCAAAGTACTTTGGCTTCAGCTTTAGTATTTGATTTTCCAGTGAATAGTCTGAATTAATTTCTTTAAGGATTAAACTGATTTAATCTCCTTGCTGTCAAAAGTCTTCTCAAGCATTACAATTTGAAAATATTGATTTTGCAAGGTCAGTTTTCCAACTCTCACATCCCATACATTGCTACTGGAAAAAACCATAGTTTTGACTTTATAGACCTTTGACATCAAAGTGATGTCTCTATTTTTTGGGGTGTTGTCCAGATTTTCCATAGCTTTCCTTTTAAAGGAACAAGCATCTTAATTTCATGGTTAGCCACCATCTGCAGTGATCTTTGAGCCCAAAAATATAAAATCTGACACTGCTTCCATTTCTTCTTCCTCTATTTGCCAGAAGGTGGTGGGATTATTTGCAAAGATTTTAGCTTTTTTTATGCTAAACTTCAAGCCAGCTTTTCCACTCTCTTTTTTCACCTTCATCATTAGGCTTCTTAATTCTTTATTTTCTGCCATCAGAGTGATATCATCTGCATATCTGAGATCGGTAATTTCTCCAGACACTCTTTGGACCTTCCCCCCACCCTTCAAAGCCCCTCAGTCCCTGGGGAAAATGGACTCAAACTTAAAGCAGTTTTAACTTTCAACAAGAAAGATCAGACTGCCCCCCAAACAATATGATGGTGACCCAAGGACCCTCTCTCCACATGGAAATTTACAGGATTCTCTCCTTTGGTTCATCCTCCATTTTGAAGTACCCATTAACTGGTTCCACAAATGATCAAAAAGACTACTTTTTACCACATGGTCAGCATACCGGACCTAGTCTCAGAATGTCTATACATACAACAAATTAGAGAACAAGGCCCTTCCATTAGCACCCCCTCACCTCTTCCACATGAGGAATGTATCATCTGAGCATGATGCCCTTACATGCCTACCAGTTCTTGTTACCCTAGAAAACAAGTAATCAGAGTTCAATAAATCATAGTGATAAAGATAGTCAGATAAGTTCCATATGTGGCAGGGTAGACATGGAAAGATTTCACCCCTCTTTTTTATCATCAGAGAAGGTGACAAATTAGGAAAATCACTTTTCCTTGGCAAAGCTAGAGTTTCATCGTAACTATGCCTTATTAAATCTGTTGGACTGTAAACTCCTTGTAGTCAGGGTCTGTCTATCTGATTTGCCTCATCTATGCTTAGCGCAAAGCCTGGCAAATGATATACACTTAATAAATGTTTAGTAAATTAAATTGGAATGAATTAAACTGTCAAAAACTCTAAGCTTTGGGAAAATTGCATTTTGTGATTAAAGATTCTTCATACCGTTCCTTTTTCTAAGTTAGGGAGGGACCTCTGTGACTCTACTATTTGTTGCTGTTTTGTCAACCCATGACCTGTTTCTCCACCTTTCCAACCAGCATCTTTTATAAGTGCAGGTGCATAAATAGAGCTGCTTTCAGTGAAAGGAAACCTTGCCCTTAGCAAATCTCTGATCAGGGGTGATCTGCACCTGCAGTAATAAAATACCGAGAGATAATGTCTGGAAGTTGAATCACATGGTACTTTATTCCATAGTCGCTGTTTAAAAGCATTTCACTTCTCCTGGAGCTGCTGGTGAGAGGGTGTTATCAATTAAGCCTTGGAATGAATGTCCTGGGGAGTGATTACAGCACAAAAAGCAGATTTGTAGGTTTAATTAATGTGTTTAATTCCACTCCAAGTTAAGTTTGAAAGACATGGATCTTACTGGAAGGGCTTCAAGTACATTCTTAACTATTGGCCCATTTTAATTTACCTTTAAAAGTAACAGGAAGGTTCTCTAAGACATATAAACAAATAGAAGGAAAAGAGATTTTTAAATTTCATTTGGACTCTGTTCATTTCCCCCACTATCAGGCAGAAGATATCAAGACCAGACCTCAGCAGATCAGAATGATGCCAAAATTATTATTTGAAAAATGTGCCAATTTATAGACAAAAAGGAATAAAAATTAAAAATAACTTACTCCTTCTAGTTTCTCTGAAACAGTTAAAAACTACTACTGATCCAAGTTCCATATCTTTCGTATATGAAGTATAATGTTGGCAAACAACTGTGCTTCCTAGGACCATAGGTTAAGACCGTTGTTTAATAAATGATGAAAATGAGACCCAGAAAAACTGAAGCACCCAAGTGTCACACAGTCCCTTTTGCTCATGTAGGTTTTGAAGCTAGCCCGTCTGAATTCAGATTCAGTCCTCTTTCCATGATTTCATGCTGCTGGGTTAAAAATATCCAGTCCCCTCTAGAGCTAAAACTTTGTAATTAGTAGGGGCAGCCGGGAGTCAGGAAGACCTGAATTTAAATCTCTCCTTATACACTTACTACAGTTGTGACCCCAGACAAGCCACCTAACCTCTGTTTGCCTCAGTTTTCCTTATCTTTAAAATGGGGACAATAATAGCACTTCCCTCCCAGATGACTCAGATGACCTAGTAATTATAAAGTCCTTGGCATGCAGTAAGTGCTGCGCAAATTTTATTGCTGTTTTTGAAGTTATTATTTCAGCCAGGACAGGGTATGGATCAGTCAGTGAGCAGTGTGACTCTCTCCAGAAGTCTCCCTTTAGTAATCAAGGCGAAGAAAAAGGGATAATTGTAGTTCCAGAGCAAAATAAGGACAAGGGAAGTTTTATTTTTTCTATGTTGGGTATTTAAGACAAAGGAATACTAGGGAAAGTTCATATGCAGAGGGGAAGGAAGTACTATAGAGGAAACAATTGTAGATTTGAGAGATTAATATTTTTTTTGCAAGACTCTATTTGATTATTGTCTTGCCAAATGGACCTCTATTCTCAGAATAATGTTTTGAAAGGCATAAAATAAAATACACAAGATTGCAAAGGACTAATTTCCCACCACCCTATCCATGTGTACAGAACCCTTAAAATCTATCAATGATAACTAACTTGTGGAGCCGTGAGGCAGGTGACTGTGGACATGAGGTTAAGAATTCCTGGATTAGATAAACTGTGGAAATATAAAAGAGCCAGCAACTGTGGACAAGAGAAAGGTAGGGATGAATATTGGAGGAGGACATTTGCTCTTCCACAATCTTATGCTATATCTTCCATTTCCCATGATATTTCAACTATCACTGATGATGGCCTAGAAATTACATCTGCCTACTCGTTCAGAATGTACTGATGTCCTTCATCTGGGCTTGATGACTGATTTTCACAAGAGTAGACTGGTACACTTACTATCTCCTTAACTACCACGATGCTTCCATTTCCTCTGTGAAAGTCATTCTTTGCAGATAAAGCAAAAGCAAAGTAACAATTAAAAATAATTATTATAATGTAATTACAAATATATAAATATAATATAAGTTATAAAAATAATAATATATAATTCCTATTACCAATAATAGCTCTTCTTTTTATTGTTATGTATTATCTCAACAATCCAAGAAAAGTATTACCCGTTGATCCTCCTTTATCCCTCAATGTGGATTTTCAAAAAAAAAAAACACCTTTCTATCTCTCTTTGCTTTCCTCTCCAGATTCAGATCACCCTGAATTTTAACATTCTTGACACTTTTTACAGGACCCCGCAACCCTCTCACATTCACCCTCTGCTAGTCATTTCCCCATTATATATCACTGAGATGAATGCAAAGCTAATGCCCTTTCCTTAAGGCCTTGAGAAAAATTTAGCTTAGTGGAGGTGAATGTCAGAGAACACAATGTTCCTCAGTCCCAACATGCGACTCTAAGGCCTGGCACCCACCCTTGAGCATTGACACCTAGAGGTCAATGATCATTGGTAACAGTCTCAAGCAACCTCAGATACTACACCCATGGCTGTCAATCAAGGACTTTAGAGAATTTCCCATTTCCTCTGCTAAACATCCATTAATAGCTTTTAAGCTGCTGGTGTTGTGACTGTTTTTCTGGTCCTAACAAAAGCAGAAGTCAAAGAAGTTTTCTGAAGATGTGAAAAAAAGTAGGGGAAATGGAAGATAGGGAATGAATAATACAGTTGAAGGTACTTTAATTGATCTATAGAGTGTAATTTTGATTTCAGTCATAACTAACATTTATATAAATGCTTTAAAGTTTGCAAAGTACTTTATGTATGCCATCTCATCTGATCCTCATGACAACCCTGGGAGGTAGATATTATTACCTTGTTTTTACAGATGAGGAAACTGAGGTTGAGAGAGGTAAAGTAACTTTCCAGGGGTCACACAGCTGCCCTCAGGCAGGATTTGAATTCATCTTCCTAACTGAGTCTGGCACTATATTATGCCACTTGGAAAATTTAAAAAGTATTTTTAAAGCAAATAAACAGAAAATATATTCTACTTTTCCTTGTGAAGATAGCTGGGTTCCTTCAAGAACTGATGACGTCATCAACATCTAAGTAAGAAAACAGAATGCAATTCTTACTCCGATGTGTTAGTGACATTAAATATAAGAGAGAAAGCCACATCACCATACTTAGTCCTGCAGCGCACAAAATAATTTCATTTATTTTTTAAGCAAAAATAGCGCAGTGGTAAATACCCTTGATGAGAATATAATCCCCTGTGTCATGCCTTGTTTAACATCAGTAACACAAATTTAGGTTATCTAATCTCAACAGGCCCTTACCTCATTCTCTAACTGAGCTCCACCCCATAGAGTCTATTATAAATCTTACTTCATGTTTTACCAGGAAAATTGAGACCATTCATAGCAAGTTCCCTCTTTGTCTGTATCTCAAGATGCCTTGACCTCATCCCTCATTCTCTCCCCCTTTACTCCAGGTTGTGATGAAATCAAAGATGACCCTTCTAACCAGGGTCAGCCTCTACAAAATCTATGATCTCAACCTCTCCTGGTTCCTCGAGGAGATTACCTCTATAATCAGCCTCTATTTCTAACCTTTAACATTTCCATATAGACCGATTCTTTCCTTAATGACTGTTACTATACCCAAGTTTTCCCCACTATGAAAAAAAACACATCTACTACTCTCCAACATGACCTCAAACTCCCTTCCTTTCCCTACACATTCAAATTAAAAAAAAATAACAAGCAAAAAACTGTCTGTACTCATTGCCTCCTCTCCTTTCTTAATTCTTTGTATCGTTCTCTTACTTTGTGTCATACTCTTGCACTGACTGTGAGTATCCTCCCAAGACTGTCCCACACCCTCTTCATTATAAACATGCTGACAAATCTTATTCTTCTAGTGTTATTTGTATTAATTTCCCCAATTCAATACTTTTTCACTGTTTTGTGAGGCAACTGGGTAGTACAGTAGATAGAGTGCTTGTCCTACAGTGAAAAGACCTAAGTTCAAATCTAGTTTCAGACATTTGCTACCAATGTGACCCTGGGCAAATCACTTGACTTCTGTTTGCTTCAGTTTCCCCAGTGATAAAATGGTTATTAGAGTTTTCCTAATATTGAAATAATCCTGTATCACTGATGCAGAGCCAACCTGATCATAGTAAATAATCTTTTTAATATGTTCTAAGTAATTTTATATTCAATACATTCATTAGAGTTATCAATCTGTAGTTTCCTTTCTCTGTTTCATCTCTTCCTGGTTTAGCTATCAGCACCAAATTTGCCACATAAATGTTTGGCAGGCTACTATATTTCCCTACTTTTATAATCAATTTATGCAAAAATGAAGTTTATTATTCTTTGAATGTTTGATAGAATTGCCTTGCAAATTTCCAAATAGGGTTATTCAAGAAAAGATCTCATTGTACCAAGTAGGTACATAGGGCAGTTATTTTTTTTTCTCCTCCACTAAAGAAATACTTAAAATACAGAAAATTTATTCTGTGAATTAACGTAAATTTAAGCAAGGTTAGGCTGTAGTGGCATCACAATGAGTGTCATTATTTTTCAAATATCGTGGGAATATTTGCTGCTTTCCCTTTAATAACCTTCCTTACTCCTTTGTCCTCAGAGGTTAGGTTCTGAAATGCTTCAGGGAAGCCCTAAATTCTTACTAAAGTAGTGGCCTTCGTTTCCCTACAGCACACAGCTTCTGGCTCATTGCCTCTTTACCAAATAGGAAGTAATCTAAGAGTACTTAAATATTCTACCAGGCTTATGAAAATCAAACACTTCCCCTTACCCCCAACATATATGCACATCCATTTTCTCCTCTTAAGTCAGGTTTCAGTTCAACTTAGCCAAATAAATATCTTTCATCTTTCAAAAGGAAAATCCCACTCACTCCTATCTGACCATTAGGTAAAACACATCAAATAGCTTGGTTTCAGGTTTTTTTTTGTAGCTCAACATTGTTGTGTTTTATAGTCTTAGAAGTGTACATGAACACTTATGAACAAATTAAAACTTTCAGAGTCCTAGCTGCTTATAATTCCGCCTCTTCCTATGTCTTATGACTCTAATCCCGTTCTTGGTCTTCATTGGAACCACCATTCTCTCCATCCCTCAATTAGTACCCAGGTCATCGTGCCCTGGATACCCTCTCCTCCCTCCTCTATCTCAACTCCTTGGTGAACCCTGTTGTTTACTTGATTCAGCCATGCATGACTCTTTGTGACACCATTTAGGGTTTTCTTGGCAGATATAGATCCGTCATTTTCTTCTCCATCATTTTACATATTAGGAAACTGAGGCAAACAGGGTTAAGTGACTTGCCCAGCACCACACAGCCAGCAAGTATCTGAGGTTAGATTTGAACTTGGGTCTTCCTGACTCCAGGTCTGGCACTCTACCCAATGCACCACCTAGCTGACATTGTCCTTCACCTTTGATTCTCTTGCCCCCCTTTCCTACTGTTGATCATGCCTTTCTAAGCTCCAACTCTGGATTTTTCTTATCATCATCCTTTACTTCTATTTATACCCTGCCAAATGGAGGTAGAGGAAGTCACTAAACATTGTTGACTGGGTCCGCCACGATTTATGTTACTGAATGTTAACTGGGCCCTCACAAGGCAAATACGTTATTCCTCCCTAATTAATTCACTATCCCACTCTCCACAGAAGATCTTCCAGGCCTGATCTGTCCTTGAGCATTGATCTGTACTCTCTCCCCTCAAACTCTTAGCTGAGGATCTCAACTCATGCATCACTGAAAACTGAGACCAATCAACAAAAACTTCCTCTCCTGCTCTTCCCTATTTTGCATCACCCAGAAATCTTCCTTTATTATCTCTTCCTTCACTGTGGACCTAGATAACAAGGCAGACCTTTTCTTAACTAAGGCAGACTGCTGTACACATGGAGGTGATTAGGAGCCGCTGAGTTATTGAGTGCCAAGGAGGAAGGGTGACATGGTCAGATCTACACTTTAGGAAGATCACTTTGCAGCTGAGTGGAGGGTGGACTGAAGAAGGAAGAAACCAACCATCATGGACATTTCTTACCATTACTGATGGTTTGCCAGTGGTAAAAAACAAAACAAAACTCAAAACAAAAGAGGCAGCCAAGGACTTGAGGTCCAGTCTCAGGTTTTGTCTAGGCAAACATATGTTCTTGCTATCATATACATGTCGTCAATGTTTCTATAAGTGAGATGGAGAGGAGAGAAATCCCCCATCTCTTTCACAAGAAGTAACAGTGGAGAGCTGGTATTGATTGTCCCCCCCTACAAAAAAGAAGCTGAAAACAACATCTCTTTGCTCCTTAGGAGTCCACAGAAAGGAGCTTCTTTCTACATTTGTCACCAGTCATCTTTGACATAATTTCCAGTCACAGGGGCACACATAGACCAATCAGGAGTCAATGGTCACACATATCCATTAGCAAGAGGTGTGAGCATGTGTCCCCCTGGAAGGGACAGCCACATGTTCTGCTCCATTGTCTTTGACTTTATTTTCATATTTTACTGCAATTATTTTTAGTTTAGAGGAGTCAACATGGCATAGTGGATAGAAAGCTGACTTTTAACAGCAGGAAATCCTTATATATACCAGTTATCTGACCCAGGATAAATCACTTAACCTCACAGGGCTCCACCCAACTAAGAGTTGACTGCCTTTTCATCTAAGTTCACATTTTTGAAGGAAGAGATAAGCAAAGAAGGTACCAATCTACATTGGGAAAGTTAATTTTCTCACCCAGTTGTTCCCTATAACAGTGAAGTCACTAGTTGAGTTCCTATCATCTATTATTTGTTTAATTCACAACAAGCATTTCTGAAGCACAAACTGTGTGGTAGGTCCTAGGTAGGTTGATATCCCATATATGCCATATCCCATATATACATATTCATGTACATATGTACACACAGAAACAAAACACACCCAAGATGGCCCTTGAACTGAACCTTGACTAGAGAAAGGAGTTCTAGGAGGTTGAGATGAAAAGGGAGAGTATCCCAGGAATATGGGATACCCTGTGCAAAATCACAGGGATAGGATATAGAATGTCAAGTATGGGGCATACCAAGAACTTTTTATTATTAAATAAAGTACATGAAAAGAAGTAATGAGTAATCAGTCATCCAAGAGAGGCAGAAGCCAGATTGAGAAGAACTTAAATTATGAAAGAGAGGCATTTGTATTTTATGCTAGAGGCAATTGGGAACTCCTGAAGACTCTTTAGAAGAACGACAAGGTCTAACTTGTGCCGCATGTAGATCCATTATTTCAGTTACGTGGAAGATGGGTTACAGAAGGGGAGTGACTGGATGGATGCCATTTAGAAGGTTATTGTAATAGTGTTTATAAGTGGCGATAAGGATGGTGTGAGATGAATGACGGGCATAGTTGAGGGAGATACTGCAGTGCCTGGCATATAGTAGGAGATTAATAAATGCTTTTTTCATCTCTATGAACTCCTCACATGCTATAATCTAACAACTCACATTTCTGCAGAAGTTAAGGCTTAGAATGTGCTTTCCTTGCAAACAAAAATTCTTTAAGTTACATCAAAAATAAGACGAGGATGAGGAATTCTCACATGATGTTACAGACATCATGGAACAATGGAAAGAAATTGAACTTAGAATCACAAGAGCCAGCTTGAAAAATCTTGGTCCCTACCATAAAACAACTGTGTGAACATGATCAAGTCAATTAGTATCATTATTCCTCATTTCCATATCTGGAGAAGAGGGATAATGACGTTAGCTCTCTCTAAGGGATCTTGTGAAGAAATACTTTGTAAGTAGTAAATTGCTACCATGTCAGGTACGTAGAAGGCATTTAATAAATGGTTACTGACTGCTATTAACATGAAGTTTTGTGTATCTCTCTGCACAGACAGAGTTTTGTTCCTCTCACTTCCTACTGAAATTCACCTAAAAATAATCCATTCCAAGACGTGTGAATATTGACCATGTTTCTTAGTTCACTGTCCTTTTTTTAACAGAAGAGTATAGAGTGAGAAATGTCTTATGAAATTTCTCCTAAGAATTTAACATCTTGGATTTATAATACTTGGATTATGGAGTATAGAGTTAGATGAGTTTTATTAGCATGTTGCCATTTGGGCAAAGAGTTTTAAACTATATCTTCCAGGAAGAAGGATTAGATGCATTTTGTTATAGACATACATATTACAATTCTATTAGCTAAAACCATTGTTGATGATATTGGCTTTGTAAAAGGCAAACAATTCAAACCGAATAACAAGTTTGAAAGATAAAGTAATTAAATTACACTTTACTTGAGATATTAAGCAGCAGGAGTTGTGGGTGTGGATTATGGGATTTGTTTGAAAGGATTTGACACATCTTTTTCAAAATGAAAACAACTGTCTACATTTGTGTTTTTGATTAGTCTTCAGAGAAGTTAATTTAACTTAAAGCAATTCTTGTGAGTTGGGTCAACAATTAATTTTAAAATTATGGTTGTGTTATTTATTGGAGTTGAAAAGAATGAGAAACAAATGAGAGAGAAAAATAAAAAACAGATGGCCACAATGATGTGTGCAATACTTAAGTATGTTTATCTTCATATCTCCCCTGATCCTTCCAATAGAGGGGACTCAAATTGGTACAGAAGGCTTGACTTGGAGAGTCTGAGGCATATTTTGAGTACCTCATCAAGAAACTGGAATTTGATCATGGACATGTCATTATAATGAAATGCAGCCCTCAGATTATCATGCTTTTTAGCATATAGGGTAAGATACCCTAAAGTAATCACTTTTCTATATAGAGCAGGGCTTCCACCCCACAGAACATATGTAGGATTGAACCTTCTTTGGAGGTGCCCTGTGTTGCCCTAGCTACTTCTGGGGAAAAACCATGCTTACCTTTGAAGAATTTATTGTTTTGGGATTACAGCGAACCCAAATGCTCCTTTGGATCTCTTCCCTGTGAAGGCTGAGACTCCTCTGCCACAAGGTCAAGACTTTAAAGGTACATGACTCAAGGTGTTTTACCATGCTGAGAGAGATCTATAGTCTGAGCATTTCAAATGTCACTGCTAAAGAATATTTTGTTTTGTGTGTGTGTGTGTGTTGTTTTCTTTTTTCTTTCTCATGTTCTTTCCCATTTGTGATATTTTTTCTATGTAACATGACTAATATGAAAATGTGTTTAATAGGAAAAAAATGTCACTGCTAAATAGGTTAGGGATACTGTGACCAGAATGAAAATTCAGAAAAATTTGTAATGTAATTAAGCTGTGAGAAAGCTTCATTCCATAAAATTGGCCCTTACATTTGCATATGTGGTGTTGTCCTTTCCTTTTCACTCACGGTAGCCTCACACGTCCAATCCATTGCGACATCTTGTAATTTCTACCTTGATGATATCTTTCTTATGCATTGTCTTCTCTCCTGACCTTCCTCACCTCACTCCCAGACCATCACAATAATCTTCTGCTTGGGATCCATGATTCAAGTCTTTTCTTATTTGCTGAAGTCTACCAAGGCTCCATTCAAATTCTACCCACTGCTAGTGTTTCCCTCTGAAATTACCTCCTATTTTCACTATGTGTGTATCTTGTACATACAGTTGTTTGCATGGTGTCTCCTCCATTTAGAATGGCAGCTCCTTGAGGGCAGAAACTATATTTTTGACAACTCCTGGTGTTTACAGGAAACACAACTTAACAGATGGAAAGCTACCCCATACCCAGTTATAGAGAGAGTGGGCAACTTATCTGTTCACAGAAGAGCTCCAGAGAATGGGAACAGCTCTGTAAAGCCAATTCACCACAGTCACTTACTGCCTGGAGATAAGATTTGAAATTTCCTAATGAGTAGGCAAAGGCCAATGGACAATCACCTCAGTAGACTGGAGACAGAAAAAGCGAGTTGTGCAAAGATCATAGCCTTTAAAGAAGTGTTTTAAAGAGTTATTTGCTTCCAAGAGTTAGCAAAAACAGAGGTACGAACATTCCCTCCCCCTTCCTCCCAACTAGCTAAGTGGTACAACAGAGAGAGTACTGGGTTTTTAGCCAAGAAAATCTGAGTTCAAAGATGGCCTCAGACCTTTAGAAAGTTGTATTATCATGAGCAATTCCCTTAAATTCCTTCTCCCTCAGTTTCCTCAACTGTGAAAATGAAAGTAATATAATACTTCCCTGGATTTAATGAATGTTTGCAAATTATTTTACACAGTGACTGGCACGTAGTAGATCCTTAAGAAATGCCTCTTTCCTTCCTTCCCACCCCCCCAAAAAAAAACCCCAAAACAACAGACAAACAAAAAAGCCTTCATATCTTCAGTCCTTGGAGAACGGGCTTAGGCTTAATGTAACTCCTCTGTAGCTTTGATTCCACTAGGTTCACTTCCAAATATGGCAGGGTCTCTATCTCAGCTACTGCTAGGTTGGGTCCCCAATGGCATTTCCTGGAATCTCTATGCTGGACTGGCTGACCACAAAGCCTATTATGGAGTCTGCTCCCAGACCTCCTCATGGTTCTCTCTTCTGACAGTTGAAGCTCACTAGGACATAATCATTTCAATCTCCTTCACCTAAAAGATGGAATAATAGACACATCGATGAAAGAAACAACTGCAGGCAAGGTCATGCACTCATCATAGCAGCCTTGGAAGGAAAACAAACAGCTAAGGTCTGTTTCCCGGCCAAGAGCATAATTTTTACCTCCTTGCTTGGACAGAAAAAAAGCAAAACCAAAAATAAAAAAAAAGGAAACAGGTATTCCAAGCAAAGGAGACTTCATATACTCAACAAGTTCAAATAAAGGGAAAAGACAGAAAGCAAGACAACATTGACCCTGTCAAGAGTTTCAGCCACAGGGAGTCCTAGGATACGCAGACATCTTGCACTGTCTAGTGATGATGCTAGCCAGCCTTGGCCCTTTCCGAGCTCAAGTTTGGGAAGAAACAACTCTAATTCTGATGATGTCTATGACCAGTCATGGCCCCATTCCATAAATCGCTCAAGTATAAAATCAGAGCAGGCAGTAAGATCTAGGAGATCTCAGTCTATTCAACTGGTGCCCAAACTGGGGAAAATGGAAAAGTGGTCACATATGGCGGCGGGTGACAAGGCTAGGGCTTACACATGTCATGCACGCCTGGAATGTACTTTCATGTGTTAATTGATAAATGTGTCAATTACAGCATGTTCTGAGCCTGCTTTGGTTTCACTATTTTGTTCATATTTATTTGCTTCTGTGCTGGGAGCAGGCATTTTCTGTAAAGGGAGTTACTGCTATTTTGCTGTTTGTTTACTTGTACATACGCTGCTCTCTGAACGCTTTGCTATTCTGTAAGTCCCTTGGCATTGATCTTTTCTTTGTTTTGCTGCTATGACTTTTGCTTCTTCTATGGGTTTTTATAGGCTGTTGCCACCTACATGTGCATGTTCTCTGTATCATTGGGACCTGTCATCACTGAGGCAGCCTGCTGAGTGATGTTTTACACTGGGCGATGTTTCCTGTGTTGCTGTTGTATGGTTGCTATGATTGGCAGGCTGACATGCTAGGTTGATCATCTTTGTTCTGTTAAGCAATAATACTTTGATGAATGATGGCAGAGTTCTGTTTTTTAGATCTCTTTCTTGAAATCTATTAATAGTCCCAAAGTTTGTGTGGACATTCTATTATCTTTTCTGAGATTTTAATTGAGTTTATTTTCCCGAAGTTTGGTACTCGAATTCTCTTACTCATAGTATTTCTTCATTATATGAGGAATTTAACTTTACTTTCTTAATTATTCAGTTTCTGCTATTTTCTTTTCCTTAGGGGGTCCCTTATTGGGAATTATTTTCTTCTCCCCCTTCTACTTGAGGTATTATTAGTTTATTTTATACATTTTAGGCTGCTTTGAGGGTAGTGAAGGAGAGCTGGGTTTCTCCGCAATCTCACTTTCAGCCTTTTTCCCAGAAGTCTCTCTTCATGTAGCCCCAAAAGTAATATTTTAGAGCATTTTTTCTAAAGTTGTGCTCTGGAGGTGCCTGGGATCACCAAGAGTCTTTCGGGGATTCTGAGACACCAAAACTATAATAATAATGTAATTTCTAATATGGCAAATGTTACTATAAATACTATAATTCACATAAATAAAACTCTTTTTGACCCTCAGTAATTTTTAAGGAATCTTGAAGTCAAAACGTTTGAGAACTACTCTTTTAAATGATTCTGAGGAAAAAGAATGGGAATTTCTTTTAAAGACAGTTCTTAATTTACCACAACATTTGTGTTTCAAAACTTTATCTATAAGCCAGTTGTCTGGACTACTCTTTTCTCATAGAAATGATGGTTTACATGACAGCTTCTCAGGCCAGTCCATGAAAGCCTATTTCATAGCATTTTAGAAGGTATTTATGACAAGATTTCTATGGAGAAAAAGATATTCTGAGTTCCAACTCAGTCTATCAGTAACAACACATCTTTACTTACATCCCAAGTGTCAGGATAAGGTTCACACTCTCCTCCTTCCTCCTCGTAGATCAGATTGAGGCTCATCTAACTTCAAGTAGTAATTCACATGGGCTGAAGAAAGTTCTCATGGAGCTCTCCTGGGGACAGAGCATGGAGTAATTATGTTCAAAGGGGGTACCATATTTCCAGAGGGTCAAGGGAGGTGAATAGCTAAAAGCTACAAAGACTTTTGTGCTAGACCTGGAGTCAGGAAGTCTAGAATTCAAATATGGCATCATACAATTATCAACTTGCAATCCTGGGCCAATCACTTGATTTTTTTGTTTGCCTCAGTTTTCTCAACTCTAAAATGGGGCTAATAATAGAACCTACCTCCCAAGGCTATTATTAGAGATACTATTTCAAAGAAATAATATTTCTATTATTTAATAATTTCCATATTATTTATATTCTATTTATACTACAAATATTAAATAATATTTAAAATAAAATGAGATAATATTTATAAAGCAGATAGCACAATGTCTGGCACATTGTAGGGGCTTACTGCCTATTTTCTTCTTTGCTTCCTTTAATGAGGACAATCTGAATGGGGACATTTCTGAACCTGAATCAACAAAATGTGTCTTTTCTTTTCAGGGCACCTGTAACTGAACAGTTCATTTTTCTTTGGATTACTACCACCTTTAGTGTTAGACTGGTTTTCTCCCTTTCTCTCAGTTATTTTGGAAAAGAATAGCAATCTCACAGCCTCTTTCTTACTCTCACATTCCTTAAAGAAACACAATTAAGTCTAGGTTTTCCAATGCCTTTGAAGGGAATTAAGTCTCAATGGGCCAATGAGACATGAAGGTAGGAAGTGTGTATAAGCAGCTATTGCTTGAAATCCTTGAGTTTCTATTCTGTTTTGCTCCTAAAAGTCTCTTGACTCCATGAAATTAAGGACACAGGAGTGGCAATGATACACACCCTTTTGGTTCTACTAACATCAGAGGACACTTTGAGCACGTACCACCTGTGATGTGAACTTTTGCCTTTTGCCTCCAGGCTTGCTCAAGAGTTAGGACCAATCCTGTAGAACCAGGGAAAACCAACCACAGGGTAGCTGGCCTGCAGCAGACTGGAGAGATCCAATGGAGTTGAGAGGTGATCAGATTGGAGTGAGGCTAATAGAACTCTCCTCAAAGCTGGAAAAGCAAGGGAGGGAAGGTTTCATTCCACTGCATTTACCAACTCCCTCAAAGCACTGATTGAAGCAATCTTGGTGGGGCCCTAAACTTCCAACCTTTGTTGTATTCTTTGTCCCATCTATAGCCAGGAGGAAGATTGAGGGGGATGGAGAGCTCAGTTTTCAATATAAATTTTCTTTATATTTGCATTTACTTGCTCTCCTTTTACATTTTCTTCATCATTTCAAAATAATAACAATAATGATAATATTAAGTTCTATTATTTATGTGAATTGCAAGCAAACAAAATAGAAAAGTTTCTTTTTAGTTTTGTGTTTACGTGCTGCAATTTTGAAGTTACCTTATTGTTTCCAAATAATAATGATATTATGACCATTTATACATATGTGTAATGCATATACAACATAATTATATATGTATATGTATAAATGGTCGTGCTATTACATATTATAATAATACATATATAATGTGTGTATGATATGTATGTGTGTACATATGTATGAGCTAGGTGGCACAGTGAATGAAGTTCAGGGCCAGGAGTTAGGAAGACTCATCTACCTGAGTTCAGATCTGGTTTCAGAGACTTAGTTGTATGACCCTGGGTAAGTTACTTAACTCTGTTTGCTTCACTTTCCTCATCTGTTAAAGGAAATCGCAAACCACTTCAATATCTTTGCCAGGAAAACTCCAAATGGGGTCTTGAACAGTTGGACAAGACTAAAACAACTGGATAGCAAATATGTGTGGATGTGTCTGCATATATGTGTGTATACATATATGGTTTTTACATATATGTAAATATATGTAAGCATATTGTATATATATGCACACATCTGTAGTATATATGTGTATATATGTATGTATAAGTGTATGTATGCATATATAAACAGAAATGTATCTGTGGGTGGGTTCTATGAATTCTACAAATCATGTCAATGGCTAGCAATGCAAAGAAAAAGTCTCAGTGGGAAAATGGATTTTGAAGAAGAGATGAGAGAATTACTCCTATTGGAGTAATTTTATTATATTCCAGGTCATACCTCTAGACTGGCATAATGCCTGGGAACAGCGATTCAAAGCCTGGATAGAGCTTGGGTCAGTTGGAGGGGGAGAGGTGGTTTGTGTGTAGTCTGAGCACCGCCTGCTGGTTCAACATATGTGCTACACTAGCCCACTTGTTGATTAATTATGTGAGAGCCTGTCTTCTCTTGTAGGTTGCAAAAAGAAAGGGAAAGGTCCAGTAGATGGAGGGGCTTGCATCTGGCAGAACCATTGCATGTACACCTAACTCACACAAGCGGTCACACTAGCAACAGTACAAAGCAGATCTTGGAGGGTTTCCTTCCTATGTGTTGCTCTCCCTCCCTATTTTTGATGGAGGGAAAAGGCATACCAGAAAATAATGGTGACTCTGTAGATACAAAGAAATGTAATTTGATATGCGAACATTTCAGAAGACATCCCGACTCAAGGACTCTCCTGGGTGTTAATCACAGGAGCCTAAAGGGACCTCTTAGGGTATAGGTGAGCATGAGGAGATGAAATGGGACTGTTCATACTGTTTATCATACCTGTGGAGATGAGGTACCTTTAAAGAAATGAGTCCATCATATCTCCTTTGTTTTCCACTACTCATTCAGTCATATATACTCTATAATAGACAATTTCCTCTTTATAATAAGTAATTTCCTATTAGCCATTTTTGATATTTAAATGGTGTTCATCTCCTAGACTAATGACATTTGGTAGTTTCATGATACAAAATACATGTAAGTCTATGTAGGATTCCATACTCATTAGAGAGAGGTCTTTCCTTCTCTCTCTCTCTCTTCCTCTCTCTCTCTCTCTCTCTCTCTCTCCTCTCTCTCTCTCTCTCTCTCTCTCTCTCTCTCTCTCTCTCTCTCTTTCAGACACACACACAAACAGACACAACCTAGATTATCATTTGACCCAATATGCTTTAGCTTGCATGAGTCCAATAAACTATTTTATTATGTAAAGGTATAAATAGTGAGGTCATGTGACATGTTAACTAATGAATAAGAAATATCTGGATTTGTCATCTCATTTTTGGCAACCCTGAGACTATAATTTGTAGAAGAGTAGCTTATCTGTTTTGGAAGAGGAAGTTTCCTCACCAGAAAGTCCTTACTCCAATTATTGCAGGTCTAAACCTCTAAAAAAGATGAAAAATGTACTTACTCCTAGATTTATAAAAATTGTTTCTTTCTCAATATCTCCTTTCTTTTGATGTATTGATCAGTTATACTGTTTTCCGCTCTTCTTTTTCTTTCAAAATTTTTTTAAAATTGTTTTTGTCCCATGACTCTCTAGAAGAAGAAGGAGAATACTATGGGAATTCTGGGGATGTGAAAAACAGAAGCTATCAGTAAAAACTTATTTTTAAAAATATTTCTTTTACATCAATGTACATTAGACAGCCACTTATTTAGAAATGAAAGTTACAAATTTATTTGTATATATACATACACATATGTATATACACAAATATATTTCTCTAAAGTAATATGCAATCATCAAGGCAGATAATATTAAGAACTGATTCAAATTTGTTATCTACAGTGTTATTTACATGCAAGATCATTTGTATGATCTAAAATTTCTGAATCATCAAAGAAAGATTAAATTATCTTTAATATTATTTTGGTGAATAGGGAGCACACTGATTTCTCAAAAATGGTATTCTAACTCATTTTTAAAGTCATATTTTAAAGTAAAGTTTATTATTTTTAAAGGAGTTTTAGTTTCTTTAATTTGATGAATAAAATTAAGGTTCTTGTTGAATTCTAGAAATTCTAGAGATGTGCATCTTACAAATAAAAAAAATTCCCAGGTGTCACAATTTAACAAAAGATTCTACATATACACATTTCAACGACAAATGTATTTTATCGTAATTCTTGGAAATTTTTGGTAATCTCCATAGGGCAGAGCCACCAAACAGCTAACTGAATGTTCAATCAGAAAATCATTACCTTTTAGAAGTGAAATATCAAGTCATATCATCCAGATGCCTCATTTTAAGAAACACTTCCATGAAAAGGTTAAATTCTTTAGCAAATTTTCACACTTACTTTTTGTCAGATTTCCAGAGTACACCTTTCTCCAGCCTTTTAGAATACTTGAGTTCAAATCCAGTCTCTAACACTTATGAGCTGTGTGACCCTGGGTAAGTCACTTAATGGAAGTTTAGAATCTGCCTCAATACCTTACCTGTAAAACGGACAGAATAAAAGCACCTATCTCCTAAGCTTGTGAGGATCCAATGAGGTAATATTTGTAAATGCCTGTCACAGAGTAGATACTTCATAAATGCTTATTCTCTCTCGTTTTTACATTTCTATTTTGCTGCCTATATCCTTAAGTCTTACCCTATTAAGTTTTATAACAGGAAAGATGATTTCACATTACTTACAATTCTAGCCCCACCTTTTTCTCTCTGTTTCTGGTGTGTGTTCCTTGTTTGATGTTGAAATTCATATATGGTTATAGCCACATCTGTTGAAACACCCATTTACATGCCCAGAATAGACTGTATCCAGGCATGCAGATGGTGCACTAAATTAAAAACAACTTGGGCTTATGATGTATGTTTTTGATAAAGTCTCCCCTTCCCCCAGCCCCCAGCCCACACGCAGGGCTCTTCAGGAGGATGGGAGGAAGATTTGTAACCTTTGAAGACATGAGCTCATTAACTTTCATAGACCCCATGTGTGCATATCTGTCATAAAGAGAAAACCTCCTCCTCACTTTTTGAACTTCCATTTTTAAAGGTGAAAGAAATTATCATTTGTCCATACAAATGGAAACTAGGTTTTGGTTTGTGCATGATCTTTAACTAGCTCTTTTAGTATATTCAAAATACTAGCTAGATAGTGGATGCATCCATGACATTGTTCTATATCCTTGTTGCCACAATGAAAAGTAGTTCCTCTTGGCATGGATGACACATCCTTAAGTTGTGAAAGGTCCTGGACGATAGGAATTCCTCATAAGTGATGAAATCATTCCACCAGTTTAATACCGTGTTGATTATAATAGAGCAGTCACAGCTAGTTCATCCACATGATTGACATGCATCCTTGAGGTATGGTATTAAAAGACCACAGACTAGAGCAGGGGTGGAGAACCTGTGGCCTTGAGGCCACATGTGGTCCTCGGATGTAGCCTTTAGATAGAGTCCAAGTTTTACAGAACAAATCTTTTATTAAGGAGATTTGTTCTGTGAAGTTTGGATTCAGTCAAAGGGCTGCACTTGAGGCCCTAAAGAGCCACATGTATCCTTGAAGCCGCAGGTTCCCCACCCCTGGACTAGTAAAAGAGCAAGAGATGATCAATGGATTCCAGTATTCTCAACAAAAGTCCACTCTGAGGTCCCTCTATTGAACTATTCATCCTCATGGATGGCTGCAGGAAGAGGAAATTACTGAACAGTGTGGTAATTCTAGGCCAAGTTAGGAGCTACAGGAACATGAGATAGCAGCTGTGGTAGAGGGACTCAAGAGTTCCAGGGAAAATAAAAAGATGGACACATGGATCCAGCCCTAGAGGCAAGAGAACCTGAGAATCCAGCCTCAGACATTTACAAGCTGTGTGATCTTGGGAAAGTCACTTAACCCTGATTGCCTCAAAAAAAATGGTATTTGGATCAATCATTCAATCAATCAGGCAACATGCCAGGAGTTGGCTGTCAGGCTCTGTATTCAGTGATAGGATACAAATACCAAAAAAAAAAGTGAAACTGTTTTACATTCTATTGGTGGAGATAATACATACATGCTGTATATAGGCATACATAAAATAGGTGATTTGATGGGAGGGTGCTAGCATCCAGGAAGCTAAGGAAAGGCTTTGTGGAGTAAAGAGTGAATCCTTTAAGACTCTGATGGGGGACAAGGCTCTGGCATACTAGAGAAGATGATTTGATTTGTCAGAGTCATTCAGAATCACTGGAAGAAAACTGCAGTTGGTCCTTGCCTGATGACTCTGGGATGACACTGTATGGTGACCTACCACAGAGAGCAGCCTGTCAAGAAGCCCAGGTATTTGGAAATCAACTCATTTTTTCCAATTCCCAAATAAAGAGGGGGACTGTCTTTTTCAACCAAGGAAAAGTCAGAAATCTTCTTGAAAAGAATGCTGCCCCATTTTTACAATTATCCAGCATGGATAGGACTATATTTAAAACAGATCACAAGGGACAAGTCAAGAAAATTCTAGAATTCGGGGAAGACTCAACTGAGTGGAACTTGAGCAAAGTCTTTGTATGGGATAAAAGACCCTCACTCAAAATTTTAAATAAACAAAGAGACTTCTAGATAAGAACAGAGAATGATTTGTTACAATTCTCGCGAGAAAGGGGCATCCCTCCCCAGGATGGGGCTAATCTGATGGAAGGAGGCAACTTACAGAAATTGAAGCACAATCTCATACTCTAACACTGAGAATCCCACCTCCCCACTATCCCACCTCTCCATTGGCTAGGAGGAGGCTTACAATCTAAGCACGAAAAACTAGACAAACCCGGGGAAACTTTCACCTGTCCCAACACAATTACCTAATTTAAAACCTAGCAACTGCTGATGTGGCTTTCCTATAAGGAGGGGAGGGGGAGAAGGGGAAGCTGGACTATCACAAAGAAAGAAGGGGGTGGGGTCAACTGACTGTCCACAGGCCCTGGATAGCTGAAACTCAAGTATCCAGGAAGAGAGGTCTTATAGAAAAGAAATTTTATCTAGAAAGTGCAATATTCCCCATATTTTTTAATTGTGAAAAGTCTTTGCAATCTCCTCATCTCACTCAGTCTTAAAAGAGATTAGGAGCAGCTTCCAGGTAGAGGAGATAGCCAGTACAAAAGGAACGTAAGAAGGCCAAGTGACTGTATTATTGGGACCATGAAAGGAGACAAAGTGCTATGAGCCCAATAAGATAGTCTGAGCCTAGATAGCTTAAGGCTTTGAATGCCCAAACAAGGAATTTATATTTTATCCTACAGACAATAAGAAATTAATGAGATTTAGTAAAAGGAAGGAGTGATGTGGTCACTTGTGCTAGGTGACATGGTCAGACCCATGTTGGGAAAATCACTATGGCAGCCATGTGGAGGACGGATTGGAATGAGGCAGGGAGATCCAAAAGGACGTTAGTACAGCAGTTCATCTGAGAAGAGATGAGGGCCCAAACTAAACATATGTTTATGGAAAAACACTAGGGTTAACTTACATTAGAGATGCTTTATCTATTAAAAATATTATTTTGCAACTGATTGGCTAGATAGTGTGACTCAGTGAGAAGCTGAAGGTAACACAGAGGTTATGTGCGTGGGTGACTGAGAGGGACGATGGTGCCCTCTACATTAATACAGCAGGAAGGTCATAAGAGGGGAAGGCATTGGCAGAAAGGTGATATTTTGAACATGTTGAGTGTAAGGTGCCTGTGGGACTTTCAGTTTGAAAATATCCAATTAGCAGTTGACATGGAACTCAGGATAGAGAGAGAAAGGCTGGATAGGTGGATGGGGAAGTGACATTCATAGAGATGATAATTAAATTTTTGCTGGAGTTAGCCTGGCATCGGTTTTTTTGTTTGTTTTTTTTTAGCTTTAAACATTTTGGAAAACTGTTTCCCTGAATGCACATAAACCTTGCCCATAATATATTTAAAAACTCTAGCATATGTTTTAATGATGGTGCAATCCCTGTGTCAGAGACACCTGGGGCATAATGGGGAAAGTTACTTTAAAAGTATTTCACTCACACCCGGAAATCTGGGGAAAACAACTTACTGAACCAGGTAGCTTCTTCCTCTTGATCAGCATGTAAAGAGAAGTAATCAAAATCTTCTGTTTTATCAAAAATAGAGAAAAATCAGAGATGACAACAATCTAATATCCCACCTACAAGATGCTGAAAATTATCTTAATCTACAGTTCCTGAAGTCAAGAAGGTTTTATTTTTAAAGAGATTTAGTTTGTTGTTAGATGCTGGCAAAACATTGATTTACAAGTGCCTCAAAGTCCTCTCCCCATCCCTCCCTTTACCCCATCCTTCTTCCCTTACATTACGGGCAGCAGTACCAGTCAGGTATAGTCACAAGTTCTAATTCTTTCCTACTCTAAAGTAGCTCAGTGACCTTGGGTCAGTCACTTAAATTTTTCTGTGCGCTTGGTTCCTTGTGTATAAGATAATGGATGAGCTATATGGTTTCTAAAATCTATGATTCTCTTTTTGCTAAAAACAAAAAAAGGTACATAGTAACGTAATATTAAAAAATTATGGCAAGTTTCTTGGATGAAGGAAGGAAGGAAGGGAAAGGAGGGAGTTTAAATGACTTGCCCAGGGTCACACAGCAACTAAGTATCAGGGGCCAGATTTGAATTTAGGTCTTCTCAACTTCTCAACTCACAAGGCTCTATCTACTGTACCACCCAGCTGTCTTAGCAACTACATTGTTGGACTAGGACTTGGATGAAACTCCAAAACCTGATGGTGTGGACAGGGCCTTCCTGGTCCTGTGAACAGTGTTCCAGACTAGATTCCTCCCTGAAGGACTGTGAAGTTTCTCCATCTGGGCTCTGCCTCCCTCTGAGACCACCCCTTGAAGGAGGTTCTCCTGGCAGACTTTCCCTCCTCCCCACCCACTCACCCCCACTCCAGTGCTCAGCCAACCACAGGCCTCAGGAATTGTTTGAGCTGAATTCTGTCCAGGGCTGCTCTCCTGTAGCTGGACTCTGGCCAGTGGCACCTTGCTGGACCCCACCTGGAATGCCCTGAGACTCTCCCTGCTAGACCAGATCTGGACTGGACCAGCTAGGAGCTGATTCAGGCTAGCAGAGTTGCCCCAAACCTACCCAGAATTCTCCTAGTCTGCTCCCACTAGAACTGAGTCCAGGAAGCCGGCCAAGAGTTTGGGGAAGGCTCGGACAGGGCTTGAGCTGTTTGAATCCAGCGAGGAATTCCACAGAGGACTCATCCTAAGTGCCCCAAAGTCACTTTGCCTGGCTCAGCTCTTGAGGTCACAAGCTTGGGGAAGGCTCAGACTGGACCAGGGCTTGGGCAGAGAATGCGTTTATGAAGCATCTGCCTTACAAATATTATCCAATTTGAACCTTACAACAACCCTGTGAGGTTGGTGCTATTAAGATCCCCATTTTATAAGTTGAGGAAACTGAAGCAAATGGAGTTTAAATGACTTGCCCAGGGCCATACTTCTAGTGTCTGAGGTTGGATTTGAACTAAAGTCTTTCTGAACTCCAGGCTCAACACTGTACCATCAAGCTTCCTACTAACCACAATCTCATAAGCTCCCACAAATGTGTTTAGCTACAACAGTCAGTTCTTATTCAGTCATTTTAGTCATATCCAACTCTTTGTGAGACTATTTGGTGTTTTCTTGGAAAGGATACCGGAGTGGTTTGCCATTTCCTTCTTCAGCTCATTTTACAAATGAGGAAACTGAGGTAAACAGAGTTAAGTGACTCACCAGTGTCACAAGTGTCTGAGAATAGATTTGAACTCAAGTCTCTTGGACTCCTGGCCCAGCACTCTATCCACTGTGGCACCAAGCTGTAAGTAGGTACTTACTAAATGTTTACTGTCTAATGATTAACTAGGTCCTTAGTGAATACCTGTTGACTGGACTCAGATGTTTGTAATCACTCTTCTCTATAATATGAGTAGAGAAAATGTTGACCTGAATGACACTTAAAACATTTAATTACTATGTATCCTCAGAAAAATGGCCATTTTTTCTTAATCCTAAAACAGGAAAGAAAGGCTACTTAAAGTAGTGAGTAATGAAAGATATAGGTTTCTTTCTTTCTTTCCTTTTGGGGAGAGGTGATCAGAGTTAAGTGACTTGCCCAGGGTCACACAGCTAGTTAGTGTCTGAGGCTTATATTTGAGCTCAGGTCCTGATGCTCTGTCCTCTGTGCCAACTAGCTCAGTTTCTTTTTAAGTGATCTTGAGCAAGTCACTTGTCCTAGATGATGGGCAGGGATTTGCATATTAGGAATTCCATATATACAGAAAATCACGAATATGTCAAAAAAGCAGGGGGGAGGGAGAGATAAAACCTCTAATTTAGGTGGAGATGATGTGACAACAGTCAAGAAACTGAAATTAAAACAACATTTCCAGTGGAGTTTCAACTCCCCACCCGGGCCATTCTTTCTCCATCTCTGAAGAGGAAATCAAAGCTGTCAATTTTACTTTACCTGACAGGGTAGAAAATTTAGTAGCGGGAGAATATAAGGACACAAATCCATTCTGTTTGGTCCACAGTGTCCTTGCTTTTTCTACCAGTCAGTAATAATCAACCACTTAGCTTTTAATATGAAGCAGACTCAGAGATGTTAAAATATTATGGCAGGGTGGAAAGGGGTAGTAAAATGTGGAACTTCACAGGTTGTATGTCATTAAGTCCAACCCTGAGTGGTTTAACAACATTTTTATAATTTTTAAAAATAAATTATTTCTGTCCTACCAACTTTATCTGAAAATGGAAAATGCAAGAAGACTGTGTTTCAAAATGAAAGGTTAGAAAAATAAAGGAAGTAAAGCAAAAACTAAAAGTTTGCTAGTTTGCAGTTTATTTTTTAAACCTTTGAAGTTCTTGGTTCTGGCTGATATACTCCATCTGTAAATAAGTGAAATGGAAAAAAAAAGTTTAAATGTTGAGAAATTGAAAGACACTCATTTTTAAAATTTTGCATCACACCATGACTTTCATATTTAGGACTGATAGGTTTTGAATAGACTTTGAAGGTAAAATGTCATTTTCTTGGATAATTCTCACAATGGAAAAATATATAGAAAATATGGCAAACAAACCCATGTAAATTAAGTTACATAAACTTCCAATATTAAAAATGTATGGAAAATACAGCAAACAAATCCATGTATGTTGTTACATAAACATCAATATTCTCTTCCCCTAAGTATTAAAATATAGTTGGGTTTAATGAAAGACAGCACTGTCATTGGTAAAAATAACTGTAGTAGACAGATTGGTAGACCAGTGTATTAGTGTTGAATCTGAAGTCAGGAAGACCTGAACGCACTAGGTGTGTGACTTTGGGCAAGTTACTTAACCCTCCATTTCAATGTCCTCATCTGTAAAATGATCATATGCCTCACAGGGTTGTTGTGAGGATAAAATGAGATAATCATTTTAAAGCACTGTATAAACCATAAAGCACTATAAAAATCCATTAAAGATTTGTCACCCACCTCTCTTAGCAGGTTGTAAACATATTAGACACCTGTAAAATACTATTTGTCTGGTATCATTTGGTTATTCATTCTCTTAACAAGAATTCATGAGATGCATAGAGCAGTAGGTGGTGAGGGAGCCAGAGACTTTAAGTAAAATCTTGCCATATAGAATTTACTCTCTTGTAGGAAGAAAAGACAAATCATTGGTAACTATAATGTAAAATATATAATAAGTGCATTAGAGAGTTGCAAAACTAAGTGATATGTGAGAAGGTGGTCACTGGTGAGGGGATCAGAGAAGTCTTCATGGAGGAGGAGGCATTGGAGCTGGGTTTGAAAAATGGGAAAGTATTCAACAAGTAAGGAAGGGGAGAAGTATTGAAGGCAAAAGTGAATGAACACACAAGCTGGTTTTTATTTGTACATGAAACATTTTGGAGTGGAAGGAAGAATGAAATGTGTCTCAATTTAGTTGTAATTTAGTGTGTAAAGCAAGAAGATATGAAATAAAGGGAAGCACCAATTCATGTCTGGTCTCACATATCAGAAAAATGACTTTAAACTTTAGAAGGCAAAAGGGAGACACTGAAGATTGTTGAGCACGAGTTACACAACCAGACTCAATCAAGCAACAGGAGATTGTTAATCACCTACTATATTCAGGGTCAAGTCCTGGGGATACAAAGGCAAAAATAGAACAGTCCTTGTCCTCAAGGAGTTTGTACTCTAACAGAGGAGAGAATAAGTGCGTATTTTATATACAAGGTAGATGAATAATATATAATGGATAGTTGACAAAGAGGCAGACAAATAGATAGACAAAGAGATACCAAGCTCTGTGCTAATAGTAGGGATAAAAAATAAAGAAATCAAGATAATCCCTGCCCACTCTCAACCTGCATTTCATTTTATTTTTAATTTATGGAATAAAACAAGCATGTCTATAGCATAGTATAATAATAAAAAAAAAAGATTGCACATGAAGGAGCAAATCTATTATATACGACTTACTGTTCTTTTAAAATACAAAGTTATCATGTAACTTTTTTCCCTGTTTTTCCTTCTCCCCACCCAAGATGGCTATCAGTAGACCCAAATGTATGTATATATTTGCACGCACATATACATATGTATATATGTGTGTATATGTAAAATCATCTTCTACATCCATAAGTTCTTTCTCCGAATTCAGATCCTTCATGTTCCCTATGTAATTAATTTGGGTATATATACTGGTCAAAATGACTTAGTGGCTCAAAGTTATTCTTAAAACAGTATTGCTGTTACTATATACAATGTTTTCTTGGTTCTTTTGATTTCCCTCTCAATATTTTATACATTTAATGCAAGAAGAAAGCACATAACAGGGAACTGGAAACTGGCAGCTACTTTCTTGGAGGCAAGTCTGATAAGAAGCTGGAACATTCTGGACAGTGGGTGAGATGGGAGTGAAGTGAGTACAGCCGGGAATCCCTACAGAATGGCAACCCTGCCCAGGGACTCTCAAGGGGATATAAGGTGACCCTAGAGAAGAAAGTGTTAACCCTTGTGAAGATAAGGGCACCAGGAAAGGCCTCCTGCAAAAGACAGTGCTTGAGCAAGTAGCTTCTGGATTATATAAGCTCCTCAAGGGTAGGGAATGTCTTTGGCCCTTTTTGCAACCTCAGTGCTTAGTGCAGTGTCTGGTACATGGTAAGTGATCAATAAATGTTTACTAACTGATTGATTTGAGTATTGAAAAAAACATAGGGACTTCAAGCAACAGACATGAGGAGGAAAAGAATTCCTAACATGGAAACCGTCAACTCAAAGTCATCAAGATAGGAGATGGAGCATGATTTGCAAGAACAGAAAGTTGGCCAATGGGCTGCAGTTGTACAATATGTGGAGGAGAGTAATGGGTAAGAATATCAGAGAGATAGGAACTGGAACCAATGACCTCTGAAGCTCCTTCTTGAAGCTTACATCTTTGGTGGATCCCACAGAATCAGACAGTGTTGGTTGCAGCACAAGACCCCTGCTCAGCTTTACACAGATGGCCCCAGTAGAACCGTTGGTGACCCATAGCACCTGGAGCAACGACACAAAACAAAAGGTGTGACCTTTCAAATATCACCAGCAAGGGCTCATCAATCCCATCTGTCAGTATTTTCAGGACCTGATACAGTTCATCTGGACCAGGTGACTTGAACTCATTCACGACAGCTCATTGTTTTTTTATGGTCTCTTAAAATATGTCCAGGTTCAAGACAATTCTCCTTTACTGAGAAAAAAAATAATAATTGAGTAAATATGGCTATTCTGTTACCAATTATCCCATCTGCCCCAAGCAATGATACTGTCCCTTTTTTTGATTCTCATTTTTCTTTGAGCTTAGCAAAAAACAAAATTAAATGAAAAAACTTTTTGTCATCTTTTAACTTTTCTCTACCCAACTCAAGCTCATTCTGAGCTTTAGCGCTGTTTATAGAATTATTCTATACTCCTCTTTTCCTTTACCTGACTTTTTTTCATATTCTACATATTCTTTTTTAAAATCCAAGTTGGTTGATGAGTTTTCTGTGCTTTTACATCAGTCTTTTCAAACAAATCCCTTTCTTCTGTCTTTCCTCTAAGGCCTTTGCAATATGGTTTTCCAGGATCTACGGTACCTATCACAGCAGTCTCCCATATTTCCTCTCCTTTATTTCAAACTCCAGTGATCATCGTGCCTCCAAGGTTTCCGTCATTTCCATCCCAGCAATCAATCCAGATAGTTAGAATGAGATCCAGAATTGAATTTTTTCTTTGTTCCTTCCTTAATCTGTTGAAGGATGAAATTATTACTTTAAAAAAAGTTATTAGCTGTTTTGCTTTCAGCAAAGAGAGTTTTGGTGAATGTGTAGATAATTGAAGTCCTTCCCCCATATCTCTCCCCACCCTTAGTAGCATATATGCCTCTGTGTTTGGCTTATGAGCTATTTCCCAAACTATCTCTCCCCTCTTTCTGTGCAGGTGTTCTATAGTATATTCTAATAACAAAATCACTTCTCTTTCTCCCTTTTCAGTCTTCATCCAAATAACCTCTGCTATATATATATATGCAGGAGAGAGAAACCAAAGATCAAGATTCTTCATCTAGTTTTTCTCTTTCATTGCATTGTTCGATGATTAGTCCATATTCATTATTCATACAACAAAGAAGACTTAGAGAACCATCAAGAAATTATGTAGCAAAAAATACCCAGTTGATAAATCTCAGGTCATAGACCCCTTCTGTGCTGTCTATACAAGAAGAATGGCTGCTTTGAGCAAGAGGGTGGTCATGACAGCTTTTGGAGAAAGTAGGAAAACAATAAAAAATATTTGTTTCAGCGAAGAAACATTATCTGAAGAATTCTGGGAATTCCAGGAAGGTCCAGTCCTTATGATAAAATTTTCTTTGTCCTCTTTCCATCTCCTTCCAGTCCCTTTCTGTCTCAGCCTTGTCCATCTGTCTCTTTTCCAGTAGCCCCAGTCCTGAGAATCCAACTCCCCCTTCTCTGTCCCTTTATTGATGCATCTGTGTATACTGGAGTCCAAAGCACACTTAAACAAATGGTTTGCCAAGTCAAACTTCTTTGCCATTAAAACAGTACTGTTTACAACAAAATTAGCTTTTTGGTTGCCCAGAAAAACAACTTGACTTTTTATCTACCTCAAATGGTAGTGTTATATAATGATTAAGAAAATAGCATCTAGGGGAGAAAGGTGTTTCATAATAATTAGAAAAAAGAGCAACGACTCCCTTGATTTCCACATCCAAATATATCCTTGTCTCATTTGATGCTGTTTAGTGGTGAGCACTGGACTGGAAGTCAGAAGGTTGGATTCAGGAACAGGCTCTGTGATTAAAAAGCTGTGTAAATTGCGGAAAGTTACTTCAGTCTTCTGGGTCTTTTTCCTCATCTACAAAACTAGGAAATCAGCTCTCTTGAGGTTCCCCCTAACTTTAAAATTTGATGTTAAATTGAAATATACTCATTCAACCTTATAGCCACAGTTAACTTCTGAAATCAGTAAAATGTTTATAGCTTGGGGATGAAAACACAAAACATAGCATTTCTTTTACAAGAGAGTTTGATGGATTTCAAGTATTAACTTTCATCCTGTGGAGAACACGTTCCTAAGGGAAAATTTTTAAGACTTGCGAAAGTGAAGATAGATAATACAATATTTATGCAGAATGCTTTTTTTCTACAAGTACATTGATAAGCCAAAGTACATAATGCATTTACATTTTATTTGGCTCTTTTATTTCTTTATACTTCGATCTAGCTGTTTGAAAATTTAACAACTGACTTAAAATTCCAAATGTATGGACATAAACTGTTTTGTTTTTAAGAAGGCAAGCTCCTTGAAGACAAGCACTCTTTCATTTCTATCTCTATATCCACAGAACCTAGCAGAATGTCTGGCGTATATTTAAATAAATGCGTCACGTCACTGGTTTCGTTTAAGAAAAAGAACTTCAACTATACCCAATTTGTAGAATTTGACTTTTTTCTGCCAAGTATATGGTATGCGCCACCTTAAAACAGCACTAATGCTGTTCAATAAAATTAGAAAAAAAGAACTGTCTGGTGGTAATAGCTACATGAAAAGAATCTTTTCTAAAAGCCAATAAATGAGGTGGTAAGAAGCTCAGATGACTGCACTGCAGGGAAACTTTTAGGAAGAAAAAATGCTTTAAAAACATTATTATATGGGTATCATACTGCTTTCCTTCTCAATGGGTGGAGGAGGGGCTGGGGAAAGGAAAGAATAGGGAACTCACAAATTTTTAAAATGAATGTTTAAAAACAAAATGAAATAACCATACTTCAAAAAGCCATATATTTGAATTGTAAAAACAATGACAGAGTAATTCACCAGTGAATCTACCTCTGCATCAAGAGGTCTAGAGAAAAGGAAATTCAAATGTTAATTTTTGAATTCTTTTTGTTGGGGGCTGGGGTGAGGAGGAATCTAGCATTTCGGTTCCACAGCATGACCGCCTGTGTTCCTTCATTTGCTTTGCTAGATGCACGCCTTCCCACAACACCTGTGTTTACATTGAGGCCTTGGCAGTGCATGGCCTCAGCAATCCTTCAGTCACAGCTTTCAATTTGCTTTCAGCCAGGGCAAGAAATGCTGGCCCTGCACTTTCACTAGCAGGCCCTGTTAGAATGTTGATTTAGGAGTCCTCAGCTTGGAATTTAATATAAATCACCTAGTTGGAACCTAATTCCCATTTTAGAAGGTTGCACAGACATTCCCTTAAGTCCCAAACTGGAATTGATTATGTCTTAGAAATACTGCTGAACTTTAAATATATGTGTGTGTGTGTGTGTGTGTGTGTGTGTGTGTGTATGTGTGTGTGTTCATTCATTGTTTTCTTTTAGGCCTGTGAGTCACTTTGTTTCCCCAATTTTTAGCTATTGAAAAATTAGGATAGTAGTCTAAAAATGACCTTGTTATCTAATAAGACCAGAGTATCAGAGCTACAAGTGAACTGAGAGATGATCTACTCCAGTCTCCTTATTTTGCAGATGGGAAAACCAAAGCACAAGGGCCAAAGTGATTGGCCCAGGTATTCAGTAGTTAGGGGTGGGATTAATATTTAGGATTCCTGACTCTCAATCCAATTCTTTTTCCCACGAAACTATGGAGCTCTCAAAAGTATTAGGGAAGTGAGAGTTTTTGAGTTCCTTAGGGTCCAAGAGGGCTAAGATTAAGGTAGGGAATTTACAAAAACACTGTCCCAAATTAAATTTAGGGATGTGATTTTATCAATTAAAATTTTCACCTAATTAGCATTTTTCAGACCATCAGCCTTTGTCAGAACCTTGATAGATGGGCAGTGACAGTGAAGTAATTAAATAATGAACTGCTTGAGGATATCTAGTGCATTGTTGATAACTGTTGCATACTGTAGAATGAGATGAGGAAATGAATCTTTGCATCTTATTTTAATGGGCATGATTCTAGATGAAATTGGAGGAGAAAGAATAATAGCTTTTATTTATAGACTATTTTATTTTATATAGACTTATTTTATTTATTAGACTATTTACTCTTTTAAAAATGGTTCAAAGTTGAATATAAAAATTTACCAAGTTTTTTTAAGTTCCTTCAACGACATGAATATGATGCTGGTAGCAGAAACAGGAGCCTAGCTCAGGGACATGTCTGAAAAGTCTCTTTTTTCCTTCCACCAATCCAGTGGCGTTGGCTATCTTGTCACCACTCTTACTTGATATTCTATCTCTTGACTTGACAATTTCCACCGGCTGGCTCTCACGCCCAGAATGCCCTCTCTCGTTGCCTCCTAGCTTCCCTGACTCAAAGTCTCAGCTAAAGTTCAACCTTCATCAAGACCCTTTCCTAATTGTCTTTAATCTTAGAGTCGTTCCTCTGAGATGGTCCCCAAGTTATCCTTTATATTTGTACATGGTTTTCTTCCCCATTAGACAGCGATCTCCTTGACAGCAGATGATTTTTTGCCTTTCTTTTCCTGGTACAAGTAGGTACTTCATAAATGCTAGATGATTGGCTAAGTTTAATGATCACTGAGGGTTGATGTGTTTTTTTTTTCTTTCCTTCCATCATACTTCAAAGAATCCATTTACTGGCAGGTTATCTCAGCCTGTCACATTTTGTCAATAGTTACTCATAAAAATTTTCATAAGGATTTTGTCTGATTACATTAGGAAGGAAAACACTTGGTTAAAAAAAAATTCTAGAATTGTTCCCCTAGTTTTCAAACCACCAAAAAGAGACTGACCAAAATCTATTAAAATATTCTCATTTTCTTTACTTTCATTTTTGTCATTTCTTCTGTCTCATATCAATAACATTTTCCTGAAAGGAAGTAACATTTTGAATATTGGGAAGGTTTGAAATATATTTTTGAATTATAACATAATATACATAAAATATTCATGTACACATTTTATCTATTGTATCTATTATAATATTCAAGCACATATTTTATCTATCATCATTATCTATCTAATCTATCACTTATAGGTCATGTTTAAATTACAATTCAACTGAGGAACTGATAATGGCCAAACCTTTTTTATAAAACAATGCCTATGCCTTCAAAAAGGAAATGAGAAAAAGTACTTAGTAATTACAATAACCTATGAAAATTTTCTCTCATGGAGATATTCCAGAGCCATTATTTTCAGCCCAGTTTCTACCAGAAAGATACTGGGGTTTTAAATGACACTCCCAGTACTAGGTTAATGAAAGAAATTGCCTTGTGTGCCTTGTTTCTAAATGGTGTGTTTGTCCTTCATTCTCAGAGGACCATGACATCAAGATGATGGCATGACTTGCAGTTGACTTTGATTTGAGTGAGGGAGGGCTGTGCAAGGTCACCAGCCTCACTTTCTCCTCCTGAGCCATCTGGGTCCAGTGGCCTGATATTCATCAGGACAACTGGAGATAGCCCAGGATGCGATGGGAGACCCTGGCCCTCTCAGGGTAAGGGCTTATCACATTCTCACTCTGAGTGAGATACACCCATTCAATGAATGGCCTTCTTTAAGTAGTTACTCAAGAGATGGCCCCTTTAACGAAAATGGTAACAACAATAAAACCCATCAAACTGGGAGGGGAAGACCCTCGGGGTTCCTGGGTAAAAGAGAAACAATTACTATTTAGCAATTACAGATGTATTTTAGCTTATGTTAACCATAAGTTTTACTATAGTCTATATATTTTGACAAGCTATTAGTACATGGTCTGCTTCAAAAGAAATGAATGGTTGAAAACTTCTTAGAAAACTCTAATACATATTTACACAGTGCAACAAAAAGTTGGGGAAAAGAAACAAAATGGAGATCCACAAGTCCATGTTGGGTTAGCTATGTTTTTATTTTTTTAAAGGACTAGAATTATGGACTGAAGACTGTGGTGGCAAACTTAATAGGTCATTCCAGACTGGCAGAAATTGTTAGTATTTTGAAGAATAAGAACCCATTCAAATATATTTACTATATTATAAATATATTGCTATATTTTGCTCAGAAGGCTACAGATGCAAAATGTACAAATGTTTAAAAAAGGTCAGGCTACATTGTGGGATGATAATAGATAAGGTTCACATTTTTCTTCCAAATTGCTCAGCATCTCATAAGAATTATATCCAGCTGTGTTTTAAGGTTTTGGAATGGTATTAGATTTTTGGAATGCCCTGACCATTCTAACCCGTAGTCTCAGAATTCAAAGCCTGTGTTCAAGACTCTTCATCTGATTTTTCCAGTGTTAGAGATGACACTTCAAGAAAGAGGCCAAAGTTTTCAAGAGAAGAATGAGAACCAGAAGGGTGTATGCATGTTTATAAAGCATGATCTATGAGGAAAAGTGAAAAGAGCTAGAAAGGATTAATGACCAGTGGAAGAAATAGAAAAAATATATTTTGTCCATTATATCATAAGGAATTTGAAGATCAGTAGTTTTCTGTGTCTACTGAAGAAAGAACAAAGAATTGTGGACTTACAATGTAGAAAGATTCCGTCTAGGTGGATGCTGATACTAAATGTTAAGAAGAACAAAGAGGCTTACATAGGAGAACTATGAAATCTTTTTTGCATCCTAAAAAGACAAAAATGTATCTAGTAAAGGTTTAGAGCTATATAAGACCTTAGAGATAATTATTATAATCTCAGTTTATACATGAGGAAATGGAGCCTAGAGAGGCCAGGTGATTTTTCCAAGAGTGACATTGCTAATAAATACCTGAGACAGAATTTGAGCCCAGGTCTTTCTGACTCCAAATCCCTTTATAGCATAACATCTTCTGCAGAAAGTTGCCTAGACCAATATCACTTCACAATAGCACAGCAAATTTACAAAATTGAAGTATATTGTCACTCCACTGATTACTAAGCCAAAATTTAACTTTGCTCCTGTAGAAATAATTTTTCTCCATACCAGAATTCAATTTATCACTGTATTTTAACTCCAGGAAGCTATGTAATATGTGTAATATATTGTATTGTTGATGTATCTTTGCTTGAGATCTTTCCCACTCATTATCAGGCCCATGTGACCTGCTTAACTCATATGGAAGCCTAAGTCACTATGGTGGGAGGAGCTTGCTGAACAGGTGGAACAGAAAGAGCAGGGAGGAAGTTGGTGAGAGCAGAGGAGAGAAGACACAGGCAGGCAGACAGCTAGTATTGTGAGTGTTTGCTTGTGGAAAGGCCCCAAGGGGGAAGGCAGGACTTGAGAATGGCTTTGTCTATAGCAGTGCTAATGTGTATTGGGTTCTTGGTTACTATGATGGATTTGGCTTTCTGGTGTTGGGATTTGGTTTTCTGGAGTCTGAATAAATGGTTTTCTTCTGCTTCTATATGGAGATTCTGCTATACGTCGCAATTCAGAACTATGCCAGCATACTCATAGTCACCGTCAGTGCTGTGAATATTGCCTTGGCAATACATATATGTAATATGATGGTACTAGTTGCTGTCTTACAACAATGAGATAAGTGTCCATAATTAATCAATCAATAAACAGGTATTTATTAAGTACCTATTATGTGCTAGACAGTGCAACTAGGTGGTACATTAGATAGAATGCCAGGCTTGGAGTCAGAAAGACATGAGTTCAAATTTGGCCTCAGATACTTACTACCTGTATGACCCTGAAGAATTAACTTAACCCTGTTTACCTCATTTTCCTCATCTGTAAAATGAGCTAGAGAAGGAAATGGCAAATCATGCCAGTGTTGTTGCCAAGGAAATCCCAAATATGGTCACAAAGAGTTGGACACAAGTGAAAAAACTAAATGACAAAATGTGCGAGGCACTACAAGCAAATAGACAGAAACAAAGCAATTACCCTCAAGGGGCTTATAGTCTATCAATAAATTTCTACCCTAAGCTGTACACATTTGTGAGACATAACAAATTAAGGTTCTTTAAAAAGAAAAAACCTCTTCATTTGCTTAGTAATGAAAGAAATAGATTTAAAAGTCTATATCCATTCAAATCAGATGTTTCAAGGCTATAGGAAGGGGGAGCTACAAAATTTTAGCCCAAGAAGCAGATGTCCAACTCTGCTTTATAACTTGGGCTAGAGTTAGCCATAATCTTTTTATTATTACTAACTGAGTTGAATGTACACCTGCAACAGTTACATTAACACGTTTTGGAGAGCCTCTTGAGACCCAGCGACAATAAACTGAGAGGCGATTGTCATTAAGCAAAATCATATGTTTCTGCTTTCTACCTGTCAAGTATCTACTAATGGTCACTTCCAGGTCTCCCTTTTTATGGTTCTGCCCCAGCTGTGCCAATTTACTGTGTTCCAGAGGTTGGATTTTTTTGAAGTGATTTATCCTCTTTTTCATCTATCACCTACACAGTTAAGTATATTTTCCATTTAAATAATTCAAATGTAAAACCTTTTTCCCCTTGGTAACTATTCCAAAAGGCAATTTCTGTTGCTAAGAATTTGAAGTTGTATCTTGTAATGTGTCTAGATTTATAATGAGTTTAATATGTCTTCTTTGTTCTCCAGTTTATCTCAGCTAAATATATACCCCCTTCACTGGATTTGTTAACATAATATCCAACTATTTATATGTGTGTGTGTGTGTGTGTGATATGTGTGTGTGTGTGAGAGAAAAATAACTTTGGCAAGTTAGGGCCAGTGGGACATTTTTCTTATTTAACTCTTTAGGCAGAGAGGAAATATTGAGGTTCAATGTTTAGTACGAAATATTTCACAATTTTTAGTTACTTGTAGGTGACAAATCTTTTGTAAGCCTATGTAACAGTATTCTTGGTTCACTGATGATTTTTAAAAAGCATAAAAAATGGTGTCCATTTGTAGCTGTTAATATGCCTAATTGATTCTCATTTAGAGTGCTTGCTTATCCTTGTAAGTTATTCTAGCACAAGTGGAAGGTTCACCAGGTAAAATTATATGTCAATGTCCCTATAATAATAATAACAATAGTTAGCCTTCATATAGTATATACTCTGTGCTAGGCACTGTACTAGGAGCTTTGTATAAATATTATCTCATTTGATAACTCAAGAAACCTCTAATGTAGGTGCCATAAATGTAGACTCTGTGCTAATCTGTAGAGTATAAAGGTTGAACAGGCATGAAAATAGGTTCTTTCAAATAGAGCCAACAAGGTTAAACAAATGCCCATGAGGATATGGGTATAGGGTGCCAAAACGTAGAGCCATATTCCTTTGGCAGTGGTCTTGACTAGCAAGTGCCAATGGCCCAGGAAAGAAACAACTCTCCTGTGAATAATGAGACTCACAACTGGTGACCTTCCAACATTCCCATGAAAGAACTTAGTTCACTCCTGAAGATCAAGAATAATTTCATTTTGACCCTAATGTACATGAGATCTAGCACAGTGTCTGGCACATAGCAGGCACTTATTTGACACTTGACTGATTTGAGAAAATAGGCAAGTACATCTATACATATGATTATTTTTTTCTATTTCATTAATTGAAATTGGAATTGGGATGACAGAGCTTCAAAAATAGGTTGAAATAAATAGGAGCAGAAATGACTAGACATGTTTTAATTCACAGTGAGCCATTTTATTTACCTCCTTCTGACACACATTTTCAATTCTGTTAAAAATGTTAAATTTTTGTAAAAGATGTAATTTAATATAATTTAAAAATTAAATTTAAATTTGTCAAAAAAATCAAATTCTTGTCAAAACTTTTGTTTAAGGCAAAATTCTTAGAATCTTTATGAAAATCTAAATTATATTATGAAGGAAATTTGGAGTTGATGTGAGTACTCAGTGTCTGAATGTTATTTTATCTTTTTAGAGACAAAAGAAACTTAAAGGACAGTATGGTGTGGTGAAAAGTATGTCATACATTTAAAGATCAACTAATTTCAATATTAAACAAATTATTTAGGATAATAGACAAAGAAGGAGTCCTACCAAATTCCTTTTATGAAATAAATTATGGTACATATACCTAAACCAGGAAGAGCAAAAACAGAGAAAGAAAATTATAAACTGATTTCTTTAATATACATGGATGCAAAAATTCTAAATAAAATACTATTTAGGAGACTACTATACTGTTTTACAAAGATTATTCATTAAAATCAGCAGAATCAAAAGAACATTGTATACAGCAATATTGTTCTAAGAACAACTTTGAGCAACTAAGTCATTTTAAGTATTACAAATACCCGAATCAATTACAAAGTCCCTTGAAAGAAAAGGCTACCACTCTCCAGAGAAAGAACTGATAAAAGAGAAGTATGTATTGTATGGTTATATATACATATATATGTGTGTATACATATATATGTTTATACATATACACACATATATGTATACATATATGTGCACGTGAACATGTATGTGTCTAATGATAGTCTTCTATAGGGTGGGGTGGGGAGGGAGGAAGGAAATAAGTGCACAACAGAGAACAAAAGAAAACTTAAAAGCACAGAAAAGCAGGGTAACTTTGAAAATGATGTGCATTAGCTATTACAAAATTTAAGAAAAAGAAAACAGTGTGAAATAGGAACTTTTATTGAATCCTTTCCTAATGTTGTGCTGTGTATATGGAAATATTCTTTTTATTTTGTCTTTTTTTAAATTTAAGTTCAAAATGAATATTTTTTAAAAATATATCATATCTGGAGTCAGAAGAGCCTGGGTTTAAATTTGACTTCTGATCTCTTTTGTTTACTACCTGTATGACTTCAACAAGTCTCTTAACTTCTTAGGTCCTCAATTTCCTCATCAGTAAAACAAAGAAGTTGGTCTAGATGTCCTCTGAGTTCCTTCTAGATCAATGATCCTATGTTCCAATTGGACTCTTATCTTTACAGATGAGAAAATCTGGCCCAGATCTGTGATCCAGCCTTTCTGTATCCACTGAAAACAGACCTCTGGAGTTCAGTTCTTCTGACTCAGCCCAGGCTATTAAAATAATATTTATATATTAAAATAAAAGGCTACTAAATAATAAATTTTCTCAGATTCTCCATTTTTATTCTTTCTTTGAAAATATGGTCATAGCAGTATTTTCCCTCCAAGGATTAAGTTTTTCATGCATACAAGTTGCTTGTTTTAATTCAGAATGAAGTAGAGGGTTAATATTTAATTTAAAACATTTTGCTAAGTCAACAGTTTCCAGCAGTTTGGAAGTCAGGAATCTTTAAAGGGGCTCTAATGACAGATCTTTTGGATAAAGGGAAATCCCTGTGGTGGGATCGATTATATGAGTAAGAATTGCTATATAAAATAGGGTCATAATAAAAGAAATTGAGGAAGAATCGGCAAGACTTATAAAATGGCTCAGTAACTACACAGGTGGCAACTCTGTATGGGAATATAGAATTTAAGCCTGATTTTATGATGCACGAAATTCCTTTACCAGAAGTGTGCTCCAGATCAATGGGAAAGGGCACATTTCTAATTGGGGGAGAATCATCAGCACTGCCTGAGGTGGGGGGAAGGGGAGATGAGTTCTTTAATCAATGTCCATGAACAGGTTATTTTAAGCAGAGAAACTATTTCATGGTGAAATGCCATGGGTAGTGCCATCCTTTATCTATATGGCATCACCATTCTTTGTTTAATAAGACGACTGACAGAGTTATTGGAGGAAATACTAAAATAGCAAGTTCAATATCATAATATCAAGAATTTTCAGTAATCTAAGGAAATGAGAAAGTCTTAGTACACTGAGTTTAGCTAAAATAAAAACATGTTACATAGAAAATGAGGATGAATAAATTTCAAAAATTTGTAAATCATTATATGACTTGAAACTGATGAGAATAGTGTAGAGAAAGGAAAGCAGAGAAAATAGCATTGTATTAGGTGGGGAACTGAACTACAACTGAAAGCTATAGTGAGAACTATAGCTTTGAAATTTTCTATGAATGAGCTTCTCTCAAATGGAATTTTCCATTGCATTCAAGAGAATTTCAAACTCTTTATTGCAAATAAGGTAAGTGATGGTGGCAGCTAGGTGGTACAGAGGACAGAACTGGAGTCAGGAAGACCTAAGTTCAAATCCAGCCTCAGATACTTAATAGCTATGTGACCCTGGGCAAGTTATTTACCTGTGCTTGCCTCAGTTTCCTCAACTGTAAAATGGGGATAAGCAAAGCACCTGTCTCCTAGTGTTGTTGTAATGAGCACAATGCTAAGCATATAGTACACAATGCTTACCCCCTTCCTCCTCCTTTTCTTTTGGACATTTGTTTAGGTGTAGCATTGAACCCAAAACAAAAATTAAAAAGAGAAACCAAGTTTCCCAATGTTAAATTGATTTTTGTGACCTTATTTCCATTAATGATTTTTCTCTTTTCATTTTTAAGGTATAAAAGATAATGCACAAATTAACAGGACCATGAGTAATAAAGGTTTCATAGGAAAAGGACATGAGATTTGAAATCAAAGGACCTGGGTTCAAATGTTGACACTGCCACTTACTCCACATATGACATTGGACTCACTAATTGTGATTCTCTGATTCTTGTTTCCTTCTTTTACAAAGTAAGGGAGTTAACTTCCCTGCAAGGGTCCTTTCCAATTCTGAAGTTTGATCCTATGAAAACTAGGAAATATTTTTTTAAAAGACTTTCATTAATACTAACTCTGAAGTCAGAAAATCTGGGTTAAAATTCCTTTAACTCTTACGACCTTGGGCATGTTATTTAGGTTTACTAGACCTCAGTTTCTTTTTCTGTAAAATGAGGGGTTGAACTAACTGAGCCATGAGACACCTTCCTGTTCAATAGCAATAATTCTATGACTCATCAGTTTACAGAAATAGGCAATTTTAAATAAACAATTTTATTTCCAATTTCTCAGGATGTTTTTTATTGGCCAAGCCAGGAGTCTAACCTGAATGACAGAAGGAGGCAGGGTTGTTGTTGCTGTAACTGAGTTTACTCCTCTGAATATGAAGCAAATTAAAAAACAAAACTTGGCTAATCTTGAACATTGAATTCTTAAGTGTTCTATAAATTGTGTTAAAATATTATATTAAATTATTTTTAAAGTAACATTCCCAAATCCTTCCTTCTTCCTTGTACTCTAAACATACAGTATTTCCAATTAAAGACATAGCAACTTTTATGGGTTTGGGGATTTGGCGGCTCCCCCTCATTCCCTCTCCTGGTCCAGGGCTTCCTGGAACCTATCCAGGACTCCCTGTAGCCAAAAGACTTACCTCCCTCCCTCCTCATTCCACACCCCTTGTTTTCCTTGTTCGCCCAGGCTTTTTAACTTCTCCAAGGACTTGTAGGACATGTGAGTCTTTAACTCCACTCCTTTGGAGAAGATAGAAGGACCACCAGGACTAACCATCTGTCCTTCTAATGTCTTCCAGACCTTGTCACCTGCCCCACTTCTACGCTCTTCAGTCCCCTAGCACTGGAATCTAACCTACTTAAATAGCCTAAGCATCTCTGGGCCTTTCCATCTGTCCTGGGTGAACTTTCTTTAATGACTTGTCTCCCCCATTTAAAGTGTAAGACCCTTGAGAACCAGGACTATTCCACTTTTTTCTATCTGTATTTCCAGAACTTAGCACAGGGATTGGTATATAGTAAGTACTCACTATTTTTTCATTTATTCAATTATTTATTTGTTCATTAATCACGTTAGTATACCTAAATTAAGTTCAAGTGACTATATGCTGCAACACTAAGTGTAATATTTGTTTTCTTGTAGTATTGAGAGTCTATTGCCTCTGTAATAAAGGAGCAGTTAGGTGGTATCATAGTACATAAAGGGTTGAGGCTGTAATCAGGAAGACTCATTTTCATGAGCTCAACTCCAGCCTCAGGTACTTACTAGCTTACTAGTGACCCTAAAAAAGTCACTGAACCTTGTTAAGTTTTCTCATCTATAAGATGAGTTGGAGAAGGAAATGACAAACCACTCTAGTAACTATGCAAAGAAAACCCCAAGTGAGGTCACAGATAGACACAACAAATAGACACAGCTGAACTGTGAACTGAACAACAGTAACTTGGAATACATGAAAGCATTGTTGAAACAGAAAAGATAAGAATGTTAAAAAATAAACTTTAAAAAAGAGTAATATGTTCATGAAATAGGGACAAAGATATAAAATATTTCTATAACTTGGATTAATGGCTTATTTTCCATCAATTTGTCCTCATAATTATTGAATTATAGCTTTTACCAACCTCTTGATGAAATGTAGAAGAGATTTAAAGAAAGTAGTTTAGAGTGGGAAAAAAACATGCATTAATAAAAAAATGTGTTGATGCTCATCTTAAAATATTTTTCTGACTTGTAAATTTGTTCTTAACTTTTATTATGAGCTGTAACACATGAAGTAAAGCTCCTGTTAGAAATTGTTTGGAATATTTACCTGAGGGTACAAAAATATTAAAGGATTTATTTGCTTTGGGGCTTGTGTAATGTGGAGTACAGCCATCTGGGAGCACAGAATTTAAATTCCTGGATTATCTTCTGTTAACTGAAAGGAAATGTTTGGTGCTAAATGATCAGTTGCCACATTCTACCTGAAAGTTTTGCAACTTTCTCTCCAACAAAAAAATGAAATGACATGAAATGAGCAATTTTTATTGTTCTTCCTGTCATTATATTGGTTCTAGCTAGGTGTCCAATTAAAGGAAAAAATCTCAATAAAGCTTATGCCTTCCAACACTTAAAGCTCTCCTCAATCCACTGGCATCACCCAGAAGCCACTAATTTCTTTGTTTCTCAATGTTCTTCAGAGAAGAACTGGGATTGGATGTAACACAATCAAAAGCTAACGTCAGAAATTACCTATAAAACAAAACCACAATCTGAAAATTGTTCTCTAGGAAAATTCAAATCTAACTGTCCTCCTGACTCAGGAAATACTTGTATAACAAGATTGCAATATGAACTCAGCGTAGATCTTATCAGAATCCTGGCCAACCTACCATTAGGATAGACTTTCACTGTTAAGTTTTCATTTACCATGCGTTGATTCAATGTCTCTTAATCTTTGAAGTCTTGGATCAGTCTTCATTTGAGTTCTGCTGAGTTTTGAGGAATGCATGACATTGTGATTTGGGGAAGGTTCAGAGTGCTTGTGCCTTATTGTCAATCTGCCATTTTATCTGGATGTGTCTTTTTTGTTCTTTATCCCAAGCTGAGAAAAAGTGAGAGGATATTTTTGGTCAGAGTTTGTATAATAACTTGGGATTCTTCCTTTTTTTTTCCTCACTCTCCTCATCCTACATATCCAAACAATTGTAAAATCTCGTCAGTTCTACTTCCATAACATCTCTCGTTTTGGTCCCTTTCTTATGTCCACCAAGTACCCTTTAACTTCTCATCGAGAGGACCTAATGACCTCTTAACTAATCCTTCTGCCTCATGTCTCTCCCCTTTCCACTCCTTCCAACCCTTCTTCCACACAATCTAACCAATTTTCCTATTTCTATTCTTGAGATGTTCCTGAATGTGAGAATTTTTGAAAGTGATCATGATTTCGGGGGAACCTTGATGATATCATATATTTCCTTTCCTCTCTTGAAAGTGTTTGAAATGCTATCTTTCCTCTGTATACCCCAGCCTTTTCATAGATAAAATGAAGTTAAACCACTTATTTTCTAAGACCTCTTCCAATATTCTCCCATCCTTTGGTTATTTCGGAGATCAGTTTCATGGAAATGTAGATATATTTATGATAATTCAAATGCCACTATAAAAATCTTAATCACCAGGAAATGTCAAGTCATACCTATTATTTTGTATTTTTAGAGGTCATTTCACATTTGGCAAATATAGCAAATTGGGCAAGAAATTTGCTTTCTGGAATTTATTAAAAAATAATACATTAGTGTAAATTCTTACTGGCTGTTCTCAGGGAGCTAGAAAATGTAGAGAGAAGTCAAATGCCATGTCCTTAGTGAAACTTGTGATAATTGCATCGACATACAACGAAGCATTCTAGAAAGTGAATATTCCCTTGTGAGGGACTGATGAATTAAGAAGAACTTTGTCCAGACTTTTAATACTAAAGGAAGGGTCAAAGAGGACCTTATGTTGTGAATTTTTTCAGAAGTGTCAATAACCAGCATTTGATCCTCTTACAAAGTAATGTATGTGAAAATTTTGTATCCTCTTATTGCTTTATAATATTTCAATGTATTCGTTATAACACCTGCTTTATAGACCCTCCTCTTACATTTGTGGTTGATGGAAGAGGGGGAAAAGAGAAAAGGGCGTAAAGTCTTTTCCCTTTGCCGCCCTCTGGTATAGTTTCCAGAAAGCTCTCTGAAGCCTAGACTACTCAACTCAAAAGACTTGCTTCTTTTCTCTATGAGCCCAAGGGATGTGACTGATTCTTTCCTTCTTATTTTTTTAATTCATTTTAGCATTCTTTTGTTTTTAAATTTTGAGTCCCAATTCTCTTCCTTCCTCTCAAAAATTCCCTCACACACTGAAAAGACAAATAATATGATATTAGTGATGCATGAAAAAGCATGCAAAACATGTTTCCATTTTTGTTGTTCAGTCAGTTTCATCCAACTCTTTGTAACCCCATTCGGGGTTTTCTTGGGAAAAATACTGGAGTGGTTTGCACTTTCCTTTTCCAGGTCATTTTACATATAAGGAAACTAAAACAAACAGGGCACATAACTTGGCCAGAATCAAACAGCTAGTAAGTATCTGAGGCTGGATTTGAACTCAGGAAGATGGCTTTTCCTGACTCTAGACTACCGCTCACTTTATCCACTGAACTGGCTCCCTAAGTGCCCCATTTCCATATTAGTCATATTTTATTAACATACATACACACACACACTTAAATTTTTACTCAGAATTAATCAGTTCTCTCTCTCTGGAAGTAGATAGCAATTTTTCATCATGAGTCATTTGAAATTGTTTTAGATCACTAATCAGAGTAGCGAAATCTTTCACAGTTAATCATTAAACATTGTTACTGTGCACAATGATCTCCCAGTTCTCTCACTTTGCTTTGCATCAGTTCATATAAGTTCTCCCAGGTTTTCCTGAAAGCATCCTGCTCATCATTTCTTATAGCACAATGGTATTTCATCACAATTATATGCCACAACTTCTTGAGCCACTCCCTAATTAATGGGCATCACTTCAATTTCCAATTCTTTGCCACCCCAAAAAAGAACTGCAATAAATATTTTTGATCTCTTTGTGATATAGATCTAGTAGTGGTATTTGCTGGGTCAAAGGATATGCACAGTTTTATATCACTTTGGGCACAGTTCCAGATTTTTCTCCAGAATAGGTTGGACCAAGTCACTACTCCACCATCATTTTATTAATGTGCCTATTTTTCCCTCATCCTCTCCAGCATTTGTTGTTTCTGAGAGTTGTGAAATAGTACCCCAGAGTTGTTTTAATTCACATTTCTTTATCAATAGTGATTTAGAGAATTGTTTTTCGTATTACTATTTTGATTTCATCTTCTGAAAACTGCCTATTTATATCCTTTGACCATTTATAATTGGTAAATGACTCTTATTTTTACAAACTGGATTCAGTTCTGTACTAAATATATTTTTGTGAAATGGGACCTTTATCAGAGAAACTTGCTATAAAAATTTTTGATGTTATGTCATTATCTATGATACCTTTTAGGAAAATGTAGTTTCCTTGATTATCTCTTTTAATTGGGTCTATTTTTGGTTTTTCTTTGTCTGAGATTATGATTTCCAGCCCTGCCTTTTTTTTACTTCAACAGAAGCTTATTAGATTTTACTCTAGCTCTTTATTTTAATTCTATGTGTGTCCTTCTGTTTCAAATGTACCTGTTATAAACACCATATTATTAGATTCTGGTTTCTAACCCATTCTGCTGTTTCCATTTTATGGGTGAACTTATCCCATTCACATTCACAGTTATCACTAAAAACTATGCATTGCTCTCTATCCCATTATGTACCCTTTGTTTCTGCATTTTTGCTCTTTTTTTTTTATTTTGTCCCTCCTCAAAAGTCGATTTTAGACTATCAAATATATATCAAGAATATCAAAGGAACTAATTTTAAAATGTAAAGGAAGGAAGTTTAGCAATAACAGATCTTAAACTATATTATAAAGCAGTTATTAACAAAACTCTCTAGTACTGGCTTGGAAATAGAAAGATAGATCAATGGAATAGAGTAAACATACAATTAAAGTAGCAAATAAATATAGGGAGGATAGATTAAGAAAAGCTGTACTTAGAAACAAAATACTTTTTTTCTTTCCTTCCTCCCCTACCTGTCCCAGAGGTGGCTACCATTAGATGCAAATAGGTGTACACACATACACACACATATACATAATATACACATGTGTGTGTGTAAAATTGTGTGTATATATATATACATAAAATTGTGTGTGTGCAAAATTGTAAAAAAAATACTTCTATTTATCAGTTCTCTCTTACCTTACAGATAGCATCTGCCTTCTTTTCTCCTTTGTGGTTAATTTGGGTATTGATACTAGTCAAAATGACTTAGTCACTCAAAGTTATTCTTAAAACAATAATGTTGTTACTATCTACAATATTCTCCTGGTCCAGCTCATTTCACTCTTCCTTTTTTCATGCAAGCCATTCCATGTTTTTCCAAGATCCTCAAGCTCATCGTTTCTTACAATACAGTAGTGTCCCATTGCAACTATACAACACAATTTGTTCAGCCATCCCCTCCCCGCTGCCACCACTCAACCCTGTACCAAAATTTCTCAATGTTACTTCAGAAAATCTTGCCTTAGTTCATTCATTGTTGACTTGTCCAATTTATGTATTTAGAAAATGGTAGAGATAAGACTTGAATTAGGGTTTTCTGACCCTTGACATTCTTTGCATTTTACCATTTCTTGAAGCTTCCAAGTAACTTTTGTCATTTTTTACAATTCACAAATACCAATGTAATGTTACTCCTCTACTTAAATTTATTGTTACCTTATTGCTTGCAGTGTTTCAGTCCATCTATTGTAATACCTCATTTGTGATATTCTCCCAATTTGTACTTATGGTTGATGGAGGTGGCAGGGATGAGAATAAAGATCATGGGGTTCAGTTGGAGCCTCCTAGTCTCATTTCTGGTGTCAGGTGGAAAGACAAGCCTCCCTGGCCCTCAGCCCACACTTGGTGCAAAAGTGGCATATTCCACCTTCTCTAAGATGAGTAAGGTCTGTTGACAAGAACCTTATGTCAAACCCTAGTCAACAGTCAATGACCTAAATTAGCAAGATCTCCTGAAGCAGCATTGAAAAATACTGGAAGATATGGGCTTGGGGAGGGAAGGAGGCAAAGAAAAGCATGCACATAGAGGAACAGGTTGTAAGTAACTATCCAGTGTTTATCAGCAATACTTACAAGATGAGGAGTCATGAGGACCTGCTCATAGGGTCCTAGGACCTATTTTTTCCTGTCTTTTTTACCAAAGAAATTTCATTGAGTCAAAGAAATAAAATTAGCATTTTTGTTGGTAATGACCTTTGTTTACCACCACACAGAGTCAAAATAAGCCCAAAGGTGATACGAGAAAATAAAAAGATCAAGGACACTATTGATGAATAAAACTTTCTTAATAATGATAAACCACCATATTTAGGAAAAATTGCATTGCAAGTTGTAAATCTTAAATGCCTTGGAACTGAAGCATCCTGTTCCCCTTCCTGCCTCCCATCTCCACCCTTAAGATCCAGAAGCTAAAGGTTTACAGTACACAAACTAAGATTTTTTTTCAGGGCAGCATTTTAAATTTAGGGAGGAAAAACTGAAACATAACGGGAATGTGAAAGTGATAGTTGCTTAAAAACGTATGTAGAAGCAAATCTGGTCCTAGGACTGAACAATGACTAGCGACTGCCTTCTTCCTTATATACTGTATTTTAACTATGGAAAGAAAAACATGGACTTTATCTGGGGGAGGAGACTGATGTCTCTGGTGGGTGAAGGAGTGCTTCCCTTTCATCTCCTCATGTGACTTGCTGGAGTCAATTCCTTCAAACTCCTATTGTTAAAATTTTGGTGTGAATATTTACACCTTAGAAATTGACAAACTATAAATCTAGGCTTGAATATTGTTTACTTGTTTCATTAATATAAATAACATCATAAATTATAATGACATATTATAATTAATGTATTAATATATTATAATATTATTATAATATTATATAAACATATCATGTTAACAGCCAATTATTAAAATTAAGGAAGCCCTAGCTTTTTTTTCTCCCTGCACTATTTCCTTCTTCAATCTCTCAAGGACCAGGCTGATGGAAGATGGGATTAACATTCTCCTCATTCTGGGTGTCCCTTCTCCATCTGACTCTAAAGTCAAACTCTAGACCCATTGTCCTCCACTGAGGCTTGGATGCGGGGTATAGATTCTTCTTTTAGATTGCTCAAGATGGGGGGGTAATTTAGAAGTAAATGACAAAATCAAAAGTGATTAGAAAAAGTTCAGTCCTTCATTATAATATTCATTCTCTATCATTACTTGATACATAGCCAAAGGTGATGGCCACTATCTGGAGCACCTGCTTTTCCAGGGTCATATAAGCCACTGCCATACAGGTCTTTGGCATTTGCCACTGACCTATTTTATTAAAATGCTAGCATTATTGATAAAATGATTAATTATCCAGAAATTATATCTCTCATACTTTTGAAACATGACAATTGATTGTTTAGTCTTAAGAAAATGATTGAGAAGATATTAGTAATTCACATTAAAAATGTGTTAAGTATACACTTTTAGAGAGCCTGTTACTAAGCATGTACCAGCGCACCCCTGCTTGGTATTCATATACCAGGCATATGTACAAATATCAGTCTATCTATGCCTGTCGATCTACCTATTGATCTATCTATACCTATCGATCTACCTATCTATACCTATCTATCTACCTATTGATCTATCATGGGAGAAATTATCTGCTTTTATGTGCTATGTCAATGCTGTTGAGATAGAGTCAGCAGAAATTATAGAAGTAAAAGCCTGGGCTTTATTATGCTTAACCACAGGTTGCGGTGGTGGTGGGATAGAAAAATAACTCCTGAATAAATTAGATTCTGATTGACCTTCTTATAGACAAAAAACTACATCAGAGAGAGAAAGCTAATTCCTGTGCCTATTGCAATCGTATACATCCTCTTAGTCTGTAAAATTTGAAAAAAAAAAAGATTCACAATCCCATGCTTCCTTCAATGTTATAAAAGTTGTACAAATTTATTAAAGCAGAATCACAATCTCATGCATCCCTTAAGGAGACAAACCTAGTTAAACACACTGTATAGGTCAACTGAGTCAGATCACTAATTAAACTACATTTAGAGGATTCACAATGGGTTAATTGAGAGGGGAGATTTACATACCTACAGAGTTGGAATCAGATGAATTGTTTCTCAAGCCCAATTAACTAGAAAGCTTTGACTTCTGTTTTGACTTCTTAACTGAGGAATGTTTGGGGTCTTAAGTAACTTTTCATATCCCAAAGGACAAGTTTCAGTCAACTCAATATTCTCTTAAACAAGAGAAATGGCCCTGGACTTCCCCCAAATAATAAAAATTAGTAAAAGGAAGTCAAAGATGAAAATTTATCACAATATGATATACACACAAGGATATATGCATATGCATACACATATATACATATATACAACCACATATACAGTTCAAGGGTGATAATCAGGGGTCTTTACAGCGGCGAATGTGGAGTCAGGAAGACATTGTTTTGAATCCTACTTCAAACAATTTTATTAGTTATATGACTGTGGTTGTCACTTAACTTTTCTATATATCAATATCCCCTTCTATAAAACAAACATAATAGTCATTACTTCACAGGACTGTTGTAAGGAACAAATGAGACCGTATATACAAAGTGTTTTGCAAACCTCCTAATATTATATAACTGTGGGCTATTATAATCATATGTCGTGAATGCATAGTCCTTACCATTTCCTCTGGACATTCTCCAACTTTGGGATATACTTCCTAAAATAATGCAGTGCCCATATGATACATACATATATACTTACATACATGCATACATACATATTTATTTCTCTATTTATGTATGCATGGCATGGATAATTTGGTAGTACCCTTCCTCACTCTCTAACTTGTTTTTAATGTACATATTGTCTCTACTGTCTGCAGACATTTCCCTGAAAATACAGAGTAGGGATGTTCTTTTGATACTTTGTATTTTACCCCCAACTCCTAGCACATTGTTTAGCACATAGTAAGTACTCAATGAGTTCAGCTAGGTGGTACAGTGGGTAGAGCACCAGGCCTGAAGTTAGGAATATCTGAGTTCAAATGTGGTCTCAGAAACTTACTACCTGAGTTACCATGGGAAGGTCTCTTAATACTGTTTGGCTCAGTTTCTCAAATGGGAAATGGGGACTCAATGAAGATGGAAGTGGCAAACCACTCCAGTATCTTTGCCAAGAAAATCCATGGTCTTTCCATGGGGTCACTTAGAGTTGGACACAACTGGATAACAACAAGGTACTCTATAGCAGGAGTATAATAAATGCTCACTGATTGATTGACCAGGACAGAGAACAGAGGAAAATCATGTCCTGGTCCTGGGCGCTCAACGGTCCCTTACAATTAGTTTTCTATGCTGATTTCACACTATCAGCTCCGATGGAGCTTGCACTGCACTAAATTCTCATACTTTTTTTCAGATTAATTCTTCCTCCTTGTACTTACGAAGCTGATTTATTTTTTTAACTCAGTTGTAAGGTTCATATTTATCCCTATTGAATCTGAGGTAGATAGATTTAGGCAAATGTTGACATTTTGAAACCCTGACAGATCATCCCATGCCTCAATAATTCCTTCCTATGGGGTCCGTTTGAGGAGAAATTGCTTTTTTGCCTTTCTTTGAATCCCCAGCACAATGCACTGAGAGCAAAGAAGTTACTTAATAAAGGCTCCTTGGCTAGACTTGATTTCAAACTTTCAACCAGTCCAGACAGCAGGTACTTATTAAATGCTTACAGTTTGTTGGGTACTGTGCTAAGCACTTGTAAACAGAAAATGTAAGTAGAGGGAAATATAGTCCCTACCATCCAGGAGAAGGCTAATGAGGGAAAGACCACAACTAAAAAGGAAGTGAAAATCCAAGTTGTGGGGTGGAGTGGAGAAGCTGCAAGTGAAGAATGTACTTTTCATGTTAGAAGCAGTCCTAGGTTGGAGTGAACTTCCAAGCTGAAATGGAGACAGCACAGTAGACTACACAGAAATGAAGCTCTCATCTGTGAAACATCAAAATATGTGTACCTATATTTTTGAATGCTGAGTATTTCTTATATTGTTTTAATTTAATATTTTATTTTTCTCCAATTATACATAAAAACAATTTTTAAGATTCATTTTTAAAAATTATTGAGTTTGAAGTTCTCATCCTGTCTTACTTCTCCTCTGTTGTTGATGCGTTTGTCCTTCTTTCTCAAAGAGGACCATGACATCAAGATGATGACACGACTTGCATTTGACTTTGAGTGAGGGAGGGCTGTGTAAAGTCACCAACCTCACTTTCTTCTCCCAAGACATCTGGGTCCAAGTGGCCTGATATTCATCAGGAGTACTGAAGACAGGCCAGGATGGGATGTGGGACCTTGTCCACATTAGGCTAAGGTCTAATCAGATCCTCACTTGGAATGAGATACACCCATTCAATGAATAGGTCTCTTTAAATAGTCATTCAAGGGATGGCCCCTTTTAATAAAAGAAAAAAATATACAAAAAAAGTCAAACTGGGAGGAGAAAACCCTCAGGGTTCCTGGGTAAAAGAGAAAGAATTACTGTTTAGTAATTACATTCATTCTGTGCTAGTTGGGTGGGGACCTGATGTCCAGTCTATGAGCTCCAGAGCGAATTGGGCTTAAGGCTTGTTCTTTGAGCAAGAAATGTAGCCCTCACTGAGAAGGCAAAAAATTTGATAGAGGTTATACATGATCAGTCGTGCAAAGTATTATGTATTAATATTAATAATGATACCTTACACTAGTAAAATAATGATGGCTTACAATGTAGAGTCCTTGATGTTTTGTAAAAGCAATTTCCTCATGATATATGTAGTGCTTAATAAATACTCACTGAATTGCATCCAAATGCTCAGAAAGAAAGGGAAAGCCTATATATGCTTCATAGTCTTTCTCTACTTAAGGAGAGGGATAAATTTTGGATAAAATGATTTGCAGTGTATATTAATAGAGTGTATTCAATAAATATCCACTTAAACCGCATTGCATAGAGCCTTCCAAAAATATCTTTTTGAAAAATACAAAATGAAAAACTTACTGGCAATCCAGTATCAATAGGAATTACTCATAGCAGCTTGATTTTGCTAAATCAATTGTAAGTAGCACGTAAGGAAAAGGGGAATTAGAGCTATTCATCAGAATGTTGGGGATTGATTCAGAAAGCAAAGTATTTGCTTGGTACTAACTACTGCATGGGGATACAGACAAAACTGAAACAGTCCCTCCCTATCAATGGACCTTACATTTCATCTGTCACCATATATCTGTTCCACCCTTTGTGGCTAAGACCCTGGAGAAGGGAATCTACAAGGGGTGCCTTCACTTCTCCAATCTCTAATCTGGCTCCCTACTACATCATTCACCTGGAACTATTCGCTCCAAAATTACCACTGTTCTCTTAATTGCCGAATGCAATGGCCTTTCCTCAATGCTCATTCTCCTTTACCTCTCTGCAACCTTTGACACTGTTGACCACCCTTTTCTATCTTGATGCTCTCCTCACTTAGTTTTTAGGACACCTCTCTCTCTTGGTTTTCCTCCTGTCTATCTGACCTCAGTCTTCCTTTACTGGATCCTCCCCCAAGTCATGACTGCTAACTCTGGTGATCCCACGGGGCTCTGTCCTGGGCTTTTTTCTTTTCTCCCTTGGTGATCTCATCAGCTCCCATGGATTTAATCACCATCTCTTTGTGGATGATTCTCAAAGCTACCCATCCAACTTAATCTGTCTGCTGACCTCCAGTCTCACAACTCCAACTGCCTTTGAGACATCTAAAGCTGGATATCCAGGAAGAGTCTTAAACTCAATATGACCCAAATGCAAAACATTATCTTTTCTCTAAAAACCTCCCATATTACTATCAAGGGTGCCACCATCCTCCCATTCCCTTAGTCTCGCAATCTGGGTGTCATCCTCAATTTCTCACTCCTCCACATGCAAGTCATTACAAAAAAAAACCATCTATTAAATATGCCCCCTTCTTTCCTTTGATTCTGCCACCATCCCGATATAGATCCTCATAACATATTTCACCACATAATCCTCACCACCACATAATTGTTGCGCCCTGTTTCTTTTTCCCAGTCCAAAAATTGGTTTATAAACTTTCATCACAGATTTGTCACATGTTATAATTCTGTTCATTTAAAAGGTAAACAGAGCAGCAATGTATTCACCAGTGGCATGCCAATCTCCATTTATCTCTTACGCATTGAGAGTCGTGAATTCTCAGTGCACATGCATTGTCAGTATTCAATTTTAACATACATTCATGAGTACCCCAGGCATCTTAATCTTGCACCAAAGACAGTTTACTAATACATAATTTTTAAGTAATGCCAGCACAATTTTAAAATTCACATAGGGATCACACCCCACTTTTTTATAAAAAAAATTTTGTCATAAAATCTGTAATAATTATATGGTGAAATATAGTAACCATTAAGTCATAACTGATCATGACATTTATTAGTGTTGTGAAATCTTTTGCTGATTTTTTTATCTATTACCATACTGTGGTTCCATTCACAGCTAATTGGGAGATGAAAGTGGGGAGAAGAAGCAAAACATTGGTACAATAAAATGGTGCTTTGTAGCTTCTTTTACAAGAAGATGTCTCCCATTCATATAAAAATTATTCAAGATTTTTTGAAAGATATAGCAACAAGAATAATCCTGTTCAATGACCTTTTGATCACAAACATCAGCTGAGTCTTAAATGCTATGTGTGATATCTCTAGATATATGTTGTATAAAGAAGTTCACCACTTAGATGGAACCAATGCTGCTGATTCCCTGCGTTCTCCCGTATGCTCCTATCTGTGAATGTTCCAACCCCAGAACATGGCAGAGTCTCCTGGCATAAAACTGTGATTACTCAGAGAAATTTGGCCTTTCCATTCATCTTCATTTCAACATTGTTTATTTTTTGTATATTTTAAAATGTACGTATTAGTACAGATGTAGGAGCAATGGGATTGAATATCCTTTATTACTTTTTTTAAATGTCTCCCTATGTATGTTCTGAGGGATAGCTTACGCCTATAAATAGTGATTATTTGTTCATAATTAATTATTCATTGAATATGATCAATGTAGCTAGCCAAGCACATGAGCAGGAAACACAGAGAAAGAGAGATTGTCCCAGCTTGGCAGTTTTAAAAATTCAGTCTCTTCCAGCTATGGAGGACCCAGAATGTCTTCTCCCAGAAGTAGGGTACCTCTATGTTCAGTGATCTCAGCATGCTCCAAAGCCCCATACACCAGCATTTTAGGAAAGCCAGACACTTTTCAGAATAGTTCTGCAGCTAACTTAGTCATTTAAGGACTTTTCGTCAAAATATGAAGAAAAGATACAACATCATTTATTTTATCCTTTACTAAAAACAAATAGCTTTCTTTTCCATGTAGTCAACTTTGAAATTCAACTTCTAATTTTAACACTGAAAGACTTAGTGATGTGATCTTTGCTAGTTATATTGCAGTGTTTAACCAAGGAAATAGAAAGTTTTCTACAGTTATTACCTCAGTAAATTTCTTCTGAGGTAACCAGAAAATTTGCAAGTTGCAAGTTATTTTTATTTGGATTTTTTTAGGTGGACAGACTGAAGTATAGAAGTCATGTTTGTACATGGAAAAAAGAATGGGACTCATGCCATTGCTTTATAATATATTATACCACCTTTAAAGAAGTTCATGCAACACAGAGATATAAAATTTTCATCTCAGAGAAAAGGAAATGTTAGTACAATAGAAGTTGGATTTATGGTTTCTAGAATTCTAATAGATCTCTTTAGCAACTTTCGGAGGCAGGGAGGCTGGGTTGAACTGTGGATTTCAGCCCAGCTGAAACTGTTCTCTTACTACCCATTTAATTTAATGGCCTTTTCTTAGTTCTTATATTTATTCATTATTTCATTCATTTATTTTTTTTTCTCTGTAAATGCTTGACATTGTAGACCACTGACTTATCTCACTGACTCACCTTTCCTCCTGTGGGTTTTCATGACATAAAAACTCCTCCCCCTACCCATCTAACTTCCTTCTCATTCTCCTTTGCTGGATTTTAATTTTTGTTCCACCCTTTCAGGTCTCTGTTTTAGCCTTCTGTCTCTCCACATGCTTTCATGGTAACTTCATCAGCTTTTAAGTTTTCAACTATCATCTCTATGTATGCAGCCCCAATATACTTCCTGAATTCATACCTGCCTATTGGACATGACCAAATGGCTTTCCTTGAAATCCTCCCCACTTTCTAATGTGTCTGTTTTTCTTAAGAATATTACTATCTTTGTGACCAACCAGTCTTATATCCTCAATGATTCTTAACTCCTCTCCCTCTTCTTTCTCATCCAAGCAATTATTAAGTGCCTTTTTTTGAAGATTCTACACACAATATCTTTCACATCCATCCATCCCCTTCTCTCCACTACCTTGATCCAAGCATTTGGCACCTGCACTATTGAAATTGCTTCCTAATTGTCCTCCCTGCCTTAATTATTTTCCCTCTACAATCCTAAGGTCACAAAAGTGGTAAGCAGCAGACCAGGGATCAGAATCCATGTAGTCTAACTCCAAGGACAGATTTTATTCTTCTCAACTCGATGATGAGCATCCTTCTATCTATACTAATGTATCCTTCTCCTTTCCTTTCTCAGTCTCTTTTTTAAACTCTCAAAGTAGAACGAGTCTACCCAGCCCTATCCGCAACCCTCTTTTTCTTAGTTAACCCCCTCAGTGCTCTGAAGTCAGAGAAAAGTAAAGCTCTAAAGTCTTTGAAGACCTTAAAGTTTTAAAGAAACACTTTTTTCTTTCCTCCATTAGAATGTCAGCATTACATCATCATACAGTTTCTTCTTACTCAAATAATTTTACTTTTCTAGTTTCCTCTGGACTCTTAGATTTATTTTTCAAGTATCTATTGACTTCACCAGAAATCCTTGAAATCTCTATTGCATTAACTGTTTACGTTTTTCCTCTTTGTACCCAGCCTGACAGGATAATTTATTCTTGACTGTAAGCCTATCTATTTTGCCTTTTGGAAACTCGTATTCCTCAAACTGTTTCTTTCTAGATGCTTATACTATTTTTTTCTTTGATGAGAAACTTTGGATTTGAGTTATGACAGTCCTGGAACATTTCTTCTTTGGGGTTCCTTTCAGTGCAGGAACTGATTATTGATTTTTTTCCTATCTCTTTCTCTTGGAGTCTGATAGATCTTAGTAGTTTTAATTTGTGGTTTCTTTAAATATAGTGTTATGGTTTGAGGGTTTTGTTTTTTTGAAGGAGGAAGGCAATCATGCCTTTCAGGGAGTGCAAAAATTCTTAAATTATCTGTCCTTGACCCTTTATATCCAGGCCCATTGTTTTCAATATCATATGCCTTTCATTTTCTTCTATTTTTTTTCATCCTTTTGATTTTGTTTTAACGTTTCTGGCTGACTCGTAGAGTTATTGATCACTGTTTGGTATATTTTATTTTTCAGATATTTTATTATTGGTTAAGGTTTATCACATTCTCTTATAAGCTACTTAATCTTTAAATACTCGATAACGTACTTCATTCTTTTTGCTCTCATTTCTTCTAAGTATTCTTATTGGTGGTAAAACTTGTTTTGATATTCTAATTGTAATTGTAAGAGTTACTCTCTCCTACTTTGGATTTCTAACTTTGCAAGAGATTTTCAGACTGGTGAGTTAAGACTTATTTTATGTCTTCAGCCTTTGGTTCCTGGTCTCCTCCTATATCCCTGATCTTTATCTTCCTCCATGATTTATCACATTCAGGGTACTAGATCTTCAGGCCCTCTCTGATATCTCAGGAAAAGCTCTTAGGGATTTGAGAGCACCAGGGCTTGTGCTGCTCCAGTCTGAGCACTAAACTAATGCACTGGTGTCTTCTTCTACTCCCGAGGGCTTCTGACCACTCTGGGCTTTCTCAGGGGAGACCTCACTTTTGCCTCCAGATAGAGCCAGGCAGGCCATCTGATAGATATCTCTTGCTGTTATGCTTCCTTTAAAAAACGTTTTTCAACATTCACTTTTATAAGATTTTTGAGTTCCAAATTTTTCCTCTTTCTCTAAGATAGCAGCAATCCAATATAGGCTATATGTGTACAATCATCAGCATATTTCCACATTAGTCATGATATGAAACAAAAACCAGAACAAAAGGGAAAAACCACAAGAAAGAAAAAAAGAGCAAGAGAGAAAATAGTATGCTTTGAACTGCATTCAGACTCCATAGTTCCTTCTCTGGTTGGGGACTGTATTTTCTGTCATGAATCTTTTGGAATTGTCATAGAGCATTATATTGCTAAGAAGAGCTAAGCCTATCAAATGTTGCACCATGTTGCTATTCCTGTGTTCATTGTTCTCCCTGGTTCTGCTCATTTCACTTAGCATCAGTTCATGTAAGTCTTTCCAGGTTTTTCTGAAATTTGCCTGCTCACAGAACAATGGTATGTCATTACATTCATATACCACATCTTGTATGGTCATTCCCCAATTGATGGGCATCCTCCCAATTTCCAATTCTTTGCCACCACAGAAAATATTTTTGTACATGTGCTACCCTATGCTTTCACAGACTTTTCCAATTGCCTTTGCACTATTAGCTGACTTTTTATGTATCAGTGGGGTGGAAGAAGTCCTTTTCTGTTGTTTCTTATTTAATTTTTTTAATCATTATTTGGTCTGTGCAAAATTGAGAACTTTCCTGGAGTAAGTACTTGGAAACTTAATAGTCAGCCTCCCATCAAGGCAGTCATCTTGGCTGCAAAACTTATATGTGCTTTTCCTTGTATGAGAGATGTTACCAATCTCATTTTTTGTCTAAGTAAATATTTTCTGATATCACACAATTTGTTATATGTGAATAAATTGTTATAATAAGTTGAATCACACAAGATGAGAAAGAATGGTTGCTGTATGATTTGGACATATGGAATGCTCTCATGAATTAAATCCTTTAAAGGATTGAAATATATTTTTATGGCAAAAGCTGGTTTATTTATTGAGTTTCTGCTACATAAAGAATGTGTATGTTTCATTTACTTATTTTCTCGTAGTCATTTTACTCTGACTTTGTAATCATTTTTGTCACCTATTCAAGATTTCCCTATATTTCTTATTTCACAAAGTTTTCCAGAAAAGAAAGCCTCGTGATGAAGAAGATGAAAGCTGCATCATTGTTTTCCATGCACTCAAGCAAAAAGCGTAGGGTCATTGTTGACGTTTCTGTCACTTCTTTCACATGTTTCTACTGCTGAAATGGAGCACAGCATCCAAAAGTTTGAAATGCAATAGGTTGTCATCTTTAAAAGGAGGCATGAAATATAAGGGAAATTAACTAAACTTTATTCAACATTATATTTCCAAGTAGTAGAGTAATATAAAAATACTTTAATTTTAAGAACTGTTTCCATACAAGAGCCTACATTGTATTAAGAAAACGCTGAAATATGGGTGAATTTAACAGCATATTAATCAAAGTTAATAATACTGTACTGAATTAGGTGCATAAAGCTTTGGACCTCTACCAGCTCTAGATACTAAATCTTTTCATTTGTTACTGTATCCTGTTGTGTTGAAACAACTATCAAAGTAACAATAGTTTTGTTCCACAACTATTTAATTATCTATGGCATCTAGTGGGATATTCAATGACAGTTTGCAATTGTATGTGATAAAAATATAAATCCCATCTGTTTTGTATGTGCATCCTACTAGAAGCCAGGCACATATGTAAGAAGTGTCTTTCCGATTCTCATAAATCAGAGTCCAACAAACCTCACAATATTGGTACAGTCTGTTCTGGAAGGAGTTCTCAAGCTTTAACCACAGGAAGTGGTGTGGTTATTTTTTCCCTCTTTAGCCCTGCCAAGCCGCCTACGTGCTCACTGTGGTTTATTAGTTTCCCTTGGTCCCTTAAAAGTTCTAATTCATTCCAACAACCAAATGGAAGTGGACTGTATCTACTTAAAAAATGAAAACAGGCAAATTGCTGCTAATAAGATAGCTACCCAGATCTACTTGTTGTACAGCTGGAAGTAGTAAAAGTCCATCGAAGAGATGAAAAATAACAATTTTGACATAGGAAAATAACACAGTTATTAAGTATAGTGTAATAACTTAAAGTCATTAATAATCCGTAAGTCAAGCTTAATAATAACTTATAACAATAGCAAATATTTATATAGAGCTTCAAAGTTTGCAACCAATTTGCATCTCATTTGAACTATTTATTTGTATTCTTAGCTTACGAATGAGAAAATTGAAATTGAGAGAGGTGATGTGTTTTGCCTAGCATCCCATGACCAATAAAAGTTTGGGGAAGGATTTGAACTCACTTCTTTGTGTTTCAAGGTCCATTGATCTACATGTACCATCTAAATGCCTCTAAGAAAGATTCATCTTTCCTGCACAGAATTTTGCATTCAAAACCGAGGCTATTGCTGAGTGACTTGTAAAGGTTTGTTTTTAATGCTAAAATTTAAAAACAGCAAATAAAATGAGCATTTCATATAAAAAATAGAACAGAAAAAGGGTATTGTAAATAAAACTGTGAATCTCTATTATACAGATCTTCCTTTTAATTTTAGGTAAATACATTTAACAGATAATTTTCAAAGCTGAATTTTCAAAGAGACATAGTTGGTCATTATTTGATCAAAATTCTTAAGTCTTTCTTTTTTTCTTAGATTACTTTTGTTATTATTGTATAATGTTCTTCTGGTCCTACTGACTTCATTCTGGACCAGTTCACATAAGTCTTCCTAGGTTTCTCTAAAACTGCCCTTTTCAGCATCACTTGGTGAATTATTAGCTCCCATGGAGTGAATTATCATCCCTATACTTATGATTCTCAAATCTACTTGTTTAGCCCTAACCTCACCATTGAGCACCAGCCTCATATCACCTGTTAGACATAGACATTTTAAACTCAACATGTCCAGATCTTCTCAACATGTTATAATCTTCTATTCTGAAACACCCCCACCTCCAAATTTCCCTGTTAATATTTAGTGTATCCTTCTGATCCCCCAGACTCACAGCCTAGTTTTCATCCATGATTCCTTACTCTCCCATCCATCCCTCATGCACAGCTTTTGCCAACCACCATTGATTTGACCTTTGTAACATCTTTCAAACATGCCCACTTCTCTCTTGATGATTTATTCTACTGCAAACCTCATAATCTATCCACTCTAATCCATCCTCGATTCAGTCACTAACATCTTGCCTGGTTCCCACCTCAACCCTTCTCAATAAACTTCAGGAACTCCCTCTTACCTCCAGGATCAAATAGAAAATTCTCTGTTTTATGAGCAAAGTCCCTAACCCTGCCAACCAATTTTTCTCTCTCCTTATACCTCTGCTTTCCCTCTCACACTAACAAGGTACTACTGGCTTCCTTATTGGTCCTTGAACAAAACACTCCAGTTCTTTACTCTGTACATTTTCTTTCTTCTTAAATGTTTTTATTAATTTCTTTTGTTTTTTACATCATCATAGTTTTCCTCGGTATTCCTTCATTCCCCTTCTACATCCTATATAACAGATAGTATTATTTAAAGAAAAAAAGAAAAACAAAATAAAGAGGAAAAAATAGACAACTGATCAATGAACTGAAAAAATTCCAAAGACATCTTCAAAGCACGATACCTCCAGGGCAGATTGAGGGTAGCCTCTCATGCTGCTTCATTCGAGTCATGCCCAATTTTTGTAATTTTGCTACATTCACTTTGCTTTTTGCATATGTGGTTATCTTTATTTACATTGCGGTCGTTGTATGTATTGTTTTCTTGGTTCTACTTAATTTCACTCTGAATTAGTTCATGTAGATCTTTCCATGCTTATCTTTAGTCATCATATTTATTATTCCTTACACTACAATAACATTCCAACACATTCATGTACCACAATTTGTTCAGCTATTCTCTAATTAATGAGCATTTTATATTTCTCTATCAGGAGGTGGATAGGTAGAATATTTCATCGTCAGTTGTCTGGAGTAGTGGTAGGTCATTACACTGATCAGGATTCCTAAATCTTTCAAAATTGTTTCACTTAGCTGTATTATTTTTATATAAATTATTCTTCGGATTCTGCTCATTCCCCTCTGCATCAGTTCATAAAGATTTCCCAGGTTTCTCTGAAACTATCCTCCATCATTTCTTACAGGACAATAGCATTCCATTATATTCATAAGCCATTTCCCAATTGATGGGTACCCCGTCAGTATCCAATTCTTTCCCACCACAAAAAAAGAGTTATAAATATTTTTGGACATCCTTGGTTTAGGGACAGGAGGAGGCAGAGAGCTCACTGAATTTCTGCTGATCTGCCATCTTGACTCTGCCTCCAGACTGATCTTTTTAAATTGATGACTAGGCTTCGTATAACAAGATATAATATTTGGGTCACCGTTAGCCTTTCAGCCCTCTTCTTGTATTCTGAATCTTTGTTTTTTCTGCTCGTTATTTGTCCTAACCTGCTTCCATCACTGCTCAGATTTTCCCCCTCTCCTCCTTTACCCCTACCCATCAGATTAATTAAACTTAACTTCCCATCTGGAAGAGGAGAGGAAAGGAAGTTGTCTGTGCTGGCTGAGATTTCTACTCAGAGTAAATTCTGGTTGCCTTTTCTTCAGGTACAAGGACTCTATCCCATGTGGCCTGACTGTTGCATGATGTTTGTTGCTTCTTATGGGATAAATGGATAGGCATCTAAGATGTCTCATTGTAATAATGGGATTGGATGGGAGCCCCCATCCAGACCATAAAGCATAAGCCTGGGAGGATGCTCCCACTGAGTTCAGGAGTGTGCTGGGTGGTAGGTAAAGTTAGTGGGTGTTCTAAGTTTTTAAGTTCTCTAATGTAATTTCATGGGGTTTTTACCTATTAAACTATTTTTGTCTTCTAATATGTTGGGTTCAGGTTTAGTTACTCTGTACCTGATCCATAATTCCTTTTTCTGAGGCTTTTGGATTACAGTGGTTTATGGACAAAAAAAAATTCTTATTCCGCCATTTTGCCAATCATGTGGTCTCACCTTTCTTTAATTTAAATATATTTTGTCTTCATAGTCAAAATTGCTTTTTGGAATTGAAGGATAAATTAAATTATAGTTAACTAAATAATACATTAAAGGTCATATCTTAATGAGAAGCAGAACTGGGAGTGAAACTAAACACTATTAGATTCCATCCTGAGTTCTAACCACTAGACTATTGACCATTTCCCCTTTCATTTAGAACCTGTCTTATTATTTTTACATTTTATTTCTGGAAATTTCTGGAAATAATAAAGTAACTGCCTACTATTATATTCTATTTAAGGAATTTAGAACTTTCTTAATTTTTTTTACAAAGAAGAAATGTTATTTTATTCATGTGAAAATAAGTTCCTGGTCATATAGATTTTAGAAAGGATCGTAAAAGTCATGTTACTTGAGGATACTAAGGTCCAGAGAGATTTGGTGACCTGTCCAAGGTCACACAGGGAGTAAGATGTGACATTTGGCCAGTCTCTTCCACCCAATTCTCTTCTGATTTTCACCTCTTTCTCTGGGAGCAAAAATCATACCAATACTGCCACTGATACTAGAAAAGGAATGTCATTCTAAAGAATCCCAGTACCTCCACTCATACCTCTCTGACTTATTAAGCCATACCACTCTCCCTGGCCACCATTACTTTTGATTTGTTGACTCCTCCTATCAGAATGGAAGCTCCTGAAGGACAAAGTCTATGACATTTTTATATTTGGATTTCCAGCACAGTGCTTGACGTATAAGAATCACTTTGATCATTTTTGCCATTCATTTAGTCACTCATTCAGGAATCAATTAGAAAGCTGTGGAAATAGTTCAAGTGAGAGTTGGTTAAGACCCAAACCAACTTTATGGCCAAGTGAGTAGAAAGAAGGAAGAAGATGAATAGAATATTATAGACATAAAAATGACAATGCTTGGCAAGTAACTGGATATGGGCAGTGAAGGAAAGGCAAGAATTGCAAATGGCCCTATGGTTGTGTGCCTGGATGGCTGGAAAGATGGAGATATCTTCAACAGAAATAGGAAAGTGTGAAAGAAAAATATATTTAAGGGCAGGAAACAACGAATTCCAATTTGAACACCTAGGATGTGAAATTTTGATTGGCCAAGTTGAAGACTTCAACTCAGAAGAGTGATGACAGAAATGAGGAATGATATGAGACCCAAGTTTATTGTGAAGACTTTAAATAAGGAGACAGGATCTTACTAAGACACCATGCTGTTTGTAATGAAATATTACTGTTCTATAAGAAATGATTAGTAGGTGGATTTCAAGAAAACCTGGAAAGACTTATAGGAACTGATGTAAAGTGAAGTGAGCAGAACCAGGAGAACACTGTATACAGTAACAGCAATATTGTATGATTGACTTTGAATGACTTAACTATTCTCAGCAACACAACAATCCAAGACAATTCCAAAGGACTTAGATGAAAAATGTTATTCTTTTCCAGAGAAAGAACTGAGAGAGTCTGAATGCAAATCAAAGCATACTATTTTTCACTTTCTATATTTTTTTGTGTTTTCCCTCCATTTGGAGTTGTTTTGTTTCACAGCATAACCAATATGGTAATGTTTTGCATGACTGAATATGTATAATCTATATCAAATTGTTTACTGTGTTGAGATGGGGGGAAGATGAGAGAAGGAGTGAAAAAATTTGGAACTGAAAATTTTAAAAAGCAAGGTTAAAATTGTTTTTACATGTAACTGGGAAGAAATAAAATATTTTTTTAAAAGAAACTGGATCAAACAAAAGAAGGAAATCTCAGGGGATAAACCAGTTTATCAGGTCAATGAAAAGCTACTTGATACTTGATAGTGGAAAGACTGGGCAACTGAATAGTCCAAATACCCAACAGTTAAGAAGTGTGCCCCTGACATTTTCAGGCAACAATGAAAATAAGAGTAGAGGTAATGAGGAGAATTGAAGCATTTTTCCAGTTCCAAAAGTATTGCAGGGAAGGACGAATCAGTCAGATTTACTACTACTTGGTTGTAAGTATAACCATCTCTATAGCATGACTTTAATCCCTATTTAAAATATGGTGCTGCACTTGCTTTCCCCAATATAGTTCCTCACTATCTCCCTTCCTCTGAAAACAGAAGGTAAAGAGCCCTGAACTCCAGTCATTCATAATCGCTATCGTACATAGTTCTTCCCCTCGGATATCAGCACTCATTCTTGTGATCTTAATTCAAGATTTTTCCTTATACCTAGGTACCTTCAACTCCATCATTCATTTCCTTATATAACAGAAGCAACACACTATATTATCACTAAGTAAATTTGCTTTTGCTAAATGATCTGCAAATGTCTTATTTTGTTCTAATTTCAATACTATACTACCAGATTGGTCTGGGTCAGTCCTGGACATTTAGAAGCCAGCAAGGCTGTATCAAAATGATTTTACTGTTGACTTCATGAATGAAGAGCAATTTAGGGCAATCTAGGGCAATTTACATAAAGGAGAACCTTGGATGATTGGATGGTCAGATATCATCAGCCTAGTGCGCTCTAGCAGCCTGCCTTTCTAAGCAAGAAGACTCTCTAGAAAATGTGTTGAACCCTGCTGAGATAAGAGCTATGTGAGAAGAGAATGAGAGCAGGAGTGAAGATGAAAATTTGGGACCCAATTACTCAATGGTAAGAAAGCCTGGGAGGTGATTTCCTCTACTGACTAAGCAGGAAAAAGTAACCAGAATTTCATGACCAAGAAATCTGTGGGATTGAATGAGTATAAAAAAAAAAACAACCTGATATGACACTAGAATAAGGGTTGATGAGGGTGTCATCCATTGGGTCAATGACCACTTTTTCTTATGTGCTGAGTTCTATTGATTTTGGGATCTTACGGAAGAGATGTTCACTGTATGTGTAACATTGGGCAAGTTCCTAAAACTTCCTGAGATTAAATTTCTTCAAGTTTAAAATGAAGAAATTGGGCCAGATGTCTGATGAGCTCCTTTCTACCTCAGATCAACAATCCTAAATTAAACAATTCACTTGGAGAAAAGTGTGCAATTGAATTTTATATGAAATGAAAATAAACTTATTTCAAGACTAGAATTTGTTATTTTCTTTACATCAGGGGTTCTTAATCCTTTGGCAGTTTGGTGAAGTTTATAAACCCCTTTTCAAAGTAATGCTGCAAATAAAGTACTTGGGATTATACAGAAAGTCAATTACATGGAAATGCAGTAAAAATATTTACAAATAAATTAACAGACTCCAGGTTAACAGGTTCTATTTTAAAATGAATTCCAAATCTGTAACATATACATTTATTCACTTTACTAAAATGTTTATAGCTTTAAAAAAATATCCCTAACCCCACTCTATTGGCTCATCATGTTTTCAAGGTAGCCTTGGCACCCTGAATGCTATGCCAGTGGAATGTGAGCTTTAGTAGGTTTTACCAAATTAAAAAAAAAGAACAAACAAGCTTGTATAGTCCCAGTAACAAACTCAAGGATCCACCTAACTACATGTGGAAAGGTTCATCACCAATAGGCTAACTACTTGGTTAAGAATTCTTAGATTAAGGCAAACCATGAAACTATAAAATGAAGAAGAGTCTTACATAAAGACTTTTATGCTACTTTCCAGCACTTTTTGCACCGGGAATACAAGTACAAGCAGAAGGAAACACAGTCCCTGTTTTCAAGAATGAGAAAACACAACACATAAAAGGAAGCTGAAAAGGTCAACGAGAAACGAGGGACATCATGATGTGGGAGCATAGTAGAGAAAATCCAGAGTGCAGTCCGGAGAAAAATGAAGATCAGCTGCCTTAGGGACTCTCTTTAAATGGAGGGTCTGGGAGGGATCCTTCAATCACAGGGAGAGGCCCAGGCTCAGAAGACACCTTCCAAAGTGTGAATTCCAAGGCTGCGGTGAATTTCTGGCATAAAGAAATTTCTGGGTCATGCTTTAGAAAGTCTGGAGTTCAGAATGAAGAATCACAATTTTAGACTGTTATACATTTTCAATAATTAGTATTCTAAATGTAATATTTTGACCAATAGCCAGTTAACAAGTACAGTATTAGAGAAAGTGAATTATATTTAGAAATTAAACCAAAAGAAAGAAATGACAGGTGAATTCTCCTTGGAGAGGCAAGTAGGGCAGTTGGTGAAAATGGCTATTATCACGTATCCAAAGCCAATGACAGCAACCACAAAAATCACACTTTTTCATGGGCTATTTGGTCTTCCAAGACTGTGGGGTTCATGGTAAGTGCTTGCAAAAGGATGACAATGGAAATGAATGCTTCTTATTATACACCAATTATACAGCTGTGGCAGAAAAAGAAGATGGACCAGTTGAGAACATAAACTCATCTGTAAAATCTTACATAGAAGAATAATGACCAAATTATGAGCAGTATTTCCAATCCCTCATAAAAAAGAGAGAGAGAAGCAATGAGAGGCAAAATCATTTAAAGTAAAACCTGGAGCAAGACCCAACTAGGCAAAGTCATCCCAAGGACATCTAGCGAGGAAACAAAAGAGAACAACAGATGGAAAACATCTGCAAAGATTATTAAAATAAACCCCTTTCTCCGTCAAGGAAAATGGAGCTGCCACACATAGACTCTAACATTTCAATACTAAATATGATTGTAGAGGCAACAGTTATGTTCAGTCTTTTCAGTCATGTCTGACTCTTCATGACTCCATTTGGAGTTTTCTTGGCATTCATATTGGTGGCTTGCCATTTTCTTCTCCAGCTCATTTTACAGATGAGGAAACTGAGGCAAATGGGGGTGAGTGACTTGCCCAAGCTTATAGTGTCTGAAGCCAGATTTGAACTCATGAAGATGAGTCTTCTTGAGATGAAACCTGACACTCTACCCACTGTCCAATCTTGGTTGTAGAAAGAGCGTTACGAAGAGCAAAGATGCAGAAAACTGCTGGATAAAATTGAAGTTACGTAGAGGAGATCTGTGCTAGAGGCATCTAGTGGATGGTCCTATGAACTTATATTTAGGTGGAGAATTGTAACATTTCTATTTATCTCTGGATGCCTGCATCAATGAGTATAATATAGAATTCAGACCCCGACATATGGGACAGAAATGAGGCCAAGAGTCATCTGCAACAAAGATATCCACAGTATACTTACAAAGATACTTCTCATAATTTGTGAAACAAATATTCGTTGTCAGATTTTAACATATTAAGGCATATTCTAAGGATTTCAGATAAATGGCAAGATTCACAACATTGAAAACATTCTTTTGTAGAATATAGAAATTTATATCAAAAACTTTAATTAATTTTTAGAAATGATTCATAATTTAATTTAGCACACTGGTGCTGATAAAAGCTAGCTTATATAAAAATAAAAGGGAACCTTTGTGGAACTATTCTATAGTTTTTGAATTAGATACCTGATATAGAAGCATATAGGTATATATGTGTATGCATGCTATTCTTCTAACCTCTTATACATTTATTTGTTTTCTACCTAGACTGATTTACTTTTTTAATCCAATTGAAAATTAAAGATTACAAATGTCTATTTCATACACTCAATGCTTGAAAATGGCCCAATAGTATTTGCCACCTCCTAGAACACTCAAAGTGTTCAGAAATTTTGCCCCTGTGACTACACATTGCCCTTTCTTCTCTCTTCCAAGTATTCTGCAATGAGTGACTCCCAGTTATCTACAGCAGTGTGATAATGTGGAAATGGTACTGGATTTGAATTCAGTAGACCTGGTTGAAATTCAGGCTGTGTTGCTTACTGCTTAGACGATCATTGGCACATCACTTGAGTTCTGTGGGCCCAAGTCAGGTCAACTATAAAATGAGGGAATGGTGAATTAGATGGCTTCTGAATTCCCTTCCTATCTTAAATCTATGCTCTTATGATCCACACACACATTGATTTGTAATTTGGGCTTACACAATATGCCAGGAGAGTGTGTCTTTCTTTATTTCCTAGAACAGACTAATACAAATCCTTTAACAGCTGATAGCTTTCTCTTCAACACTTAGTTTAAGGCCAATTATCTCCTAGAAAACTTGCCCAATAGATGTTGGTTTCATTGTACACTCATTCAAACATCCTGTTTCCCAGTCTTTTGATAACTTGAGATGTCCATCTTTGTCACTCATAAGGTTCGAGTGTCTATATTCCAACTCTCACTACTAGAACAAGCCTACATTTCCCTTTTAGGATTCAAGGAGTATCCCTGAAATATATAGGGAGGGGGTGTGGTAGGACCAGTTCCAATGGGCTGGCAAGAGTCAATTGTTAAATTTGTAGTCTGAGAATTTACACTTTGGAAATTAACCAAGGCTACAAAACAGGGCTTGACATTTTTTTATCAGTAGCCTAGACTTAAGAAAATGATAGGGAAAAATGTTAATGATGCAGTCTAAACTTAAAACTGTGTCCTCTTTTCAGAAAGCAGATTTTCAAATATTTACTAACATGTGTGGATTAGGTGTTCTCCTCAATATAAATTGCCAGTTACAGTTAGCATGTACTTAATATCATTGATATTCTCCATTAATTAGCAACCCAGTATCATTTAACACAAAATGATATAGGGATACTTAATAGGAAGATATAGCAGAACCAGAAGTTGTAAACTTCCTCTCCATCCAAGGGATGGGGTGGGGGATGAAGAGAGAAGGGAGAAGAGTGGGGAAGATGGAGAAACAGAGGAAAGAGAGGGGCTACACTTTCCTGTCTATTTTCTCAGTACCTGGAAAGAAGAGTTCAGTTTTCACTTCATCCGTCTGACAAATCCTGGCATGGTCTTCAGCACCCACTTCAGTGGCACTTACTATTCCAAAATTTCAAAGTTCACAAGGTCATGGTCATCTCTGATACTCCACCAGAAAGCCAGAGAGCAAGAGATAAAGAGTTCACATTCATGAGCCACTCGTCAGCACCATTTGGACAGGCCCCAAAGCTTCTTCTCATTGAGAAATTTACAGCATGTCTCTCTGCTCTGAAGAAACTAGACCAAAAAAAAAAAATAGTTAAAAAAAAAGAAGGAAAACACCTTGGTGATTAGTATATTTGAATGCATGTCCTCTTCCAATTCAACAGATAATCAAAAATGTTTCTCTTTTGGTAAAGAGAACCAAAACAGAATACCTGTGTGGGCTCTGAATTAGGGAGCAAGGGCCTTTCCATTACAAGTCATCACTGGGGTCTTAGAACTATCTCACCAACCTCTTTTACCAAGGGATTTTGACAAAGTGCACTGAACTGCTGAGTGTGATTTGACCCTGTTATATCATTGCCATCAATTTGAATGTCAATTGATATTTTCCCCCTAACTTTGAATGCAACGCATGGAATACAAAAGGAAAATACCTGGATTCACAGTTAGAGTTTAAATTTTGAATCTGCAACTTACTGGCTGTGTGACTCTTAGAAAGTCACTTCCACTCTCTGAGTTTCCTCAATTATAAAATAAAGGGATTAATCATCATTCTCTCCTTCCACTTCTAAATCCCACAAAATTAGAGCAATCAATTTTTTCCTTATGTTTTTAAAGACTAACTCTTAAGAATTAGGGAAAATGATGAATAATCATTATGGGTGTACTTTAGAGCATTGTGGCATATAGAATTAGAAAAATCCAAATGTTATCACTTCCATTCATGATAATAAATGAGTTATTCATTAGTTAAATTCTTGGTAAATTAGGCACACCCAGTAGGAGTTGCACACATGGTTCCTGAGAGCAGAGACAAAGACAGGAAGCTGGTGGCCACAGTTTTGATTTAGGTTTTTATGGTGGAAACTGAGAAACACCAAAGACCTTTGAACTGAATGCTCTTTAGAGATGGCTAAAACCATTTCAATTTCTCATTACTTGAAAGTAATTGGGTACAGAATTCTATTACTAAACAAACATTTCAATAATTTAAAGTACTTTTTTATATTTCTTTCCCATACAACTTGGTCTTAGCTTCCAGGCTTCTAGGCAGGATTAAATTCTTTGAAACTATTATCTATGAAAAGCTTTTCACCTGATGTATTGTCATATGAGCTGAGCAGTTCCCAGAGCTTTTCTGTAGAACAGGCTTCCAGGACTCATTAGAAATATTAAATCCGGAGCTATGCCCAGGTGCATGACTTCTGCCTTGAATGTAATTTGCATAATAGTAACAAGGCAATTGAAGCTGTCAGTGGTTACTCAGACAAACACAAAAGAGAAGAATGTTGTGTTTAAGTAGTGTCTCTTAAGGCTTTCTGCTTTCTTACTCTGTGTGTGTGTGTGTGTTTATCTGTGGGAGAGTTTAATTAGATGTTATCATTTATTAGAATGCACAGGTGTGGGCAATCAGAGTTTCATTCTAAGATTCTTTTATTAAAATGTCGCAATCACTTAGGAAGGAAAATCTCTGCTTCTGAATTGTTTTTTTGGATTTTTTTTTTTTTTTTTTTGCCTCTTGGGCATGAAACCCAGACATCTTACAGGTGTTTTATGCCATTTTAATTATATAAGAATCTTAGTATTGTTACTGATTTTTCTACCACACAGAGATATTTTGATAAACTAGCAGTAATAAGTTGAGGTATTACAATATGCATTGAGAGAAGGAATGAACACCTCCTCCTATGAAAATCAGAAATCCATCAAGGCATCACTAATAAGATTCCAATTTTTATTGTGGGGACTAAAAAAATCTACAAATGTTACATTTAATTAAGTTTCAGAAGAAAATATTTCCTTTCAGTCTTTTCTTAGAGGAAGCTATATTTTTAAAAAATATTGATCAAATTATAAAGTTTTATGTTTAAACAAAGTAGTCAACAGTAGTTTTTTAGAAAAAAGATATAAATTAATTATATATAATATATGTATATATTTGTATATTAATATATACATATATTATATATAACATAAATTAATACATTAATTCAAATTCAACAAGTCCACTTCCTTCTCTTTCTCTACTTCATGTCTACGTATGTTGCATTTCATTAAATTTCAGAGCAAGATATACTCTCCTTTTACCTTTAGGATAAATGATATTAAAACCACATTTCTAGTGGTTTTTCTCTAAGCCACAAAACAGAATAGAAAGGACTTGGACCCTTCAATAAAAATTGTAGTTTTTCACATTAGTTGATTAAAATGAGTTACTATAGTTTATTTTGTTGAAATCATCCCAAAACAATTGAAACTGGTAGAGCTGAAGATAGGACGACTTTACTCTTTGATGGCCCCAGAACATAAAATGTTGGTTATCAATGACAACAAAATAGGATGAAGTTTATTTTTTTGGCAAACCATTAAAAGATGGTTGTATTGACAAATATAATTAGAAATTTGGTTCTGGTATGTCACTGTACATGGTTTAGGAGTATGGCTCTCAGTCCTGATCATGGATCATAGTAATGATATCTCCAAAGTCCTGATACTTCTCCAAGATCCTTAAATGATTGAGGTGTCATTTCTGACCAAATAGCACTGCTAATCATAACTGCACTTGGCATTTAAAATGACATATTTTATTTTCTTCATTTTAGTAATCAAGGAAGGAGTATATTTCCTTTCCTTTTGAGAAGTAATTCAGAAATCCAGATGATCATAGAGTTGACCACAAATAAAAGAGCTTTACCTCCTATCCAACAATGACCTTACAGTCATTGGACAAAGACTTTCCAATTGCTATACTTACAACTTGTATATTTGGGATCATGCAGTTTCATAGTAAAGAAATCTCCTTAATATAGAGATGACCTATCTTTTGTTTCTCACATTGAACTAGAAGTCTTTAGTCAACAAGTTCAGGTAGACCTGGAACAAGTTATTTGGATGCTTCAGGCAAAATATGAATATTTATCTTCCTTTTCAGCTGCTAGTTGGAGTCGCTCATTTCAATTTCTTCTTCAGATATATACTAGCTGTGTGATTCTGAAAAAGTTACTGAACTTGTTTGGTCTCAAATTTCACATCTGCAAAACTAGGATAACAAGACCTCCAAAATTTTCTTATTTATTATTTTCAAAAATTTTGTCATATTCAGAAAACTTATTATTTTCCATTGGCGCATCTAGACTATCTATCTACAGTCCCTCATCAACAAATTCTCCTTATCTAAGATACATCACCCCATCTATAACATGTTATCTGCTAACTATAAACCTCAGGAGATTCTCCTTTTTTTTGCCCAGTTGCTTCAGTGTCTTACTCAGTCTTTCCTTCTTAATTCCTACCCTCATATTAGGAGACTTCCACACACATATTGATTTTTCTTCTAATGCCCTAAATTCCCAGGTCTTCAATTTCATCAATTCACATGGTCTATTTTTCTATTCCTCTTCAGGCTTGCAAAGAAATGTTCATACCCTTTTGCTTTATCCACAAGTATTCCATTTCTATGTTTACGAACTCTGAAATTCCTTTGTGTAATCATAACCTTTTATCATTCCATCTTGCCCTTAGAACCCCTAATCCTGTCCTTCATCCTCATCATGATTTTCCTCCACCCTTCAGTTCTTTTCAAGGTAGCAACCTACTATCTGACAAAAACTGTTGGGAAAATTGCAAAGCCATCTGGCAAAAACTAGGTATGGCCAATACTTACACCATATCCTAAAATAAACCCCAAATGGGTACATGACCTAGATGTAAACGGGCAACATCATAATCAAATTAGAAAAGCAAGGAAGAAAAAAATGTGAAATTTGTGAATACAAGAAAAGCTTAAGACCAAACAAGAGATAGAGAAGATTACAGGAAATAAAATGGACAACTTCTATTACACAAAATAAAATAGCTTTTTTTTGCACAAAAACAAATACAGTTAAAAATAGATAAGTAGCAGAAAAATAGAAAAACTTTGCAAGCAAGTTTCTTTGGTAAAGGTCTTACTTCTAAGATCTATAGGGAACTGATTTAAATTTAGAAGGATAAGAATTACTCCCCATTTCATAACTGGCCAAATGAGGTCACTTAGTAGTTTTCAAAGGAAGAAATCCAAGCTGTCAATTGCTATGTGAAGAAATACTGTAAATCATGAAAAATTAGAGAAATACAAATTAAAATAACTCTGAGGTTTCGTGTAACACTTATCATATTGGCAAGGATAACAAAAGACAAAAGGAAAGTGATAAATGCTGAAGGATCTAAGGGAAACATATACTGTTGCTGAAACTCCAGACTGGTCAAATGATTCTGGAAAGCAGTTTGGAACTATGCCCCAAATGCTAATGAGTTTTACAGACCCTTTGACCTATTTATCTATATATTTGTGGTATTTGTCTATACCATAAAAAGATTTTTAAAATGGGAAAAAGAATGCTAGGTACAAAAATATTTATGGCGGCTTTTTGTGATAACAAAAAAAAGAGGAAATAGGAATTACTAAACAGGTGGTGGTATATAAATGTGATTGAATACTACTGTGCTATAAGAAATTAAGTGAATGGTTTCAGAGAAGCCTAGGAAGATTTTTATGAACTAATGCATAGTGAAGTGAGCATAACCAGGGCATTTCATATAATAAAACAATATTTTAAAGACAGCTTTAAAAGAATTAGGGATTCTGGTCAATACAAACAATACCCACAATTACAGAAGACTCATAATAAAGCATGTTACCTACCACCTGATAGAGACAAATGATAGATGATACAATATAACAGACAATGGACACAGAGTCAGGAAGACAAGTTCCAATATGACCTCTTATAGACACTATGTAGCAAGGTGACTCTCCGCAAGTCACTTCGCCTCCTCTTGCCTCAGTTTCCTCATCTACAAAGTGGGGACAGTAGTAGAACCTACCTCAAAGGATTTTTTTGAGAATCAAATGAGGGAATAATTAAAAAGGACTTAGCACACTGCCTAGTACATAATAGGACTTTTATATAAGTACTTATTCACCCTGATGGACTCAGAGTGTAAATTAAGATATTTTTCTGGAAATAGCCAATGTGGGAATTTGTTTTATTTGACTATTCATGTTTATAACAGGAGTTGGGTTTCTTTTTTTTGGGGGGGAGGTGTTGTTTGGGGTTTTTTTTTACTTTCACAGTGTAAGTGGGGAAGGAGAGAAAGTGGATATTTGGGAAAATAAAATTTATTTTTTTTAATTATATAAAATGGGGAAAAAAAATCCTGCCACTATTTTTGCAGTATTGTTTCATACTCATATTCATCTTCTGTTACCTGTCTTTTGTTATTTCTATATATCAACCACGTGTATGTCTCCTACCAAGCAAGTTCTCCTTCTTATTTATTGTACATGACTTTTTATTCTTTCATTCATCACATTCTGATTCCTATGCACAGCATAGAAGCATTTCTAAGGCTATAACAAGCTGCTATTTGGAAAGTCTTTGTGTGTGGCCCTTCTGATGAAATTTAAGTCTAATCTGTGAACTAGCCTCACTAGAATTTGTAGAGCTTGATCCCTGGAAACTGGCTACCAGGTGATGAACTTTTCACCCACCCCTAGAGTTCATTTAGTTAAATCATGAGGGATGTGGAGGGGGTGTGGTGCTCATACTCATTTATGGGTTGATGAAAAACAGGTGTATAAACTGTGGAAGTCATTACTTATTAATTATCAACAAAAATACAAGTGGAGGGACCTTGCTTTTCTCCTCCTGCTTTTTCAAAAAAATTCTTCATGATTCTTAGTCTAATGTTAAAAGTGAATTTATGAATTTACAATCTTTATGTGTTATATATTGTTACCTAATAGCCGAATCACCAAATATCATAGTTGGAAGGAACCTATCTGAATAACATACGTAACAAATAGTCCTCCAACCTTCACTTGAAAAATCTCCATTTATGGTGAACTCATCACCTCCAAAGTATTAAAGAATTGTTTTCTTCATTTCAAAACTAAATTTTTATCTTTGCAGCTTTTGCCCCTTTTTCCTATGATTTAATGAAGTAAGAGGAATAAAAAGGGGGATTTTTTTGAATTTTTCTAACTGTGTTTCTTTTCATTAAGCCAAAATATTATCATAGCTATTCTTCAACCCTGTGATTTCTCTGGGTAAGGGAAATAACAAGCATTCACTAAGCGCCTATTATGTGCCAGGCACTCTGCTAAGCACTTCGTCAATATCTCGATTGATCTTCCCAACAACCATGTGAGGTCGTTGCCATCATTATTCCTGCTTTATAGTTGGAAGTTAAAGAAACTGAGGCAAAGCGTGGTTAAGTGACTTGCCAAGAGTCACAGCTGGTAAAGCACCTGAGGCCAGATTTGGACTCAAGTTTTCCTGACTCTGTACCCGACAGTCTAAATACTGTACCACCTAACTAGGGAAGACAGCACAAATTTAAAACTCTCCTGAAACTGTTCTGAAAGTGAGTTTTGTGAGGCAAAGTGAGCTGCCCAGGGTTACTGAGCAAGTACATGTCATAGAATGAGCATGAGCCACTTGCCTCCCCTACACTAAACCATCATGTAGTACAGTATACTTAGTTCTGTCTGCATAAGTATAATAATAGCAATTATAATAAATAGCCTGCCCCTTCCCACATCCTAAACTTTAAGAAAAGCTCGCAATTACTTTTATTTTCTGGCAAGATTTTGTTTTTACTAACTTGGTACAAAGCTGATATACGTATATACATAAATTCATAGTAAACATTGGAAAAATGACAGGACTGTGTTATTGGTAGCTCTCTGTTAACCGAAACATTGGCACTAATGTTTTGTCAGGTGTGGACTTCCAATGTAAGCCAAAACTCCAATAACCATGGAAACTGTGGAACTGAAATTTATAAGCAACCATAATATTTTCTTAAAAAATCATTTACTCCATGGAGTTTCAAATGCCATGTAGTAAGTGTAGTTTTTACAATTACTTGTTCATTTCATTCAACAATAAAAGATATGGCATGAGACCTTACAGAAGTATTTCCTGTACATTAGACTATATAAGTAGTGATCAAAAAACTTTATAGTAGCTTTTTTTTTTAGTTGACAACCTGCCAATAAGGTCAAAATGACTAACAGTCTAAGCTCTTAAAAAATTACTTTCCAATCCAATTACTAATTGTAAAAGATAGTATATTTTTTGTGTGTTCATTCTGGCAATTAGATGCTAGAAAGAACCCTAATGAATAAATAAATCAAAAAATAAAAAATCATTTTTAATTCACATTGTTTCTGAATCCTTATATCAAGGAAACTTACAAACAGTACCATAAATAAAAGCCAATATAACTGTTTCATGAGAAACAGACCGAGAGATTAAGGATGACAAACTAACTTCTTTAGATAGTCCAGATAAGATTTCATCACATGACTAACACGCCCTAAACATTTTTTCTTTATTTTAAATCTTTGACATCCATTACAGACAACGATGATTTTTTTTTTTAAATCTGAAGCTATGCATCTATCCGGAAAATAAGACTACTTGGAAACCACACATTTTGAGGGGAAAATTAGGTATAAATCTTGTCCTAAAGAACAGGATCCAGCTGTCCCCAAAGGAGTAATATCCCAAATAAATACATACTATAACAATAGGAATATACGTAAGAAGCTATATAAAGTTATATGCCCTTTCAGCGAGGGAGAGGGGAGATAGGGGGAAGGTAGGGAGAAAAAATCTAAGTTATATGGCAGTGATTATAGAACACCAAAAATGAATAAAATTAAAAAAAATTTTAAGTAAATTAAAAAAAATAAATACATGCTATAGTTGATATCCAGGGATGTTCAGAAAACCACTGAATATACTAAAAAACCAAAGTTAAGTACCATTAGCAAAGACACTACAAGGATTTTTTTTTACCTTATAAATAGATATTAAAATAAGATGATACATATTCAACTTAATATTCATAGGTTATCAAGATCTATGAATAGATTTAGAACTGGAAGAGATATTTGGCTCCTTAGGAATGTTTTGTCTAGTCCTGTTTATTGGTTTTTCCCCATATCTAAGGCCAAAGTATTAGTATTGAAGGGTAAATGATGTATGCTTTGTTTTTGATAAAGTCTTCACAGAAACCTGTAAGTCCTATTTGTTGCTAATGTGCAGACACGGTTAATGGCCATTTCTACCAGGGGATTTGTTCTGTAAAGTTTGGATTCCATCAAAAGGCCACACTTAAGGATCTAGAAGGCCACATATGTCTTCAAAGTCACAGGTTCCCCACCCCTGGACTCTAAGCAACCAACAAGATGTGATCTGTAGCCCAAGAACCCCTAAAATTCTGAGCTCACACAGATTTGGTTTGATCCTAGGGACATAACCCTGAAGTGTTGATTTCTTTCTGGCTTTTTTTCTATACCTGGAGTTAATCCAGGAAAATCTCCAAAATAAAGCTTAAATATAGCTCATGTCAAGTTTTTTCCCCAAAAACATGGGTAATAGAGTATCCAGTTCTCACACAGGCACTCAGTGTACAATGTAAGTATAAGATATGGTACATCTTTTATTTCACCAACCACAAAAATGCATAATATATAAAGTTTACACAGTAGACCATAAATACTTATAGAAATGTAAGATGTGTGTTTGTCCTTGTAAAATATGTATGTCCACATGGGTTCTGTAAATGTATATTTGCAGCTCACAAGGAGTTATGAATAGATATGATCTGAGATTATGCCTATCCCACCAGATGCTAGTTCTACAAAAGACCATTATAAATAGTGAACAGTGAGTAAATTCATTTATTCAAGCAAATAGAAATAAACTCAGAAAAGTTATACAGATTAAAACATACCTGAAAAAAATACAAGAGGGAGTGAGTTCTCTACTGGGAGATCTCAGCTCAAACCAAGAGGGATATCTGATCCCATCCTGAGAAATTCTCAGAAGTTTCTATGGAGGCAAGCTTGAAATCAGACACATATCAAGGGGTTAATTTTCTTTATATGTGAAGTTTTCAAAGTCTTTTTTCTCTCTCTCATGGAGTCAGTCCCCAAAAGAGCCTACCCACCACATGTCCCTCACTGAAATTCTTTTTACCAACTCCAACAGCCTTCTCCCCACTATTTAGGAATCATCTTCTGCATTGCCAATGACACACAAAGTGTCCCTAGCTTGGAAACCTGAGTTACAGAAACACAAATCACTAACAAATAAAGCTCATTAAATTCATCAGTCTCCCCAAGAAAGAAAATATGTGTTAGGAGTTGATAAACAAGTGCTCTTCATTCACCAAAACTCTGTATTACCCAAGCAACTCATGGCAATGTCATGAAAGTTTGACAAGGTCCAAATCTCCCACCCACTATCACCCCCCCTCCAACCCTTTATCATGGCTTTACTTCTTCAGGTGCAAGCCAATCTCTTTTCTCCAAAAAGCACAATATGGAGGGAATCTTCTCCTTCTAGGGGAGTGGTACCTGAACATTGTAACTTAGAAAGACTCAGCCTTGATTATTGCCATATCTTAAGCAGGAAATGTCTGTCTTGGGAAATCTAGTCTGACCAGTACTCAGAGAAAAGAAACAGAACATCAGAGAGTAGTCAGTCACTTGAGCTGCATGAATTCACTTTTCAAGCCATATGACTGTGCTTCCTATGGTCACTTTGAGATGCTTTGGTAGGGCAAAGGAGAGGGAGAAATCCCTCCCCTGCAGCTGCTACAATCTGGAAGAGAACCCAACAGCGTCACTACACTAAGAACACAACAACAGCTAACATTTATACAACACTTACCAACCATGTGCCAGACATTGTGTTAAGTGATTTACAAATATTATCTCATTTGGACCTCATGACAGCCCTGGGAGGTGGGTGCTATCATAAGACCCATTTTATAAATGAGAAAATCAAGGCAAGGACAGGTTATTCATTTGCCTGGAGTCACACAGTTAGTAAGCATATGTCAAAGGTTGTATTTGAATTCAGATGTTCCTGACTCCAGTCCCAGGACCATGTACACTGCACCATCTAGCTGTCCCAACTCTAATTATATGGTGCAGAAGGAAAGGGAGTTCTGAAATGGAAATAGAGATGATCCCCTTCTGCACCCCATACCCTACATTTACAGCTCGCTCTCAAAGGCCACAGAACAATGTAGTCTCTGAGTCCATCCCCAGAGGGGTTACCTGTGTTCTCTCAGTAAAGAGGTTATGTACATTTCTACCTCTGTGAAATTCATCAGGTTCAATGGGGAACTCAATCACCGTCTACTTTAACAAGAATTATGATGAACTACAAAGTCAAGAAAGGCCTTCCTGATAGGGAACTCAGGAATGACATGGGGAAGGAAAGGAGTTCTGAGAGAAACAGAGATATGAGGAACACAGAATAGAAAGATACTCATTACTTTTCCCACCCTTTCTCTAAGCCATCTCAAGTACATTCCCAGGACTTTCTCTGCCAAAATGCAAAACATACTGTATGTATTTTCCTGTAAAATGGTGGACATTTCCATCCACTTCTTACATTCTGACCTGAAGAACTTTCTATTCTTTTTTTACTTTCATCAGACGATCCAGTGTTCTTTTCCTATTTATTATTCCATGTACCTGATTCAACTGATGATGGGGTAATTATTTGGAGTGGAGGTGGATTTGAGGATGAAGGAGAACTTTTCCAGGTCATACAGTAGCCTACTCAATAAGTTCCATGACTTTAAAATTAGTAATTTCTTTCATTAATAGCTATTGCAATAATAGTTTTCTTCTCATTAAAATATAAAGTTTAGCCATAGTGACAAAGTTTTGTCAAATTACCAATACATCTGTATAGCATTCTAAAGTTTAAAATTTGAGTGTCTAAAATTCTGAAATAATGTTTTGGAGGGAGTGATCCAGATCTGAAAGTGAAAATGATTACTTACTCCTAAAATCTGTGATAGAGGAGAAGAAATATTGATATAATCTAACATGTGCCAGAAATTTAGGTTCATTTCAGAGAGTTCAGAAAATAGGGAAGGAAGATTTCTTGGACTATAGCTTTTCAAACAAAGTCACCCTCAAGAGGAAGGAGAGATGTTTAACATTGAAACTCTGAAAACATAAATTACATTAAGGAAGAAAAACAGTATTTATCAAAAGCAACCAATGGAGATGCCTGTGTTCTAACCACCCAACCTGTATGGATCAAACAATGATAACCGATGAGAAAGAAGATAAGAGATAGTAAGAGAGCATGTAATTACCCTCAGTTAATTCTAATAACCTGAAAGAACTGGAAGATGTGATTTTTGAGCCACTGAATGATTGTAGAAAATCAGCGCAAGACCACAAAATTGCTAGAATTATCAATAAAGAGATGGTAGTTGCCCATCTAGAAAAGGAAGTAGTGATTACAAAAAGCGATCAAGTTTTCATCAAGAACAGGTCTTACCAGAGTCATCTCATTTCCTTTTTGACAGAATTGCTAAATTAGGAAATGAGGGTGAATGCATTGATATAGTTTGTCTAGTTTTAGGAAAGCTTATGATAAAATATCTCATTCTGTTCTTGTGGAGAAGATGGGGAGATGGATTAGATAGTAATTAAATCAAAGAGATTCAGAACTAGTTGCATGACTAGATGCAAAGAAGAGATGTTAATGGTTCAGCACCAGCATGGCAGGTGGAATCTAGTGGAGTGCACCTGGGAAAGCGAAGGGAAGAAAAGGGAAGAGAGTGAGAGAGGGAGAGAGATAGACAGACACACACACAAATGATGATGATGATGATGGTGATGATGATAACGATGATGATGACGATGATGACGATGATGATGATGATGACGACGACGATGATGATGATGTTGATGACGATGATGATGATGATGATGACGATGATGATGACGATGATGACGATGATGATGACGATGATTTTAAGGTAGACAGCATTTTAAAATAAGCAACTAAGTGAAACATAAGAAATCATATTAAAATGAATAAGGCTGTTTAGTTCAATACAAATAAGGACTGAGGCATACCAATGTAGTTTTAAAAGAGTTTTGTCTTCTTTATACAAATAAATTGTAGAAGATTGAATAAATATCTATCAAGTGGCACAGAAAATGATAAATGACCTGGTGAGAGAGGAAGAGAGTGATAGCAAGCGAGGACAAGGAGAGTGTATAAGATAAGAACTCAACAAATAACCCTTGTCTTTTTTCTCCCAAACACTGCAGAAGAAAAGTGTGTGTGAATCAGATCAAATCCAAAGCAAGTTTCATCTAAATCAGAAAAAGGAGTGATATCTAAGAATCAAGATTTTGTGTCTCCATTTTTCAAGTTTTGGAAGGATCCTCCAGCCACTGTCACAGTCATAGAACACAGAGGTCAATTCCTGTCTTGGGGGTAATTACACCAATACCTTGTAGCTGTTTGCCTCTGCCCTCCATGTGATTTTGACTAAACAGATGGGGTCACATATAACTACCATAAATCCGTGAGCATGTCAAGTCCATTTCAGGAAAGAATACTCTCTACTATTTCCCAGAACAAAGGAACAACACACTGATAATCCAAGCATAGGAGTCTAATTTTCACTACGATAAGATGAACGTTTATTTGTTGTCTAGGCAACTCATTTTGAAGTGTGAGAATGGCCTCTTTGACTCTCCTGAAGTCAAAGGGAACCACCTGGGACTACTTTCCAAGTGTTACTCCTCCCTTCCTATTCCCTCCTTGTCTCCAAAAGGAGATAAGTACAATTTTTCTCTGTTTCCCTTAGCAATGTGAGGTTTGATTAATGTAGAACTATCTAGTTTTTATGGCTCCCAATAGATTTTCTCTTAAAATGAAAAATATAAAGAAACAGCTGGCTGTCAAGAATGTTCACATTTTTTCCCTGCTTTATCCTCCCATGATCCTAACAGTAGCAATTTTTCCCAGAGGTGTTGATGATTTTGTAATGAAAAAAAAAGCAACTTTTAATATTGTAGCTCACTGTCTTCTCAATACTCTCTTTTCTCTAGATTTCGTGACACCACTCTCTCCTGGTTCTCTTCCTACCTAGCAGACCACTACTTCTCAATCTCCTTTCCTGGATCTTCATCAAGGTCACGCTTGCTAATCACGATGTCCCACAGGGCTTTGTCCTAAACCCTCTTCTTTTCTCCCTCTATAGTATTTCACTTGATGATCTCATCATTTTCCATGGATTCAGTTATCAACTTTATATTGAAAATTCTCAAATCTAATTATCTAGAACCAATCTGCTAATCTCCAGTCTACTGTCTTCACCTACTTATTAGATATCTTGAACTGAATGTTCTATAAACATATAAACTCCAAAACAGAATTTGTAATCTAACTCCAAAGCACACTCCTTACTAAACTTCCTTATTACTCTATGGGGCACTACCATACCCTTAGTCATGAAGGTTCACAGATCAGATATTATCCTTGGTTCCTCATGCTTTCTCACTCCTCCACGTACAATCTGTTGCCAAAGTCAATTGATTTCACCATTTTAACAACTCTTAAACATAATCCCTTCTCTCCTCTGACATGACAACTACCCTATTAAAGGCCCTCACTTCTGGAATGCTGCAATAGTAATAGTCTGCTGGAAAAGTCCACCTACCACGAGTTTATCCCAATTCTAGTCCATCCACTAGGTTGTCAAAGTGATCTTCCTAAAGCTCAGATCTAGCCATGTTAAACCCCTACCCCACAAACTCCAATGGCTCCTTATCACCTTCTCTTTGGCATCCAAAGCCCTTCATACCCTGGTCCCTCCCTACCTTTCCAATCTTCTTATAACTCTCCCTATCCTTTACCCAAGCACTCTTTGATCCAGTAACATTGGCCTCTTTACTATTCCTGGAATAAGATATTCCATCTGCCAACTCTAGGCATTTTCATTGATAATCCTCTGTGCCTGGAATTCATTCCCTTAACATCTACCTCCTGTTTTCCTTTGAGTATCAGCTACACTTCTACTTTCTGTACTAAAGAGGTAACTGGTAGAATATTTCTAGTTCCATTTGTCTTCTGGTTCTAATAGATGTGGACAGCTTTAATGATGAATTCTTGAAATATGTAATTTAGAATTTTTATGGTCATTTCTTCAGGGTGTGTTAAGTGATCTCTCCTTTATTTTTAAGTCAATTGTTTTTGATAGGAGATACCTTACCTTTTCTTTTTCCCCCTCCTGTCTTTTGTTCTAGCATTTCTCAGAAAGTTCCTTCAATGTGGAGATTCTTTTACTTGGCCAATATTTTGTCTTCCATCACTAAACTATTTATTCTCCTTCTGCTTCTCTCCTCTAGAATGCTCATTTCACTTAAACCCTGATTTTTTTTTTGTTTCATTTCTTCTATTAATTCTAATAAAATGTGTGGCAAGACTGATTTTGTTTGAAACTTTGCCTTTAAGTACAATAGAGTTATTCTTTTCTGCTAAGTTTGTGTCTGAGGCGTGCCAGGTCTATAACATTTTTTTTACCAAGAGGGGTATATTTTCTTTTAATTCATTTCCCCAGGCTTACTTCCTGAATTGGATTTTTGTCAGGGTCAGAGCGCATTTAGAGTTAGGATTAGGATCTTATTTGGTCCTCATCTATCTATATGATCCTGAGTTTTTCCACAGCTTTCTCCAGGTATTGAGTTCTACATTCTACAATGGACCTTTGGAGTGTCTCAGACCACCAAACTGGCCGTGACCAGATCATTGCTCTCCCAATCCAAGTCATATAAATTCCTGACCCAGATTCTTGGATCAGAAGGCACAGCTATACAAGCTCCAGAGAGAAAGTCTAGATTTTCCAATGGTTTCTATGTTAGAATTCTTCCATACACTGTGCTCCTGTGTTTGACTTTTATGATGAACTCCTTCCCTAATACACACAAGTTTCTGACTGTCTCCTTGTCGGGACCTGATATGAACTTGAAAAATTCATCTACCATAATTTCTCCTTGGATTTCTTAATCATTACTTAGCCTAGTGCTTGTTTTCCTATTTGATGGAATAATTTTGGAAGAACTGGACTGTTCTGCTCCCTTCCGGTCCACCATCTTGAAGGAGTCTGTTGAGTGTGTATTTTGATCAATGCAAAGATTGGACATGTGGGAAAGAGGTAGAAAATCATCTTGGAAATTTCTGACCTTATAATCCCTGTGTAGATAAGCTTCCTTTTCTTGTTATGCATGTTGGGAAGCTAAATGTGTTTTTTTATATCTTATGTTTACTCAGTCTCTGATAAGTAATTCTATATTCTATGTGGGGAAAAAAGAAGAAAATTTTCTCCTGTTGTCAAAGGAATTTGATTAGGTGATCCCTAGTTTATTGAGAACCCTATCTACTTAATGGGATTATAGGATTTTTAGATATTGGGAGAGTCTGTTTGCAGGACGTATGTTACAGGACTTTCAGATTTTGAGTGTTAATTCCCATAGGAAAGGATCAGGAAACTGGGCTAATGCATTTGCTCCCCAGAAGGGACAACCTCAGTGAAAGTTTCAAAATGGTAGAGAGAGTTGAAAAGAAATTCATGTCTTAGGAAAACATGTTCACCATGGTTTCACCTTGTACCTCAGGGAGCACTGCAGAGGGGCAGCAGAAGGGCTTCCTCTTTTCTTGCCTTTTGCTTCTATCCCATATTGGCAATGACATCTTCCCACAGAAAGAGATATATTTAAATTCTATTTCCTAAAACCTGACCTTCCTGAAGAGAAAGGGGATTCTGAATTCCTGAATCTAGTCTTTGCAAAAGGAAGGAAGATCCCTGGGGCATTAGTAGTTTTGAAAGTTACTTCATGGATAAAAAAGAGGAAAATTATCTCAGTCACTCTCTCTTCAGGCTTCACAAAACTTGAAGATAACAATTGGCTAGGGTTGGGGTGAGGGAGTGGGTGATAGTTCACGGTATGTTTAACCTTCTAAAAGATCTTGTACAGGTCCGCTCTCCATAAAATGGAAATAGTATCTCCTACCTCACAATGTTTTATTGAGCATCAAATGTGAAGCGTTTTAGAAACCTTCCAGTGCTTTGACGTAGGAGCTATTATGATTACAGTGTGTTGATTACTGAGTACAAGCAGATGAATAACTTTTCCCACATAATAACAAAATGCTTCCTGGAATGAACAGACCAGTTCACAGCTCCACAGTCAGTCAGTCAGTCAATAATTGTTGAGTGCCATCTCTGGGTCCAGTTTTGTGCTAAGTGCTAAGGATACAAATAAAAGAGGCATTGAACCTTTGCCCTTGCGGAGCTCACCATCTGAGGCAGTTATGCCTGAGTCAGTTCTCCATTACATGCATTAAAAATCCGAAGTTTATCTTTTTTTTAAATTTTGCTTACATTCATGATTAATGTGTAATTTTGAACTCCAGTTACATAAAGTGATCAATCCTAATTACTCCATTGTAAGTGCTTTATTATATGTGAATGGGGAATTATAAAAAGGCGAGGGACAGTGGATAGCATATTTGAGAGAACCTAAGGTTTAGAGATTTTATATAATTGACTAGGACTCTACACTGACTGAGACTTGAATTAAATGAAATAGTTTTTTTTATGGATTATCATGTTTGGAGAGCAAAGCTGGTTTTTCCTTGACAAAAGTCTGAGCCATGAGTAAACAAATCTAAATCTAAGTGATGGGAAGGCAAGGGGAAATAAAAATCAAATGATCCCTGCTGAGGCAAGGACCTAGGGAAAGCCACTCTTCTCCTCCCTTCATGTATTCTCTCTGTGTGCAAATTTAGGGATCTGCACCTGAAGAAAAGCCAGAAGGGAAACACTGATGTAGGGAAAATCATCTGGAGGGCTACCTGAAGGGAGAAGTTAGAAGAATATCTCTATCCACAAAGAAGGAAGGGACCTGCTAAGGTGGAGTGGTTGATATTCCTGATAGACTAAACACCTCCAGATCTACACGTTTACTACCTTCTGAATTCTTCATATTCATCAATCTTATATAATGAGACAATTCTCTATTACTTTCAGATATCACAATTTGTTTAGCTATTGCAAAATGGATGGGAACCCACTTTGTTTTCAAGTATTTCATAACATACACACGTGTGAGCAGAAATGGTGTTGTAGCTATCTGGATATAGATAGATGTAAATATATAAATACCTATATAGGTAACTTATTTATATACATTATATATATATATATATTTACATATATAATAGATATAGATATCTCTGTATTTCTCTGTAGATATTTTTGACTGTGGACTTATAATCAGGAAGACCTGCATTCAAATACCATGTCAGACATTTACTAGCCATGTGACTGTGAATAAGTAACTTCATCTCTCTCACCCTTCATTTCCCCCACCTCAATAACATGGGAATAATATTTCCTACTTCCCAAGGTTCTTACTGAGTATCAAAAGTGAAGCATTTTGTAAATCTTAAAGTATTATAAAATAGGAGCTATTATTATTACATTGGGTATGAGTAGATGAGTAAATTTTCCCACATAATAACAAAGTGCTTTCTGCAATGATTCGACCAATTCACAGCTCCATCGTCAATCTGTGAGTAAATAAGCATTTGCCAAGTGCCTACTATGGGTCCAGCTTTGTGCTAGGTGCTAAGGATACAAAGAAAAGCAAAATAGAACCTGTGCCTTCAAGGAACTTCTAGTCTAGGGGTGGGGAACCTGCGGCTACATGTGTCCCTCTGGGGTCCTCATGCGTGGCCCATTTGTTCTGAGAAGTTTGGATTCAGTCGAAAGACCACACTTGAGGACCAAGAAGGCCACAGGTTTCCAACTCTGTACAAGCAAGCTATAGACAGAATAAATAAAGATTACTATCAGAGGGGAAGCACTAGCATTAAAATTAAATTGAGTAAATTAAGTCTATTAGTGTGCTATTTTATGTAGTCATTCCAAAACTTTGTATTACTATTTTTTGTAATATTTGTTGCATATGAAATGAACCTCAGTTTTCTTTTAACTTTTATTTATTATATGGAGCGTGTTTTCATGTGGGGAATTTTTTTATAATTGTGGAAATCTGTACTGTCAAATTTATACTAAAGAAAAACCAAGGCACCAAGGGTCTAAGCACCATTAATTTATTAGCAAGGCTAGCAGGCCTCAGTGGGATCCATGATTCCTCAGTTGCCAAGGATGCATTCGACAGAGCAGCTTTCCTACAGATTGGTTATTTTGTTGTGTTTGTCCTTTGCTTTCAAAGAAGACCATGACATCAGAGAAATGATGACATGATTTGAACTTGACTTTGTTTTGAGTGAGGGAGGGCTGAGGTACCAAATGCAGTCTAATGATGAAAGCTAAGCTCGGGTATACCTCTGAAGTCAGCTCCCACTGTTTCTCAAAAATCTGTCAATTAATTTTCAGAGTATTTACATCTCAGTAATGTTAAACACTACAAATTTGGGCTTGATTCACTGTTTTGTTCATTGTCTACTCCTAAGAAAGTGAAAGGAAAACGCAGATTAAATTTAAAAGTGTGTCATTCATTTTCAGAAAACTGATCATAAAACATTTACCAATATACACCTACTTGGAAGCCATGACCTCGTGACTTCATGCCCCTAGAAAAGTTCTTCAATCATTATGGAGCTTGAGACCTCACTGGTTTGGTCAATAAAATCTTGAGAACTACTTCCTTGCCTTCTAAGAAAATTTTATTTTTATCATTTAACTAGCTAGGGGCAAGAAGGGAAGCATGGTAAAGAAAAATAATAAAAAAAAAATTCTATCACCTGTGAGACAGAAATTGATGAACAAGTCCATTATTTCTTTCTTATTCTCTTGGTAAATAGATTTTAGCTTTAAATGAGAAAATGAACAGCCATTACTCATCTCTTACCATTCCCTCGTGTTAAGCTTATTTACTCTAAAGTTTGTTATAAGAAAACTTCTGTTTGTTTTTTCATAGGACGCTAGCTAGTGCTGGCAAAGAACTGAAAGACAATTTTTTGAAAGCACTGGCACAAAGGGAGGAAGACAACCGTACTGGAAAAGTAACTGTGAGTAAATATGAAACAACATAGCAAAATGCATAGAAGCCAAATCCAGGATTATTGACATAATTTTAAAAAAATTAATTTTAATTAAAATTAATAAAAGCATTTTGTGAAAATTATTTTATTTTATTTTCATGCCTTCATTTTATATTTTATTTTAGTTTAGTTTTTCTCCATCAAAGGTAGACAATATAAGTTAACAAATTATTTTCACTGACATATATGACTTTTAAAAGTAAAATGTGAAACTGATTTATGAGTTTAAATTTTCCTCCATGGTTGAGATTAAAATAATAGTTTTGAAGGTGGGAGAATACAAGATATCTAGAGAGATAATTTAGAGTTATTTCAATCTGAATGAAATAGATGTATTGGGTTCAAATGGGAGATATAAGGCTTTTCTATGCTAATATTCCAAAAGAATAGCTTTTTCAGGATGCTATTTGATAGATAATACATTTTACTGATGAACATGTTACATATAGCTTATATGATGTTTCAAATTAGAGATGAAGCAAATAAGTAATCATGTGGAAATTATAGTGACAAAAACAATCAAAAGTAATATGATGAAACTATAGAACAGAGATAGATAGATAGATGATAGATAGATAGGCAGCCAGATGAAAGATAGATGATAGATGGGCAAATAGATAGATGATAGATAATGTGTATATCTATATCTATCTATGTCTGTATAGATATGGATAGATAGATGATAGATGATAGATTAGATAGATAGATAGATAGATAGATAGATAGATAGATAGATAGATAGATAGATAGATAGATAGATGTATCCAAGATTATTTCACCAAGGAAAAATCTAAGAGGAGAGGTAGATTTTTTCTCATCATAAGACCCACCTCAGGATCATTGAGATCAAAGTCAGAGAATATACCACTATTTCAAAGTCAGTGTATTTTCATTCAGAGAAGATTCTTACTAGGGCTAGATGCAATAGAAACATTTTTCCCAGTCCCCAAGGCTCCATATTCTCTTCTCTCAAGCAGTCCCACCCCATTCTATTATTTTACAAATTAAAAAATAAACATTTAATTTTAAAACTAAGAGGAGAGGAAAATTGGCTTTAGATTTTGTTTCTTTTCTCCAAGTTTTGTTAGAATTGTACTTGCCTCTGTTGTTACCGTGGAGAGGGAGTAAAGGGATATTCCATCCCCTCACCTCGCTGGAAGTCCAAGGGAAAACTTGTATTAGCCATGTCCTTAAAAAGAAACTGCTTTGAAAAAAAAAAACAAACAAACTGGAAACTGTTTCTCCTCCTTCCTTATAACCCACTAAGCAGATAAATTTTTCCATCCCAAGTGCTGATCATCTCAGACAATGGTTTCTTCCCTGTCCCTCATTATACCCATCCCTACCAAATTACATGTAGTCCAACTAAAGGGACCCATATGCGTACTCCATAGGATGGCCACTATTATAGAAATGTGTAATTTTTAAAGGAAGATGATTTGGTCATGTAATGAGAACAAGGGTTAAATAAAGAGTTGTCTGTGTACTTTATGGTCATGTTTGTAATGTCGGTAAACAAGGTGAGGTAGGCTCCTCCAAGTCTTTAATGGGACATGAAAGAGTCATGCAGGATGGACAGCCATGAATGGATTGGGGGAAACAGATAACACATGACACAATAGATGCATTTGAATGTTGAATGTCTCCCAGGATCTAGTACAGTGCTTTTTACAAAGTAGTTATTTAATAAACAATTGTGGTATTGAACTATATTTTAATAATTTGTTTGAATTTTGCTTATTCAGAATGGAGATATTAATACCTATCAAAAATTTGATTCCATAATTACCTATATCAATTGTTAAGGTACATTTACTATACTTCTATCCTTCACTCAAGACTATGTTAGGTACAATTTAAATTTCATGAACTTTGCAGGAAAGACCAAAGTTTAATTAATATTTCTACAACCTAGCACTCTCAATGAAGCCGAGAACATAGTTCTATGTTCAGAGCATTTTCTAAACCTCAAAGGACTGTCAAACGCAAGTTCTAGTATTACGTTTGGGGATTCTTGTTCTACCACCTAGTTTTTGTGTAACTCAGAAATTCAATAAAATTGCCATCAATGTTTTCATCCAAGTGATTGCAACAAATGTTTCCAGAATAGAGTGAGGGTAGAAGCCTGAATGACTGAAAGAAATCTACTCACTGGTTAGGAAGCGTCACTGTGGTGTAGACAATGACCTGGGTTTAAATTCACCTATTTTGCTGTCCAAATAACATCTCTCCATTTTGTCCAAGTATAGCTATATTAATTATATTATATCCATAATTGTATCATGAGAGAGTTTGTTAAATGTCATGGTGGAATTCAGTATAGTGTGGTTCCTTACATAGATGTAAGGAACTCCCAGTATGGAAATTCCCCCTACCAATACAAACAGGCAACTCTGCCAGAACTTAAAGTCTTATGGAGTTTCCTGGAGGCAATAAGAGGTTAGGTGACTTAGTGATGGTCACATTACTAATATGTTTCAGAGACAGAATTTGAACATGGGTCTTGGTGAGTTTATTCTCTACACCATATGGCTTCTCCAGTTTAGTAACAATGAGCTGATTCTGTATTGCCTGCTCTTGGTGAACCTGTAATGGGACTAACTGAACACTGCTTCCCTTTTGCTGTACATACAACTCATTCCTTTATAAATATGTTCTAAAAATTTCTTTGGGATAAAAAACAAGCTTACTACTCTGAATATGGCTTCTGAAGTATGTTTCACCCGTTCCAAAATTCAAAACATTAAAACTCTCGCCCAATTTCAATGGACACCTCACCAGTTCTCCACGATTTTTCAAAGCTCATCCCTAAAGGCTCATCCACCAATTCTTTCACTATGCAGTCATAAACCAGAATTTGTTCTCAATTGATACACTTTCTTACATTTTCTCCATTTATTTTGGCTTTCAATTTCTTGTTAATAACTTTTGTTCAATAGAATATCCCAAAAATCTTAGTGCAGTTTTAAGCTGTTAAAGCTTGAAAGCTTTTAATAAATTGTAAAGCTTATTCTTATCTGATGAGTTACTTGAAGAGAAAACAGAAGCAAAAGAATCTTTGGCAGATTTTGCCAAGCTGGAAGGGATTGTGGATAGTATGGAATTGTGACTACATGTCAGTTGTCTGATCATCAGGCAAGTTAAGCTCTGAAAATCTCATCTCTAGGTTGATTTTGGCCACAGGCACTCTCAAAGAGAGAGGAGAATAGAGAAAAGCTATAACCTGTTAAATGGAAGGAATACCCACATCACTAAATGCTTGAAGTATTAAAGAATTTAAAATACACTAGTTAGAACCCTAAGTTTCTGGAAGTTTTATGTTTCTTTAAGGTTCTACTTAATTTTTTTAGTAACCACTACAGTCTGAAGGGTGACTTGGTCTCCAAGAAATAATTAGACCATGTGGTTTTGAGAGTCTTTTTCTTCTTTTTTTATTTTATTTTTCATATGATTTTATCTTCCCAATTACATGTCAAGACAATTTTTAGCACTAATTTTTACAAGATTTTGGGTTCCAAGTTTTTTCCCTCCATCCTCTCCTTTTTTCCTAAAATGGTGAGCAATTTCATATAGGTAATACATGTGCTATTATGTAAAACACGTTTCCATATTAGTCACAGTTGTGAAATAAGAAATTGTTCAACAGAAAAAAACACACAAAAAAGAATGAAGTGAAAAAAACATGATTCAATCTACATTCAGAGTTCATCAGTTCTTTATCTGGATGTGAATAACATTTTCCTTTGCGAGTCCTTTGTACTTGTCTTGGATCTTTGTACTGTTAAGAAGAGCTGACTACACTCATAGATTACTAAAATACTCACTTACATAGTGCCTACTAGATGCTAGGCACCGTGCTGTATTCTACAAGTATCGCCTAATTTGATAACTTCAATAAAGTATCAGGAGAGAAAAATACATACACAAAAATCATTAGCATTTTTATATAACCAATAACAAAAGCCATGAAAAAATTATACAAAGAGAAATTCCATGCAAAATAATCTATACCTATTTCTAATCTTGTTTTTGAAATTATGATCCCTTCCTCTGCTTTCTGGACTTGCATGAGGCACAATAAATTCTATTCCAAGGTTTTATGTTTAACTCTGTGCCAATCTATAGGTTTCAAGCATATTTTTTTTTTAGTGAACAGCAATTTATTGGATTCTGCTTTCTAATCCATTTTTGCACTTTCTTTTATTTTATGAAGTCATTCCATTTATATTCAGTTGAGTGTTAATTCTATATTTTCCTCCATCATATCCTCATATATTTTCACTTCTTTGCCACTTGCCCTGTTCTTTACAACAAAGTTGGTTTTTTTTAATGTAGTTATTGCTAGTCATCTATGACTGAAGTGGTCTGCTCCCACTTAATATTCCGAGCCTATAAAAATGTCCGTAGTTGGAGAATTGCAAAATTCAGGTGCCCCTCCAGTTACCCTAAGCAAGATTTATTGCTTCCCTGGCAGAATCCCTCTTAGAACCCCTCCCTTTCCCCTAATTAATCATCTCAATTGATTTCTTTTAAGATTTCCTGGAACTTGTATGCAAAACACCACATTGTCATTCCACAAAAAGGAATAATTTTATCTCCTTTGGCCAACCTTTATGCCTTTAATTTTCTCGTCTTATTGGGTCTGACTCAGGTTAGTCAGTGTAGAATGCAGAGCAGTGTAGAATGAAAATGGTATGAAATGAGATGCTCAAAATCTGACAATTACCAAAAGGAGATTTACATAGCCATAGTGGAGGAAGGTTTTCAGAGGAAGGGAGGAATCTTTTCCCAGGGCAAAATATTGATTCAGATGAGCTTGGCTACTCGGTATTATTCATGCTTAATGGGTCAGGAGTCTAGTGCCTTCATATACTGGCTATTTTGTATCCAGACGATCAAGAAACTACATCAGTGGCTTAAGCCTTAGTTCCCAGAGACAATCAAATCCAAAGAATAATTTCAAGACAAAAAAAAAAAAAAAAACCAGCCTAACTTATTACAGAGGTGGGAGTGAGGGCAGAAAAATTAGGATATAGACCCCTCACAACTTATTTCTAGAACAATATCGTGATAGTAGGGAGAAGGGGCTTCACTACTTTTTAAGGAAAGATACTAGTATTTCTCCTTTGAAAATAATATTAATTTTTGGTTTTCAATGCATACTTTTTATCATTTTAAAAGAGACTCTTTTCGTACCTATTATTTTCTTAATTTTAGCACCAATGAGTACCAAATTTTGTAAAAAGAGGTTTGTTGGAACTATTGATATAATCATGTGGGATGTATGTATATGTATATGTGTATATGTGTGTGTGTGTGTGTTTAACATCTGATCAATGATTCTAGTGACTTCCTTAACATTGAAATATCCTTGAATCCCTAGTACAAAAAATGGGTTGTTAAATTTGCATCAATATTAATTAGTGATATTGGTCTATAGTTATATTTTTCTTATTTATCCCTCTGTGGTTTAGATTTTGGGATCATATTCTTCTAATAAAGAATTTGATAGGTAGAATTCTTTCTAAATTATTGAGAACTATTTAGCATAAATAATTACTCTTTAAACATTTAATAGAATTTATTTTGAATTCCATCAGAATTGGGTTCCTTTTTCTGCTTTTCATTTATAATTTATTCAAATCCTACCTCTGAAATTAAGTAAAGATATTTTTTCTTAATTTTAGTTTTCTATATTTTTTAATTTTTATATTTTATGTTTTTACTAAAAATAGCCCATTTTTTTAAAAAATTCCTGATTTTTTTTAAAATATATTTGTACGTAGTGCTTTCTATTCTTATCACAGCTTATAATTACTAAACATTTCGCCATTATGTGTTTCCTTTGCTTATTTTAAATTTTGTTCATTTGATTTTCCTCTTTTCTCAGATTGTTAAAGATTTATCAACTTTTAGTCTGTTTATTTCAGGAGCCTTTTTTCATTTTATCTCTTTTAAATTTAAATGAACTTTGTGCTTTTAAAAATTTCATTAATTCATTGACTATTTAGTATTAGTATATGCTCAGTTCATTTATCTTCTTCTATTGGTTTAATGAAACTTTTCAGTGATATAATTTTTTCTTCTCAGTTTTTAAAGGCCCATCAGGGGCTTGATCAATCTTTGGACAACCAATGGCTAACTGCTGTCTAATTTTATCTTTTGATAGAAGTACTTTTTTATGTCTTATGAGTTGGCAGGAACTTTACATTTTATTCAAAAAAAATGTTAATCTTTACTTACCTTTAACTTCTATGCTTTAATCAACTAAGCTGTATAGAAAGCAACAGATCAAGGGTTTCCTGATTGTTTCCTTCACTTAGATACATAGATATGCTACATGTATGTATATTTGGATATATACACACACATATATACACACGCTCATCTATTGGGAAATGATTTCATATAATATATATTTTATATGGGCAGGTAGGTGGTGCAGAGGATAGAGTGCCAGGTCTGGAGTCAAGAAGATCTGAGTTCAAATCTAGCCTCTATGCTAACAATGTGACCCTCAGCAAGTCACTTAACCTGTTTGCCTCAGTTTCCTCATCTGTAAAATGAACTGGAGGGGAAAAAAATGGCAAACCACTGCAGTATCTTTGCCAAGAAAAGCCTAAAAGGGATCACAAAGAGTTGAAAACAGCTGATAATTACTAAACATTTAAACTAAGCAGCTAAAACAATATATTATATACATATACATATTCACATACGTATGTGTGAATTTCCTATAGATCTTGGATATCAGACTTTTATAAAAAATATTTGATAAAAAGACTTTTAAAAATTATTGACAAGTTCCCTTCTTATCCTAAGTACATTGATTTCATTTGTGCAAAAGAATACACATCCAACTGTATATAATGTTTTGGACAATAAACATTTTTATTCACTTGGTTTTCCCTGAGTGAATAGTTAGGCTAAATTCTCTAACTATGATTCTCTTTTAGGAGGCTCTGAAATATTCTAGATCAGAAGTGGAGAACCTGAAGCCTCAGCACCACACATGGCCCTCTAGTTCCTGGAGTGCAACTCTGACTAAATCTGAACTTTACAGAACAAATCTCCTTAATAAAAGGATTTGTTCTGTAAAATTTGGACTCAGTCAAAAGGTCACACCTAAGGACCTAGAAGGCCACATGTGGCCTCAGGGCCACAGGCTCTTCCACCCTGTTCTAGATCTTGGTACAATTAGTATAATGCATCCGCAAGGAGGAAGACCTAGGGACCCTCATCAGATTATATGTTGGTTTTCCTACATAACAGTGGCAAACATGTTTCACATGTGTACATCTCCACGTTTTATGTTTTTCTTAATAATAATGATAAAGTCAAACAAGGTTATTTCTGTTATATCTTTCAAGGAATCTTGTTACAATTTTAAACATGAATGGGAGGCATCTATTACTACAGGCACTAAATCAGCTCAGTGTTGACATACACTATAAATGAAACCAGAATATACCAGAATGTTGCAGCCAAATGGAAAGAGAACAGATTCTTCTTTGAGAGGAAAATAAAGGACCTGGCAGAATGTATGTATAAGGGCAACAAGAGATATAACATTGGTTATTTGGACATTGTATAACGAAGTTCTCATGATAAGTATTTGCAAAGTAAAAAAAAAAAGTTGACCTGTATTCATATCTAATGCCGAAGCTGAAGAGAAAGATAAATTTCATGAAGAACTTAAGATTTTCAAAACTAAGTCAACACATGCTTTGTTGAATATACTTTCTCTTTTGTTGTGGTAAATAAAGGATGCATATTTCTACTTTTCCCCATTTTTGTGAGGTTTGAAAGAACTCAAAGCCTGGAGTCAGGGAAACTGACTCAAATCTGTCCTCATACATTTTCTAGCTGAGTGAACTTGAGCAAGTCATTTAATATCTATTTCTCTTAATTTCTTCATCTGTAAAATGGAGTTATAGTAGCACCTATATCCCACAGTTGTTGTGAGGATCCAATTGGATAAAAAATTGTAAAGCACTTAGCATGATACCTGGAACAAAGGAAATGCTCCATAAATGTTAGTGATAGTGATGTTGATGATGGTGATGGCATGGTTATTTTTTATTAAGGGACCATGTACTACTGATAATATGCATGCTCTCTTCTGAGTCCCATTTAGAAATCATTATTGATCTATCATGCCACACTATTTAATTAAAATATCCCTTAAATCATTGCCCCCACTGCCCTCTCTATTGAACAAGTCATACACACACAGAAAAAAATAAAATCCTTACATCAACATGCAACAAATTCCCATAATAGCTATATATCTTCCTCTACATTTTAAGTTCATCACTTCCTTGATAAGAGGTGAGTGGCATTTTTCTCTTTAGTCTTCAGATTTTGTGACTTATTATTACATTGATTAGAGAGTTAAAGTGTTTTTTCTCCATAAGGTTGTCATTGTTTAAGTTGTACTCCTAATTCTGCTTACTTGACTCTGCATCAATTCATAAGTCTTCTTACCATCCATTTCATATGGTACATATTATTCAATTACATTTGTGTGACATAATTTTTAGCTGTTCTCTATTAATAGAATACTGGTAATCTAGGCAGCACAGTGGATAGAGTGCTAGGCCTGGAGTTAGGATGACTCACCTTCCTGAGTTCAAATCTGACCTAAGATACTAGCTGTGTGACTCTGGGCAAGTCAATTAGCCCTATCTGCCTTGGTTTCCTCATCTGTAAAATGAGCTAGAAAAGGAAATGGCAAGTCATTCCAGTATCTTTGCTAAGAAAACCCCAAATGAGTTCACAAAGCATTATCCAGAATTGAAATGATTACACAACATCAAAAATAGTAGGGGACACTTTAGTTTCCAATTTGGGGCTACTATGAAAGAAAGTTGTGACAATTATTTTGTACAAATAGGTCATTTTCCTCTTCATGTGATATCTTTGGGAAGATATAGACCAAGTAATGATATAGGAGTCAGAGGATATGCATAATTTAGTAACTTGGGAGGAATAGTTGCAAATTGCTTTCCAGCGAAGAAGGGAAAGATCATGTCAACACAATGTTTTGGGTCATATACAACACAATCTTCTGTTTCGTTGAGATTTCAACACAGGAAATGGGTATATTAGGAACTGCCTCATTCACAGATTTTTTAGACTCAGACACTGGTTTCTTTGAGTGACGGTGAGGGAACAAGCTGTAACCAGTACTTTTATACGAGCCTCAATAATACACATTGCAAAGCCAAAATGCCACGGTCCTATAACTGTTTGCATGGTCAATTATTCTATGCTTCCTAACAGAGTTTGCTTATTTTCCCTTAGTCTTCCAATATTTCTCATTTTCATTTGTTGCCATCTTTGCCAATCTGATGATATGTTATAGAACCTTAAAGTTGTTTATTTTTCCTTTCTCTAATTAGTACATTAGACTATTTTTATGCTTATTGAGAACTTGGATTTCTTCCTTTGAAAAAATTAACTTTCATACTTTTTGACCATTTCTGTATTTGGCATAGCTTTTAACCTTCTTAACTTTTAATCAATTTCTTATATATCTTGCATCCTGTTGTTCAGCTGTTTCAGTTGTGTCTGACTCTTTGTGACCTCATTTGGAGTTTTCTTGGCAAAAAGATACTGGAGTGGTTTGCCATTTCCTTCTCTAACTTAGCACTCTATCCACTAAGCTACCTACCTGCCCCACTGATATTTTTTATCATGATTTATTATAGTTATATTTATATTTTTTTTTACATTGAACCAACTCTGCATTCCTGGTATAAACCCAACCTGTTCATCTTTCAAAAATAGTGCTTAAGTCAACATTAAAGTTTTTTGTTTTTTCTTAACTCAGACTTCTTGGACCATTGAACCCCCCAGGTATTCACAAACCATTAAATGGAACCAGTGCTTTAGGGTAAACCTATGCTGATTGGCTTTGCTAATCTATTTAAAGAAGGCTTAGAGACCTAGTTCAAAGTCATTACTGATTCTGAAATTCTCCAAAATTAGCAAGATTGTCTTTGGTGATTTGGGAATGAAACTAGAGGCTTTCCTAGAAAGGATAACATTCTATTAATCATTTGATTTTATGATATAACAATTCTAGTATCAAAAAGTCTATAAGCAACTTTCTTAGTTGCCTAGGTGGAATTGTGTTCTTGTACTTTTTATACTGTTATTGAGATGGCTTTAAGCTAATAATATTTGGTTTACTAATTAGAGGAGGAGGTAGGAATATGGTTGAAGGAATAGGGAAATGCCTCTCCTGGCCACAATTTTGTGAGAATAGTGGTTAAGAAATCAGAAATTATCCAGGGTTGGTAATGTGGAATCTATTGACATTTATTTTCCCACAGAACATTGACTATGCAAACAGTTATATGACTGTGGCATTTTGGCTTTGAAATGTGTATTATTGAGGCTAATATAAAGACCTTGGTTATAGCTTGTTCTTTCATCATCATTCAAAGAAACTACTGTATCTGAGTCCGAAAAATCTGTGAATAAGATAGTTCCTAATATACCCATTTCCTGTGTTGAAATCTCAATGAAACAGAAGATTGTGTTGTATATGACCCAAAACATTGTGTTGACATGATCTTTCCCCTCTTTGCTATTTTCCAACTTCTATAAAAATGCAGCCTTTCAAGAAAAAGAAAGTATTGTGAAAATTTTTATTTTCCTTTTAACTGAACCCATGTTTATCCAATCAATAAAACCCTATGGAAATTGTGTAACATAAAGATCATCATAGTTCAATTTCAAACAAACATGTCTTTGTCTGGAAAATGAAATGCATATCAAATCCCCTTTCTTTAAAAAGAATGCTTAAAAAAAATGTAAATTGTATATTTCCTGGAATTGGATGTATTATATTCTGTAGGATGCATAGCCTCAGTTTTCTTCACCTTTCGTGAGGGAAAATGTCATTATTTCACTAAGTTAAACTTTTGGGGACAAAACAGTCATTACAACGCCCTATGTTTCTTCATTTCATACCTCCCTTTGAATTCAAAATCATTTATGTATATGCAGAGAATTGCAGATATAGTAATGATATAATTTTTATTATTCATGCAATCACGTGTCCTATTTCAGATAGGAAAAAAATAGTTAATCTTACATTTAAAATGTGATAAATTAGCCAGTATAAAAATGTCCTAGAAACTTCTGTAAATTCTGTATTCTTGCTTCTTGTTCAAAGATCTAACTAGAAAATCAGAGAATTTCTACACTCAGAGTTTACATAGTAAAAGATATTTAATTAAACCCTACTTCCATTATCTAACAAAGTTCCTCGTTCATAGTAGAGAATCAAATCATATTTGACTCATTCATTAATTCAACAATATTTAAATCTTTACTCTGTGAAAGGCATTTTTCTAGGGGCTATATTTGTAATTTGTCTGGACAATTAAAACTAGCACACCTTGTTATGAGTGAAAAGTTTGTGTCTAACAGATAAAAGTAGATAGATAGATAGAGTAGATGGATGGATGGATGGATGGATGGATGGATGGATGGATGGATGGATGGATGGATGGATGGATGGATAAACAGATAGATAATCAGTTGTTATTTAATGGAGAATCAAATGAAAGCACAGTATAGTGATCAAAACAAGTTTTTTCCCTGTTATAGTAACACAGGAAGAGCAGCTTGTCATAATGGTTAGAAAGCAGTCCTCATCGTCAGGAAGACCCTTTTCAAACCTCATCTCTGACACATGCATAATTCTGGGGAAGACACATTACCTTGCAATGCCCCAGGCAGCTCTCTAAAATTATAATTTTTAAGAGCGGTTTCTAATCTGTATTGGTAGAATGTTTCCTTATTAGGAATTCCCAAAGGGTTGAAATGACAGTTCTATGATTAACAGCAGTGGTTGAGAGTCCTAGGTAAATGAGCATCTCGGAATATTGGTTACTCAAATGACAAGAGACAGAAGGATGGTGGTGCAGTGAATAGAGCATCAGTGCAGGAGTCAGGAGGACCTAAATTCAAATCTCACCTCAGACACTCACTAGCTGTGTGACCTTGGGCAAGTCACTTTACCACAACTACCTCATCCTGGGTCATCTGCAGTCATCCTGATGAATATCTGGTCACTGGATTCAGATGGCTCTGGAGGAGAAGTGAGGCAGGTGACCTGCGCAGCCCTCCCTCACTCAAAACAAAGTCAAGTGCAAGTCATGTCACTATTTCTCTGATGGCATGGTCTTCTTCAGCAACAAAGGACGAACACACATACTACTTTGCACTGCAGAAATGGAGCTAAGAACAGAATAGGCATCCTGTTCACATAAAATACATCTTAACCAGGTAACATCACCAAATGAATTTACACTTCTTGTGCAAATATCTGTATCAGAGTTTTTGAATGTGAGCTATAGATAGACTCACAAACATATTTTAATATTAAATAGACACATTCTCAAAGGAAATTGAATATTTAAGGAAGAGGCCTGCTGTGGTTTGGGGCAGGGAGGAGTGGGGAATAACTCCATCTTTTCTGGCCTCAAGTTTCTCCGTTCAGTAGGTTGTTCATTTCCCACCTTTGTCTGTTCCTCTTGTCCATTACCACCTTAGTCACATCCTTATCTTTTTCTGGATCCTCCTCAGATATGAATATTCCATGTTTATAGACTATAGGTTAACAACTTTCAATTTGGGGGCTGAATGGTGCATCCCCATCTGTGACCTCTGAGGCAGATTAAAAAAAAAAAAATCAAACCTACCTGAGTTCAAAATGCACGTTTACATGTGCAAATATTCACAATTTGACAATGACCAAAATTAATCTGAGAAAACAAACCATCAAGTGTTCAATAAATGCTTGTAAATTTTTTAATTTAAAAAATACCTACCTGAATAGGACTCCCTCCTTTCCTGTAAAGCGTCTGAGCTCCTTTGATGCAACAACAGTATCCTCACTCTCCAGGTGGTAACTTGCCCTCTTGCTTCCCTAAAGCAAAGCCTTGGTAGTTCTAGAGAATTGTGGCCTCCTTTTCCTGCTAACGCAACCTGCCAACATCCTTGATTGTATTTCTTACATGTCACTTCTAAATCTTACTTTGAAATAATATGAAATATTATGGATATTTGAAATAGGAAATAATATGTGTTGTGCCCATGTAGGTTATGTATATGGACACTTGGATGTGTCGAAATGCAGCAGGAAAGGAGCAGTGAATAGATATCTCCTAAATCTGACTCCCTGCTCTCCATGAAAGATTTTGTTTCCTCCCTGGTAGGAAGGACAACTGGGGTCAGGTGACTGGTTGCTCTGCCCTCCTCAGAGAGGGGATCCAGGACAAGAACTGTATCCACCATCTTCCCTAAATATTGCGAGACTCAATGAAATGAAGTTTAAGTTCATGATACTTTTGCATTCCCTTAATGGAGAAGGAATGTCCTAAGCTATATCCAAAAGGCTTGACTGCCTTCCCACCAAATCTTAGTTATACGAAAACCATCACAAATATTGAATAGAGAATAAACCGATTTATCTAAGCTAAAAGCATACATCAGGGAAATTCTACAAATTAGAATATGTTTATAATGCACAGAATAATGAACTCACTTATTGAGAATGAGCTATCTCAGCTCAACCAATAGAGATCTCTCATCTCATCTAAGGAAGTTCCCCAAAGTCTGTTGTGTCTTAGATGTCTCTGGTTAAACCATATAGCTTTCTCTTAAAATTTTCAAATAAAAGACTCTTTGCTTTCAACAGTGATAACTCATCTACAAAGTCTTTTTAGTCTTATAAACAGACACTGACAACAGTCTCTCTTGATTAAGGTAATCATTAGTGGTCATTGGCAAATGAAAGTATGGTTGCACTAGAAGAAGTACGTGTATTTTTTAGTTCTTCATTTTAATACGGAGTCTCAAACACTTAACATGTTTTCATAGAACATAAGCTCATTGGCTGATAGGATCATTGATTTAGAGCCAGAAGTGACTTTAGAGGTCAAATAATTCAGTTACCTTACTTTTCAGATGAGGAACAGAAGCCCAGAAGCATTAAGTAGCTTGTCTGAGGTCACTTGGGTGATAAGTGAAAGAACCAGATCCTTTGACTAAGCTGCACTGAACCTTCCTGCCTCCTACATTCATGGACTGTAAGCATTAGACAGAACCTTTTTATTTTTAGAGATTACTTACTATATAAAGTTTCATTTTATAGAGGGAGGAAATGAGACCTAGATGGGTCAAGTGACTTACCCAATGACACAGCTAGTCAGTGATCAAGTCAAGAATTGAAAGCAAATCTCCTGCCTCCTCATCATGTCAGTCCTACTTTATTGCTTACTTACATATGTATTTATTCATTAATTCACTCACTCATTCATTTATTCATTCATTTATTTATCTGTCAATCCATTTATTTATTTTGCCATGCTATCTCATCAGGTTTTTCATCAATCATAGTTTGGGTCTGTCTGAAAATAGTTTCTCTCCCTACCCTTTGGTGAACTGGGGGGACAGACAAACTCATAAGGTACATAATATGCCAAAGTACTTTGGGAGTGCCCCCTGTGAATGCCTATAGAAGTCTAAGATGCATGAGCTCCCACCGTAGTCATCTGAGCTGGATGCATCCATCTCTGGGCTCATGTGACCTACAGAGAGAAATTTTGACCCATGTTATTAAAGTAGAATATAATTTAAAAAGTTTATAAATGTCTTAAAGCTATAAAAATGAAGGGAAGTAATAAGGGTACGTATGTGACTGCAGACATAAATTCTGTTCCATATATATGTACATGCATACTTACATATATGGAACCAAATTAATGTGTATATTTGTACATATATGCACATACATAATTTGAGTATTAGAACTTTATAAACTCTTGCAGAACTCATAGATTACTTCAGGCTTAGATGTATGCAATATGAAATAATTTCTCTTGGATATATATATATATGTAGGTATGTACACACACAAACACATATACACACATATAATATACATATATGCATACAGTGCACATGTCTAAATGTATGTATATATAAATGTATGTCCATATATGTATGTTCCATATATGTATATGCATATATAAGAAACAGAATTTATGTGTGAATATGGATACATACACGCACGATCTATTACTGCAATTTCAGTTTCAAAACTTCGTGAATTGTTGCAGAACTAATAAATAGCGTTACTTCAGGCTTAGACTATATGCAACACGAAACAATTTCTCTTGACTCCATTATTTGTGGAGACATACTTATGCATATTTTTGGAGACATACATATACATATTTGTGGAGACATTCATAAGTATGTCAAGGCATACTTATACTAAAATGCTTTAATAAAGGAAAGGTCATTGTATCTGATATCATCTAATGCAAAGAAGACTAAGGTACTGTCTGTGTTCCAGATTCAACATATGAGAGATTTCTAGGGGTCCTGTAGTTGATAGTGGCAGAAGTGATGCCAAAGTAAGGGTGTTGAACAGGGTCATATGTTTCTACATGATCTTGCCAGTGGAATCAAGATCTCCATCTGGGGCATCTGTGCTGCTTCCAAAGTCCAGAGCCAACAAAAGAGGGAAGGACAACATCAAAGACGGGCATACATTGTTCTGGCAAAGAGAGAAGCCTAAATGAGGATTGGAAGCAGGAGATAGCCACAGATGGTGAGCAGAACCTCCCCAGGCTAAATTCAATAAAGTTGTCAATGCTTCTGGCTCCAGGATATTGCCAACCTGGCATTTGGGGTGTCCAAAATGAGGCCTCAGTCATTACCAAATGTCTGTAACATCTCCATTGACTTGCTTTTTAGACCTTTTTCTACAAATCTTTTCCTTGATCTATCTTCTTGACCGATTTTTCTGTCTTCCACACATGTCCCTTCTCTACTCACTCTTATACTTTGGGTACCACTAGTTGAACAGAGGAATTGACATGCATCAGTAATCACTCAGTATTGAGAGGAATTGACCTTAGAATATTCTGGATTTAGTTTGCCCTTGCCCTTCCTCATAGCAATATAGTCTATTTATATCATCAGTAACTAGCTCTTTTCTCTCCTATTCTCTCTGTTCCTCATCTGCACTAATGAAGTAAAGACACCTGGCAAAGCATAACTCTTTAGTTAAATGCCTTCTCCTTGGTTGTCATAAGTAACACTCTTTCATAAGATGGTCTGCCTATGTAGTCTGCCCTGAACCGTTCAGCTTTGGCAGAGAAGCTGCCTTCACCACATCCATATCCTACTAGACTGAGGGCTGCTACCTCCAAAGGGGATAAGGCTTGGGGGAAGCACTGATGACTTCCTATTTCCCCTCACCCAGGGGAACAATCTTCTGGGCAGTTTAATAGTTCTTTGTGAGAAACTGGAATTTTATTGTTTTGTGAGTGTAAAGCAAAATCTTTTTCACATCAGTGTGTGGATTTTTTTACCATTACAAATCTAAAACGACCCCACATTTTTCTGTAGCTATTTTCCAGCATTTGCCAGCCTCATGCCTATCCTGATTTAAATCCTTTGCTTTTCTCTTTGTTCCTCCACTTCCTCAAATTTCCAAAAACCCTGTCTCACTGCTTGTCTCTGTCCACACTCATCTATCATTTCTGTCAATGCTAAAATCAACCACTTGGTCTCCTACTTCACTTTTAAAGGTCCAAATCTACGTATGTTATATACATCCACAAAAGTCACTCTCCAAATGCCTTGACTCAGTCGGGCATCCTTACACATCAATGGGCCCACAAGGATCTTAGGTGAGAGAAATTGTTCCCAAGACTTCATTCAGTCCTAGTGATATAATGGAAATGCTTGTATTTTCCTTAGGGAGTTATCTTCAAAGCCAGAAGAAAGAGTTTTTCCTGAAACCTTATTAAGTTATAGCTGTACTTTTGCATTAATTCACTAGGCAATGAAATTCAAAGTATGTAGGGCATGTAGATGTGGTAAACAAAAAAGAGTAGATGGCATCTACTCAAATGTGGAGTAAATATCTTCCTCAACCTAGAGTAGATTTCTGATATTTCCCCATCAGGTATTCATTTGTTTATTCAATACATTTTTGCATGAACCTAATTATTATGCATAAAGGCACTGATGTTAGAAGATACCAAGACGTATGAGTTCATATCAAAAGGTATTGCTTCCATGAAATCTTCCACATGTACTTATCTTACAAAATTCCTCTAGCCCACTTACTAGAGAGATTAATGTCAAGAGATGCAAAGATACATAAATTTATGAAAATATGAGGTAGAAAAGGATATAAGAAGTCTACAAAGAACCATAGATGTTCAGAGAGGGAGAGAATAAATACATCTAGCTAAAGGGATCAAGAATGACTTCATGAAGGAGCAGCTTTTAAACTGGACCTTTAAGAATTTGATGGGCAGAGCTATGGGTATGCTAGAGTTAGCTCATAGGAGCTCAAGACAACAGATAGTTACATTTTCAATGTGAGCATTTACATCTTGGAAATGGGCAAATTCTATAAAACAGGACTTGATTTCTTGTTCTGATGGTTGTGTAGAGACTTTAGACCTAAGAAAACAAAAGGCAAAAATGTTAATAATGCAGATAAAGCAGAATTGTGTTATGTAAATTGGGGGGGGAGGTAAGGGATGGTTGTTAAACATTTACCAGCACACACCCATGTGAAGAAACCTTGGAAAGATTTTATAGTTATAGAGGATTTCATGAGCAAAAGATTGAGAGAGGGGAGAAGAGTGGCATATATTCTGGAAACACTGGTCCAGTTTGATTGACATATTGGTTACATAAAGGAGAATCTTTGAAATAACTCTAGAATTTCAGGTTAGGATTAGAATGTGGCTGGTCTTGAACTCTTGGCAAAGGAATGTGGACTTCATGTGGAAGGCAGGGATAAGTTACCAAAGGTTTCAGTAGTAAGTAGTAAGACAATCAAAGCTATTGATAGCACCTTTAACCTACTGGTAGTATATAGAATGGGCAGCTAAGTGGTACAGAGGACAGAACACCAGAGTCTGCAGTCAGAAAGATCTGAGTTCAAATTCATCCTCATACACTTTCCAGCTGTGTGAACCCGATCAAGTCACTTAACCCCTATTTGCCTCAGTTTCTCATCTGTTAAATGGGAACACACAGGAGAAGGAAATGGCAAACCATTCCAATATCCTCACCAAGAAAACCAACCCCATGGACACACCCATGGGATCACAAAGAGTCAGACACAACTGGATGACAACAAGTGTGTAGAATGGATTGAAGATGCAAAACTGGAGTGAATGAGGCTATTGCAGTGGTCCAGGAGAGATAATGAGAATGTGAATTAATGGCAGTAGAAATGAAAAAGTAGAATTAATGCAATTTAGTGACTTATTAGAGGGTGGGGTTCAAAGGAGATGAGAAGTCAATGATGTTTACTGCCCCACTTTTGTCTCTGTTTACTTCACATAGCTTCCATAGTGATATCCCTTAAGTGAAAGTCTGACCACATCCTTCCCCTACTCAGTACACTCCCATGGCTCCCTTTCACTTCAAGAATAAAATATCAACTACTCCTTTTGACCTTAAAAGCCCTTCCCAACCTGCCCCTCTACGTTTCTGATTTCATTCATAACATAGGTCTCTCCTTCCCTCACTCAACAGTCTAGACAAATTGCTTTCATACTGTTGTTCAAATGTGGCGCTCCATTCCCCAAAGCTGTGACATTTTGATGGTCATAGTCCATACCAGGAATGTACTCCCTCCTGCCCTCTGTCACACAGAATGTCTTCTTTCAAGAATCATCTCAAGTTTTAACTTTTACATGAAGACTTTCATCTATAAGTATTTGCTTGATTTCTTCTGTATAAACATACATACACACACAAATATATATATGTGCAGTCTCCTCAATAAAATGTAAATTCCTTGGGGGCAAGGCATGCCCCATTTGTCCAACAGTAGGCACTAAATAAATGTTAGGAGGGTTTTAAATAATCAACCAAAGAAGGTTATATCTTGTCCCTAAAGCAGCTGGGGACCACTGAATATTTTTGAATAAAGGAGTGATATGATCATAATTGTGACTTAAAGTATTGCCTTGGCAATTATGTGGAGGACTGACTTGTAACATGTAGAGAAAAGAAACATAGACATCAGTTAATTAGAAGAATATTATAGGAATCCAAACAAGATGTGATAAAGGCCTGAAATCCATTAAAGGGGAAAGGGGTGAAAAGTGAACAGATGCCAGAGAAAGTGTGGAGGTAGAATTTGGAAAATGACAACTAATTGGATGTGGGGGAGTAGGAGAGAGGAAGAGGGAAGACTGAACAATGACTTTAAGATTGTGAACTGAAATAACTGGGAAGATGGTGGTTTCTTCAACAGAAATAGGGAAATGTGGAGGAAAAGTAGATTTAAAGGAATATGAGTTATATTGATCAAATATTGAGATTGAGGTCATTCAGGCAGAAATGTCTTACAGACAATTGATGATATTTCACTGGAGTTCAAGAGAAAGATTAGGACAGGATGTATAATCTTGGGAGTCTTATAGACATGATAACTGAGTCTGAGAGGGTAATCCAACAAGACAGAATGTAGCGAGACAAGAGAAGCAGGCCCAGTATGAGGCCTTGGGAAAACCCCAAAATAGAGGGCAGAACATGAACAAAACCATCAAAGGAGACTAAGAAGTTGTAGATAGAAATGGAGAATAAGCAGGGTAGAGTCATGGTGACCAAGGGAGTATTCTCAGAAAGAGGGTATGGTTGACAGTGTCAGTCACGAAGAGACTGAAGAAGAAACGGTCACCATAATGAATGACCAACAGGGCGCATTTAACCTTGGACCAGAAAGTGGCAGCTGTGTGACGGTACAGGTATCAAACTATAAAGGTTTAATGAGTAGGTGGTGACACAATGTGGGCATTGAATATACAATCTTTCTAGAAATCTAGCAAGAAATGGAATGCAATGAATAGGTTGGTAATGTGAAGAAGGGTAGGTGGGACAAGGCATGTGTCCCTGTTATTTAATTTGATTTTTGGATGGTGGAGAGCTGCATTTTTTTTAAGCTGAGTGGAAACAAGAAGATTGATGATACAAGACAGAAGGAATGATTGATGTATCAAGATCCTAGAGGAAGCTGGAGACAAGAAGGAATGGACATCAAGGTCACGGATAGAGGGATAAACCTTGTCAAAGAGGAAAGATAAGGCTTCCTTGGGGAAAGGAATGATGAAAGAAAAAAATGGAGAAAAGTGCAGAGAAATATTGAGGTACAGATGTTAGGGGTGGCCTGTTGCCATCACCCTATTAGTTCAAGGGTCCATATTGAGATAGAATGAGATACTCTTAGGTCATTAAACAGTTAGCAAAAGGGGTTTACTTAGCTATAACATAGAAAGGATATCAAAAAAGATAAAAGTGTACTTAACTTCGTATGATCTCCTTCGACTCCTTAATGAAATAGGTCTAGTCAGCAGGACAGGATATAGTGACTCAGTTGACTTCTGGTCTTGGGGCAACCACCAAGCCTGAGAGACCCAGACTTACTCAATCATTCAGTCAACAGAGTAAACTAGTTCTTAATGAACTCACCACAAGGTAGACTCAAGACTTGTTAATTTGAAAGGCTCATGAGAATTTTGGACATTGGATTAAAGGCAGATGACACCACACAGGAAACATGTTATCATTGATTCAGATCAAGTCACATCTGTTGGACTATGTTCTTTCAAAGCAGTTCAGCAGTATATTACCAAAGCAGTGAAATACTCCAGGCCTAGGAGCACCTTGAAAAAAGATAATCTTGCACCTGTTCCAGAGGCTAGTGGGTGAGCAATGGTCTCAAAGAGAAGGCTTCAATCTTCTCACCTACCTCCCCTAGGAGATATTGCCATCAGTTGAGAGCAGAGGGAGACATATGATGCAAACAACTACAAAAGATTAACTAAAGGAAGAACCAGTTTCAGAGAGTGTGCTTTCTCTGGTAGAGAGATTGTTGGCTGTGGGCTCCAGGGAGGCATTGATCAGAGAACACAGCAGAGAGCTCCATCCAAGCGGAGCTTCATGAAGACTCCAGAAAGGGAAGAAAGGATTCCAGGCTACAACTTGCTAGGTACCCTTTTGCCGTATATATTCCTCTTCATTCTTAAATTTTGAGCTCTCTCTCTACCTCTCCTGTCTCTGTCTGTCTCTGTCCGTCTCTCTGTCTCTGCCTCTCTGTCTCTGTCTCTCTCTGTGTCTCTCTCTGTGTGTCTCTCTCTGTCTCTGCCTCTCTCTCTCTGCCTCTCTCTCTCTCTCTCTCTCTCTCTCTCTCTCTCTCTCTCTCTCTCTCTCTCTCTCTCTCTCTCTCTCTTTTATTAAGGCATGTTTAGCAAGAATAATAGTAGACTCAGGGAAGAACATTATAACTGTATTCCAGCATGTGAAGGGCTGGCATGTACAGAAGGAATGAGGCATATTGTTTGGTCCCAGAGAGCAGAAGCAGTACCAAGTTGTGTAAGAGACAAATTTAGGTTTGACATCAGATAAATAAAAACTGGCCCTAATGCTTAGCACCATCCTACAGTGACATGGGTTAGTTGAAGAAGTAGCAGGATCCCCCTTAATCAGTATCTTCAGGTGAAGCCCGGATGACCACTATGTCATACTGAAGGAGATGATTGGGAAGATGGCCACCGAGGTCCCTTCTAATTCTCAAACTCTGACATTCTGAAATGTCACCAAAAATAATCCTCTTTTGAATCATGATTAACGTTGACATTCTGGACTCACTTCAGCCCCAGGAACCAAGAGAACATCCTTAGCACCTTTTGAAAGGGATCTAAAGTCTCAAACTTTTCTATCCTTTCTGTAGAATAATGATCATCTTACATACACTCAAAGCTAAAATGCTTTTAATTTTCCCTGAATCCAATGGACTTACGTAACCAAGGCTTTCTGAAAATTAGTGAAAATTTCTGAGATGCAGTGACAAATTGGAACTATAGGAACTCTGGAAGGTAGAATTATGGAAATCTATAAACTGCCCTGATATAAATAAGAGGTTTCTCAGCACTATACAGCAGGCTGTACAAAACTGAGACAACACTTAAGATTTCTCTGATTATGTACTTTTCAAATACAATTATCCCCATCTGCATTCGTTAGTAGACTTGACCTTTGATCTCGAACAACAGCATTTCTTTCTTCAAATGCATGAATCTAAAGAACAAAAAACAACAGCTGGTTGCTGAAAGTTAACAAACACAATGAGTTTCACATTATGACTGATTACCTCCAAACAAGCAATGGGAAAAGGAAGAAATTGTTTATGCATGAAAAATTTTAATGGAAATGAGTGAAATAAACAGTGATTCTGTCAACAGATCATTTCAATTCCTAAAATTAACTAATGGTCTGATAAGTGAGACTCTTGTAAAAATCAGCTGTCAGGATGTTCAAAACATTGTAATAAATTATACAGCTGGCCTTCAGAGAAAGGAGTCATACCAATGATTCCTTTTAGAATTTTATGAAAATTGTTCATCTGCTCCATAGAACTTGATGGCAAGCCTGGCCAAAGAAAATAAAATAAAATAACAAGTTATATAATGTTGCAGCTGTATTTTTATATTCATGCCGTGAGGAGCAAATTAGGGCACACAGTGTTCCAAAGCATTATTTTCTTTTGATCAGTAAATTGGTTCATTAAATTCATATATTTATAAGTTAAATTGTGGATGATGTTATTTTAAATCAAGTAATCATCACATTGTAGTTTAGATGAAAATCTTTGCATGATGAATTGATGCCACAGAAAGTATTTTATAGATTGGAAGGTAGCCATGAGGAGGGCTGTCTTCAGGAGTAGAGGGGCCACTGTCCCTTACCATAATTTCAGGAGGTGTGGAAAAAATTCTCTCCCTGTTAAATACTTGTTTCACTGCTATCTAGTTTCTTTTAATAATTGAGTCAAATGCCAATTATGTATTTTCTGGTCCTCCTAGCTGCCAATACTACTTTCCTTGAAAAATCCCCAAAATCTATTTTTAAATTTTGTTTGGTGTATACATATTTTATAATTATATTTGTATTTCTTTCCTCTCCCTATAGACTGTAACACTTTAAGGATGTGGACTGTTTTTTGGTTTGGTTTGTTTTTTTTCTGGGAAGGGGGGGTCACCAGATTAACAGGACATAAAACAGTACTTTAATCTTTTACCTTTTTAAAATCCGTATAACCTAGCCCACAAAACCTGCCTTTAGACCCTCAGTAGACACTACACTGTCTCAGCCTGTGATCCAGCCAAATGGGTCTTCTGGGTGTTCCTCAGTCACAATCCTTCATCTCCCATCTCTCTCCTTTCGCAATGGCCCTTCTCCATGCCTGGAATGTACTCTGTACTCACTCCTTAGACAATCTTTCTCTTCCATTAAGACACAGTTCAAGTGCCATTTTCTGTACAGAGATTTTCCCAATCCCTCATTACTAGGGCCCACTCTCCCAAACTACCTTATATATTTAACTACTTTCTGTGTGAATATGTGTGTGTACTAACTAGATTTTGCATATATTTTGGTATGTACTTGCCTTTCACATTAGAATGTAAAGCCATTGCTATAGGATTATCTAATTCTTTGCATTTGTAACCCAAGTGCCTGGCACATAGTAAATATTTAAAGACTGCTCATTGAATGATTGATAACTAAAATACATTACTAAAGAAAGACTTGAAGTCTTTGACCCCCCCATTAAATTCATGCACCAATGAGAGAAGAAATAAGCCTCATCAGAGAAGAAATAACATTAAGCCTCATCAGCCATTTACTTGCTATGTTTAAGTTTTGGTTGATTTTATGGAATATTATAGTCAATGTGAGTTATGTGTAGCCAGAAAGGTAATGGACTGATCATATGTTAGGAATAAGATGACATGTATTCAATTTAAGTGGTACCTTAGTAACTCAAAAGTCACAAACAGGAAGGTATCCAGTTTTTTAGATCAACATTTTGTGGAGAATTCATAGGGAAATATGGACAAGAATCACACAAGCTAAGATGTACTAGGGATTAGACTTATCTTGGTCTGTGGAAAATCTGCAACAATAATATCTCAGATCCATGCAAATACCAAAGCATCCAAGATGAATGAGTATATCAGAGATTCTTGCCTGAAAGCAGGTTCTGAGGGTGTGAAGTGAACATGAAAGTTAAGAAAACAATCAAGTAAGAAAGAAAAAATGGAGCAGAAAGGGAAGATTGGAGATACAGAAATCAGTCATTTGATCAATGTGCATTTATTAAGTGCCTCCTATTTGCAAGGCACTGTGTTAAGCAATAAGGAGACAAAGATGGTCCCTGCTGTCATGGAGCTCTTTGGTGTAAGGAAGGGAAATATTAGAATCATCCTCACAAGTAACACGTAGCTCCAACAACACAACCAACAACAAACTTCCTTTTTTTATCAGTTTTTTAAAAAAATAGCATAGTGTCTAAATATTTTGCTTCATTGTGTTTGATAATAACCAATTCTTAATGTTTAGCCAGCTAGGTCTTCAGATTGCTCAGCAATGGTTCTCAATGAGAAAATATTCATTAGGGCCACGATATGCGATTCATCTGATTGGAATGATGACTGTTAGGAGCCTAAAGAAACTAATTGGCAGAAATGACTTTCGCCATTTTTTCCTTTTTCTTTATGTAAGAAGGGGTCCCCCGTGAGACTTCAGCAAAGGCTAAGTTCTGGAAGGGCTAAAAGACAGAGACATCAAAATGTGAAAAGGAAGTTATTCACTGCAAACTAGACGTTCCCCACTCTAGAAGAGGTCTGAGTTTTGAATAGCTCAGTTGCATATGAAGAGGCCTGTACCAGTCTATAGACTGCTCTATGAAGTCAATAGTCTGTGGACTGCCCTATGGACACTCATTTACATAATATCCCTAAAGGAATATGGGAGTTGGAATTGACTATTGGAATCAATCACTCTAAGGAAAGGTGGAGTACCTTACCGAGGGAAGAGACTTTTAAGCCAGAAAATATTATCAAAGAGGAGAGTCTATCCTTGTGTGACAGACAGTCTCTGAGGTATGGATCTGAAGGAGCCGAAAGGAAGATGCTTCTGACAAACCTAAGCTGAGGGCCATTGCCCTAGCTGAGAGGGCATTGTAATATTCCACCTAAACCACTCAGTAAAGCCAGGAGTCAAGGAAAACAACAACTGCCCATTCAAAAGAGAGCCCAGGGGATCTAGAAGCTTGACCCATTCAGCAAAGATGACGCATCTTGAGAAAAGTCCAGGAGCTGACAGTCTTTCTGACCGAGCAGGGCAGCCACTGCTCAGGAGAAGTATGCCCCCTCTGTTACTAGAGGTAGTCACTGCATAGGGACAACACAAGCTTCCTGACCAGTCCAGCCATAGCAAGTTTTGGAAGGAGAGTGTGTAGCCACCAATGACCAGCTTGACCCAGCCAAGCACTAAACTGGGTCATCCAGCCAAGGCACCACTACCACTCCCTAGGAGGGGCAAGCCCGGCTAAACCATCTGTCCAACAGAGATGCTTTCTTTCAAGGAGCCAGCCAAGATGAGCTGCAGAGGGAACAATTTACAGAGAACATTGTGAGACTGAGAGAAAAAGGACATAGTGGTCCTGCAGTGCCAGAGTCACAAACTCATTGCTTTGGTCACATGTTTCCCTACACATATACCTCACCACCATTATATTTTAACTTCATGCTCATCCCTCCCGTTCTAATCCCCAGGCTCTAGGTATCTTTGTAAAAGAGGATGCCCCATTTTTGTATTATGGATTTTTGTTTTTTTGAGAGAAGGGAAATGCTTTTTATTCTTTCTATGCTATTTGAGTAAATTCCTTTGCTAATTAACCAAGTCTGTTAACTGATTATATATGGGAAATATACCAGTCAAGATCATAAGCTCCTGGTTGGCAGAGTCATCCCACACTTTACCAGTTTCTAAGATCCTGAAGGCAGCAGCATCCTTTTTTCCTGCTACTCCTGGAATCCCCGCTGAGACAACAAGAATAATTAAGAAAAGCATCCAGTCTGAAGACTGCAACTTTCTGTTCTAGTTATCCTTTGCCTCTCCTCTGTGGCATGGGAGAAATATTTTATTATCTGTCTCCCAAGACCTTCATTTTTTATCTGGTTATCTAGAGTCTGAATTCACTAAAAAGAGCTTTTCATTTACATTTATTAAATTTATCATGTATTTTGTTTTCTTGGTTCTGCTTATTTTACTCATTAGATTCCATACAAATCTTTCCATATTTCTCCAAATTCCTCATCTTTGTCATTTCTTATTACACAATGATTTTTCCATCACATTCATATACCAGTTTTTTTCCCCTTATACAAAATGCTCTTCTATTTTCGCATCATTCTTTCTCCTCCTAAGAGTCATCCGCTTGCATTAAATAATTATAGCCAAACAAATTAAGTGAATGAATTTTTTAAAAGCGCTCATTAAGATACTCCTATATGCACAGCACTGTGATAAACACTTGGGGAGGAAATACAAAAGAAGGGACAAACTCTACTCTCAAGGAGCTCACATTCTAAAAGGGAAGACATGTAGAGAAAGTTTTAGCTGCAAGCAGATGAAAAGGCCCCAGATTTCTTAGGTTATGGAAGGAAAACAAATAGCAGTGCAGATGTAAATCTTTAATGCCATTTTACCTGATAAAATTATATTTGTTTCTGGTATTGAATCATTTGACAAGGCTTTTAGTGCCAAGAGCTACTTTTGTGATTATTAAAGACATAGGGCTTGTGGCAGCTGCAGAAGTCATTACTAGAACTCATCTTCATAGGTGTTGTTTGCACTTTGGGCACTGGTCTGGAAGCAGGACGAGTGAGGGCAGAGTTCTTCTGTGTCCAGGGCACTTGAGCTTACCTACCCATAGGTGGTCTTGGTCAATGGTTGTTGATGGTGGTGGGGATCATATGAAAGGTGAATATTCTCAGTTATTTCTCTCCTCAGTGATGGCTATGGGGCACAAGATGGAAGGAGATCTGGTGGTCAAGAAGGAATTTCCATTCTGAAGACTGGGTTCAGGGCACAAGGATTTCTTCATTGAGATCTGAGATAAAACAGTGGCATTCTCTGAGTCACTTAGCAGGTCCACTTTCTGTCTCTCCCTTAGGGTACCTACCTACCTTGCTTTCCCTTACAGGTCAATTACAGTTGATAGAGATGGCTGATCCCTTCTCCACAGGAGTTTCCTTCCTACTTCCCCAGCAGAGACTGGGCTGAAAGGCAGAGCCAGTGGTCAGGGAAATATTGCTGTTCTTAGGACTCTTGGGGCTACTTTCTTGTCAGAATACTGACCACATCAGAAAATGTATAATAGCAAATCATAATAACCACTAATATTTATATAAGCACTTACTATGTAACAGTTACTTTGCTAAGCACTTAATAATTAACTCATTTGATTCTCATAAAAATACTAGAATGTAGGTGTAATTTTTGTTCCCATTTTCAGATGAGAAAGCTGAGGCAAGGAGAAGTTATGTGACTTGCCCAGGATCACAAAGCTAATAAGGGTCTGAGAGCAAATTTGAACTCAAGTCTTCCTGAGTCCACACCTAGCACTCTATCCACTGTACCACCTAAGTTGCCTCTATCTTTTCTGGCTATCTTTGACTTCTTTAGGAGTATATGCCTAATTTATGTGTAAGGAATATATGTATAGTATATACATAAGTGTATCACTATTGAGATTTTAATTCAAAATGAATTTTAATTTTTTGTCTAGTTCTATAAAACATTCCCAAGATAATTTGATCAATATTGCTCTAAATCTATAAAATTAATGTGGTAATATTGTAATTTTGATTATATGCCCACATACCATGAGCAGTGAATATGCCACCAATTATTTCTTCCCTCTTTATTTCTGCAGAATATTTATAGTTATAGTCACATGTATGACTATACCTATATATGGCATAGTATGACAAATCTTGTCAGTGTTTTACCAGGTTAACTTAACTAAGGAAAATCAGAGCAGACCTCAAAGGGGAGTAATGTAGGGCCCTAAAGCCAGGATGTATTAGAGTTTAAATGACTTAAGATGTCTATGGGACTTCCACTCCAAAATGTCCATTAAACAGTTGGTGATTCAGGACTGTTGCATAGGAGACAGACCAGAGCTGGGAATCATCAACATAGGGATGACAACTGAACCCATGGGAGTGGATGAGATCACCAAGTGAAAGAATACAGAGAGAAAAGAGAAGAAGGCCCAAAAGTCAATCAACATATCTGTGAAATTCCAAAACCTGTCATCGGACTTCAATGTCCTCATCTATATAACAAAGTTGTTGAACTTGGTGATCTTTAACATTCCTTCCAGCTCTAAAATTCTGTGGTTCCACGACTTTAACACGCATCACTGAGAACTACATGCCCTGGACTCACATCTTCATGTCCTGAGATTGTTATGGATTTTGCACAGAGTAACATATTGATGTTCTTGACCTTTTGCATTAGGACTGGGCTACTCCACAAGAAAACCTTTGAGGCCTGATACCAGTGTTTAGGTTGTAAAGGGCAATTTGTTCCTGAAACATTTATAGTAGTGTTTTTAGAAGGCCCCTGAACAAATTATTATATGTATCTTTAGCAATGGAGCAATGAAGGCTGTTGCTCATGCATTTGGAAACTTGGATGATACACAGTTGAAGTTGGTGCACAAAACAAAACAAAAAAATGTAGAGGTTACCAAATCTCCGAGGAAAAGAAAATAGCAACTCATGAATAATAAACAGAGAAAATGTTTTTAAAAGGCAGAATGTCAGAAGACGTAGTAGACCAGTTTAACCTATATGATCGGAACTTACATAGCAGATTACCAAAATTCATGCTGACTCTGGCCACATAATGAAGGCAATATTTTTGAAAGAATGAGGTGTACTTAGTTTCTGCAATATATTAGGCACAAATATGCTTTCCTTCCACATTAGACATGCAAATTTTTTTCCATCTGTTTTTTTTCTCTTGTACAAACATATTATCTGATATGGCCAGTCCAAAGAAAATTTCTCTCTCTCAACATGAATGAATGAACTTTCATTCTGACCCTTTCACTGCCTCCCATGTTTCTGATGCAGCATAGGTTAGTTCTTTACAGACGTCATTTTTTTTTGTAATCATTTCATACAATGTCTTCCAAGGATGGGAAACCTGTGGCCTTAATGTCACATGTGGTCCTCTGAGTCCTCAAGTGCAGCCCTTGCCCCAACCCTATAAACCATTTTCTAACATTTATTCAATCTCTACTTCAATTAGTTCTCCCATTTGTCAGTGTAAGTTGATTTTTCTTATAGACAGAAGATGAAATAAACACTCTTCTCGTTTCCCTTCCTTAAATGTTTAAACCAATAGTAAATTTTGTTTCAAAATCTTTTCCAATTTCCCAAAGTGGAAAGGTTAAAAATATTCCAATTAGTCATCGTAAATTACTACTTCCCTGTCTATGATATGTTTATTATTAAACAGGACAGCTAATTGGTGTAGTGGATAGAGCACTGAACTTAGAATCAGAAAGACGCATCTTCATGAGTTCAAATCTGGACTCAAGACACTTACTGGCTGAGTGATGCTGGAGGAATCACTTAACCCTGTTTGCCTCAGTTTCCTCTTGTAAAATGAGCTAAAGAAGAAAATGGCAAACCATGCCAATATCTTTGCCAAAAACAAAAACAAACCCAAATGGGGTCACAAAGAGTCAGACAGGACTGGAAAATGATAGTGGCCTAGTTATTATGAATATCTGGGAATGAGGATTTAAATTCAAATCCTAGAAGTATCTGTAAAATCCAATCCCTTTCTGAGTGCTGTAGCTTGCATCACCAAACATCTCTCCCATCCATCTCCCATTCTCCCTAATAACCACCTTACTTCAGGTCATTATCATCTCTCTCTGGAACTATTAAAAGAGCCCCTTAATTAGTCTTCCTCTTTTAATTTTCTTCTCTTCAAGCAGCTAAAGCTTGAACCTCCTACTCAAGAAACCCCAATGGCTTCCTCTTGCCTGTCTCACTCTGTATATCTAATTCATCAATTGTCTGTCAGAAGGTAGATTTCTAAATGACTTGTCCTCAGAAATCACAGTTGATCATTGTTGATCAGAGTTTTTCAATTTTTCAAAAGTGTTCACTTTTATAATATCATGGTATCAATTATTATTTTTTATTTCTGTCCACTTCACTCTATATGACTTCAAAGCATGGTACCAGTGATACCTTCTCCCCCCATTCTTACTCATTTACAGAGACCACTACTCATCCTCCCACAATTATATGACACAATAGTCTTGCCCCATCCCTTGCCTTCTATTTTCTGTGGTTCCTTTTCCCTGTTCCCTTTCCTTTCTTCTTTTAAGATCATCACAACATAACAAAACTTACTCTCAGGACTTTCCTTTTATTTGATTCTTTCCATGACCCCTGATTAAAATTTCATTCCTAGGGGATGCTTATATCATCCCCTCCCATTAGAGAGCAAATACTTCATCCTAATGAGGTCTATTCTGATTTTTCACTTTTTATATTTCATTTTACTTGGCTATTTTTATTTCAAAGTTTCTACTTAGCTCTAGTATTTTCATCAGGAATTCTTTGAAGTCTTTTATTTCATCAAAAAGCCATTTCCTCCCTCACTTTTTTCTGGTTGAATTATTCTTGGCTGAAAGCCTAAATCTTTTGCTTTTTGGAATATCATATTCCAGGACTTCCACTCCTTTAAAGTGGTAGGTGCTAAATCTTGTGTGATCCTGACTGTGATTAATTGATACGTGAGCTTTTTTTTTCCCTGACTCCTTTCAGTAATTTTTCTTTGACCTGGGAGCTCTTGAATTTCTCTATGACATTCCTGGGAGGTTTCATTTGGGGTTTCCTTCAGGACCTCACTGGTAGATTCTCTCTATTTTTACTTTTCCACTGTGGTTCTAAGAGCTCTAAGCAGATTCTTTTTTAATGATCCTTTGAAATAAGATATCAAGACTCTGCGGTAGTCCAGTGATTCTTAAATTATTTCTCGATTAATTTTCTAGGTAAGTTTTTTTTATGAACTACTTTACATTTTCTTCTATTGTTTTCTCAAGCTAATTTTACTTTGTTTTAATATTTCTTATTCTCTTATGGAGTACATTAATTACAATAATGTAATGGAATACATTAATTATGGAGTAATTAATTTGGTCAATACTAATTTTCAAAGAGTCTGTTTCTTGGGAAATTTTGTACCTGCCCAAGACTCATCTCATTTCTTTTACAATATTACTCTATTGTTCTCATCTCATAATTGCATCTTAAAATGATTTTAAATTCTTGCACCATTTGTTTTAGGAATTACAATTTGTGGGTAAGCAATATTTTTTCTTTGAGGTTTTGCTTGAAGTTATTGTCCTCTTTTGAGTTTGTGTTTTAGACATCCTTGGCTTCATAATAGCTCATCATCCTTTTCTGTTAAGTTATTCTTCCAGTCTTCTGTTTTTAGCACCTTGGCTTTACTAGCTTAGATGGGAGTTCTGAAGGCTAAATTTCTGCTACCAAGCTCTTTCAGAGACCCTGGGCTGGCCTGGACAGTGGGCTGAGTAAGACATCAGGTCTGGTCATACCAGAGCTGCTGGCCTTGGGGAGCTGTCCAAACTGCTGGACTAGATTTTGTCACTGAATGTATGTGGGAAACTCCCATTCTGCTGAACTGGGAAAGGGACTGAGTCTGAGATCAGATCTGGGTCCCCCTGAATTCTGTACATATACTTAAGGAGTACCTGGGCAGTGCCATAATACATAGAGCACTGGACATGGAGTCAAGAAGACCAATCTTCATGAGTTCAAGTCCAGCCTCAGACACTTGCTAGCTGCGTGACCCTGGACAAGTCACTTAACCCTGTTTGTCTTAGTTCTTCATCTGTAAAATGAGCTGGAGAAGGAAATGGCAAACTACTCCAGTATAATAGCAAAAAAATCCCAAAAGAGGTCACAGAGAGTCAGACATGATGGAAAAAAAAATCCTAGATTCCTTTATGACTTAGTTCAAGGGCCATCTCTTACAAAAAGTCTTCTCCTGACTTATAAAAAGAGTTGTTAAATCATCCTGTTTTGTCCCACATGCAAACATAGGTTGATGTCGAAACATTTAGCATAATGTCAGTCATCCAGACCAAACTCCTCATCTTATATATACAGAAACTGATTGTCCAAAGAAATTAAATGACTTGTCTTACAGACAGTAATTAGCAGAACTGAGATTTGAACCAAATCTCTCTGAGTCCATAACTCTCTTTCCACTCTACCACATAATGTCAAGTCAAACATACTTAATGTCAAGTCAAAGGTACCATAAGAATTTGGGGAAGGGTCCAGGTCAGCCATCCCTCACTCTCTCAACTTCACCACCATGACTTAGTTCCTTCTCCATCTAACCCCACAGCCTACTTCTCCTATTAATGAGTACTTCCTAGAACCTCCATTTGGGATAAGGGTGCAGACCAACCATTTCCCATCCTCTGAACTTCACCACTATGACAGGAGCAGCATATACCTGACAACTTTTTTTCTCCACCCACAACATGAGGAAGCCCTTGTCCCTCCTCCTTCCCTAATCCTTAGGCATTTTCTTTCCCTAAAAAGAGATAAAGCTGTTCCCTGGACCTGACTGGCCCCAAAACTCTGAAGTATCCCGATCACTTTAAAGGCATAAAAGTCCCAACGACAGGCAGTAAATGCCCCTTAGACACACTGAATTTCTGAAGCCCATGTGAGTCACCTTGTCTCCTGACCAGATGCATAAACAAGTCCAGAGAAATTAATTGCACCTGTATTATTGCTGCACCTCCTTGCTCTGTTAGGGTAAGATAAACCTTCTTTTGTAAAGTGCCCAGTGACTTGGGAGTGTCTCATTTCATCCCATCAATAAACCTCAACTGAAAGAGTGGTGTTATTGGAGCCGCCTCCTATGACCACCATACCCCTGGAAGGCATTTCCCATTTCCTATTCAATCCAATAAATCCAACAAACATTTATTAAGCATCTTTTATATGCCAGGCACTGGGCTAAGACCTGAGAATATAATTTAAAAAGACAGTTCCTGCCCTCAAGAAGCTTACAATGTCCCCTGCCTTTTACAGCACAGTGCTTAGCACAGAATGTACTCAACACTTATAGACTGACTGTGACTTTCCTACCATGCTTTCAATTTAATGTTTTCCTAACTCAATGAAAGGAAGGTATGGGAGAATGATAAACTACCCAAACAGTATAATTTCTGTGGGCTTTTCCCAGTGCCCCACTGTTAAGACATTCTCCTCCCCACTTTACCCTATCCACAATCCTTTTCTAAGTATTTATATATTTTAATTATAATAATTATATATAACAATTACATATTATCATAATATATTATATATCATGTTATGTAATATATCATACAATAATAAAACAATCATGTCAATTATAACATAATTATGTGCTGTTATACATTATATATTGTTATGTTATAACTGTATGCTATGATATATTATGTTATGCCTATATATTACAAAATACATAACTATGATATATCAATATATACAATTATTCTTATTACATGAGAGTAAATATTTCTATTTACTATATGTATATTTGTATTTGAAAATGAAGCATTACAAATTATAAAAAGCATATCTAACTGACAAAATTTAGGATCTGATATAATTATAACCACTAAAATCAAGTCATTAGTTCTTTGAACTAATAAATTGCACATAGGAAAAAATGAGAAGTTTGTGCAAACAGCAGAATGCTAAGTCTTATTTTGATTTTTCTTTTGTTGAAAGTAGGATTTTAATTGAAGTATGAATATTTTAGATTAAAAATCATGAATCTAAGACGCGAGGGATCATTGATTGAAAGCTGGAAGGCACTTCAGAGTGAACCAGTCCAACCTTTTCATTTCTTTTATAGTTAAGACAGAGGGTCCAATGAAATTAAGTGCCTTACCCAAGGTCACACAGAGAGTAAATGGAAGAGCTAAGATTTGAACCAATTCCTTGCCCCCCAATCCAGCTCTCTTTCCACTACACCACACAATAACACTTTAATGTCGTCAAAACATTTTTCTCTCTTAAGAAAGACATTGGATTTAATAAAAAATATCCTCTGTGAAGATATATTTAGCATATGTTTCCTCTCCAAATAAATAAGTACATGGTAATTTATTTTCTAAAGACAAAAAAGCTGTCAAAATCAACAGACAAAAAAAGTTTTATTCTAAAGTTTGAGTAAAAAAAAAAATTTCCCCTAAAACATATGACATGTCCTTTTAAAATCCAAGTTCAAATACAGACTGTAAAAGTGGAATATTGAATTACACATTTAGTATGAAATGACATTAAAGAGTACCATCACTGGTTTTTCTATGTAGCTTTTTAACAAAAAGAAAAATACAGTCATCAAAAATGTGTCTGAAGCGTGAACTTTTTGCCTATGGTATTTCCTTCTGGCTCAAAATATACCTGCAAAGAAAATAAAGCAAGGGGGAAAATCACTCTGCTTTTATAATATCTAAAACAGTCTTATATCACTCCTTGAATAACATTTCATGATGTGACCCTTTTTAATGTTATTTTAAACTATACACAGTCCTTTCATAAGTTAGCCTAGTTGCATATTTTCTGTCATGCAAAGATAAGGACAAATTACTGTACACTAATGGTAATAATATAAAGTGTGAGAGGTTGGTAACTTTGTCCAACCCTTCCTCACTTAAATCCAATTCACTTGCATGTCATGACATCGCCTCGATGATGTCATGGTCCTCTTCAAGAATGAAAAACAAACAAAACTACTTTGTAGAGTACGGACAAGACAAAATTCCTATTCTCTTACAATAATCCCATTAGATTAAGCTCAATTTTTATATCTAGGATAATAGTGAATGATTTCCAAACACTGAAACCCTAAATTTAAAGTGAGGTATCCATAGCATTAGACCAATATTAGGAAAAATAGATTTTGGAATCATAAAGTCTTGTAATTCAGAAGGAATTGATAAGTCATCCAGCCTCCCACCTGGCACAGTAATCCTATAGCAGCAACCATAAGAGGTAATTCCCCAGGTCCTGAATGCCTCCAGAGGTTCATCATGCTTTTGGACAACCCTAGTTGATAACTTTCCTAGGTGGGCTCAAAACTCATCTCTTTGTAACTTCCCCCTTTGGTGGTCTTTGTCACTATGGCAATACAAATATTGTGCAATTAAAGCATTCCCTCTAAGTCTCTCCCTTTTAGGTTAAGCATTGACAGTTCTCTCTTTTCCTTTCTTAACCATTGATACTGGTCACCCTTCTCTGGATGTGCTCTAATTTATCAACATTCCTTTTAAATTGTGATGCTAGAATTGGAAATGCTGCTTTAGATGTGGTTGGACCGCTGCAGAGCATAAGGGCATCTGTTCCCTACACTTCAATTACTGCAGCCCAAGATTTCACTAGCTTTTTCTAGCATCAATAGCAACACACCCTATATATTAAGCTTGTGATCATTTCAATCTCCTGGATCCTTTCACATGCACTGCTGCCAAACCACATATTTCTATTCTATAATTGGAAGATTGTTGCTACTATTTTGTAAACTTAAATACAGGATTCTAAAATTTGATTTTTTTATATAAGAAAATAAAGGGATATAAAATGTCAAAAGTCTATGTGGGCAAAAAGGCAGGGAAAGACTTGAATAAGGTAATTTGGGGCTAAAATACATGCTATTATGTATGGATTCCCCCATTAATGAGCAAGATTATGCCTCTTTTTAGGGGGGAAATGTCACTTGAATGGATGTTGCCAATACCCTATCACATCCATCCTTAGAGGTCACAGAACAGAAATGCCCTGTGCAGGACATATGGGATGAGAGGCACTCCACCATTTACTAGCAATATGCAGTGCAGAGAGGATCAAGGATGAAGAAGGTTCTCTTAGGTGAGGCAGACCCCTGTTTCCCAATACAACTCTATGTGAGGCTGGTCCTGTCCAGAATTTCATTTGCTTCAAGAGCATATCTGCATTAAGGCCAGGGGTATGTAAGTTATTTTTTTACATTTTACTGTTTATAGGAAACTTGTATTTCCCTAGAGAAAATGATTATTTTTTCTCTCATATGAGGAAAATCCATAAGCTCAATCTCTCCTCCAAGCTGGTGATGAAAGAGGGAAACTATATCTATCATCTTTCATTAAAGACCATAAAACTTCTTTACGAATCTCTGTCAGTGCTGGGCAACAGGATGAGGGAGGGGCACAAAAATGTTGTTTACAATTACACAGGAACACACCTGATAGTGTGAGAGGTAGATTCAATGAAAATATGGGGAAGGTGTTATTAACATAAGCAAACACTGGTCACAGTGGTAGGGTAGGAATCAGACGTCTGTTTTCCTTTACTTCTCTTCTCCCCCTAATCTAACAGACAACAGCATGGAACTGGTAGTTATTGTCCAATTAGTTCTTTGAGCAAGGATCCTATGGCAGCAGTCTGCCCAGATCCCAGGGGAGAAGACCAGAGGAATAGGCATTCAGATCTTTCCCAAAGCACTTTCTTACATATGTTGTAAGATGATAATCTTTTTATCCCAGAAGCCTTCAAAGGTGAAATTTAAAAGACCTCATTGAGCTGATTAAACCTAGGACAGAGTCTATTTGCCATTTCCAAAATCTAACACTCCTGTGGCAACATACTCAGGCATAAGATTAGAAAGATGTAAGACCACCGTGTGTTGACATAATAAATTATGTATATATGGGTTGTCTAAATGTATAGAAAGTGACTACTCACAGTTTGTGTGGCTTGCCTCGATCTGAGATCTGACCCACCTGTTAGAGAATTAGAAGAGGAATGTGCTAGCTGGAGGCAAGGATGGTTTTCCCCTCCTCTCTCACAATGAGGGCACCTTAGTGCTTCAATTAGATTTCTACTAGAGTAACTACTAACTAGTAGTTAGACTTCTACTATTTTCCAAATTTAATGGCAATAAGGAGCCTTGGAATCACTTTGAGAAAAGAAATTGGATTGGTAAAGGTTAAAAGAAAAGAATAAAATCATATGTGTTAGAGGGCCTTGGGAAAATAGGCATATTAATACACTTTTAGTGAGGCTAAGATTTGGCCTAGTCATTCTAAACAGCAACTTGGAATTATTCCATTTCCAGTCCCACCCCCAAAAGCATATACCTTTTGACCCACTACTACCATTAATCCAGTACCCAAAGTAGATCAAAGAAAGAGGTTTCACATAATAGGAAAATATTTATATCGCCTCTTTTTATAGTAGCAAAGAATTATAAACTAAGGGTTCCTATCTACCGAGGAATCATGAAACAAATTGCATTATATAAATGTAATAGAATATTGTTGTCATAAAAACATGACTAAATGGATTGTTTTAGTGAAACCTAGGAAGACTTATATGAACTGGTGCAAAGTCAGCAGAACTAGGGGGAAAATACATAATATAAACATAAAATAATGAAATTTTTTAAAAAAAGCTTTGGAAGACTAGAAAACTCTTACCAATGCAGCGACAAACTATGGGTCAAATAGGATGATGATGAAGTCTACTACTCACCTCTTGACAGTAAGGTAATATACTCAAGATCAACCCTCCCTCACTCAAAACAAAGTCAAAGTCATGGTCCTCTTCGAAAACAAAGGATTAACACAACAACTCAAGAGAAAGAATAAGACATAAATTTTTGGATATGTCCAATGAGGGAACTGGTTTTTATTTGACCATGCATATTTCTTACCAGAACTTTCTTTTTCTTTGCCCAAAGTGGGGGTGGATGGGAGGGTAAAAGTGGATAGAGAATAGGCATGAGGTAGGAAAGATTAGGAGACCAGAAAGTGACAAGAAGCTTAAATATAGCAGAGAATGGAAGAATATGAGAAATACGGTGGAGACATCACTTGGATTTGCTATTTCCTGACTTCAATGTAAAGGCAGGTACAGTGAAGAAGAGTGAAGATTATCCTTCAATGAATTAGCAAGTGTTTATTAAATGTCTATTCTATACCAAGCAGTGTTCTAGGTATTGGAGCCACAAAGCTTGACCCACAAATGTCAAGTGATTAAGATACTTTGGATTGATTCTCTCTTTAATTCTATTTAGTTGTATTTAGAAGAGCTGGTTGCGGGGGTGGGTAGGCAAAACCATAATAGACTTGAAGTGTCTCCTTCAGGTGCACCTAAGTAGTTCCCACATCATTTACACAGAGAGTAAAGTTAGTGTTTTAGCAGATTCATGCCACATCTGGCTTGGGATCTCAGGAGGGGCTACTCTAATCAGAGCCCAAATGGCTAACATCTCACTGTTTCTACTAAGCTTTTATAGTTACCATAGGAATTACACAGAATCCCTATTTTGTATCACCAGAGCTAGTATTCTTTTTCTTTGATATTGTCTGTTGTTCATAAGTCATTCAGTGACTCATTTTATGGAAAACTGGCTGAACTTGAGTGGTTACCATCATCACCGTCATCATCGCCATCATCACCGTCATCATCCTGATCTTCTTCCTTCATATTATTATTTGGTATGTAAAGTTTGGGAGTCACAACAGTCACTTTTAAGAATCTGAAAGGTTATCAGGGAGAAAGATTAGATAGGTGCATAACCAGAAGGTATAGTTAGAAATTATAAAGCAGCAAATTTAGACTCAATGTCAGAAAATATTTATTAATAAAGCTGTCTAAAAATGGAATGAGTTTCCCTGGGTTCTCCTTCACTAGTGGTCTTTCAAGGAAATGGGTAGTCCTTTCTGATGTGGGTTGGAATAGATGGTCTGAGGTCACTTCTAACATTCTTTGACTGTTTCCTTCTTACGTACTTGGCCTCATCACCTGTCTAAAAATGGCTTTATGAGGCATTGCTCTTGGAAAGATGAAAAGACTTTAGACTCTGACCTATGATCATTTATAGGTGAGGTTTGCAAAACATTCATTTGTCCACTATTGGCTTGCCAGTTAACTGCTGAATATATATGCCTGGCTCTCTCTCAGAAGCTCAGATACACTGGGATGTCCTGAAGTTTAATAAAATGTATTTATTCTGTAATCACAAAAAATATCCGTCTGTTTTCTAAAGCAGCTCAGTGAGTCTTACTCTTTGAATCAAAGTACAGCTCAATATTAGTTAGAGTGATGACGCAGTATATTTTTCAGTTTTTACGTTTGCCTTTACTCTTAAGCTTAATGGACAAGTTAAATGGGAGAGACCACATTTTTTCCTCAAAAGCTCTCAGGAGGGTTAGTTCAACAGAATTAAAATATTAAGCAAACAATGCAATGCAATTCTAGTTTGAACCCTGACTTCCTCCTGAGATCCCAAGCCAGGTGTGGCATGAGTCTGCTAAAACATTAACTTGGTTCTCTTTATAAATGAAACGGGAACTACTCAGGTGCACCTGTTATGTGGTGTTGTAGAAGTCATAAACTTATCGGAGTATAGCCTTTTAAAAAAAGCCCAACCACAACCAAACAAGTGTGCTAAGGGGCACATTTAGATTACCATTGTTGATAAATAAAATAACACATCAAGTGGTAGGTTCTCAAGGATAGTTTTAACAGAGCTCTTGAATGTGCTATATTCAAAGACAGACAGGTATGTAAAGATGTAATCCCCCAGCAGCTGAATAGACAGGCACAAGTCTACCATTCTCGCCCCCTTTCTCAATCCTGACAAGGGCTCTTTTTGATTTTGTCTCCTTTACATAGTATTTAATTAGAAGGTCCTTAAGTGTAGCACAAAGAAGAAAAAAAAGTGTTCTTTACTGTATGTGAAGAAAGACATGGCTCCTTTTAATTTCTTTTGTGAACTGACAGCATGATGGAGTACTAGGGACATTTATTCGTGACAGGTGTAATTTCACCCCTACTCCAAAGGTCATGACTTTAAAAGGAGATGAAAGGCTCTAACTGATGAATGAGGGGAGAAAAGTCTGACAGGAATTATATTCACTGTCTCAGGGGAATTAAGTCATGTGGTCCTGTGGTTTACCATTTGGCTGTGGAGTTACAAAGATTTACAGTGTGTTCTTAAGGGATAGGGAATGTGTTTGTTTGCATTTACTTTGAGATGGTCAGTAAAACACCTTCATGTATGATCACAAATGATATTACTAGCACATTCACACCATAAAGAGGAAAAAAATCCTTTGCACTCCTCTAGTAACAATGACCACCACAGCACAAAAACCCTTAGCCTGCCAGGTTCTGGGCTAGTGCAAACACTTAAAATAGAGGACTTGACACCATCATGTCTGAAATAATGATTCTACATTTATTCCAAGTCCATATTGTGGAAGGGATATGCATTTATATACATTTATTCTTTTAACAGAAATAAAATGTTTTCCAAATAATTTGGAGTGGGAGGGGATAAATAAGTTTATAAACTTCTGTCAGTTCTATGAGAGAACTCAAATCATTTTGTATATTGGAATTTTTCCCTCAATATTTTAAAAAGATTTTCCTCTTTTCAGGAGTATCCAGTAGTATTTTACCACAGTAGTTGTTAATATGAGTACAGAGGCTAGATTCCGTACCTTTCTGCACCCAACCTACATGTAAATTAGAGCTTTCTATTTCAATTCATGAAGGAATATTAAAAAATTACCAACAACAAGAAGAACAAGATATAGATAGGTTACCTACAAAGGACTACAGAGGTTTGCCTCAGTCTGTGAAATGCTTTGAATCTTTTGGCAGATAAGATTCACAAAGTATATTTGCATGAAATTGCCTGAAAGCCTGTAATACCAATTGCATGAAAGCCTGTAATACCAATAAACAGATTGCCATACTTAATAGCCATCATTTACATAGTGTTTTAAGGTTTGCAAAACATTACACACATGTATGTATGTACATATACACACATATGTACATTCATATTTATATACACATATATGTGCATATATATAATATGGTCTTATTTTAAATTCTTTCAACAAAATAGCATACTTCAACTTTTTATGTATTTGCTACCTTTGAAACTACAGAACAGTCATGTGATAAATGCTTGTCAAACTGAATTTTATCATCAACTTTTACTTCAGTTCATATTCTTCAACCCACTTACCCTCTCACCAGTTACCTTGCCAGTCCAGAACACAATACCCTACAGTAATCTCTCGCTTCCTGAAGACTTAAATTCACATCTAAAAATCATCCCTGGAGTCTTGAGGTCCCAATCAAATGATTTAAATAGCTTCCTACTTCTACACAGGTTCCAGCCTTCTGGAACTTTGCCATCTGACCTCTTCTTTTCCAATTTTGACAAGTGGCAAATCAGTAATGCCACTGCTAGTCGAAAGGTTGTGTCAATCTCCTCCCTTCAGTGCTCCACTTTTAAAAAGTCCTATCTTGTCTTGGCCTCTGCTTCTTTATTGGTGCTGTTTTTCCAATAGAATGTAAGTTTCTTGAGGGTCGGAGTTATCTTTGCTTTTTGTTTTATTAAATCCGACTTCTTGATACAGTGTAAGTGCTTACTAAGTGGGGTTTTTTTCATTCATTCATTCATCTGAATAATTTTTAACTTTCTTTTTTTGAAGGAAATTTGTGAACCAATCAAGCAAAATCCTTATTCTTAGAAGATATAAATCATTACCAGACATAGTGACTTGGTTCAGATAGTTCACAAAGTTCAGTATATGAAATGCAAATATAAAGGCAAGCCTGTCTATTCCTGGAGAGTTACCAAAACATACTCTTACATATAAAATCCCAATGATGGGAAATCCCATAGATTTCCAATAAGCAATAAAGTTTGAAATTATTTAAATGCCAGCGGTACTATAAAAATCAACTGCCCCATGACTGATAGCATTTATTATGAAAATGACTAGGAAATAACATCACAAATGTTTGCTCCCAGTGCTAGCTTCATAACTTCCTGCTTGAGACTGCTAAATATTAAGATAATTATCAAAGACATAAAAATTATGCACATTGTAGAAAAATGTAAATATCAAAAATTTCATTAGTTGCTTTGTTAAAGAATCCACCTCCTGATGATAACTAACCTTTTGGTAATCTACTTTGCTGAACTTAGCTTGTCTTATCCTTACATGGCAAATATACAGAACAATAATGGGGCTTAGGTAAATATATGTAAATACATTTGTAAATGCATGTGTAAATACATATGTCAATATAATATATTTGCAAATATATGTGCAAATGTAAGATTTTTTTCCAGTATGGTTAGACCTGCAAGTACTTGTGTTTTGCTGATCTACCCTTCAAACACCAATGTTAATAACAGAATCCAATAATACATCAGAAATTTAAAGCACAAAGAATGAACATATCAATATTATCAAACAACACTGCAGAATGAGCACAATTCTCCAACTCTATACATTAATCAGACTCTAACAGAAATTTTTACCAACCTATAAACATTTAACAGTCTGCTTCAAAACAGATGAAAAAATAGGTGGCTCATCAATAGTATATATCAAAACAGTATATTTTTTAGTTTTAAGAAACAGTCTTAGTCATTAGGTAACATATAAAGATTTTTATATAACATTGACACTAAATGGAATATCCTGATGTTCTTCAAATATTCACCTAAAAACTCACCTGTAATTTGTGTTGGATTTCTCTTAGTATAACAGATGCAATAATAAATTATGTAAATTATATAAATTATATAAAACCAGGTTTAAATGTAATTTGAAATAAGCTAGTTAAAATGAAGAAATCTAGGCAATTCCACATTTTTTTCTTGTTAGGATTACCTAAAACATTTCAACCCCACAATCTTTTGCCATCCTCTCTTTTATTTCTTTCTCACCCCACAATGTAAGCTTTTTGTAAATTCCAATAAGAATTCCACCCCTCTCTTTGACCTGCTATACATTCTTGTTTCTCCTCCTAACTCTCCATGATCATTCAATATCCCTCTTGGCTCCATTATGTAACATCTGCTTCCTATCATTGCCAAGGAAGACAATCTCTTGAAGTAAACTTTAAAATGGAACACTGTATATTTGAAAAATTGGAAACTTGAGTTCTCCTCTTACATCTGAAATGAATATTTTCAATATGAAAACTCTCTATTTAATCCAAGAAAATCATGGAAACTATCAACATCTGTACCTTTCAATAGAAACGCTATTTGTAACTGCCATTCATTAACTCGATGAGTGAATAATATGAAAAACAGTAGCAATAAGCTTTTGGAGGGGAGTGTTTGTAAGAAGAGGCAAGAATGGTGTTTTGTTTTTTTTTTTTACTTATAAAGGAAAATTTTTGTAAGAGGGAGGAGGTTCCTTTAAACATGACTTTTTACTAGTTGCCTCTTTGTGGTCTCAGTAGATCTTTTGAGAATTAGGTTAATTTAGTATCAGTAAACTAAGGAAGAGAATCTAAGTGAAACTCATATATTCTGGCCACATGTCCTGTTGGTAAATGGAACTTGTATACCACTGCTTGGAATTTTCATAGCCAGTTTTCAGGGATCTATCGTAAAGCTAGTCTGCAAAAATGGTATCAACAGATATCTACCAACACTCATTTTCATCAGTTCAACCTCATCACTTACCAGACCTGATCCCAGAACTTTCATTGGAATCAATACTTCTGTAGATCTGTAATGTTTAATGTGGGCATCAAATAAGATAACATATAAAACACTTGAAAACTTTAAAGCATTATTATAAAAGTTAGGTAACATTATCATCATTTTTATTACTTTCTGACAGTACAGACTGTACAATTCATCCATATCATCTAACTCCAACACTTAGCACAGTGCATGGCACGTAGTAGGTACTTGGTGTTTTTTGATTGATTTCACATAACTTCTTACAGGGAAAGGGAAGGAGAAAGTATTTATTGAGTACCTACTCTGTGTAAGACACTATGCTAAGTGCTTTACAAATATTACCATTTAATCTACATAGCAACCCTTTTATTATCTCCATTTTACAGTTAAGGAAACAGACATGCAGAGGTTACTTACCCAGGTTGACATAACTCGAAATGTCTGATGCCAGATTTAAATTGAGGTCTTCCTGATGTCAGATCCAGCACTCTGTCCACTACTCCACCTTATTGCTTCTACAAGGGTCCACCCAATATGTTGGAGACCTTCTTCTAGATTTCCTTACGTTATATGATCAGCAGTTGACTATGTAGGCTATTTCTAAGTCATCCCTCACTCTCACTCACTGCATGACTACTTCACTTCCATTTCCAATCACACATCTTTTTCATTCTATCCTTCATACCAATTTCCCTGCATGCAAAACCAGCAAAGTAACAGCCTTTGATTTTAACTTCTTTTCCTTCTTTTATCCTATTTCTAACAGACATGATAAGGAGGAATAAAATATTCAAAAGGGAAACAGATAAAGACCAGAAAAAGTGAAGACCATTGAGAATTCACAAATTGTAAAATCCATCATCAAATAACCTTGAATTGTAAATTGTGAATATTGCAACATTTTTAAAATTATGAGGTAGGCATGTCAAATAATGAAAAGTTTCCAGCACATTATAATGTAATATACAATCGCAATTGGATAAAATGAAGATTGTTATAGCATTTAACTTTCAAATTGTTAAATAGAACAGGTATGATGGAATTCAAATGCTAATCTTTTGCCAAAGTTCTTACTAAATAGGTTATTTTGTTTGGAAAGAATTAGGGCTAGTACTCACTATAGAGAATTCATTTAATTATTTTACACTATTTAATCCTGAGTGTGAAAAGATTGTTAAAAATTCAAGAGGAGAAGATGAGGACATGAGTTGAAAAGGAGAAGAAAATGTAATTGCTCTGGAAGGGTTTAGGCATTTGAAGAGTTCATAAACTGGAATTTGGGGAGAAAGTTGTAGGAAAATGGAAGATAACAATTTCCAGGTTAGTGCTACACTTTTGGCTTCATACTTCTTGAGAGAGGGTTGAAGGAAAAAGAACAGGATTAAAGATTAATTTATAGAAGAGAAGAACTTGAGAAGGAAAATGAAAAGACAGTTGGAAAAGAAAGTTAAATAAGAAAAAGTAAGATAAATTGGTTTAGTTTGTAAATAAAACTGGTGAAATGAGTAAGAGGATAGGGTGAAAAAAGGAACAGAATATCTCTAAAATTAATAAGAAAAGATTAATCAAATTACTTGCGGTTGCCAAGTTTTTGAAGTTGAAAGTAATTAAAAGGTAAATGTGAATACCACAGTGATTAAAAAATGCTGAGAATCTAAGCCAGTATGGAAAAAAAAAGTTAATTCTGCAACGACTTTCATTGAGTGTGAGACATTTATATTTCTGTCATAGTCAAGTAATTCTATCTATGTTCTAAGCTAGAGGCTGTCTCTCTCCTACAAGAGAAGGATTAGTGGCTCAAGGGATGTCTTGCCACAATTCAGTTATCCTTTTGGAAAAAATAATGGAAGCAAGAATTCAACACAGAAAAATAAGATCTGATGTGACGAAAGGGAAACTTGGCCCTAGCTGAGAAGTTGAAGTGTAGAAAAGTGGCGCACAGAAAAGGAAGGGAAATAAAAGGAAAACTTTGCACTAGGAGGTTTAAAAAAAATTGAGATTTTTCCTTAAGAGAAAGAAGCTCATTGCACTTAGAGGGATACACACACACACATATACATATATATGCATATATACACACATATACATACATATATATTATACATGCATGTATACATACATACACATATATATGCATGTATATATAATGTGTGTATGTATATATGTAATTATGTGTGTGTGTATGAGACTATTCCTCAAGAGAAAGAAGCTAGAAGCTCTGAGAAGGGAACAAAAATTTTTCCCTCACGGAGTTATAAAGTATAGCCACAGAAACTATTATGTGAAAAAATAAGAAATATGTTTCATAGGAGAAGAGAAATGGTCACTACCCTGACCACAGCACCAATGCAGTCATCCATTGACTTTATAACAATGATAGAAACTGGTTAGTTTACCAGGGCATGCATCCAAGACATAACAGAGAGCAATAATGAATCAAAATGGATGATTACTCTGTATTTCTACTGATTCACATGGGCACAAATTATACTCTTGGGTGAGAAATCAATGTGGTACAGGAGATGTTTTAGTCATTGCTGCCCATTAAAGATAACAGTTGTAGATGAAAGAAAAATTAAGAATTGATCATCTAGCTAAAATCACATCTGAGAACTGGATTTAGATTTCTGGACCATATCTTAAAACACAAGGCTTACTAGACATGATGTCCCATTCCTATAATCCCTTATATTGGAGAGGCAGAAGCTAGAGGTTCTCTTTAGCACTAGAGTTTTGAGCTTCAATGGACTAAGTCAATTTTGTGTCTATACCAAGTCTGATATTAATATAATGATCCCCTGAGAATTACGGGCTACTGGATTGCCTAAAGAAGGGTGAACATCTCTGATCATAAATAAAAAGCAAGTCAAAGCTACTGTGCTGATTAGAGTAGAACTGGTCATACATGTAGTCCTTAAATTTCAGGTGTTGGTGCCATAGGAAGACCCAGTCTTTAAAAACATCTAAGAATGTGTGTGTTTGTCCTTCGTTGCCAAAGAAGACTATGCCATCAGAGAAATAATGACATGATTTGCACTTGACATTGTTTTGAGTGACAGAGGGCTGTCTAAGAATGTAGAGATCAGCAAAGATGGTGAGATTGAAGGACACAGTACAGCCCAGCTGTTCCCCACAACTACTCCAACAATGGTTTTAAAAAAGCATCACACTAAGAAGTGTTGAGAAAATCTAAGGGAAATCGCAGTGGATCATCTTTCTAACCTAAGATCATGAATTGCACCCAAAGTGAAGTGACCAGGACCAGAAATATGGAACATGGTATATTCACCACCTCTGTACCTCTAATCTCAGAGTGAGAACTGATAATCAACCTGTAGGCACAAACAAGGGCTACTTATGAGATTGCAGGCAGCCTTATCATTCTGATTCCTGGAATGGGATATTACTCTTTGCCCAGGGGCAAACAACCAGGGATGGCAATGCAGACCAAGGACTGACCAAGAACTCTATCACTGGGACCCTGCATAGTCTTTCAGATAGCTGTCTACTAGAGCTCCAACCAGGGACAAGTCTTCAGTTATGTTGTCCAGACCCAAATTGAAGTCTAGAGCCTGAAAAACTAAGAACATATAATTGATCAGATTATTAAGGGAAAGCAAAGTTTTCAGTTCCTTGATTTGAGCCACCCTTGTGATCCTTGAGAAACTCAAGTACTCAACAATCAGAGAACATAAAGGCAGGACCCCAAAGAAGATAAACTGGATCGTACAGTTCCCAGCATTGCCTACAGAAGTATGCAGAACCTATCCTTAACATAAAGTAAATCTGGAAGAATGAGTAAACAAGCAAACAAGAAAAATGTCAATGATAAAGTGATGCTCAAAGCACAAACCCAAGTTTGTCTCTGCTCAGAGACTCTGAAGACTTCTAGCAGTCTACTTGTGTAGTACTGGACTGACTAGAGGAAATTATAGATAGTTCCCTTTATATTGTAGGTTTTAATCATTGTGCCTTTCAGTGCTTTTGTAGAACAAGTGAAGCCTTTGTGAGAAAAAAAGACAAAATTCAGACAGAAAAAGAAATATCTGGATAAAAATTAATAAAATAATAATATATAGTAATTATAATCATTTATAATAAAACAAATGATGCAAAATAGTTAGAAAACAAAGAATGACAAGGAGAATTAATACTTTTGAACAAATGGTGGCAAATCTTACTAAGGAATTGAGCTCCCTAACATTAGAATGGACCAAAAAGAAAACAGTGTCAAAAAAGTTTCAGGATAAAATAAATCCATTATAAAATATTGCATATAGTATTTCTATATAATGATCCCCCCACCAAGAAAAAATCTCAGTATGTCTCAGTAAAGAGAAATAGACTCATTAGACTCCAAAAACTACAAAATAACTACATGATGTATATAATATTTTGGAGTCTAATTACCAAGACATATTCAGGAACTGTATAAACACATCTACAAAGCAGTTTTTGCAGATATTAACACAGACCTAAATAATTGATTAAACATTAATTGTTAATGTGTAGGACATGCCAATATAATAAAAATGTGAATACTACCTAAATTAATTTCCTTAAGTGTCATCCAGTTTGAACTGCCCCAGGGTTACTTTGTAGAGGGCGATCCATTGAAAACCAGTTTGGCTGGTATGATCTCAGTCCCCTAGTATACATGTATACTGAGGCTAGGTAACAAATTCAGAGATAGGTTATGTGTACTGTCATCCCTCCACTTCTAGACTTTTGCTTATATAGCATAGAGTTAAGTTTCTTGAGTCATTCATCTTTATTTATTATGTAATTCAGAAAATACTCTTATTTCACTTGTCCAGATTATCCAACTATCTTCTTCCATGGATGATGCAGCAGTAACTTTTTAACACCATTTTGGTTTTTATCTAAAACTCTCTATATACTAAAGTTTAAGCCCTGATGGCTGTGGTGTGATGGTAAATGTTTAGCAACTGGCTCTCTAAAATTGGATGACATACTTTTATGTTCAATTTGCATTAATATTTTCTGCACCACTTTCTTAAGTCTAACACTCAAGTCAAAACACTATGGCCTGAGTGCCAAATCCAGCCCACAGCATGTTTCTATATGACTACAAGCTAAGAATTGTCTTTGCAATTTTAAATAGAATAAAATAGGCAGCTGCCTGGATTTGTTCCTTGGGCCATAGTTTGCTGACTCTAGATCAGGGGTGGGGAACTTGTGGCCTTGAGGCCACATGTTGATATAATCCTTTGACTGAACCTTCACAGAACAAATCCCAATGACTTTGAAGCCACAGCTTCCCCTCCCCTGCTCTAGTCATGATTTGTAGCATTTGCTGATTTCTGAGGTATAAATCTTCACATGAAATTTAACAATCATCTCTCATCAACCCAGATGTACTGGTTCCAACACACCCTTACTTGAGGACCTTTGGACCTTCAAGCAGAGCAAGAGTAAGCATTCAAATCTGCCCCATTGTTTACTACCCAAAGACTAAGATCAATGGAGGCAGTACTGTACTCTCATTCTGGTCCCTATGACATCTATTCTCCTCTTCCCTGTTATGAGTAGCAATAAAGTTTTGTTAGCTGTCATCAATGTTTAGTGCGGTCACTGTTCATTCAGACCACTCCCCCTCTGCATTGTGAGACCCAGAAAAAAATAATAACAGAAGTCATCCAGAGGAATGAAAGGTCAAGAATCTCAAGGAAAAAAGATGGTGTTGGGGAGTGGGAAAGATGAGAACCTAGCTGCATCAGATCTCATTACACTACAAAGCAGTAAGCACCAAAACAATTTTGTACTGGTTGCAAAATAGGGAGGTTGATCATTGGAACACATTAGATACACAGAAGTAAATAATCACAATAGTATAATGTTCCATAAAAACAAGGACCATAGTTTCTGGGGTAATGATGCACTGTTCTACAAAAACAGTTGGGAAAACTAGGAAGTAATCTAACTTACTGTAGTAAGCTTCAATACTTTAAACTATAAAACAAGATGAATTCCAAATGAAAATATGATTCAACATGAAAAGTGACATCATAAACAAATTAGGGGAACAAGGAAGAAAATACCTTTCAGATCTATAGATGGGAAGGATTTCATGGCTAATAATGAATAGAGAGATAGATCATAGAAGAAAAATTGGACACTGGGTTTTAAAAAGTTAAAAAGTTTTTGTATAAACAAAATCAATGAATTTAAAATTAGAATAGAAAAAGGTAAATGGTAAAAAATCTTTGCAACAAAATCTTTAGAGATTTTCACTTATGAAGATCTTATATATAAATATATAATCTAAAATATATAAAAATGAATTCAAATTTATAAGAACATGAGTTTTTTCTTTCCTTTCTTTCTTTTCTTTCTTTCTTCTTTCTTTGCTTTCTTCTCTCTTTTCTTTCTTTCTTTCTTTTCTTTCTTTCTTTCTTTCTTTCTTTCTTTCTTTCTTTCTTTCTTTCTTTCTTTCTTTCTTTCTTTCTTCTTTCTTTCTTTCCTTTCCTTCTTTCTTTCTTTCTTTCTTTCTTTCTTTCTTTCTTTCTTTCTTTCTTTCTTTCTTGCTTGCTTGCTTGCTTGCTTGCTTGCTTGCTTGCTTGCATGCTTTCTGCTGCTCTTTCCCTCCCAGCTTAATTTACCAATTTTTTTTCTCTTTTGCTCATTAAAGGGGCCATTGTCTGATTACTTGTTAAAGAGGCCTATTCACTGAATAGGCATTACCTCACTCTAAGTGAGTAGCTGAATAAGCCAAGGTCTCCCATTGCATCCTGGGCCATCTCCAGTCATCCTGATGAATATCTGGTCACTGGATCCAGATGACTCTGGAGAAGTGAGGCTGGTGACCTGCACAGCCCTCCTTCACTCAAAACAAAGTCAAGTGCAAGTCATGTCATTATTTCTCTGATAGCATGGTCTTCTTTGAAAATGAAGGATGAACACAGAAATCAGATCTAAGTGAAGCAGAGTTGCACAAAGTCATCCACCTTATCCTCTCCTCCAGCGTCATCACAGTCCAGTGGCAGGACAGAATCAAGATTAAACGAAACTGGAGTGCTAGCAACTCAATGTACCTACCAGTGTGTGTGTGTGTGTGTGTGTGTGGTGAGGAAGCAACTAGGGGAAGTCAAGTCAATTGCTCTAGAACAGACACAACCTTAAACCCTTCAGAGGATCCCTAGAGCCCTAAGGGGAAGCTACAGCAGCCTCAGCCAGAGTGTACTTGCCACATCAGTAAATGTCTTATAGGGCCTCTCATGCATATTCAGTCTGTATTGTTGAATTCTATGAAGTGGCATTGGAATTGCACTAGGGACAAGGAAAAAGCAAAAGCAAAAAACCTGTGATTAGATACATCTCCCCATAGGAGGCATCACCCCTCTTCCCCCCCCCCCCACCCTCCCACCTTGTTAAGGAATATAAATTCTTTAGTATATACCACTGCTTTCTGCCTTCTGGTGATGAGATCTGATAGTGAATCATGGTGGTTTTCCAGATGTGGAAATCAAAAACCAATGTGGAAATCAAGACCAATTTAATGATTTCAAACAGAACTAACTTCGGGGGATCCTGTACTTTATGGAGTGTTTATCAGCCCAAGTCATAGCCATTCTATCAGATTTTTAAGCACAAGTTACATAAATCTTTCTGTTTGCTAGTAAAGTAACAAGGCTTTTCTTCAGCTTAAAAAAAGAACTATTTCAAAATCATGGAAAAAAAAGACTTCAATGTGTTGTGATTTCTCCCCTTAAATTAGCTTTTTTTCTTGTATTTATTCAATTAACTTTAATAATACAATATATAATGTAATTTTTAAAAGCTCTTAAGTCAATATGATTTATGTACTTCTAAGCTGCACTTATTCATGGTCTATCAAACATAAGTGTAAGTTTGGAAAAAAACAGGATGGAGCTTAACGTGGATATTGAAAATCATCTCCCTCAAAAGAGGAGATACATTTTGTAAAATATGGTGCAGACGTTTGCTAATTGAAAGGGTGAAAAACCAACCTAATGTCCTCAAAGAACTGGCGTATTTTTAAAACAGTAGTGACCAATGTAACAAAATCACTTTTGTAAGGGCTGATTCACTTTAAAGACCCCAGAAATGTCTTCTCCACCATAGTCTGCCTTCACCTGAAGACGGTTGGTAATGGAAACTTCACTGGTTCTTAGAGTAGCCTTTTCCCCTTTTAAATGTTGTTAAAATCAAAATGATTTCCTTTTAATTTAGGGAAAGTATTATTTTAAAAAATGAGTAAGGTGCTTTTCCTAAACTAATGCTTTGGTTTCCATTACTCACCTGGGTTTTGACTTCACATAGTATTTGTGGGATGTTTTTTAATAACGAGTAATGTACTGAAGTGGCTTTTAAAATCATATGGTAATGTTCTCCTTGTCAGAACATGTGAGATTGGAAAACAAAATATGAAAGGAATGACTACTCCTGTAATTGGAAACCTACCTACAAAAATTTTACCACCATGGTAAATATCTGGGAAAGAGTCCCAGTCTGAGTCCACAGACTTTGGGGTCTATGAGGAAGGCACTCTAAGCTCCCTAAATCACTTTACCACAAGATGGCAGTCACCTGCTCAGGGTGCAGTGAATGTATCAAGTACCCTTTGCTTTTGATCTGACATTTAAATAAGCAGTTGCTGTAATGACTCCTCTTTTCTAAAACAAATATGATTTATAGATTGCATTAAATGGTAGAAAGTCTAACCATATAATTTTATCATTTTTGGTATCCCACATTATACTAATACCCTGCCTTGTATAAAGCACAGACTCAATAAATATCTGTCAGAATGAGTGAAATTTTTGTGGACACTCTTCCTGCCTCATGACAACTTCGGTGAGTGAAAGTATTAGATATGGTTTCATACCTCAATGAGCTTCCAATCTAGTTGAGAGGAAATTACTACACGTGATCTAGAGCAATTAAATGTTAAACACTATCATCCTGACTTGCTGACATAAGAATATTTTTCATCTAGACCAAATGTGAGATGTCAGTCCGAAAATCTTGTTAGACTGACAGTCCTTTTCACCAGTAAGTTTCACAAGTTAACTTGAGAATTATTCAACTGTCATAGTATAAGCTAGAGCCAATTAATCGTTATCATTACCTTATATAACATAAGGAAATATCATGCTCTAGTTCAGAGGTTTGTAAACTTTTTCATCTCAGAGTGTCTTTGTATTTTTAAAATTTATTGAAGACCTAAAAAAACTTTGGTTTCTCTATGTTCTATCTATCAATGCTCATCATATTAGAAATGAAGACTGATAAAATTTTTAAAATTTGTTCATCAAACATAATAATAAACACAAATAGGTTGATAAAAGTTAACATAAATAATAGATTTTTAATTAAAACAACCATTTTAAAAGTACATGTAAAAACAATTTTTTACTTTCGTTTGTTAAAATTTTGAGTTCCAAATTACTTAGTTCCTTCCCTCCTCAGTCATTGAGAAAGCAAGCAATTTGATATAGGTTTTGCATGTACAGTCATGCAAAATTTATTTTCATATTAGTTGTATTGTGAAATAAAAAACACAGACCAAAATCAAATTCCTTCTTCAGAAAAAAGTTTTTTAAAAGTATGTTTCAATTTATATTCAGACTCTTATCAGTTCTTCCTCTGAAGATGGATGGCATTTTTTATCATAAGTCCTTCAGAATTGTCTTGGATCATTTTATTGCTAGGAGTAGCCAAATCATTCACAATTGATCATTGTACAATATTCCTGTTACCATGTACAATGTTCTCCTGGGTCTGCTCATTTCACCTTGCATCAAGGTTTTTCTAGGTTTTTCTGAGAGCATTCTGCTTATCATTTTTTATAGTAAAAGAATATTCCATCACAATCTTATATCACAACATGTTCAGTCATTCCCTAATTGATGGACATCTCTTCAATTTCCGATTCTTTGTCACCACTAAAAGAGTTGCTGTAAAATTTTTTGTACATGTAAGTCCTTTCCATTTTGTTTTTTATCTCTGAGATATAGACCTAGTGGGGGTATTGCTGGGTCAAAGGATATGCATGGTTTTATAGCCTTTTGAGTGTAGTTCAAAATTTCTCCACAGAATGATTGAATCAGTTTACAACTGCACCAATAATCCATCACTGTCTTTTCCCACATCCCATACAATATTTATCATTTTCATTTTCTGTCGTATTAGTCAGCCTAATTTGCATTTAATTTTAATTAGTTTTTGTTTTAATTTGCATTTCTCAAATCACATTGATTTAGACCATTTTTTCATATGACTATAGATAACTGATTATGTAGTATTAAGTTGCTTTTTCATCTCTCAGAGTGAGATATATTCCACTTGCCCAATATATATTTGGGAATGAGACCTTTATCAGGAAAAATTGCCATAAATTTTTTCATAGTTATGATTATTGTATATTTCCCTACATCCTATTTTCTCCCATTAATCTCATTCTCTCTCTCCTTTCACCTTATTCATCTTCAGAAGTGTTATGCTTCTGACCACCACCTTCCCCAATTCGCCCTCCCTTCTATCTCTCCTCCCTACTTTCTCTTATCATCCTACCTTCCTACTTCCCCAAAGAGTAAGACAGATTTCCATACCCAATTGAGTGTGTATGTTTTCTGCTCTTTGAGCTGATTCTGATGATTGAGGTTCAAGCACTACTCATCCCCAGCCCCATCACAATATTGCCTTTCACTATAAAAGTTCTTTCACACCTTTTCATGTGGTACAGTTTTACCCCATTTTACATCTCCTTTCCCCTTTTCCCAGTGCATTCCTCTTTCTCACCCCTTGATTTCATTTTTTAGATACCATTCCATCATATTTAACTCAAACTTAGTGTCCTCTGCCTATTTATACTCCTTCTAACTGCCCTAATAATGAAAACGTTCTTAGGAGTTACAAGTATCTTCCCATGTAGAATTGTAAACAGTTTAACCTTGCTGAATTCCTTATTATTTCTCTTTCCTGTTTGTTTGCCTTTTTATACTTCTCTTGAATCTGCTGTTTAAAAGGCAAAATTAAAAAAAAAAGTATTCCATTCAACTCTTCTCTTTTCATTAAGAATACTTGAAAGTCTTCTATCTCATTTAATATCTCCATTTTTTTTTCCTCTGAAGGATTATACTCAGTTTTGCTGGCTAGGTGATTCTTGGTTGGAATCCTAGCTCCTTTGCCCCCTGTAATACCACATTCTAAGCCCTCTGATCTGTTAATGTAGAAGCTGCTTAATCTTGTTGTATCTTGACTGGGGCACCATGATATTCGAATCATTTCTTTCTGGCTTCTTGCAATATTTTCTTCTTCGCCTGGAAGAAGCTGAAATTCGGCTATAATATTCTTGAGCATTTTCATTTTGGGTTCTCTTTCAGGAGGTGAACAGTGGATTCTTTTCATTTGTATTTTACTCCCAGTTTCTAGAATATCAGGAGAGCTTTCCTTGATAATTTCTGGAAAGATGGCGTCTTTTTTTGTCATGGCTTTCAGGTAGTCCAACAATCTTAATCTCTCCTCAATCTATTTTCCAGGTCAGTTGTTTTTCCAATGAGGTATTTCATATTGTCTTCTATTTTTTTATTCTTATGATTTTGTTTTATTGTTTCTTTATGTCTTAAGGAGTCATTAGCTTCCAGCTGCCCAATTCTAATTTTTAAAGAATTACTTTCTTCAGCAAGCTTTTGTACCTCCTTTTCCATTTAGCCAATTCTGTTTTTTAAGAAGTTCTCCTTTTCAGTGAGTTTTTGTGTGTCTTTTACTATTTGGCCCATTCTGAGTTTTTTTAGGATTTTCTTTTTTTCAGTGTTTTTTGTGTTTCCTTAACCCAGCTGCCAAGTCTTTTTTCACAATTTTCCTGCATCACTCTCATTTCTTTGTCTAGCTTTTCCTCTGGCTCTGTCATTTGATTTTTCAAAAGAATTTTTTGGGCCTTTGTTTAACTCCTTGCTAAATCTCAGGCCCGTTGCTTTTGCATCAATAAAGCTACAAAGAAGGTCTAAGTGAATTCATTCACATTTTGAACCAGCTCTCCAATCTCTCTCTCTTCAACGTAATGGTGCTGAAACCCAGGAGTTCAAATTGGACTCTGATGATCTTCTCCTAATCACTGGGATAAGAGCACCTTGGTTTACCCTGTGTTGTCCCTTCCCCTCCCCCTTGGGATATCTCAAAGGTAAAAGAGACAAGGAACTATAGCTCCTCTCCAGTCAAGAGTGGAAAGCTCTGGGTCCTGCAGTTGGAGGCCATGGATCTGGACACAACTTCCAAAGCCCTATCTGGAAGGATGGTCATGCAACAAGGACACCTGTTCTACACTCTCTTCATCCCCTGGTTGCTGCTTCAGCCTCATTTTACTCTCCTCCTCAACCCCACTCAGGCAAAGACAGTGCCTTTGTCCCTCTCCCAAAAGCATTTGGCTTGGATGGTGAAGCAGACAGCAGTGCTTTGGCAGAGAAGCAAGCAGGAGGCAGGATGTGAGATAAGACCAGAGGATGACCATTCAGAAAAGTGATCAAAGAAGACTATTCATTGAATCCCCTGACCTTGGGGACTTGTGTTCTGAGCCCCACCTTGAACCACTTCTGTTCCTAGCCCACCTGATTCTTGATTCTCACCCTAAGCCAAGGGTTAGACCTACTTACTCAGCACTGGAAGTCTAATGCCTTAACTGAAATGGAGAAATGATTGCTGGATGTGTCACCATTATGCCCAGGATACTAGCTTACTTCCCCTACATTCCCTGAAGATCCTGCATGGAATTTTTCCTTTGAGAATGCAAAAGATATTAGTGGCAGTCTGTTAGATATAAGACATCCACTTCAGCCTAATAAATATCTCCCCTTGCTTCCTCCTAGGGATCCTGGTTTCTCTCCCTTCCTTCCTTCATTGTTACTTGCTCTTGTACTTGGTTTGTGCTTATGCTTATACTCCTGGTTTGATTTGTATCTTCTCAACCACAGCAACTTTTAGGATACCAACCCCTGCCCTTGATGTCACCAAGTGGCTTGCCTCTCTCCACCCTGAACTCAGTTGGCACTACATTCTGTACCCCACACTGATCACCCCCACAAGCTATTCTGGCCCCTGAAGTAGACTTTTCACCCCTGTTCAGCAGGAAGCAGCTACTGAGGGCAATGACCTTTGCCCCTTTTCCCCAAAAGAATTCTCCTACCTGGTGGTTGAGTGGGGAAATGATGTGGATAGAAATAGTGCCCTAAGAGTTAAAAATAATATTGATTTTGTGAAGCTGTTGGTGCCCTAAAGTCTCCCCTTACAACAACTTCCCCTTATCCGGGACCATAACATTCCCTGTCCCCACCCCTCATCCTGGGGAATGGGATTTCTTTATCTTGTATCATTGTCCCACCCATTGTATCTTGTCCCACCCTGTGCCTTTATCTCGCAAGATGTGTGTATCTTGCAAGACTTACCCAAATGTCCAACCCCCACAAAGGAACTCTAAAATCATCCAGTATAAGTTTGACCCTTTATGCCATTGCCTTTGTTTAGCTCCTTGCTAAATCTCAGGCCCATTGCTTTTGCATCAATAAAGCACCCAATGGCTACAAAAAAAAAAAAGAATTTTTTGAACTCTCTCAAAACTTCATTTTGGGCCTGAGACCAATTCACCTTTTTCTTTTAGGCTATGAATGTCATACTTTGGACTTTATTATCTTCTTCTAAGTTTGTGTTTTGATCTTCCCTGTCACTACAGTAATTTTCAGTGGTCAGTTTTTATTTCTTTTGTTTGCTTGCTTGCTTTTCCAGCCTTTTTCTTGATGTTTTAACTCTATGTTACAGTGAGGCTCTGCTCCTGGGTGGAAGGAACCCTGTTCCAAGTTTCTGGTCTTTCTGGGGGTCCATAAGTTTTAAATTTAAGCAGTGTAATCACTATCCTCCTGACCTGTGCTCTGCTCTCTGAGTGAGCACGAGCATTCTTTTTAACCCTGAAACTGTGATCAGGGTTCATTCTCCACTGTGGCCACAAGCTAGTGCTCCTCTACATACCGACACTGCCACCCAAGACTATGACCTGGATCCACATATGGGCAGCAGAGTCCTGCACCCAGTTCCAGCAAAAGGACCCCTGTAATCTCCTGACTAATTATCTGATCGCCTTACTCTCTGTGGACTGAGAGCTCTTAAAGTTGCTTCCACTGCTGATTCAGTCACCCCCAAGGCCTGCCGCATACATATGCCTGGGGGCATAGTATGCACTGGTATAGTGTGCACTGGAGTGTACTCCACTGTCACCCTATTGCAAAAGACCTTTCCTGCTGACCTTCTAAGTTGCCTTGGGCTGGAAAATGGTTTCATCCCTTTTCTAGCTTCTGCCTCTTCAGAATTCATTTTGAGGTGTTATTCAAAATTATGTAGCAGGGAACTTGGGAGAACCCAGGTATGTCCTTCCCTTTCCTCATCATCTTGGCCCTGCCCCTAAAATCAACTATATTTTCCCAAATAAAAATTTTAGTGAGAAGAGTAGCGTTGTTTTTACAAATCCCTTTAATGTCTGGGTTAATGGAAGACAGTGCATTTTCATACCTGCTTCTTGTGATATATTGTTTAGTTTGAAATATATGAATACAGCCTTACAGGGATGGGCATTTTAACAGGCAAATAATGTTTTAGTGTTATTATGAAAAGTTTTGACTTCTCAAGAGGTAGGAAGAGCCAGGTTCAATCCTACTTCTGATGGATATCAGGAGTGACCTTTTGTGAGTCATTTGACTTTGTGCTTGCTTTTTTAAACTCATTTCCCTTGCCTCTTAAATGTATCTCACTATTTATGGGGTAATTATGCTTATAATCTTCAGTCATCCTGCCTTGTAATGTTTTGAAAATGAGCTTGGACTCTAAGTCAGTGTTTTTTTGACTGTTGTTAACACAGGGATTGATGACTTGTGAGTTCAGTCATCCTGTTGTAAATCAGTAATTTTTGATGTTAAGGTGTGTCTCAAAGCCTCTCTTAAGTTTTGGTTAGCTGCATATGTATGTGGAATGTCCAGGAATACAGCTAAGTGTAGAGGAGACGGTAGGTTTGAGTTTAATTTCATTTTCATGTTTTTTATCCTTCCTATTCATTTACAGGGAAAAATGGAAAAAGCATCAGACTGAAAAATCGGGGAACCCAAATCCTAGAGCTATCTGGTCACTGATGATAATAGCAAATGTTTATATCATGCTTTGAGATTTGTAAAGAATTTTACAAATATTATCTCACTTGACCTTCATTACTTATTTTTAAGTCTAGTCTTCAGAGATTAAAGAGGTATATGGAACATTGACCATTAATTAGAGTGAAGTCTCTAACAGAGGGATTAAACCCATGTTCTGGGGGGGGAGGGGAGAGGGGGAGAGAGAAATACCAAGAAAAAATGAAGTCTAATTGAGGGTATTATCCAGCTAGGAGGGTGCTGATTTTTTTTTCTAAAGAGATTAGTGCTGGTGTATCACTAAGATTCAGAAGAGAAAAAGGTAGCAGAAATCAAGATAAGACTTTTTGCTGACCCAGGACAAGAGTTCCTGCTTCTTCTACAAGGGCTATAACCTGAAAGGATTGCAAATGAGGCAGAGCCTGGAGCAGAGATAAGCTCTGTAGACACGTGTCCAGCAGAGAAGATTATTTATTCAGTCAAACAGCATCAAGCCAGCACCATAAGCAGCATCTGGCAGTGGTGTACAGCTGAGTAGCAGTGGGGAGACAATAAACCCAGCAGAAAAGAAGTCCTGTTTGGAGGTATCATCAATAGCCTGACCACATCAGAGACAAGAGTTCTCCATGCATACGCCCTGGCCATAAATGTGAATCTCTCCCTGTTTACACCCTCACCACACGTGTTCCTTGCATCTAGGCCTCTCCATGTGTATTTCCTATGCATACGGGTCCAATTTTCTCATGGATGTCTGGCAAAGTTCTCCCCCAGGTGTAGCAGGGAACTTTTTGTTGCTTACTAAGCTGTCTCACTAAATGCCTTCCACTTAGACTAATTATTTCCTCTGCCCAACATCAACTCATCGGTTTTCACCTTATGAACTTGTGAATTACGGTCACTTGAGGACCGACCTCAAGGCCACAGGTTCTCTCACCCACCCAAGGGAATATAGCCCCTCTTAAGACCTTGACCCAAGGATACCTGTACTCTAGGGGACCCACGCTGCAAAATTAGGGCATATCAACAAGTACTACTTTTAAAAATAACATTTTAACTTTTGTTTCTGATTTTTTTTCCCCAGTAATTTACAGCTTCTGTAAGTAAGTAAAAACTGGGGCTTCTATCATTATATAAACTGTCTTGCCATCTGGACCTCAATTACCTTATCAGTGAAATAAAGAGATTTGAACCAGATGGCCTCCAACATCCCTTTGAGATCAAAATTCATGATCCTATGATCTTTGTGGTTTCTTCTAATTGAATATTTCCTTTGATCTGGTCCCTGAGCTAACAACACAGAGACAAGCTGTTTCTTTGGTAATCAATGTCTATAACCTGTCATTTCCTGTGTCAAATATAATTTTAAGAAATTTTATGTCTTTTGTCTTCAGAAGTCACTACTTCTCCCTTTTAGACTGAAGGCTATTATATCACAAAATAATAAAGCAAAAGCATCTGATACAATGATGTGCCTGATAATGTATGGTTCCCCACCTCTTTGCCTTCAGGGAAGAGGCATTTTTCATTATCTGCTCCACAAGACCTTCATTTGAATTTCAATTACTCAGAATTCAAGTTCTTTTTGGTGGTTTTTTTCATTTACGTTGCTGTAGTCATTGCGCATATCTGGTTTTTTGATATTATACATTCTGCATCAGTTCATACAAATCTTCTTAAATTTCTCTGAATTCCTCATATTCACCATTTCTTACCACACAGTAATAACCAAGTCTTTTTCAGGCATTCCCTAATTGGTGAACAATTACTTGTTTCTTTTCCTTTTTGTTCTTTTTTTTACTACTTGAAAATATTGCTATGAATATTTCGATATATGTTCTACTTCCAAAATTCATGGGAGGGGGATCTATTAAAAACATCAGTTTACTTTTTTGTCATTTTGGATGTGGTTCAGTTTTTTCAATAATGTGTTAACTTGTCATAGTTGCACAAAGATTGTGCATCAACAACACAATGTTTATAATCTATGAAGGAATGAAAAAAGATTTACTGTGCTTCTACTATGAGTTGGGTACTGCGCTAGGCACGGTAGGATATAAGCAAGAAGGATGAAACAATCCATTCTCAAAAGGAGTTTACATTTTATTGTGGGGAGAAGACAAGTACATATAGAAATACATATAAAATATATATACACACATATATAGCATATACTTCATATAAACGTGTTGAAATAGTGCATGCATGTATGTGCGTGTGTTTGTGTGTTAAATAAAATGTAGCTTAGGATGGAGGACACTAGTACGTTAGGGGAATTAGAAAAGCCTTCATATAGAAGATGGTCTTGAACTGTATCTCAAAGGAAGACAAATACTCTATGAAGTGGAGGCAAGGAGTGGATTCTAAGCACTGAGGATGGCTAGCGCAGGACTTGAGTAACGACTAATGAGGTTGGAAAGATTGGTGGCCCAGGCTGGTAGGGTTTTAAAAGTTAAACAGAGTAGTCTACACCGGAGGCAAAAGGAAACTACTGGAGTTGAAGCAGAGAGATACATGTGCTCAATCTGTGTTTAAGAAGAATACCTTCTTTTCCTCTTTGTTCCTCTATCATTACTATAGGTAGTTGTATTGAAGTGACTTTATTTTCATTCATTTTAAGGGTTATCATGAATATAAATAGAAAAATAAATAAACTGACCTGTTTCCAAAGCTCAAGCATTTCATTTCCCATTCTCTGCCCTTTCATAAGCTGCAGGGGGTTTGTGCTGATAGAATATTTTAACAACTGGTTCTCCTGAGTGGGTAGGGAAATGTACTCAGGAGACACTTTTAAGTTTTATCTTCACTGTTAACATTTTCTCCATGGAGACTCTAGAAAACCAACAAAACAATAACTCAAGTGCTAATTTGCAGCACTTGCCAATTTCTGAAGGTGTAAATGCTTAAAAATGAAAATTTAACAACCGATTTTAAAGTAAGCCTTTCTTGGTCCCATTTAGGACTCTTTTTTTTAATCCCCTTTACATTTTACTTGTATTTCTCTATTTCCCACCCCTACCAAGCAGTGTGTAAGACCCTTAAAAGTAGAAACTTTAGACTTAGACTCAGGAAGACCCTAATGTGAATCCTGCCTCCAGAGTTTACCAGTCATGACCCTGGGTAAGGTACTTAATCTGCCTTAGTTTCCTCATTTGTAAAATAGGGATAATAATACAGCCTACCTCACAGACTTTGCAAACTTTAAAGTGCTATACAAATATTAAGTATTATTACAGCCTGTTGCAGGGTCTTTTCTTCAAGCATTTCCAGCTTCCTATAATCTGCTAGGACAGCTAGTGGTGTAGTAGGTAGAGCCCCACGTCTGGAGTCAGGAAGAAATCCGGTTCAAATTCCAGCGTCGGATACTTAATAGCTGTGTGTCCCTGGAAAAGTCATTTAACCCTGTTCGCCTCAGTGTTCTCATCTGTAAAATGAGTTGAACATGACTGGATGACTCCTGGGGGAGCTTTTAACTCTAACGTTGTATGATTCCATATAATTTATTTTTGAAATATGGGCAGGTGAGAGTTGGATTGGCGCACTTGCCATAAGGCAAGTCCACAGATCCATGAATACATTTAAATGGCTTTTTTTCCTTCCGTTCCCTTCTAACTGTACACCTCCATGAGTTTCTTTAATGTGAAGGTCCTTGCTGATGGAGTCCAGAGAGGTCCCAAGCCCTGGCTTTAAATGCTGCCCCCGGGCTTGCTTGGCCCGCACTCCGCACGGACGGGCGGCCTGGGCTGCAGGTCTATACATTGTTGCCTGTCACAGTCTCCATCTGGGCTCTCCTGGGTCACCGCGGCCCCCAGGACAAGCTGAGCCAACTGCCGCAGCCCCGCGAGACGCCCTGCTCCCACCTTAACCGCTCGCTACGCTGGGGCCACTCCTGGCAAGTTCTGTCCGGGCAGGGGCCGGTCATCCCCTCCCTCCTGTGTGCCCCCTACAAAGCAGCTAGCCCTTGCTTGGGGGGTGGCTGCCTCAGTTTCCCCACGCACAGCCTCGGGTGCAGGGGGAAGTCCGGGGGCCCTGGAGCCGAGGCCGGGGCGAGCTGAAGGCTGCGCGCCCACCGGAGCGACATGGCTCGCGCCCCGCCCTGCCAACCCCCTCCGAAGGCGGGCGGCCCCAAAGCTCCAAGGCGCGCAACGGCCCCTCGCCGGCAGCGTCGTCGAGTACACCACCATCACCGACTCCATCACCTGCTCCACCAACACCAGCACCACCACCCGACGCCCACGGGCCGGCCCCACGGAGCGCAGCGCAGCGCGGCGCGGCCCCGCCGTCCGGGAGCACCACGGAGCGCCACCGGGCCTGCAACAAGTGCCCCCTCCACGTAGGCTGGGGAGGACTCCACCTGTCCCCGGCCCCGAGCCCGCCCCGCCGCCGCCGCCGCCGCCGCCGCAGCCCCCGCAGCCCCCGGGCGCTGTCGAGGCGCCGCCGCCCGCCGCCTTCGCTGCCGCAGTCGCTCACGTCGTCGCTGCCGCCGTCGCTGCAGCCCACGCTGCCCCCGCGGCCCCGGCCGCGCTCGCCCTCCACCCGGCGGCGGCGCACCCCGCAGGGCCCCCGGAGGCGGCGCTCGCCGTCCCCGCGGAGCAAGAAGCTGCCGTCGCACAGGACCGGCTCCCCGCGCAGATTCTCCGAGTCCCCGTACTCCGGCGGTCACCGGCAGAAGGCCTCGCCCCGCCGCCCCCCCTGCTGCTGCTCCTCGGGCCTGGGCGCCCGAGTGCGGGCGCCGTCCGCGCCTCCCAAGGCCCGCAGGGGCTCCCCGCCGCCCCGCCGCCGCTCGCCGCGCTCCAGCAAACGGCGCTCGCCATCCCCGCGGCCTCGGCCCCGGCGCCGTCGGGGAGCCTCGCTCGCCGTGAGTCACCGACGGCGCTCGCCCACACCCAGCACGAGGCCCCTGCTCAGCCTGGCCAGACCTTCGGACACCAGGAAGACCAAGAAGTAAGTGGCCGCGACCGTGCCCGGGGGTGGGGGTGGGGGGAGGAGCGAGCGCGCCCCAGCCCGCGCGGGCTGCTGACCCTTTTGGACAGCTCCTCTCGCCGCGCGCTCTGCCGCTCAAAGTAGGGAAGCATAGACGGCGTGCAGATCCGAACTCAGGCCCCGTGACTCCAAGTGGAGTGCCTTTCCCCTTCCCCAAGCTGCCCTCCTCCAAGTAGGGGACGGAAAGCTGCGCTGCCCCCCAGCTTCGGAAGACCCAGTTATCATCCGTATAGAAGATGGAGGTATTATCCACATAGAATCTGGATATATTATCCACATAGAAGATGGATGTATTATCCACATAGAATCTGGATGTGTTATCCACATAGAATCTGGATGTGTTATCCACATAGAATCTGGATATATTACCCATATAGAAGATGGATATATTATCCACATAGAAGGTGGATGTATTATCCACATAGAAGGTGGATGTATTATCCACATAGAATCTGGATGTGTTATCCACATAGAATCTGGATGTGTTATCCACATAGAATCTGGATATATTATCCATATAGGAGATGGATGTATTATCCATATAGGAGATGGATATATTGTCCATATGGAATCTGGATATATTACCCACATAGAAGATGGATATATTATCCACATAGAAGAGGGACGTATTATCCACATAGAATCTGGATGTGTTATCCACATAGAATCTGGATATATTATCCATATAGAAGATGGATATATTATCCACATAGAAGATGGATGTATTATCCACATAGAAGATGGATGTATTATCCACATAGAATCTGGATGTGTTATCCACATAGAATCTGGATGTGTTATCCACATAGAATCTGGATATATTATCCATATAGGAGATGGATGTATTATCCATATAGGAGATGGATATATTGTCCATATGGAATCTGGATATATTACCCACATAGAAGATGGATATATTATCCACATAGAAGAGGGACGTATTATCCACATAGAATCTGGATGTGTTATCCACATAGAATCTGGATATATTATCCATATAGAAGATGGATATATTATCCACATAGAAGATGGATGTATTATCCACATAGAAGATGGATGTATTATCCACATAGAATCTGGATGTGTTATCCACATAGAATCTGGATGTGTTATCCACATAGAATCTGGATATATTATCCATATAGGAGATGGATGTATTATCCATATAGGAGATGGATATATTGTCCATATGGAATCTGGATATATTACCCACATAGAAGATGGATATATTATCCACATAGAAGAGGGACGTATTATCCACATAGAATCTGGATGTGTTATCCACATAGAATCTGGATATATTATCCATATAGAAGATGGATATATTATCCACATAGAAGATGGATGTATTATCCACATAGAAGATGGATGTATTATCCACATAGAATCTGGATATATTATCCACATAGAAGATGGATATATTATCCATATAGGAGATGGATGTATTATCCATATAGGAGATGGATATATTGTCCATATAGAATCTGGATATATTACCCACATAGAAGATGGATATATTATCCACATAGAAGATGGGTATATTATCCACATAGAAGATGGATATATTATCCACATAGAAGATGGATATGTTATCCACGTAGAAGATGGATATATTATCCATATAGAAGATGGATATATTCTCCATATAGAATCTGGAATACATTTCTAATGAGCTTCAAATGGTTCGCATTTTCATTGTGTCAAAAGTAAAACAGTATTCAAAAGCCAAGGGAAAGGCACAGGAAGGGAACATTCATTTAATGAACATTTATTAAATCTGCTATGCCTAGGAAGCACGCTGAATTTTCTCCTTTCTGTTTTTCCTATAACTACTGTGAGGAGGAAGAGGAGGAGGAGGAATGAACGTTTGCCTTATTGCTACTTCTTAAAATAAGGAGCATGCTAATTGCATAATGACCAGCTGTTTTTCCTCTCAAATAAGAAAGTTGCTAGTGTGTTTTCACTTTAGATTTTTTCCCCTAATAATATTATTTTAACGGATTTTAACAGTGACTTTTTTTTTATTTAGTGGTCATGGTGTTCCGAAGGATAAATTTACTGAATTACATCATAAACTTTTTTTCCCCACATTCCAAATACAGGAAGACACAATTAGGCAGCTTGTTATCTTCTGCCTTGCATTTCCTTAAATGAAATCACAAGTTAATGTATGTATGGTTTACTTAGGTTTGTCATTTGGAGTAAAAGTAAAATATTCCCAATTTTCTTCCTTCTCGATATAAAATAATGGAGGGGGGTTAGTTTTCATTTTGATTTTGCCACATCCTCTCTGTATGACCTTGGCTAAGTTTCTTAAGTTCTGTGTGGACCTTAAACAAACCACCCCTAAAAAACATGTTGCTGTTTCTTACTGAGGTTCTCCATGATCTCTTAGAAGAAAATATTATGAAGGAAATTAAATGGAAATCCCTACTCTCAGGGTAGAATTACTGATACCTGCTGGCTTCCAGAGAGTCACGGATTGATTTCTTCCTTCCTTGGCTCTTATCACAGGACAATTGTTCTATAAGATCACTCACTTCCTGCTGCCCAGGGCCTCCTTCACCTAGAGTTTCCCTATCTCCACCTACTCCTTCCTGCTGTAAGGTGGGCCTTCACAGCACAGGACATCCCCACCTGTCATGAAGTTGAACCGTAGAAGATGGAGAGCAGTCTAATCTCTTCAAACATTAATACTTTGTTGGATCATTGTCACGCAGTCAGAAAATTTCCATACTTGTCCCATCCTGGAAATTGGGAAACCCTGGCAGCTGATGTATTCCTCTCCAACTCAACCTTCTTCCTCCAGTGTCCTACTCCAAATATGTTTACCTCTTCCACTTTGCCCTCTGGAATATCTGTTCCATAATTAACAAACTTCTCTTAATCATAAATCTCTTTCCTACCTATTCGTCCTTTAATTTGGCCATCATTGAGATCTGACATCCTTCGTTTCCTTCAACACAGTTTATTGCACTAGCTATGCTTTTTTTCATCACTGGCCCCAGCTGCCAATCACAGACTATGATAGGGAAATTACAATACTTTTTGTTCATCATCGTCATATTCAGATACACCCTCTACCACCATCAACTCAGCAACCTCTTCTGTGAGGGCTCACACTATGAGAATATATCAGATCCTTATAGTCTTCAGAATATTTCCCTTCATTTCTTAAGGAATTTATCCAGTCCTTCTATCTCAACTGCTGCTTTCATCCCAGGAACTTCAAGATAGATATTTAATGTTCCCTTACATGGCCTAATTTTTCAGTTCCTTAAGTAGGTAGATAGCCATCGTGCTGGCTTATTTGTTGTATGGATAGAATTCTTATTTAGGAACTGGCCTTCTCCATCTTCAAGAAGGTGATAATTTCTGCCTTTGTGGGGATCAAGATGAGAATCTAGACACTCAAATATTCACTTTAATATCTCCAGGGAGATGTTAGTCTAGAACTATATCTACCATATCTCAATATCTTTAGGGAGTTAATGACTTGAGTTCCATTACTTTTTAGAATATCCTATTCCACTTTTGTGATTTCAAATGGACATTGAATGTGTCTGCATTATTTCATTGGAAATTCCTTCATAGCTGCAGTTTTTTCTCTTGTTAATAAAATTGTACAGTGTAACCATTATATACTACACCTTAGAGTTTGTCCCTCAATACAGAATATTGGAAAATCTACATACTAGAAACAAATAGTGCCATTATTTCTATCATGATGTGCCCTCTCAGGGAAGTGCACTGTGATTAACCATTTTCTCTTGGTGGGTTTCTCTCTGTTAATGATCTGTGGTTTCAATAAATAAATATTGCATTATCTTTATTTAAAAGTTCTGGACAGTTTTCTTATGTTATTTCCTGCAATTTGGTATTTTTTTTTAAAAATCATATCCTTTTGGGAGACCTTTGATCTTTAAAAATTTCTCTATATCCTGTGTTCAAGGACAGGTGTTTTGACTTGTGGATTGTTATTTTAACATTAACTTCCTTTTTCTTCTTTTCTGCTTTATTTTCTTCAACTTCTGTATCTTAATTTCCACATCTGTGAGCCTTTCAGAGTCTTTCTTTCCTTGGAATTCTTAATTTTTCCTTTTCTTTTCATATTCTCATCTTTAATTATTTCTGTGTTTCCTGTTGTTTATCTTTAATTCTACTTTCAAAACTGCAATTTCTAACTTAGTTTATTCCTGATATCTCCTTCTATATGTTTTATTTCTTTTGAACCATTTTGGAGTGTTTTGCTATTTTTCCATGGTCTCTAGACAGTCTACAGAAATATTTTCAGGGGGGAAATTTATGTTCTAATTTCCTTCACATATAATATTTTTCAATGTGTGATGTCCTCTTTGAATTTTTATGTAGTTTTCCTTTTGTCTCTGCTTGGGAGCTGAGATTATGTCTTATTTTGTTTTCCTTTTTTTGTATTTCTCTTTCAACTTTTACTTTTTATTCTCTTTGGCTCATCTTTATTTTTTAGGTTAGCAGAATGGACTCAGTGGATGGAGTGCTGGATCTGAAGTCAGAAAGACTCATCTTTGTGAGTTCAGATCCAGCCTCGGACATTTACCAGTTTAGCTATGTGACTCTGGGCAAGTCATTTTACCCTGGTTGCCTCAGTCTTCTTATCTGTAAAATGAGCTGGCGAAGGAAATGACAAACCACTCCAATATCTTTGCCAAGAAAACTCCAAATGGGATCATGAAGACTCAGACATGGTGGAAACAACTGAAGAGCAACAGCCACGTTGGAGAGGTTGGTGAACAAGTATTCTGCCATCCTGCCAATCCCATGATCTTAGCATTCGTTTTGCATTTGATTCTTCATCTCTTTTCAAAGGCAATACAAAGAACTTAAATATGTAGGAGAAAAATGACTCTTCAGCCATAATGAACCATAACTATAAATGACCTGTCAGAATGGTTAGGCCAATTCACAGCTCTTTGAGGGTGGATTTTAAAGAAAATATGTTTGAAATTACACAGAAAACCTTCAAAGATGACCATTGTCATCCATGGTTAACCTAAAATAGTGGTTCCGTCATTGATTTTTATTCATCCTTGGCAATACTGGATTTTGAAAATACTTGTTTCATGGGTTAAAGATGAATAAATATAGGAGAAATGGAAATGGCTCTACAAACATTTTGGGAATAAATTAGATTGACTTAAAAAATATTTTCCATAGCATTTGTAATAGCGATTCTTACTTTCATGTCATTCTTCATATTTTTTGTATATTGATCTGATACGCTTTACCAAAGATCTATCTTTAGGATGTTGTCTTTTTCATATTTGTAGAGCAAGGATCTGACTCATGCAAAAAAAAGAAAAAAGAAAAAGAAAGACTCTGATGGTGCCTTTCTATTTGGAGAGGCTGAAGAGTTCGCTTCCAGGAGACTTAGGATGATGTATAACAGGGTCTTAGAGAGACTGGAGCATTTGAAGGATTCTAAGCTGAATTCTGGTGCCTCTGTTACCTCATGGGAATTCAATGTACCCCAAAGCCAATGGTAAAGAGCGACTTACATGCTTGGAGATGAGATTCACTCATGAAATTTTTAGTCAAGGGTTAATGTCCCAGTTACATATGACTTCCTTTCACTACAAAGTTAGAGAGTTTAGTAATACAAGTTTTTAATAAAAATTTTTAAAATGTGCTGATCCCTCAGGGAAGATATTGGGTTTCCAAGCTGCCAGCCATTTGAATCTGGTACAACCATAATCCATTGCTGCCCCCCCCAGTTCTGTAGGGCAAAGAAAGTCAGCACACAATAAAAATGATCTTTATCTAAGACCATCATTAAAATATAAATAATGATTAAGAAAATATAGAAAATCAAAGAAATTAAACTATATGGACTGTATATAGGCAGCATTAAAACAAAAGGGGGAAGGAGTGAGATCAGTGATTCCCTATCAGTCCAACTGCTTCGCCAGAGTCATTTCTCTCCTTTCTGGGTTCTCTTTATAGATTAGCAGCTAGCCAAGGAAAGGACAAGACTCCAGCTACTCCACTGGGTAACAGCCTCAGTTTTCCATTGAGGTTGCCACCATCACCCTCTCATCTTTCTTTCTTTCTTTGTTTCTCTCCCCTCTCTCTCTTTCTCTTTCCTTCTCTCTCTCTCTCTCTCTCTCTCTCTCTCTCTCTCTCTCTCTCTCTCCTCCCTCCCTCCCTCTCCATTTCCAACTCTCTGCCATTCCAGACAGATTTAAGAACTGCCCCTGCAGGGGAAAACTCTTCTCTGTGCTTCCCTAGAGTTTCATCACTTCCTAATCTGGGAAGAAATACAACTCCCAGACATTCGAGTGGTTTCGTTCTTCTTGCAAGGCAGCCAGGCCTAGCTTTGACTGAATGACTTATGGCTGTCTTCAAGCATTTTGTTTGACCCTAGAGGCCAATTTGGGCTTAATATCTGGAGAAACTTCCTAACAATTAGAGCTGGCCAGAAAGTGGATCAGGCTGCCTCAAGAACTTGTGCATTTCTCCTTGGAGGTCTAAAAGCGGACACTGGACAACTAGTTATGGGATATTTTATAATGATTCTTTTTGTGAATGGTTTAAGGCTAGATGGGTCTTAAGGTCCCTTCCATCTCTCAAATTCTGTAACTGTGAATTTTTTGGAAAATAATAAATAACTCCCAGGGGAAGTAAGTGCTATCTAAATGAGAAATGATGATGATTGGTGGTTTCCATTTCATATTTCTTAAAGTACTATAATCATCCATTACCTTAATAGATATACCATAGTTAGTAAAGATTTATTAAGGGCCTACTATGTGCCAGACACTCTACTAAGCATCAGGAATATAAAGAAAGGCAGAAGACACTCCCTCAAGGAGCTCAGAACCTAATGGAAAAGACAAGACAGAAACAATAATGTATAAACTATATACAGGGTAAAAAGGAAATAATCCACAGAAAGAAGGAACTAGAATTAAGAGGGATTGGAAAGGGCTTCTAGCTGAAGGTGGGATGTTAACTGGGACTTGAAGGAAGCAGGAGGTGGAGATAAGGAGGGAGAAAAATTTCATAACTCAGGGACAGTCAGTAAAAATGTCAGCAGATGCCAGGAAGAGCCAAGAAGACAGCGTCTCTGGATTGAAGAGTGAGTACATGGTAGAGTATAAAATATGAAAATACTAAAAAGAATGCCAAACAGAGGATGTTATATCTTCTTATTTTCCTCAGTATCTGGAATATAGGAGGTACTTAATAAATTCTTGATGACTGTTTGACCTCCAAATATACTTTTCTTGTTTCTACTCTGTACCAAATGACTTTGATAGTTAATATTTTCCGATATGCAGCACAGCAGACCTCCTTTCTATTTTTTTTTCATTATATCTCTTGATGTACTTGGACTTTTATTTTCCTAAATGAATTTTGTTATTTTTTTCTAATTCTATAAAAGTATCCTGTTAATTTGATTATCATAGTGCAAAATCTGCTCAACCAACATTAATTATTATTTTAATCTTTTAATTTTCATAAAAAATTGTATTTGTATAAATTCTACATGTCTTTAAAAAAAGGTAATTCCAAGATGTTTTGTGTATTTTGTTTTTATCTTTCATAGAATTTCTTTTCCTTTCTCTTCAACTACTATATTATACAGAAAAACTGATTTTTGAAACTATTTATTTTGTTTATTGCTATTTTATAAAGTTCTTAGTTGCCTTTTTAAAAAATTCTCTAGGCTTCTATAAGTAAATCACTGTCCCCTCTGTTTCCTATTTTTATTTTCTCAATTTATTTTTCTTATATCATTGCTGTGGCTAGCACGTTTATGACTGTATCAAGTAATGGAATCGATGCTTTATGCTTGACCTTATTTGGAAAGATTCCATTGTTACAAATTATTTAACCACTTGTTTTGAAAAGATACTTTGTTCACAATAAAATCTTTGTATTCCAGAGCATTTTTACATTTTTTTAACATATGTAAGCATTAGATTTTTTTGAAGGTTCTTTATGTTTATGGGGATATACTGTAGTTTTTTTAATCATTTATTTCTTAGGAGATTCTTAAAGTGTCTTAATCTTTTTGGTGGGGGCAATAAATACTTTATGTACATAAGAGTTATTCATTCTTTGAATATTTGATTAAATTTTATTTTAAATTTATCTCATGCAGAATGGTTTTTTTTTTCCTTTGGGATAACATTTATCCTTACTCAGTTTCTCTTTATGAGAGTAAGTTGTTTTTATTCTTTATTTTTTTTTGGTCAGTTTGAATATTTTGTATTTTTATAAGCATAAGATGCATTATTTTTTTTATTACTTGAGGAGGATACACAAGTTGCAACTAAAATTTGTCATAATTTTATTTCTTCTGCATTTATTAAAAACTCCCTCTTCTTATTTTTGACTTTAATAATAGGGCTAATAGCTAATAGTTTATTGATCTCAAAATCCCTGCTCTATGTTTGTCTATCCACTTAGCTTCATAGTCATTTTGGAATATTATGTGTAAGGAATAATAAGCAGGCCAGTATAACTGGATTATAGTGTGTGTGTGTGTGTGTGTGTGTGTGTGTAGAGGGCAAGGATGCAGGGGTGGGGGTAAATAAAGCACACTTAGCATAGGAAGGAGCCAAGTTATGAAGCACTTTAAATATCTAACAAAATTTTCTATTTGTTCTTGGAGAAAATAGGGAACCAGTGGAGTTTATTGGGTAGGGGATGACATAGTAAGAGCAATATTTTAGAAGAAGGCTCTTTGACAGCAGGGTAGAGTGGGGAGACACTTGAAGCATAAAAAACCAACTAGGATGTTTTTGCAGCAGTCCAGGCAAGAAGTTAACAGAGACTTGCACAGGGTTGGTTGTTCCATGTGAGTAGAAGGAAGGGGACAGATGTGAGAAATGTTGTGAAGTTATAAACAACACAATTTGACAGGAGATTGGGGATATGTGCGGTGAGCATGCGTGAAAAGTTAAGCATGCTACAGAAACTGTGAGCCTCTGCTCGACAGTATGATAATGCCCTCTACAGTATTAGCAAAATTAGGAGCAAGAGAGGGTTTCGTGGAGAAAGATAATAAACTCAGCTTTGCACATGTTGAGTTTGAGATAGTTATGGAACATCCAATTTGAGATGTTCAAGAGACAGTTGGTGATGCTAGTCTGGAGCTTAGGAGAGAGCCTAGAAATATATAAAATGTAACAAAACGTAATGTAAAATAACATAGTATAGTATATAGTATCCTGTAATATAGTATAGTAAAATATATGCTATGAAATGGTATTACATAATACAAATTCCCATATGTGTGTATGTATTATGCATATGTGTACACACATATGTATATATCTGGAAATTATCTTCATGGAAACAATAGTTAAACTAGAAACTGATGAGATCACTAAGCCATGTAGTGGAATGAAAGAAAAAAAAAGGCCAAAAGACAGAGCCTTGGGGGACACTCATTGTTAATGAGAGTGATGTTATTGAAGATCCTGTAAAGGATGCTGAGGTGTGGTCAGACAGGTAGTGTCATCAAAAAGCAAAAGCCCCAAATCAAAAAACTCTCCAAACCAACAAAGTTATGAGGAGAGAGTATCCAGAAAAAGAGGTTTGTGGGGATGCGCTAACTGGCCTTGGAACTGTTCAAATTTCGGTGTGGCAAAGGCTACAGATAAGGGCTTAATTTATTATTTTATTGATTGTTTGGAGTTAAGAAAGTGATAGAGAAAATGTTAATAATGCTGATTAAACTCTTCAGAGAGTTAATTGTTAAACATTTATTGGCACACCCTGGTTGTTGACAATTAAGAGGCTGCAGAGATAAGGATGCGGATTGAGAAAAGTACTGTGATTTGGCAGTTAAGTGATGAATGGTAACTTCTCTGACCTTCATTTCCCCTGACTTGACCTCTCTCACCAAGTGCCCATAGCCTTTCTGCTGTTTTCTTGTGTAGGTTTTCGGTTGAATAGAGCGACTTATTCATGCCTCTCTTCTTTATTTTCTCTAGTGCCTTTCCGATCTTTACTAGTATGTTTGTATGAGATCTAGGTTCCTCTAGGTCGTTTCACATTTAACTTAAGCAGATATGTCTTAGCTGTCAAACTAGTCCCAAAGGGACAACTAGGTGGTGCAGTGGATAGAGCAACAGTGCAGGAGTCAGGAGGACCTGAGTTGAAATTTCAACTCAGTCGCTTGACACTCACTAGCTGTGTGCCCTTGGGCAAGTCACTTAACCCCAGTTGCCTCATCCTGGGTCATCTCCAGTCATCCTGATGAATATTTGGTCACTGGATTCAGATGGCTCTGGAGGAAAAATGAGGCTGGTGACCTGCACAGCTCTCTCTCACTCAAAACAAAGCCAAGTGCAAGTCATGTCATTATTTCTTTGATGGCATGGTCTTCTTTGGCAACAAAGGACGAACACACTAGTCCCAATGAGATAGTGTCTTTGGATCATATGTTAATTAAAATGGAAGATTTCAACTGCCATCTTCAACTGTGTGTAGAGCATCTGTAATCTTGATTCCAGCTAGTACAAATGCATATGTTCTACATCTGTATTAGAGCATTTGGCCGTAACATTCCTTCATCCCGTGAAATATTTATTAAATGAAAGAAAAAGAAAGAAGCAGACATGCTTCAACCAGATGTGATATTTAGTTAGCTTGGAAATTTTTTCACCATGGCTTTCGTGTTCAGTAACCATTACTAGCTAGCCACCTGTATCCAATTTAAATTAATGACTTGTATGTTATTATCTTAATCTCTAATAAGGTAATTACTGTAGTTCTTTTTGAAGTAATAAATACTTATCTTCTGGGAAAGTCTTCAAAGTCCTTTGGAAAGATTGGAAAAGTTCTAAGTCTTTAAAAAATTTATTAGTGGATTAAATTAAATGTTAATTTTGTCGTATTTATAGATGGTAATACAAAATAGTTTTGATTGACAGTATTGAGAGATCTCTCAAAGCCACAGCAAGGTAATAGGATAATAGGATAGTAAAAAGGAACTATAGGATAGTAAAAAAAAAAACATTATTTCCTAATTCATCTCACAGTGCCTAGCATATTGAACTTGCTGGTCACTGATACTCCACCTCTAAATTTTCCACACAAATTACTGACTAATCCCACCTTTTACTTGTGAAATTTATTTCTTTTAAATTCAAGCATAATTCTTAGCATTTAGCTGTATTGTGCATTATTTTAGATTCTCTACCCAAGAATATGAGATATGTGTCCCTTAGAACAGGAATAGGTTTCTTTTTTTTGTTTTCTCTGTTTCTCCTTTGTCCCTTCCTCATAGTAGATGTTCAAGGCATACTTGTTGGACTGAATTACGTTGAAATGAACGTAAACTAATGATGACCTCCTTATTTCATTTGGTAGAACTCCATCCGACATTGATTAGAGGATACCTTTCGTCAAATATTCCAACCATGATTTCTTTAAAGAAACTCAGAGGAGGAATGGTTGTAGACAAATTTTGGTTAAGTTTTGCCCTGGAAGATAGGAGATAACTGGGTAGACAAACTATTCTAGCATTCTCTCTTTCCTTTTCAGACTTGCAATGCCATCAATTTCTTCCCATTAGTACTATCAGAACAAAAAAGGATCTAATATTTAAATGACTTTACACAAGTTATTTAGCCTTTTAGATTCGTAATTTACTCATCTGTGAAACGGAGAGATTTAGATGATCTCCAGGGTCACGAATTCTGTCATCTATACTTATATAATGTCTCGTTGTCATTATATTTAAATGAAATTGATTGCCTCTATTTGACCCATCCATTCTTCAGAGTTAAGTTATTTAGTCTCCAGTTAATTTCGATTTTTGCTTTAAAGGCCCTTTATGGAATGCATTTTAATTGCATTATGGTCTATAAAAGATATGCTTAGAATTTCTGCTTTTTTGCGTTGCTTTTCAAGGTTTTTATGTTATAATACAACCATTGTGTGTGTGTGTGTGTGTGCATGTGCACAGCTGTTATATACTGATGAGCAATAAGAGCAATTATTTCCTATTCGGTAATCTCCACAAGCCTATCAAAACTAAAGTTTTGTAATATTCTGTAATCCTTTATTTCTTTTTAATTTTTAATTTAGATATCTAGATCTGAGGAGTTAAGATGATGATTCCCAGCTATAGTTTTACTATTTGTCCCTGAAACTCATTTAATTTTTTTTAAGTATTTAGATACTATAGCATTTAATGTCCATATTTTTATTATTGATATTAATTCATTGTTTATTTTAGCTTTCAACAAAATGCAGTCTTACTTTTTAATATCTCTTTACTAGGCCTACTTTTGTTATTTCTTTGTCTGACATTGAGGTTGCTCACCCTGCCTTTTTGTTTTTCTTCCTCTGAAGCTGAAAAGAATTTGCTCCTTCTCCTTCTCCTTCTTTTAACTCTGTACATATCTTACTGTTTCAAATGTGTTTCTTGTAAATAGGATATTGTTTGATTTTGGTTTCTAATTAATTCCGCTATCCTTGTCCATTTTATGGGTTATTTCATCCCGTTTATATTCACAGTTACGATTAATTGTGCATTTCCTTCCATCCTGTTCTCTTATACTTTTCCTTGTCTTTGTTTCCACTCTCCCTTTTTAACAGTTTAAGAGTAATCTCTCTCTTAATCAATTCTCTTTCTGAGTCCCTTTCTCTTCTCTCCTTTCTCTCCTGTTTTCCTGCTTAATGAAATGTATTTCTCTAACTATGTTTATGTGTATTCCTCCCTTCTTTGACCCATTCAGATGAAAGTGATGTTTACCCATTTCCCTCCCCAGCTTTTCTCCACGCATGTGTGTGTGTATAGACTTCTATTTGCACATCACAAGTATATGAGATAATTTTCCCATCTTCCACTCATTCCCCAGTATATTTCTCTTTTCCTCCTTATCCCATTATTTTAGAACCATCATAACAGAACCACTCCCAGGCCCTCTAATTAGACTCCCTCTCTGACTCCTGTGATTATAGAGTTCTGAAGAACCACATATAATCACTTCCCCAATATTAGAATGTAAAAAGTTTATGCTAACAGTCCCTTATAATTGTTCACTAATGTTTTTTGTGCGTATACACACTTGTGCACTTTTTACTCTGGTGTTTGTTTTTCATAGTTTCTACTCAGCTCCTGTTTTTTCATTATTACTTCTTGGAAGTTCTTTCTTTTGTTAAAGTTATGTTTTCTCCCTGTGTAAGATTATACAGTTTTACTGGTTTAAGTTATTCTTTGATGTCTTTGTCTTTTGCCTTCTGTGATTTCACATTCTAATCTCTCCATTTCTTTATGACGGCGGTTGTTGAATCTTGTGTGATCCTGACGGTGATTCCTTGGTCCCTGAATTCTTTTTAGCTTCTTGTCATTGGTTTTTTTTTTTTCCTTATGAGCTCTATATTTTGACTATAATATTCCTGAAGATATAATTTTGGGGTTTCTTTTCTTGCAGTTGTTCATTGGTAGATGTTTTATAATTTCTTATCTGCCCTCTGGTTCTAAGAGAGATGGGTAGTTTTCTATTAAGATTTCTTGAGCTATGTCTTAGGTCCTTTTTTGGTCAAGCCACTCAGGTCATCCAATGATGCATAAAGTTTTCCTTCTTGGTCTGTTTTCCATTTGCTATGGGATACCTTATATTTTCTTCTGTTTTTTTCAGCCTTTTGACTTTGTTTCTGATTAAGAATTGAGTCTGAGCAATGCTTCACTGGACTTGTCCAGCCAGCTGAGATTCTCTGCCAGTTTAGAGCAGTAGAACTACAGGCTCCTATTTGGTCTGAGATTCCCACCCTGGTCATTATGCTTTAGGCTTCCGATGAGGCTGGAGCTGAGATCCAGCTCTGCTCCTGCCATCAGAGCCACCGAGCTACTGTTCGCTTCTGAACATTTCTGGCTCAGTAGACAGGCAAAACAGCCTGCCACAAACCCTTACCTTTAAAGGATTGCTCTGTGCAAGTCTCCTCCTCAGTCCTCCTTGTATCTGTAACCCAGAATTTGGTAGCAATAGATAAATCTACCAAATGGCACTTGCTCTCACACCCTTCAGGAGGTCATATGCCCCAATATGGGATCTCTTCTTGTTTCCTCCCAGTCTTGACCCTCTCACAGATCCCCAAATTCTCTGTTCAGCACATTCCTGGCTAGAACCCATCCCCAGTGTCCACATTTTTTTCAGTCCATATCCCTATGCTAACTTGGACTGAAAAAATAACTCAGTGATGTTTTTTCATGAATTTCTTGATTGGGTCCTGGTCTGGTATGTTTTCTAGATCTTTGTGAAGGAATTTTGTTGGAGGAACTGGATTCTATATGCTTGTTCCTGCTCTTTGGCCATCTTGATTGTACACCTTACCTTTCCAAGCTCTGCTCAGATGTGGCCTCCCACAAGCCTCTCTTGCCTTTGCTACTAACATCCTTCCTGGGAAATTACTTTGTGTATGTTTTGTATTTAACTTTCAATATATCTCTTGCTTTCTTTCAGTGAAATTCAAAATTGAAGGCAGGAACTGTTTTATTTTTGCTTTTGCATACTTGGTGCTGAGCTCAGTACCTGGTACAAAGCAACAGCTTAATAAATGTTTGTTAAATTGAATTTAACATCTTTTTACATCGTTAGTTTTATGGTGGTGATATTGTCTAGCTGTGAATCATAAAACACCATCATCTGTCGGTAATCAAACTTGCTGATAACCCAAAGACAATGAAGTTGTGTGTAGTGAGCATAATCTATAGCCTGTTACCAATGATGAAGTCCACACACAATGCAGCATGTAAGCCATCCCAGAGAAAATGGGCTAGTAATCCAGTGAAAGCAGTGGACAACTGATGGATAACCCTGGTACTCATAAAATGTCAAGTGATAGAGAAAGGTATCCAGCATGTGATGTCAGTCTGTCTTTGGAGGTTTATTGAAAATCAGGGTCAAGATGTACACAGGACATATAGGCATGAATGGGTTGCTATCTGCACTACTGGGAAGTTGTGTCTCTTATGGTGAAATTACAGATCCTTTAATATCCATTAAAGTAATAATAAAGTAATTAAGTTAGCAAATGTTTCGTTTTAAGGGGTCAATTTTACGTTTATCATTTGCATCTATAAAGGTTTAGTCTATTCAGCTTCTTTGCTGTCTAACAAATGAAAAGAACTAGGGATGAATATGAAGTAATACTGAAATCTGTAAAGATAATTGAAGAAAATAGCTAATCCATGAATTTCTTGAACAATATTTTTGAAACACTGGTTTTAAGGCAAATATTTTGGAATTATTTCAGGAAATAAACTTCATGTGTTTTAAACTTGATTCTATAAAAAGCTAGAAAGGATACCGAGTAGACAGTACTGGTATGGTAAGAAAGCCCTGCAGCTGTGTTGGCTTCCCAAATGTTTTGCATGTGTAGTTCTTGAAGAGAAATAAAAGAAGTAGCCCCCTCATCTTCCAAAACCGTGATATGCTATTTTTTTCATTTAACAATGGTATCAAATATGGTCCACATTGTCACCTTGTGTTTGAAATAATTAGCAGAATCTTCAAGTTGAAGAAGCAGCTATTCGGAAAATTAGGCATAAAAAGAGCCCAATAACATTCTCAAAGTGAAATTGCAATTATGTAAATTGTAGCTACTGGAATTATAAACATGGAGACCCAGGAGTGCAAAACTGGAAGGTTGTCAATTGCATTTTAGAGAAACACATTACCAGGAAAGTTACATTTTGGCAGAAAGCCCTTGCTGGCATGTGAATTAACTCCCTGATCTGTACCACTTGTTTCTATTTTGGTGTGGAAGTCAAGTGCCTGGAAGTTTCTTTAATGATTTCCTCTCATTCTTAACATAATGAACAGCTGCACTAAATTCTCCAATACTATTCTAAGTATGTACAAACCAGCATGTAACTGAAATGGAAAAAAAAAATCATTTAATCTAATTTTCTTGGCTGTCTTAGTTGTTTACACTTGGCCTTAAAAAAAGAAAAAAGATAGTTTTGAGTAAAGGATGAACAGATTATTCTGCTGTTTGACACTGAACTAGATGGACTTTTATTTTAGCACAGTTGAAACATATTTTAGTTACTTCATACAAATGTTTAAAAAGACCTAGGATATTTTAATCAGAACTAAAGAGGTCTTTCAAAGTTTGTGAAATTCATTTCACCTTTTGTATACACACATACATGCATATATATATATATATATATGTATATACATATACATACACATATATGTGTATATATATATATGTATATACATATACATACACATATATGTGTATATATATATATATGGTTTTGCTTGTTGATAATGGCTTACAGTCACTATGTTTTACCACACTTATACTAATTATATGTTTTGATATCTTTCTAATTATTTATTCTCCACAAAATATCTATGTTGGTGAAATATTAACATTTGGTCATATTTTACTAGTTTGTGGGATTTTTCATTGTGTTTAGCTTTGAATTTCTCTAGCCTTTTGAAGGAATTCAGAGGGCTCCGGCATTTTGATTTTGTGGAATAATTCACGTTTCTGACTGGGCTATGTTTTTTGCCTAGCCGTCCTTTTAAATTACAATCCAGTATCAATGCTTGTTTCCCTATACGAGTAAGTGTACAAAAGCCCACTGTAACAAAAAATGCAGGTTAAAAAATGGCAAGCTATTGTAGTTCCTAGCTTTTATTCAATTGATGTCATCAACTAATGTTAAGATTAAAACTACTTGGCCTGTTCTGTGAACTTAAGGCGTCAAATCTCCAGATCTCTCAACCAGAGTTGTCTTATTTTGTTCTCTGTAGATTCAGAAAAACCATAGAACTTTCTGGAAGCTCCACCAGCTCCACAAAAAGGTAAAAAATAAAAAAAGTGAAGTATAAGTAGTAAATTAAATTTGTAATGTGAACAGTTCAGTTTTTAAAGAAATATAAAATGTCATTAATGTGTGCTAGGTATCTTTTTTTTTTCCTAGAGGATCTAAGACAGAAGTTCTTAACTCCTCTGTGTTTGTCCTAAACACCTTTGGCAGTCTGCTGAAACCTATGGATTTCTTCTCAGAACGATGAATTTTTTTTAAGTACATAAAATAACATGAGGATACAGAGGAAACCAGTTATATTTAAATAGTTATTGAAATATATTTTTTAAAAGTTCCCAAACTCCAGATTAAAAACTTCTGATCTAAATCTATCATTCTTGTAGCAAGGGACAGAGCTAGTTATAGTTTAAAACTTTTGTTTCAATGCACTGATTTCAATAATTGGAACTTCAATATTATGGCCAGCTTCGAAGTGCAGAAGAGGCAGAATTTTCCTTGCTACGAGTTTCCTGTATCAGTGAAATCACAGGAGCAGTCTCTCCCACCTGTATCCTAACTGTCACACACACACACACACACACACACACAAACACATACCAATTTTTTGTGGTTAATAACCTAAATGGGGAAGAGTTAAGCTTCTTGCATCCTATTTTGACATTAGGATATAGAAATTTAATTTTACAACCTTCTGATTAAAGGAGGAATTAAGGAATATTGGCTAAATTTTTTACCTTGGAATCATAATCATGCCTTTTCCCTCTTATATAAAATCCTCTAATATTTAGCATTGTACTTTACCTGTGGGCATTTATATCGCCAAGGCAATACCCACAGCAGCTGCTTTGAACATGCCGACAAATTTCCAGGTTTGCATCACAAGATATAACAGACTGTCTTTCTTGAAGACAGAACCAAGACATTTATTCAAACACCAAAAAACCAAATCCGTCATGGTAGCAAAGAAACCACCTCCCTCAAGAAAAATCATTCCCTCTCTCACTCACAGAGTCCTGCATTGCTTCCTCTTTCTTTTCCAGGTCTGTCTGCTCTGTCTCACTTCCTGTCAGCTCTTTTGCACCCCTTCCTGCTCCATGTGACTTAGACTCAGGCCTCTGTGTGACATAAGCCTATTAATGAATGAGAAAGATCTTTCCATTTCATTAACAATACATTAACAATACAGCATTTTGTACTTCAGTGAAAAGTCACTTGAAATTTTAACTATTTTCACAAGCTCCACAAAATGACTTTATGACCTATTTATACTTTCCCTACAAATTAATTTTTAGAAAGCAATAATTATATGTCTTAAGTGTAAATCAAAAAGCAACTGTGCCTTATGCTTCATACTCTATATAGTTTATACCCTAATAACCTTTGTCACTGTCCCTAAGGGACAGAGACTGGAGGTTAGCTGAGCTGATATCTGCCCACCTACCCATACCCAAGGTATGGCTCGTATTAGGCAGAGTATGATCTTAAAGCTATACTTATTGCTTGCTCCATCTGTTACCTCACTGGGGGGAAATCAAAAACCAGACCACAAACCATGATCAAAACAAGCAGTGATAAACACACATATCATATGATAAAATTATTGTCATAGGATAGAAAGGGAACAAAGACAGGCACGATAGTGCAGCCTTGCTTCTTAATCACTTTTGATTTCATATGCAAGGCACATAGCTCCTGGGATCACTGATTTTCCTATCATGCTTTTCCCTCTTTGTGTCTAGGCTGATTTCACATTTTTTTCCACACACAAGCATTCTTCCTATTTCATGATGCCCCAAATTTCTCACCATACCCTCTCCTAACAGCATGATCACAGTGCATTTTTCTCCTTCTATGTGCCCCCACACTCACAAGAGTTTTCTAGGGAATCGTCTATTGGACATGATCAACCATTGCTCTACCCCTGTCCCAGCTGGCTTCCCAATGCTATCTTGGCCCGAGGTGGTAATGCATTAGCATCTCAACCAGCCGGTCAAAGATAATGTCTCATAGAATCTCTGTATCTCTCCCAAATATCTAGCATAGTGCCTTGCATACAGGGACATAAACATTTTACATGAACTTCATGCAATGCAGTGGAGTGACTATTTTTGAAATAGGAAAGAACTAAATTTTCTTCTTCCATTACAAACCTTTATGGGCTTGGTGAGGAGAGGGAGAATCGTAATCTTTTTTATATATATACATTAAGGTATCTAACCATTATTAGTTTGTGACACAAGGTCACATTTGGGGAGAAGTAGGCTCTAGAGCTGTGAGGTGATGCTGGGGATGAGGCAGGGCCTTCCAAGGGAAAGTATACTAGAATATAGTTGCAGAAAAGGGTTAACTAATGTGTTTGTAAGTACAGTATTAATAATACTACATGGCTCCTCCTGGTACCTGCAAACTTGAGTTGGGCGCATTAATGCTCTCTGCCCATGGGCCAAACACTGTGTCAAATAAATCTATACTAAAAGTTTACATAATGATATATCTGTGCTTTGCTGGGTTCTCCACCCACCTAAGAGGTCCTGACTGTAGAAGGAGAAATGGGACTTGACATTTTTATTATTAAAAAAAAACCCACTGGTAATCCATCTGGATGAGTCCACTATACCACCCCCCCAAAAAATGTGGTAGTTAATTTTTAAAATGTTCAATATCTGATTCTGAAACTGTACTGCTTAAAACCTTTTTACTCTTATTTTATTGATTTGAATCTTTGTTTTGCTGTAGGCAAAACCTTTTCTTTAAATAAGTTTTGCTGACATGTAATTGTGGATAGTAATTTCTACAGATTCTTTTCCTTCTCCATTCATTATGAATTCACCTTTTTCACTTTTTTTTACTTTAGTAATTTGATTTACCTCTCTTCTTAAAAATGAGATTAGCTAAAGGCTTATTAATTTTACTATTCAAAAACTAATTTTTAATTTTGTTGATCACTCTGTGATCATTGCTTTTCATTGTGTGTATTTTGATTCTAATTTTAAAGATTTGTTCTTTTCTATTTATTTGGAGTTTAAGTTTTGAATTTTCTAGTTTTTTAATTGCATACTCAATTCATTACTATTTTTTTTTCTATTTTACTAGCTTGTTTTCTAGAGGTAGCACATTTCCCCTAAGGACCATTCTAGTTTTATCTACCAAATTTGGTTTGCTATTTTTGATGTTATTTTGCAACTGTTATGCCATTAATAGTGATTTTTATTTGTGTTTGGTATATGTGACTAGAAAGATCAATTTATAATTTAAGCTTTCTCTATCATCATTTTTTAAGCTGATATTTGAAGAGATTGCCACTCTTTGCAATTCCATTTCTTTATACTTAAGGATAGTCTATCAGGGGTGGGGAACCTATAGCCTCCAGGCCACATGTGGCCTTCTAGGTCCTTGGGTGCAGCTTTTTGACTGAGACCAAGTTTTATAGAACAAATCCTTTTATTAAGGGAATTTGTTCTGTGAAGTTTAGATTCAGTCAAAGGGAAGCACTTGAGGGCCCAGAGGGCCACATATAGTCTTGAGGCTGTAGTTTCCCCACTCCTGGACTAGATGATAATACAGTGAGATGAAATCAGTACTGTTCAAATGGCCAGATTTAAACATTTGTCAATGACTCAGTGTCAACTTAGAATGCAGTCTCTAGAGCAGCACCCTAGGGATTTGTGCTTGGAATTATTCTTCCTGTTGTTTTCTTTTTTTTCTCCTAAATGACTTAGACTTTTAAAGCATAAGTGATAGGCTCATTGAATTGTTTCCTTTTTTTAATGTCTGTATCTCCAGCACACACAACAGAGTCCTCAGTGGGTATTGAATAAATGCTCATCAATTGACTGATTTATTTAATAGCATTTAAGACAAGAATCAAACATTCTTTCCATTTTCTTCCTCTTCCGAAGACTAGTATGTGAACCTTTTAAAAATGATTTGTTAAAATCCAAGTAAATTATAACAGAATTCCCTTTTTATACCATTTTACTAACCCTGTCAAAAATATGATATTAGTGTCTCATGTCTAACTGAGGGAAAAAAAGATTGAATTTTATATCATTACTTTGTCTCTTAGATATCATTAATTATCTGTTTAATAAAGGGAGTTGATGTCAGGATAGAACACCAGGTCTGGAGGAAAGAAGACCGTTAGCAAGTCACTTAACTTCTGCCTCAGTTTCCACATTTGTAAAATAGGGATAATAATAGCACCTACCTCAAAGTAGTTTTGAGAACCAAATGAGGTAATATTTGTAAGGGACTTAGCCCAGTGCCTGACACATAATAGACTTCCTTTCTACCCAAAAGTTTGCTTCTTTCTTTCTTCCTAGAATTTTCCCAGAAATTAAAATCATACTCAGTCTATACTTTCCAAACTATTCTCTTCAGTCCCATATACCTCTCTTGTTTTCCATAGTCCATTGTAATATTTTTTCACACTCTTTCTGATATTACTGAGTGTGGCTTAGCTGTTCCCATCTGCCAGTTCTTTTAGTACCAGAGGTTTCAGTTCATCAAAGGCAACTAAGTGTTCTATTACCAATCTCCTCACTTACACTGGTAGTCCATTTCTACTTAACCATTGGTGTGTGTTACCACTTCAGAAAACACACTAATACTTCATAGTGTCCTGTTCCTTATTGATCCCCCTCTTTTCCTCAGGATAGTTTAACAAAAACAAAATTCTTATCTTCCTTAGTTTCCCATTTCAGTTTCATATTATTCAGAGTACTCATACTCCCTGAAACTATTTTTATAGGACTGAGATATGTCGTGGCAGAAAAAAATCCCCACTACTCTTATCTTTTAGGTAAAAGTCTGACAAAAAACACTCATTATTTTTTGACTGCTCTGAGACAAGAGACTGAAAGAGAAACAGAGAGACAGACAGAGAGATAGAAACAGAGAGAGAGAGAGAGAGAGAGAGAGAGAGAGAGAACCTGAAGTAATCTTATCCCTAAATTGGCTTATTTGTAACTTTTGCTACAAATCTGTTTTCTCTTCCACATCACAACCCTTTAAGACAATTATCCTTTCTCCCTTGAGGCTTCCCTTCTCCAGATTAAACATGCCCAGTTCTTGCAAACAGTCTGCACATTGCATGGACTCAAGCCCTTCATCATCCCAGTTGCCCTTGTTTGGGCACTTGTAGTGCTAACACAATATTCACAGCACGTACAGAAGCCATGATTATGTCAGCACAATTCTGAATCACATAATTCAACAGCTCTCCACATGGTAGATAGAACCAAAACATTTATTCAAACACCAGAAAACCAGATCCCCAAACCAGAAAGTCAAATACATCATAGCAACAAAGAAATCTATAAACAGTAACAGTGCAGAGGACAGCACCATCCCTCTGTTATCAAGCCTTCCCTCTGTTAGCCTTCCCACAAACCAGCTCCCTTAAACTAAATCACAGACAAGCTCTGCCACTCATGCTGGCTAGCTCTCTCCCTCAGTTTAACCGCTCTGACCAATGTCCTCTCGGTTCTGCTATACCCTACCTGCTCCAACCATTCAGCAAACTCCTCCCACCACAGGCTCCATGTGAAGGAGGCAGGTCACATGGGCCTACTACTGAATGGGAAAGTTCTTCTCATTTAAATTACCATTGCATTCCTTAAATTACCATTATAGCCCTTTTCAGCTTGAATTCAAATGCCCAGAACCCAACTCAGTACTCTCTAGATAGATGAGGCCTGATGAGGGTGTTTCTGGAAGCTATTCATTTCTTTATTCATCCTGATATTGCATTCACTTCCTCGGCTGCCACATGATACTGCTGAGTCAGATAGAGCATGACATCACCTTAAATTCCCAGACCTTTTTCCAGAATAACTACTCTGGACTTTATAAAGGAGTGGCTTGCCACTTCCTTCTGTGGGTCTTTTTACAGATAAGGAAACTGAAGTAAATATTCAAAATCTCTTCTTCAATTGGAAATTTGCCTAGAGAATGATTGACTTCAACCTGAGGTAAACAACGGCTTCAGAATTGATAAATGATGATCTGATGAGAAAGCCATGAAAGTATTCTTGCTATCATTAATCAACATGTGAATCCTGAGTAGTTGAGATGTACCATATGTCTTTGGACCATAAATACCCTTCAGGGCATCATAAAAGTGATTTGGATTGTTACTGTCAGCATAAAACTGAATTTCTTTTGCCTTCTTACTGAGCCAAAAATCCTGCAACTTTGTAAGATTCACTTGCACTTTACTTTTGATGGAGTTAAATGCTGTCTCCTTAGGGACAGATGAACCATACTTCTGGTAAAGCCTGTGGAGTTCTTGTTTTTCATTTAGCAGCTTCTGAATTTCTCCATCATTTTCATCAAACCACACTTATGTTTGTGAGTGTTCTGGCCGAGATGAGTAAATGCAATGCTGTACATCCAAATCTCTGAGAACTGCCCATTCCTTTTCTGCTTCACTGTTGCCAGCTGTGTTCAGCTTTCCCCTGTTGTGAGCAACAAACCATTCCCATCAGAGAAGCTTGCCAAGGTTCTGGATAATGAGCAGAGCTCATGCACTTTCCTGCTCACCAATGAAGTGAAGCAAGACAGAATGCTTCCTCCCATGCTTTTTAGGGTGATGTTTTCAACAATGTTGTCAGATGCTTTTAGTGAGGATGAACATGGCATTAAGGTCAGCTACTGCACTGATGGTAAATTATTTAATTTGTAAAAGTTACAACCCCAGTGGAGGGAGAGTTGGTTTGTGAATTTTTTGTTCGCAGATAATTGTGCTGTCAGTGTAGCTTCTACAGCTGAGATGCAACAAAGTATAGATCAATTTTCCGCTGCCTGTGCTAATTTTAGCATAACAATTAACACCAAGAAAACACAGGTGCTCCACCAGTCAACATCACACTATCCATATGAGGAACCCTCAGTTACTGCAAATAGAGAAGTTTTGAATGCTGTGGATAAGTTCCTTACCTTGGTAGCATACTTTCCAGGGATGTACACATTGATAATGAAGTTGAAATATGCATTGCCAGAGCTTGCTCAGTTTTTGGGAAGCTTCGAAGAAAAGTGTGGGACATAAAAGGTATTAAGCTGCCTACCAAACTGAAGGTCTACAGAGCCATTGTTGTATACCTGTGAAGGTTGGGTAGTATACAAATGTAATGCAAGGACACTCTGGTTCCCCCTGAACTTTGAAATTGATTAGGTGACATGGGAGATGCTGGCACAGGGCTACCCAGTATGACATAATTGCATCAAAAGAAAGTGCTGTGCTCTGCGAGGAAAGCAGAACTGAAATAACTTTAAAAATACACAAATTTAGAGAATCTACCCCAAATGCTCACATAGACTATTTGTGGTCAACCTGTGGTAGAGCATACTGAGCTGATTAGTCTGATGAGCCACAGTCAGGCACACTATAACTTGACTCTAATATAGTGATGTCATTTTGATCCTCTTTGAGAAGAGAGGACAACAGCCAACCTCCATCCACCTACCTTAAACATACAGTGCTGTTGTTTTTAAATCCAGTTGTAAGACTATCTTTACATTTATCTCGTCTTATTAGTTGGAGCCCAGTCTTCCAGGCTTTCAGGATCCTCTTGGGTCCAGATTGCCATCCTTTGTTAGCTCTCCCTACCAACTCACTGTCATCTGTAAATGTAATATGCAATCCAGCTATCTCTGCCTTCATTCTAGTCACTGAAGACAATGTTAACAGCACTGAGTGTTTCTGTCAGTCTGACAACAGAACTTTTCACATCTGTTGACTCCCACATTAGAATGGGAGCTACTTTGAGAGCATGATAGCCTTAGTTTTTATTTGTATGTACAGTGCTTTGGACACAGGAAGCATTTTAAATGTTTTTATTCATTTATTCAGTCATTCAGGAGACAAAAATTGAAATAAAAGCTCAGGAGAAAATATTGAGAAGGATAGATAGTTTAGAGGAGAAAGTAAAAAAACCTTACCCAGGTAATGAACTCCCTGAAACCTAGAATACACCAAACAGAAATTGATAACTCCATTGAGACTACAAGAAATATTAGAACAAAATCAAAAGGTTGAAAAAATAGAAGAAAATTTAAGATTTATAAATTTGTATCCATGTGTGTGTATGTGTGTGTGTGTGTGTGTGTGTGTGTGTGTGTGTGTGTGTGTGTGTAGAAAACAATTGATTTGGGGAACAGGCTTAAGTGACTTGCCCAAGGATGAGGCTAGATTTGAATTCAGGGAGATGAGTCTTCCTGACGTAAGCCCAGCACTTTACCCACTGAGTCACATAAGAAAGAATGATACTAGGGAGGAAATAACCACAAGCAAACAAAAGTTTGTAATCCTAAAAGAAGTTTTGAAAGGTAAAAACAGAAGAAAAGAGCCAAAATTTAAGGAGGTGCCTTAAATTTCCTCTTAAGATATTTGGGGAATGACTGAAATATCTGTAGCATGGGCGTATAATAGAAAATCATTGTGCAACAGAGTTGACTTCAGGAATACTAGCTATAATTTACTGATGCATAGTGAGGTAAGCAGAATGAGGAAAACAACTTATACAAGGACAAAGTACAGATAAACAACTTTGATGAAAGCATGCTATCCACCTTTGTAGAGAGAGGCAGTGAACTCAAAGTGCAGAAAGGGTCATAAAGTTTTGGATGATGAACACTGTATGAATTTGTTTTGAATGATTTGCTTATTTTAAAATTTGTATTTATAACATAAGCATAAGCATTCGATACAAGTTGTTTTTTTTGTTCCCTTTGCTTCTCATGGACAAGTGGAAGGCTAGCAGTAGTAATGCCAATAAAAAAAAGAAGACAGCCATTGGAACATTTTTTTTCAAAACGAGCAGAAAGAAACAGAAGTGTTTTCAGAAGGAAGCAAAGAGAAACTGAACAATTTTGAAATCAGTTGTATACTATGAAAATTTGGGTGTCATACAGTTTTTTTTGTGGAATGTTGTATATATGGAAATAATCTTGCTTTAAGTTTGGTATTTTAACAAAACAAAACTTTATGGAAAAAATGGAAAGAATGGCAATATTTTTGAGGGAATTTGTTGCAAAGATTTTTTTCCACAATTGCCTATTTTGCTTTTATTTTTATCACATTAAATTTGCTTCTGTAAAACTCTTAAATTTTAGACAGTCAAAATTGTACATTTCATCTTGTATAATCCTTCTTATACTCGGTTTAGTCAAATTTTTTCTTTGTATAGGGTCATAACCCCAAAATGTGATATCTGCTTTACTCTTCTGATTTGTCTGAGGTCACTCTTTGGTGTGAGTAATTAGTCTAAATGTAATCATTACCAAATTGCTGTCTGGTTTTCATAGTATTTTGCAAAATGGTGATTCTTTCCCCAGTAACTAGGATTTTGGGGATTTTGCTAACCCAAACTTTATGCAGTTGTGTTTGTTTGTTGTTTATATTGTTCAGCTCATCAATCTTTCTTCTAACTTTTTTAAAATACATTTTTCCAATCACATATTAAATAATTTTAATACCATTTTTTTTGAAATTCTGAATACCAAATTTTTTCTCTCCCTCCTCTCTCTCCTGGTTGAGAAGGCAAGCAGTTTGATATGTTATATATGTGCAGTCATGCAAAATATATTTTCATGTTAGTCAACTTGTGAAAGAAAACACAGACAAAAAAACCCCAAAGAAATAAAGTTAAAAAAAGCATGCTTCAATTGGTAGTCAGACTCTATTAGTTCTTTCTCTGGAAGGAAATATTATTTTTCATCATATGTCCTTTTGAATCATCTTGAATCATTATACTGCTAAGAAGATCTAAATAATTCAAAGTTCATTTTCATACAGTTTTGCTATGACTGTATCCACTGTTGTCCTGGATCTGCTCACTTCACTTTCATCAGTTCCTGTAAGCCTTTTCAGGTTTTTTTAAAATTTTATTTATTTATTTTTAGTTTTCAACATTCATTTCCACAAGATTTTCTCCCTATCTCTCTCCCTTCCCCACAGCGAAACACAGTGCATTCTAACCACCCCGTTCCCCAATCTGCCCTCTCTTCTATTACACCCCTCCCTTACCTTATCCTAATCTTCTCTCTTTTCTTATAGGGCAAGATAGATTTCTATACCCCATTACCTGTATTTTTTATTTCCCAGTTGCATGCAAAACCAATTCTCAACATTCATTCCTTAAACTCTGAGTTTCAACTTCTCTCCCTTCCTCCCTTCCCACCCATCCTCACTGAGAAGGCAAGCAATTCAATATAGGCTGTATATGTGTGGTTTTGCTAACTTCCATAATAGTCATGTTGTGAAAGATTAATTATATTTCCCTCCATCCTATCCTGCACCCTATTATTCTATTCTCTCTTTAGACCTTGTCCCTCTCCTAAAGTGATTACTTCGTATTACTCCCTCCTCCCATTTGCCCTTCCTTCTATCATCCTCTCACCCCATTTATATCCTTCTCCCCTACTTTCTTGTAGTGAAGATAGATTTTCATACCAAATTTATGTATGTTATTCCCTCCTTAAGCTAAATGTGGTGAGAGTAAGCTGCACTTTCCCCTCCATTGAAAAAGCATTTTCTTGCCTGTTTTATGAGAGATAATTTGCCTCATTCTATTTCTCCCTTTCTCCTCTCAATATATTCCTCTCTCATACCTTAATTTTATGTTTTAGATATCATTAATTCCTATTCAATTTACCCTGTGCACTCTACCCCCCCTCTCTATGTGTGTGTGTGTGTGTGTGTATAAGTATGTATAATCCCTCCAACTACCCAAATACTGAGAAAAATTTCAAGAATTACAAATATTATCTTTCCATATAGGAATGTAAACAGTTCAACTTTAGTAAGTCCTTTATGATTTCTCTTTCCTGCTTACGTTTTCATGTTTCTCTTTATTCTTGTATTTGAAAGTCATATTTTCTATTCAGCTCTGGCCTTTTCATCAAGAATGCTTGAAAGTCCTCTATTTCATTGAATGACCATTTTTTCCCCTTGAAGTATTTTACTCAGTTTTGCTAGGTAGGTGATTCTTGGTTTTAATACCAGTTCCTTTGACTTCTGGAATATCCTATTCCAAGCCCTGTGATCCCTTAACTTAGAAGCTGCTAGATCTTGTGTTATCCTGATTGTGTTTCCACAATACTGAAATTCTTTCTTTCTGGCTGCTTGCAGTATTTTCTCCTTGACCTGGGAAATCTGGAATTTGGCTGTAATATTCCCAGGAGTTTCTCTTTTTGGATCTCTTTCAGGAGGTGATCAGTGGATTCTTTTAATATTTATTTTGCCCCCTGATTCTAGAATATCAGGGCAGTTTTCCTTGATAATTCCATGAAAGATGACATCTAGGCTCTTTTTTCGGTCATGACTTTCAGATAGTTCCATAATTTTTACGTTGTCTCTCCTGGATCTATATTTTTCAGGTCACTTGTTTTTCCAATGAGATATTTCACATTGTCTTCTATTTTTTCATTCTTTTGGTTTTGTTGTGTAATTTCTTGGTTTCTCATAAAGTCATTAGCTTCCATCTGCTCCATTCTAATTTTTAAAGAAGTATTTTCTTCAGTGAGCTTTTGAACCTCCTTTTCCATTTGGCTAATTCTGCTTCGTAAAGCATTCTTCTTCTCGTTGGCTTTTTGAACCTCTTTTGCCATTTGACTTAGTCTATTTTTAAAGGTGTTATTTTCTTCAGCATTTTTTGGGTCTCCTTTAGCAAGCTGTTGACTTGCTTTTCATGATTTTCTTGCATCCCTCTCATTTCTCTTCCCAGTTTTTCCTCCTCTTTTATTTGATTTTCAAAATCCTTCTTGAGCTCTTCCATGGCCTGAGACCATTGCATATTTATTTTGGAGATTTTGGATGCAGAAGCCTTGACTTTTATGTTTTCCTCTGATGGTGTGCATTGCTCTTCCTCATCCATAAGGATGGAAAATAATAAAAAAAAAATACCTGTTCACCAAGAAAGCAAACTTCTATAGTCTATTATATATATAGCCCCTTTTGGGGGCATTTTCCTGGTCAGTTTACTTGGCTTTTGAGTCCTTTCTCAAGAGGAGAATGTACTCTGGGGACCTGTAAGTTCTCAGTTCTTCCAAGGTGGCACAATCAAGGGAGAGGAGTTTACTTGTCTCCGGGCCTGTACTCTGGCCCAGAAGCTGCCAAAGCTTTTCTGCCCAGGACCTGTGAGTAGAATTCATTTTCATTTCATTTTCCCAAGCCTCCACCAGCTTCACCATGCCAGCACTCTTCCTCACCCCATGGCTGCCACTCAGAGCTGAGACTCAGATCAACTGTTCAGTTTCCCCAGGGTCTTTTGGCCAAGGGCTCCAAAAATGGACACTTGCTGCTGCCACTGCTGCTGACTTGGGCCAGGGCTAGGAGCATCCTACTATCTTCTCACCCAGGTAGAAAAGCTTTCTCACTGCCCTTTGAAGTCTTTGGCATTTGTGGCTTGAGGGATCTGGGAACCATAGGTGCTCCCTGTCATTCTGCTTCAAGGCCTGCTCCAGTCCTGTTCCTGCTGGTGCTGTTTGGCCAATGCTGGGTTGGACTCCATGGGCTGTACTCCGCTCCATGCCAGGTACCATAGACCTTTCCTGTTGGCCTTCCAGACTGACTTGGGCTGGAAATCTCTTTTACTCTGTCGTTTTGTGGCTTCTGCTGCTTTAGAATTTGTTTAGAGTCATTTTTTACAGGTGTTTTATGGGCTATGGGGGAAGAGCTAGAGTAGATGCATCTTTCTACTGCTCCAACTTGACTCTACCCCCCCTTTCCAGGATTTTCTGAAAAAATCCTGCTCATCACAATGATATATGACAACTTGTTCAGACATTCCCCATTTGATGGGCATCCCCTCAATTTCCAATTCTTTGCCACCGCTAAAAGAGCTATTATAAATATTTTTTACATAAAGGTCCTTTTCCTTTTTTTTTTTTTACCATCTTTAGGATACTGACTTAGTAGTGGTATTGCTGGATCAAAAGGTATGCATGGTTTTATAGCTTTTTGGGCATAGTTCCAAATTGCTTTCCAGAATGGTTGGATCAGTTCACAACTCCCACAACAATGCATTAGTGTCCTGATTTCACACATCCCCTCCAACATTTCTCATTTTTCCTTTCTGTCATATTAACCAATCTGATAGGTGTGAGTTGATACCTAAGAGTTGTTTTAATTTGCCTTTTCTAATCAGTAGTAATTTAGAGCATTTAATTTAATTTAATATGACTATCAATACCTTCGATTTCATATTATTTGGCCATTTATTAGCTATGGATTAACTTGTACTATTTTAATTTTGTACTGTTATACTACTTGTACTATTATGAATTTGACTCATTTCTCTATAATGTTTGAGGTGAAGCCTTTATCATAGAAATTGCTACATAATTTTTCACAGTTATGATTACTGTGTATTTTACTTCATCCTGTTTTCCCATTTAATAACCGCCCCCCTCTCTGTCTCTCACCCTGTCCTTCTTCAAAAGTATTTAACCTCTCTCCTAATTCACCCTCCCTTCTATCGGCATCCCCTCTCTCCTCTTATCTCCTTCCCTTCTTTCCTCTTAGGTAAAAGAGATTTCGGTACCCAACTTAGTATGTGTATTATTCCCTCTGAGCAAATTTTGATGATGATAATGAGTCAAGTGTTTTCTGTCATTCCTCCCCATATTGCACTCCACCCTTCTGTGCTTTTTTTATGTGAGATAATTTATCCCAGTCCACTTTTTCCTTTCCCCTTCCCTTAGTGCATCCCTCTTTCTGAGCTTTAATTTTTAATTTTTTTTATATCATACCATCATGTTCAACTCACACCCATGTTTTCAGTCTATGTATACTCCTTTGCACTGCCCTAATAAGGATAAAGATTTTAGGAGTTTCAAGTATTATCTTCCCTTGTAGGAATTTTAAACAGTTTAACTTTATTGAATTCCTATGATTTTTCTTTTTTTTTTTTCTTTTCTGTTTATTTTTATGCTTCTCTTAAGTCTTGTATATGAAAGTGAAATTTTCTATTCAGCTCTGGTCTTTTTAGCAGGAATGCTTGGAAGTTTTCTATTTCCATTAAATGTCTATTTTCCAAACCCCTGAAAGATTATACTCAGTTTTATTGTGTAGGTGATTCTTGGTTGTAATATTAGCTCCTTTGCTCTCTGAAATATCATATTTCAAGTCTTAAATCTTATGTGACCCCGACTGTGGCTCCACAATATTTTAATTGCTTCTTTCTGGCTACTTGCAGTATTTTGTCCTTGAACTGGGAGCTCTGGAATTTGTCAATAATATTCCTAGGAGTTCTCATTTTGAGATCTCTGGTTTTAGAATATCAGGGCAGTTTGTCTCGATAATTTCTTGAAGATGATGTCTAGGCTCTTTTTCTGACATGGCTTTCAAAAAAATAAATAATCTAATAAATCTTAAACTATCTCCTGGATCTATTTCCAAGTGAGTTGTATTTATCCAATGAGATACTTCACATTTTTTTTCATTTTTCATTCTTTGGATTTTGTCTTATTGTTTTTTGATGTCTCATGGAGTCCTAATTCTGATCGCGAAGAAATTAGTTTCTTCAGTGAGCTTTTGTATCTCCTTTTCTATTTGACCAATTCTGCTTTTTAAGGAATTCTTTTTGTTATAGAATTTTTGTATGTTTCCCCATTTAGCCAATACTACTTTTTAAGGAATTCTTCTCTTTAGTAGATTGCCTCATTTATAATTTGACCTATTCTATTTTAAGTTGTTAGTTTTTTCAGTATTTTGTGTGTGTGTGCCTCCTTTAGTAAGCTACTGATTCTTTTGTCATTATTTTTCTGCATCACGCTCTTTTCTTTTCCCAATTTTTTCTGTACCTCTTTTATTTGATTTTAAAAATCCTTTTTGAGCTCTTCCAGGAATTCTTTTTCTGGGTCTGACACAAATTCACATTTTTCTTTGAGGCTTTGGATATAACTGTTTTGTCTCTGTTGTCTTCTTCTGAGTTTATGTTTTGATCTTCCCTGTTATCACAGAAGCTTTCTGTGGTCACGTTCTTTTTCTATTGTTTTCTCCCTTTCTCAGCCTATTTCTTCATGCAACATTATGGTAAAGTCTGGCTATATTCCCAGAGTGGAGGAAGCATTGTCCCAACCTTCAGATTTTTCATGCTTCTATTTTCTTTATTTTTAAGTCTCAAAATTTAAGAATGTTTAATTTGAATTTATATTCATTACAATAAAAATACCATAAAAGGAGAAGTAGATTATCTCATTGGCAGACTGGTTCAGGGAGATTTCAGGGAGATTTCTTTCTTAATCATTTTACTAACATAGGAAATTTCCATTAGTTTAAGATAATCTTCAATATCTCTAAAAAAACACTCACACTCTCCTAAGATTAATCCCTGCCTTAACATCGCATTCCAATTGAAATTGCATTCTCCTGCCCTCCATTCTTGATAGAAATAATTCCTGTCCTAGAAAAGTTTTCAAAATAATGTTTCTCCATATTAACAACTCACATATCAAGTATAGTCATGTTTCCTAATGGCATAAAAATAAAGGTTAGAAGTGATTTGTGAAATAGAGTTTACTGGTGGTATAAAGACTGTAGGAAGAAATGAAAGAAGTGTCAGTTCTCTAATTTTCCTCAAATTGGGAATATCACAAATATTACACTTTAAAAGGCTTGCTGATTTTTCTTCAGTTCCTTCTGTTACTTTTCCTCAATACTACCAAAGTTAGGGATTTAAGAGATGCCATTTTGAATTAAACTATTTTTTTCAAATGAATATTATTGATGTCTTTTGATTTTCTGTATCACCAGAATTTTTTCCAGTGTTCATCCAAGAAAACCATCCCATCACTCTACTTTCAAAGGTAGTTCTGAGAATTTGTAAATTTTCAGTTCTCCAACGTGGTATGATGTAAGGAGTGATGTGGTTAGTGCTCTCCTGGCCTTTGAGCTATGACAAGTACTTTTTTTCACCTTAGAACTGTGACCAGGATCCCTACTCCCCTATAAAAACATACTCTCCTATGTTCGTGTTCCTCCTTACCCTGAAACTACAACCCAGAACTACGTCTGGGTGATACTGCATCTAGTGCCAGCAACGGGTCCCTTGTAATCATTTTACCAGTTGTGAAGCCCATTTTCCATCTGTGGGCTGAGAGCTCCAGAAACTACCTCTGCCAATTCATTGGCCCCCAAAGCCTGCTGTTGGCTTGCCAGGACACATAATTTCATAATTTCTACTTTATTATTTAGTTGATTTTTTATAAAATCATTGTTCAGATTTTTCTTTAATTGCATGCCCAATTCATTGATTTGTTCTTTATCTCTCTTTTTAAAAAGCATTTAGAGATACGTCCAGCTTGTGCTAGGCAGTGCTCTCCTCTCACCCTAGTGAGAGAGACCTTTCTTGCCAACCTTCTAAGTTGTCTTGGGCTGGGAAACTGTTTCACCCTGTCATTTATGTTGGTTCTAGCATGCAGAATTAGTTTTGAGGTATTATTTTAAAGTTGTTTGGATGTGAATTTGGGAGAGCTCAGGCAAGTCCCTACCTTTACTCTGTTGTCCTTACCCCCTATTACTTTTCAACCTCTCTTTTTTAAATTTAGTACAAAATAATTTTGATGATTACAGCTGGACCCTATTTCTTTTTCGATTAATAACTTTGAGATTCTTCACTTTTGTACTTCTAGATGCATTTTATTATCATTTTTCATAGCTTTATAAAATATTACTTTGGTGGAATTACATACAGCACTCTATAAATAATAGTTCATGTTGTTTTATATATTATATATAGTGACTTAACCATGAACAATTGTTTCTCCAATTATTAATGTCTGTCTTTATTTCTGCAAAGAGTATTTTATAATTAGGTTTATATAGTGCTTGCATAAATGTTGGTAGATATGCTACCAAATATTTTATTGCTTCTGTAGTTATTTTGAATGTATTTTCTGTTTTTCTTCTCCTTTGTTTCTATTAGCTATGTATAAGAAAACTGATGATTTGTGTGGATTTATCTGGTATCCTGCAATTTTGGTGAAGTTATTAATTATTTTCATTAGTTTTTATTTGACCTTTAGCATTTCCTAAGTACATTATCATATCACATGAAAGAAATCAACGATTTTTTTCCCTGTATCTTTATCCCTTTGTTTTCTTTTTTCCTATACTTATAGCTTGCGATTTTAGCACTATGTTAAATAGTAACAATAGGTAGCATTCTTTTTCTTTATCCTTGATCTTAATGAAAAGGTCTTTAACTTTACTCTTTATGTAGAGTGCTTGTTATTGTATTTAGGTAAATACCATTTACTATATTAAGAAAAGGTCTATTCTTACGTTTCTAGAATTTTTAATAGAAATGAGTGTTGAATTTTGTCAAAAGCTTTTTCTTGAATCCATACTCATATGATATTTATAATTTATATTATAATGATATGACTTGATGTATGATATGATGTTATGATATGATGTGATGAATACATTATTTTTGTACTCATATTTTGTTGAATCAACTTTTGCAATTCTGGTAGATACTAAATCTGGTCATAGTATATAATCTTTCTATATATTTTTGTAGTTGACTTATTAAAATTTTATTTACATTTTTCATCTGTGTTCATTAGAGATACTGGCTTCCTATTTCCTTTTTCTACTTTTTCTCTCCTTGGCTTAGATATCAGGACATTATTTATGTCACAGAGATGGGAAGGATGCCTTCTTTTCTTATTATCGTATACAATTTACATAGTATTGCAATTAGTTTACTTTTGAATGTTTGATGCAATTCACTTGTGATTCCATCTGGTCTTAAAGTTCTTTTCTTTGGGAGTTTATTTCTTGTTCAATTTCTTTTTTATAGTATTGGGTTATTTAGTTTTTCTTATATTGTTAATATGGGTATTTTTTTTAAAGCATCCATCTATTTCCTCTAAGTTATCAATTTTGTTAGAATATAATTGAGCAAAATAATTTCAGATAATTTCCTTTATTTCCTCTTCAGTTTTTGTAAATTCTGTTGTTCATTTTTTACATTACTTTCCTTTTTAAAAAGCAGGTTAGCTGACCCATTTATATATTTTATTAGTTTTTTCTTTAAACAGTTTTTATTCCTGTTTACCTATTTGATTATCCCTTTTGATTTTATTAATCTCTTTAATTTTCATAATTTCTTCTTTATTATTTAGTTGATTGTTTTATAAAATCATTGTTCAGATTTTTCTTTAATTTCATGCCCAATTCATTGATTTATTCTTTATCTCTCTTTTTAAAAATCATTTAGAGATGCAAGTATTTTCTTCAAAATTTCTTTAGCTCCATCCTATAAGTTTTGATATGTTGTATCATTGTAATTTCTTAGATGACATTTTCTCTTGTTGCTATAATTGTTCTTTGTCCCACCATTTTTGTTAGAATTACTTTTTTTCTCCATTTACTTTTTAATTCTTTATGGGCCTTTATTAATGTAAATATTTGCACTATGATTTGTGCATGATGTGTTTAGTATTTCTGCTTTTCCATGTTTCTGGTAAAGTTTTTATGCCTCATTACCATTTCGGGGGGAGGGAATGAATGTCATATTAAACTGAAAAGTCTGTGAATTCCTTTTTATTGCTAAAATAGTGGCTAAAGAGCCATTATTTCTAATTTTTCCAAAATTCTATTTAGGTATCCATAACTTCTTTCTCTTTTTCTTTTGTTTAAATTGTCTGGATATAAAAAGGGTACAACATCAAAGTTCCACGTTATAACTTAAAAAAAAAAAGATATTTTTATTGATAGTGGGTTTTTTTGTTTCTTGTATCACCAGTTATCTTCAAGTATCCTTTCTCCCCCTGCTCCCAGAGAACCATCCCATATGACAAATATTTATATGTAGAGAAGAAAAAATAATTAGCAGAAATCATCAATACAGTGAAAAAGTCCGTGCACATATTCATTGTGTAAGAACTGTGGAGTTCCTACCTTCATGGGGTGGGGGTATCTTCTCATAAAGGAAGAATTCTTTGTATCCAAGTCTTCTTTAATTTTGACACATTTCCTTTTGTTCGTACTTGTTCATTCCCTGTACAGTGCTATAGTCACTGCATATATTACTTTCCTGGATCTGGATCTGGTTGCTTCATTCTGCATCCATCCATATTGATCTTTCCACATTTCTCTGTAATCCTCTCTGTATCAGAGGCAGCTAGTGAGTAGAACATTGAAGTTGGAGCCAAGAAGACTCGAGTTCAAATCCAGTCTCAGACACTTACTAACCGTGTCACTCTGAGCAAGTAGTTTCTTAACTTTTATTTGTCTCAGTTTCCTTATCTGTAAAATGGAAATAATAATAGCATCTAACCTTCCAGGATTGTTATGAGAAGCAGATGAGATAATAATTGTAAATTGTTTAGAGCACTATTTGGCACATAGTAGGCACCATTTAAATACTATCTGTCCTCATCATGATCACTATCATCGTATCATTACTCACATGCATCACTTCTTACAGCACAGTAATATTCCATTATATTCATTTACCACAGTTTGTTAATCATTCCCCAGTTGATGGGCATCTACTTTTTTTCCAGTTCTTAGCTATCACAAAAAGTGCTGCTCTAAATATTTTGGAGTATATGGAGACTTTCTTATAGATGGCTTTCTTGGGGTATGAGCCCAGAAGTGGAGTTCCTGGTTTGAGGGTATAGACATTTTAGTCACTTTTTAAACATAATTCCAAATTTCTTTCCAAAATGTACCATTTCTCAGTTCCACCAATAATGTGTTGGTATCGCTATCCTTCTACAACCTCTCCCCATTTTATGGCTACTATATATTTTTACTATTTCTCTTTTCAATTCAATTAACTTTCTTTAAGTATTTATATATTGTGCTATGAGGTATATTGATAATTTTTTTACCTGTGCTGCCATTAAGCATCATATAATTTCCTTGCTTTTCTCTTTTTACCCTATTTATATTTACTGTAGCCTATTTTAAGCCAAGACTGCCCTTCCTACTTTCAGGAGTTAAGCTTAATCATATTATGTTTTCCTCCATCAAAACCTATGTGAGTCTTTTTGGTTCAGATGTATTTCTTGTAAACAACATATTCTCACCTTCTCTTTTCTGATCTACTTATGCCATCCCCTTCTGTTTTATTGGTCAATTCATGTGATTCACATTCATAATTTTTATTGCTAATTACATTTCCCCCCCATCCTATCCTATTGTACTTTTTCCTCTCTTTACTGTCATCTCCTTCTTTAAAAAGAAAGATAACTTAATTTTATTGTTGAGTATCTCTCATGCCTTCTGACCTGACTTCTCCTGAATCATTTTAATTCATGGGATCCTACTCATCTTTCCTCTGAGCCCTTTGAAATCTGCTTTCTCAAAATCTTGGGTGTCAGACTGTGCTTTCCTTCTCTATTACAAATTCTTAAATGGAGAGATGTCTTCCTTATTTCCCCAATAATTTCCATAATTTTCCCAGTAATCAGTAAGATTCAGATCCAAAATGAAATTATATGAAGGCGAGTCAAGAATTTTTTATTTGTTCTGCTTTTTGGCAGATAGAGAACACCAGTATGTGTTTTGATAAGTCTCCCCTCACTACTGTATATCATTCCTCTTTGCCACTTGTGATATATTTGTCAAACACTTCATATCTTTCTATATGGATATGGATATATATATATATATATATATATATATATGTATATATATATATATGGAATGTACTTCAGTGACAAAACCACTTCTGTCTCTTACTCCTTTGACTTTTACCCAAATACTGTCTGATATGCCTTCCTTTGCGATTTCCTGGACTTCCTTATGAATGTCTTAATACTATAATACTATACTATACTATACTTACTACTATAACCCATCTTTACACAATCACGGTCTACTCATGAGTTATGTCCTACTAAGTCTCAGTGATATCTTAGAGGTCAAATTTGCCTCATTGCATTATAACCTTTAGCTCTTATTTGTTGCCTAAATTTGGACCTTTGGGTGGAGATGCTTATACAAATTCGACAAGCAAAGAGCATTTTACAAATTTGTCAGCAATTGTCATATACCTATTGCCTTCAAGGTGAGTCCTAACCAAAGACAACTAAGAAAAAATGAATACTAATATTAAACTTAAAACTAATAAAAAGTAGGGGGAAACAAGGAAAAATGAACTTCACCCGTCTAAGGCAACTAGAGCACATAGAGACATCCTAATATAGATTAGCGGTTTAGAATTCACTGAAGATCACCCCTTCATCTTTTGGTAAGAAGGCAAAATGTCTTAGTTAAAAATTTCTTAAGTTCTTCTACTACATACGGTAATCTGTTCTTGCCTAAAATGGATTCCATAGCAATTGTTTAGTGCTATCCAAATGGAGGACCAGATAAACTTTCTCCAGGGGTCCCTGCAACACATAGCTACCTTTTTTCTCCGGTACATCCCTACTAAACCATATGCTATTTCAAATGAGTGTCTGAATTTAGAAACCAAGTAAACAAACTTAGATAAGCTCTGAACATGTATGGTTCCCAAAATAGTATTAAGCACTTGGGATTTGTTGGAATCTGCATCTCAGATCCTAAGTGAGCCCCCAAATCCCATGACCCCGGTGGACTTATTTTACAGAGGTTTTTCCTCTTGACTCAAGCAAATTTATATTCATTCTCTATATTAAAAAGTAGACCCCTTCTCTTACATTATCTGGTTCATTATGCCCTCACTTGGGGGGGAAATCTTTTCAACTAAGCTTAGGTATGACTCATATAGAGCACTTCCTTTAAAAGGGATTAATAGAATCCCATGCAGAAAAGAAGTACCTATCAGATACAGGACAGCTATTAATTTCCTCTAGCACAAAACAAATACCTACAGTCAAAATATTCACAAGCATATGTTAACAAAGACTGAAAGGGGAAACAGTATTCCACCACCTCTATTTTATTCTCCCAGGAGGTAACGACTACTTTGAGGGACACCAGAGTATATTTAATTTTGACTTTAGTCAGCATTATTTGACCATCAGCTCAAGCACTAGCCCCTCTGGATTCCAAGTTATGGCTTATCCTTTCAGGTTCCAGGATAATTCTGTTGGTGCTCATTCCTGCCTTTGAGAAGTAGCACTGTTGCAGGCATTGGAACTGCCCAGTTAGCACCCAGGTGTTCTTAATTCATATTCATGGGATTATTTCTAGAGCTGGAAGCATTCATCTTTTAGGATCTAATTCAAAACACAAGAGGCGGTCATGGACTTGAGGTCTTTCCTGAGGCTGACCTAGGTGAGCACATGATCTCATAGGCACATGCATGTAGCTGCTAGGGAGGGGGAATGTCTTCCCCTCTCTTCTATCCGGAAGTCTAAAGGAGAACTAGGATGGTTGTCTAAATGAAGAGATTGCTTGAGAATCATCTGTACTTGGTTCTTGTAGCTCACAGAAGGAGCAGTTCTTCTTGGCTCAGTCGGTTACCTTTTCACCCTTTCCACAGTCCTCATGCCCCCTCCTCTTGCTCCTAGCCAACCAGGAGCCTGTTCCGACATTTTTCCCTCCCAGTGGAACCAAAGTGCACATGCTAAGCTCACTGGGAACATCCCAATCCTGTCCCTCTCCTTGTTACAAGTTTCGATGTGCCCCAATTCTGTCTCTTATTGTTTTCTGCTTTCATTCCCTTCCTCTTTGATGTCCCCAGCATCATAATTATATTAGCACATTGACCAAACCATTAACATCAGGATGTAAATCTGCTTGACTTTAAACTCTTTTTTCTCTTTTTTATAGCGTGCTTAAGGACAACTGCTCACCATCGTGCACTGTGTCTTTGCATAACTATCGTTGTTACGTATTCAGCCCTTTCTTTTCTAGACATTTCTCTAGATATTTCTAGTCTCATTTCTCATGTTGTGTCTATTTATATAATTCTTTCCATTTTATTTGTCTAATCAAATAAGATAATTAATAATTATATACAATGTATGGGCTACTACCTCAATTTGCATTCATCCTTGTGGGTTGCCTTCATGAGGCAGCAGATTCATGGAGTAACCTTGTGGAATAGCACTTCTATAGCTATAGCTCATGAGCTGTTATTATTGAGTCTTTTCAGTCGTGTCTGACTCTTCCTGACCAAATATACTGGAGTAGTTTGCTGTTTCTTCTCTAGCACATTTTACAAATGAAGAAACTGAGGCAAACAGGATTAAATGACTTGCTCAAGGGTACAGAGCTAGTATCTGAGGTCACATTTGAACTCAGGTCTTCCTGACTGCAGGTCCAGTACTCTATCCACTGCCCCATAATTTGTGAGGTTCCACCATCAACAATCAGCCAGTAGAAACACACACCGATTAGCAAAACTATTTACTGATGATACCTTAACACTTACTAGCTTTGTGACTAGGTATGTCACTTAACCTGTTTGCCTCAGTTTTTCATTTGTAAAATCAACTGGAGAAGGAAATGACAAACCACTCCAGTGTCTTTGCCAAAAGAACCCCAAATGAGATTAGGGAGAGTTCAACGTTACTGGAACAACTGAACAACAAATAAACATTCCCCTTATGAATCCAACACACAGTATATTGCTTCAGATTTATACAGAACATCTAGTGGTAGTAAGACACACATGGATATATTACATGTGGCTGAGCAACCCTTGGCACTCCAGATCTGCAGGGCACCAATATCCTTTTCTTTCCTCATCGTGTCTCCATAAAGCTGCCCCATTAGGTATAGCATCTCTACCGAATGGGTTACTCAGCTGTCCTTCCAAGTTCTGTTATTGATTTCTAGGATTATCACATCAGAGTCCATGGCCAGCTCTTTTTCCTGATTCCTGAAGTACTTCTCTTTGCCTCTCTCTATATCCTTGTCTGTACTGAATATGTCTCCGTTTTCGCTCAAGTGTACCTTAAAGTCGATAGAACTGATTCTCACCGCTAGCTGTATATCTCCTAGGTGACTAACTCTGCTGCTATCATGGCTGATCATGATAGGGTGGGGAAAGGAGGAAGAAGAGGAGAGAAATGCCCTTGAAGAACTGACTATCTTGTGCTTTTTGGCCATCTTCAATTCTCAAATTGGTGAATCTCCTTCATTGCTGGACTATATAAAGCCCGCAAACTGTGGCCCATTTTGAGCCTAGTCAAATCACATTGCCCCTTCTGAGTCATTCAGAGAGAAACATTCATACTTCTCTGTTGGTCTTTGCACATTTTAGCTATAAGAAGCACTTGAACTTTTGCCATTAGAATTCCTCTGGAGTTTTATAATTTATGCTAGTAAATTATTACTCAACTTGTACATTTTCAGGCTGTTATTAAATTTAAGTTTCCAATTCTCAGATTAGGTTTGAGTTCCCCAAGGTAAAAATCCAAGGCTTCTCCATTAGATACTTAATACATATTGTCTGCTTTAAAAACAAGGAGAAGGGTAATATGACCCAATTCTTGGGAATTGAAATTATGCCAATTGTACTGAAGTGTTATATTACATTGCATCATTGTGTCATACCACACACATTTGATAAGGGAAGACATAATACTTTTTGATAGATTCTTTTATATAAGAACTCTATAGGTCAAAAAAGGAACTGTTATTCATTTAATAACTGAAATATACAGGTGCTAATTTAGACCATATGTAGGTCAATGTAAAAATAGGTTCCTCCATGGTGGAAATGTAGTTTATGTATAATTTTCCTGAAAGGAGAATATTTTGATTAATGTTTCTAAACACTGGTTCATTTCAACTATAGAAATCAAATATCATTACTTTTTAAAAAATGAACCTTGTAACAAACTGCCATAAGGCTGCCACTTTTCCTGTTCTTCACACGCTCCAGCCTTCTGAAACAATCTAAAGAGTAGCTCATTGGAGAAATGTTGGTCACTGGGAAAGGTTAAAGCGAAATTGAAATAACAATAACCTCCTTTATGAAACATGCCTGTTGTGATGTTGTTAGTGTGTTTGACACCAGTGCCTCTGAATAATTCAAGTTTTTCTTGTGGAAGCTAAGACAGTAAAAAAAAAAATCCCCAGAAGTAATAAATATATGGAAATTCACCTTCACAATTAAATATATATTTGCATCAAAAGGTTAGGTTTGTAGTAGACATACATACAGATATATATTACAGAAAAATGTATGAACAGTATGAACTTTGCTAGAGTTTTGATCAATGCTATTAAAGTATGTTATGCTACTTTTTAATCATTGTGATATCATTAGACAAAGTAAATAGTAAATAGCCTTCGACATGTGGTGCGCTGTGTCACTGCTCATTGTTTTCAGACCTTCCCATTTGAGGTTTCTCCATTTTTTTTGTCCATGACCTTCATTCATGTGGAATGTGGCTCAGTCTAGTGGGATATTATTCTGGATTGGGATTCAGGAAAGACAGCCAAGCAAGCAGTTAATCAGCAAGCATTTGCTAAGTGTGTAATAGGTGCTGGATTCCGTGAAATTGAGAGAAAACTATGTTCCAGGAAGGCCCAGTATGCTGGGTGTATACTTACCAGAGGATTTGGGGGAGGGCATGAACAAGGATCACACAAGGTGAGATGTTATGAATAGGTTGTTGGAAGGAATTCCCAAAATAATGAAACCACAGATGCACTGAAGTATTGAAATATTGAAGTTAAGTCTTTTCTGCTGTTATGTACAATCAATTCTAATATTACACATTTTAGGGCTATTGGCATTATCATACAATGCATCACTAACGTCCAGTACACAATCTGACAAACATTTTCCAAGTACTTACTACATGCAAGACACTGTGCCAGGTAAAATGCAGACACACCTACATAGTCTTTAATTTGCTGAGCATGGGGAATAAGACATGTACACAGTACTCACATACACAGTAATCTGAGGAGAGTTCATTAACAGGAAAGCCTCTTCATAGGAAGTGGGTGTCACTTTAGTGTAAGCACTGACGGCAACTAGGGATTTTTCAAAGGTTGAAGAGCCACATTCCAAAAATGGGCCACAATCTACACAGAGATAGAATATTGGTTTTAGGAATAAGCCAATGGAGGGACCCACTTTTGCTGGACCATGGAGTGGGTAAAGGGGAATGATGTGAAACAAACATGGAAAGAAACATTAGAGCCACAGTGAGAAGGGTTTTACATGCCAAGGTTTGCATTTCAGTGGAGAGGAAATAGAGAGCCACAGAAGGGTCTTAGTCAGGGTCTTTATTTAGAATTGAGTTTGTGGGTGCTTCATCGGGCAGCTTTGTAGGAGATGTATTTGGAGAGGGGGAAAGGTTGGAGCCAATCAGGAGACTGTCAGGGGCCAAGGTGGGGGTGATGAAACCCTGAATTAGGTGGTAGTAGCTGTATGATTAAAGAGAAGTAAATAGTTGTGACTTTTTTTAAAAGGGTTGGAAGGAAGGGTTTGTAATCAGAAACATTTAATTTTGATAGCAGAACTTTATATTTGCATCTCTCAGGATTTTATACTGTTTTTGGTGGGCAGTGGTGTACAGAACTTCCATTATGAAGAATTCCTACACTGATGCAGATTGTAACATATAGGCAAAGGATAATGGTTCTTTTTATTTATTTATTATCATGGACCATCACTTTGGTAGTCTGGTATAGCCTGTGAACCCTTTTTCAGAATAATTCTTTTAGATGCATGAAATAAAAGACATAGATAGGCTTACAAAAGAAACAGTTTATATTGAAATAGTTATCTATATCTATCTACATCTATATTTATCTATATCTGTCTATCTATACACAGATATAGATATATAGATAAAGATAGAGATACAGATATAGATATATAAGACAAGATCATAGACCTCAGATTAAGAGCTTTTATCTTAGAAAGTTACCTGGAATGCTAAAAAGTGAAAGGACTTTTCCATGCCATAGCTGGCATTAATCCAGAGATGACTCTTCCTGTCTCCAAGGCCATCCCCCAAACTTGTATCCCACACCTGGCTCCTCTACCTCTGATAAGGGAACTTTTTTGCCTTATTTCCAGGATGTCAAGACTTCTATGCATCTAGGAGCATAGAGCATGGGACCTGGAGTCAGTAAGACCTGCCCTCAATTCTGGCCTCCAACTTATAGTAGCTGTGTGATCCTTATCAAGTCTCTGAACTTCTGTTTGCCTCAGTTTCCTCATCTGTAAAATGTGGATTATAATAGTATCTACTTCCCAGAATTAGTTTGAGGTTCAAATGAGATAATATTTGGAAAGCACTTAGCACAGTGATTGTAAAATAAAAAGCATTTAGTAAAATTTCTATCTCAATTGAATTCCTATAGTCCTTTGTTCCTCTCTTACATATATTACTTATATCATAGATACAAATCAGATTATATTTGAAGGATCTTATATTTTGGACAATATCAAACCATTTTACAAAGATAGTGTGTAGCTCCCAGGAAAAATAGTGACCTATGCATTCAGTTTTATGGTTCTGTCGCAGATTGTTATTACATATAGTGGATATGATTACAACTCATTATTATTGGCAAAAGACTGCATTCCTGTAGTTGTAAAAGTATCAGAACTTCTTGTTTTTCAGTCATTTCGGTCATGTCTAACTCTTCCTAACCCCATTTGGGGTGTTCTTGGCAGAGATATTAGAGTGTTTTGCCATTTGCTTCTGCAGCTCATTTTACAGATGAGGAACTGAGGTAGACGGGGTTAAGTGACTCACTCTGGGTCACATAACTAGTATTTGAACTCAGGGGAATGAATCTTTCTGACTCCAGGCCTGGCACTCTGTCCACTGCACCACGTAGCTGCTAATATTGTCACTTACCTTAAGTGTTTAAAAAAAATAAAATAAAAAACTATAATTTCATGGTGAACCCTAGATGTTTTATGTTGTGTAGAATGCTATAATGGCAAGAATCTCTATTGGAGATAATTGATAGCTATTTATATTGTGGGAGTAGCTAGTCAGTCAACACACATTTATTAAACGCTTAGTGCCTTCTGTGAATTATGCTATGTCCTGGGCTTAGAAAGGAAGGTGTGAACAGTGTTCTGCCCTTAAGGTGTTCTCATTCCAATGGGAAAGAAAGCGTGTATCTATAAGATATATTATGTAATTATATAATTATATAATATATATTATTACTATATTAACATACATAATAACGGTTTGTGTATATATTACATATACACATATATACATATACAAACCTATATGTGTATGCACATATTTATATATATATATATATGTATATATATACACACACAGAGTTGATGGAAAAGCAATCTTAGTGGCTAAGGAATGAGCTTCTGGGAGGACTTGGAAAGCCTTCCTTCCTGTAGAAGGTGTGATTTGAATTGAGTCTTGAAAGAAGCTTGGGAAGCTTTGAAGCTGAGAATAGGGAGAAGATTTTATGCATCAGGGGACAGTCAGGGCAGGATTGAGCCTCCAGAATTAATTGTCATTTTTATCAGTTAGATGCGAGGATAAAAATTTATGTCAAAGTGGACAGTTTAGAACAGGAGATTCTAGTTACTGTATTCAGGTCATGACTGTTAAGGGGGAAAAAATCCATTAGCAAGGTGATTACCCAAGAACAAGATCTGTTAGAGTTTTGGGGAAGAGACCTGAACCCTAGATTTAGTTAAGATAATTCATGGCTTATAGAGAAAAATGAGAGAGAACACCATCACAGGAAAGGAACATCAAAGATGATGCAGTTGTTCTGACTTCCCGGGATTATTTACATTCTGGTTATTAGCAAGTTTTGATGAAGTCCAGTTCAAAATAACAATTTTGAGTTCTTGAGGCTACCTACTTTCTCCCCAAGAAAAAATGTACTGCTCAATTAAGAATTAAAGCTTTTTCTAGGTGGGAAAGTAGATAAAGTGCTGGGACTGGAATCAGTAAGACTCTCCTCTTCATGAGTTCAAATCTGGCCTCAGAAACTTATTAGCTACATGACCCTGGACAAGACACTTAACCCTGTTTGCCTTAGTTTTCTCATCTGTCAGATGAGCTGGAGAGAGAAATGGCAAACCAGCCCAGTACCTCTGCCAAGAAAACACCAATGGAGGCATGGAGAGGCAGACAGTTGAGATGGCTGAACAGCCCCAGTGACTATCATGAGAATTCCACATACACATCCTTTGAGCATAGGGTAGCCTTACATCCTAATTAGACATAAGTGTCCAAATTCCACTTTCTCTTCATGAATTTGTCTTCATGCGCCATGATTCCAGCTTCAGGTTTTAAAGGGTGAAGAGTCAATTAGGTAGAGTAATAAGCTAGATAGGTAATAAAAAACATAATCCAATACATGAGTATGGAACTACCAAACCAATGAACAAGGAGATGGCAGTTATTAGAATTATTCTTTTCTAATTGTCTATATGTGGGAGCCAAGAAGTTGGGAAGCTCCCTGCTATTCAACTTTGCATCCACAAACCCCATATTCAAAGGGCTTCTGCCTTAAAAGCGATGAAGTCATGTAGGCTAAACTGCCATCTCCTTGTTCACTCGTTTGGTAGTTCCATACTCATGTATTGGATTATGTTTTTTATTACCTATCTAGCTTATTACTCTACCTAATTGACTCTTCACCCTTTAAAACCTGAAGCTGGCATCATGGCGCATGAAGAAGACAAGTTCATGAAGAGAAAGTGGAATTTGGATACTTATGTCTAATTAGGATGTAAGGCTACCCTATGCTCAAAGGATAGTTGAACAGCAGTGAGCATGTTCCAAGTGCAGGGATGGGGAATCTGCAGCCTCGAGGCCTCACATGGTCCTCTTGGTCCTCAAGGGCAGCCCTTGAACTGAATCCAAACTTCACAGAACAAGTCCACTTTAATAAAAGGATTTGTTCTATAAAACTTGGACTCAGTCAAAAGACTGCACCCAAGGACCTACAAGGCCACATGTGGCCTCGAGGCCATAGGTTCTCTACCCCCCAGGTCTTTTCCACAGAAGGCTTCACACCTTTCTTTCTCCTTTATTGCTTGAAGTGGAGAATCTAGGCCAATAGTGGAAATCTTACAATATAATAGTGATTATCCAATTCAGAATGCTGAAAGGTGTGAACCTATTGTGTTACTTTGTCCAGTTTTTCAGTATTCTTTAACAAGCAGAGTAGCAAGAAACTCTGATGTATAACAACCAATTTCTCTACTTAATTTCCATAGGTGCTATAATAACTGATAGCTTTAAATTCACCACATGAATCATTTTAAAACTATGTAAGGTCACTCTTAAAGTCATTCATCATATTTCCATAGAAGTACCATCCTTTCATTTGGCAGAGAGGAAAAAACTGGGCACCTCCGTGAACCAGTGTTCTAATTATGCAAGTCTCAGCTTCAAATTCACAAAACCTTCTCTTTTCACACATATTTCGGTAGCTTTTTTCTTCTTGTAGCTAGTTAGTAAGGTTTTCCATGTAAAGCTGAATTATTTTTAAAAGAAACCGAATTTAATGGCCATTTAAGCAGAGTCAGTGAGATCATAGATCTGCAGGTGGCAGAGAAGATGAAACAGTGTGAGCTTGTGGTAAAACATCATTGTGGGCCACATTTCTAATTGAACCTAAAGGGACAGCAGCAGGTTTTCAATGTGGAGCATGAACCCAGCTCCTCTTTACAGCATAGATGTGGCTTCCTTAAACACATTTGGAAAGAGAGCTGACAAAGGTTGTAGTGATTCTATATTCCCAAAGCACAGAGAATAGTCCTTTTAAAGGGAAATCAGTGAAGTCTATTTGGATATAAGAGAATGGCCATATAGAGGAAGAATTCAACACAGATTTCCCAGTGTTATTTTGCTGACAAATAGCAATATCACTAAGCATCTCCCATTGGTAGTGTATGAAACCAAGCTTGTGGCAGTTAATGATGAGTATAACAGGGAATTCGAGACAATGAGGGTAACATCCTGGAGCATGGACAAGGAGGAAGAGGAAAGGGAAGGTACAGAGTGTAGCTCTAAAGTGATATTCAAAGCGCCTACAGCAGTCATGAATATGCAGGCATAATTCTGAATCACGAAATACAAGGGACTCTCTACATGGAAGACAGAACCAAAACATTTATTCAGACATCAGAAAGCCAAATCCATCATAATCTATACACAGTAACAATGCAAAGGGCAGCACCAGCCCCAAGCCTTCCACCTGCTAGGCCTTCCCACAAACAAACAAACACTCATGAGCCTAGCTGTCAGCCTCCTCTCTCTCCCTCAGTTCTGACGGCTCTCAGCTTTGCTACAGCTCCACCTCTTCCTATTCCATCCATTCAGCAAACTCCTCCCTCCACAGACTCCATGTGACTCAGACTTCCGTGTGACCCAGGCAGGTCACATGAACCTATTAATGAATGGGAAAGATCTTCTTATTTAAATTACCAGTACAGGGAGCAAATCATTCTTATATAAGATGAGATATCAGTATATTCTCATATGAGATGACTAAATAAACTGTCCTCTTGAATAGCAGGTCTACTGTCCTGCAACAAAAGAAACTCTAAAATAAGTACTCACCCCAAGTGGTCCCCTAAATGATTTGCTTAAGAGTTATTAATAATGTCTCTGAATTCCCATATTTGGTTTTCTGCCTGGGAACAGGGAGGATTAGTCAATCGCATTACTAAGGTAAATGTAGTTGGACAGAGATGTAGTTCAGATTCAAATGTGTCCTGAACAGGACCAACAAAATCATTACAGCCTTCTAATAGACATTAGCGAAGACGTTAGTGATGAGCAATTAACATTCTGCAGAATAACAGATGTCTGGGGACCAGTAAAACTTTGTAAATACTATCCTCACCTAGAATGCTGGAGAAGCAGTCAAGGTTAGCTGAAGGTAATGAAGGTTAGCTGAAGGTAACTAGAAAGCAAACAAACTGGGAAGAGTTATGAACATTGAGAGAAAAAGATACTAGCCACCCTCAGGTATGTAAAATATTTTGCAGCTGGTAGATTATTAGAAACCATGGAGCACAGATTGTTAATCTTTGGCTAACTGTGAATAAAATAGTTGCTGATGACTTCTAAGTGCTAGATATTGGGATTGCCTTTCCCTAATAATTAGGGTCTGATTTGATTACTGGCAAAATAGGAGTGTCAGTATATGAGCATTGATTTATAAATCGTTCAGTATTTTTCCAAGTCATGTGACTGACAAGATAGTCATTTGCACTAATCCTCAGTGCCTCTCAAAATTCCCCAAAACGAGTTGGAAAATAATCACAGCTGTTTCCACAGGGTAAAACTTGATGACTTAGAGGCAGAGATGGCTAATTTTTGATCGTCCCCACTCCCACTCATCATCTCCTGCCACACTAGCCCCTATACTCTGGTAAGGCAGCACAATGAGATTCCCAGATTTGTGCTCTGAGATCTCCATAAACAAGTCCCCTGCTATTGCCACATGCTGTGCCAGCGCACCCTACCTCTGCTGTCATGCACCATTCTGTGGCAACAAACAACAGAACTCAAGTCTCTGTGTGGAGTAGGGGGAGATAAAGAAAAGTAGAAGTATGCTTTGACAGGATGGTACTACATTATGCTGTAACTCTGGTGAGCCAGAGAAGTAACAGAAGGAATGGGGCAGGGTACCAGTTGGGGCCACATAAGTCTCCCTAAAAATTCAGGTGGAGCAGGAACCAAAGCTGGTAAAATATGAATTTACCAGCATAGGAAAAGGTTTTTATAGTTGTGAGTGGGGGAGTGGGTAGAAAGGGTAGGGAGTCAGAAAGTGAGTAATAGAGGAAAATAAGGGGAAAAAATTTAAAATTAGAAAATTTCTCAGAAGGAAGAAAATTCAGTTAAATATCTTGAGCACAAGCAGATAAAAAGACAGGGAAGATATTAATGACAGAAGGCAAGATGGCCTCAAAGACATTTAAATGAGTCTAATTGCAAGAGAAAAAATGAATCAACACCTGAAGAAGTAAAAGGACCTGTGGATTCACAAGGAAGAGAGAGGAGTAAAAATCACAAAAGCCAAATTTATAGCCCACATAGCAGAAATAATGAGCAGTATAGAGAAAACAAAGAACACTTAAATACATAAAAGCAAGTCTCTCTAAAGAAGGCAAAAGAGAGAACCATTAATTGAGAACACAAATACATAAAATGACAATCTAGAAAAACAGAAGCCAAAAGCAAAAATATTAAAAGAACATATGGTCTCTATGCAAGCAAAGCATATAGATTTTTGAAATGTGATGTGTAGACAACATTTAGGATCATAGTTCTCCCAAAAGAATAAGACATGTGAAAAACACTGAACACCAAAATGCAAGAAATAATAGAAGAAAACTTCCCAGAACTTCCAAAAATAGAAAACAAAATGTCAGTTGAAAGAATCTACATATCAACTCTAGAAAGGAAAAAAACAGGAAAAACAAAAAACCTGTGTTACAAATTCAAGACACAAAGTGGTCAAATTTAACAGTTATTTTGACAAACAACAAATTCTGCAAGTGACTATGAGAAAGACCTTTAGATATTATATAAGAGAAAGAAAGGTTTTAAAAGTGTAGAAGGAAATGAAATAATGTGTACTAAATATGTACTTAAGAACAAAGGAGGTCAAGATACAGCTTAAGGTGACACTGGGGGTGGAGGGAAAGAGGGACTCAATAAAAGAGAAACATTTAAAACATTCCAACAACAAGACATGTGAGCAGATTCTTTGCTTTACAAACACCCTAAACAGAAATACAAGGAGGGTGGAGTGTATGGGGTGTTCTGGAAGGACTAGCACCGCTACCATGAGGACTTACTGAGCCCTTTTCAGAGCTTCTCCTCCATCCTTGGTGTCTGTCTTCACCCAAGTCACCTGTGGCTCAAAGAAGCTGTAGCCACACCCCAGGAGAACTTCTTTGGCAGATGGGCTAAACCAGGTTGAGGGTAACTGACAGGCCTCTAACCTGTCTGTGAGTTAGGTGGGTGTCTACTCAAGCCTGTGAAGATTTCACCTGGTGGATGATCAGGTGAGAACAATTTGTTCTAAAGGCCTCAAAGGGAGCCAGCACCTAGGGCTTGGCCAGACATGGAAGACACCAAGGAAGAGAATTCACTGCATCTCAGGCCATTGCCAGTCAGTCATCTTGGCTTTTGTCCTATCACCGGATGTGATATCATTGAAAATGAAGGCTGGACGAGAAAGTAAACAAATACAGAAACTAGGGAAGGAACAAAATAATAAAAATAAATTGTGAGGGGGGGTGGAGAAAGGAGAAAAAAACCTCAAAAGAGAAAGATAACTTTATGGTTAATAACAATAAAACACCAAAGGAGCATTTAAGGCATTTCTCTCTGAAACAACCTTTAAAAAAAAATCTATGAGGATTAGACTCAGGTTTGTCAGCAATGATTTAGACATTTGTTATTGATTTGAAAAAGCGTCTATGTGGATTTCAAAGTCCTCCAGTATAATGGCAATAGTTAAAGATGTTCATTCAGGTGTTAGAATTAGGAGGAGGGGTTCAGGAGCTAGAATAACTTCTCCCAAACTCAGCTCCTGGCTGAAAGTTTTCTGGAGAATCAGCCCCCGCACCCATCACATAGCCCCAGAGAACAGGGAAAATTGACTTCCTTCCTTGAAAAAGAGCCACCCCTTCTTTAGAATAGGGCTTCTCTGGCAGGAATGCAGAAGGTGTGTATTGTACTTCCCCCAGGGGCCTAGGTCTGGTTGGTCCTTTGTTTTCAAAGTGAACCAGTGACACCAAGGGGTATTATCTTGACTTGCTTGAACTGGATGGAAGTGAGGCAGAACTTCACAAAGTCCTTAGCCTGATTTTCCATTCCAGAATCAAATCCAGTGGCCTCAAGCCTGAGGCATTTGTGCTGAAGTCTCCTCTTTCTGTGTTTCCCCCTTTCTCTTTAGGCTTGCAGGAGAACAAAGGTTTCTGGGTGAACTTTCTGTCCTCTTTCTCTCTCCTTTGAGAGGGCAGTGAAGCTGGACATCTTCCCACTTTCTCTTTCCCTGGTAATAAGCAGGAGAACGGAGGCTTGTTCATCCGTTCTCATCCTTTATCTGTCCAGCCTCTCACCCAGTGAGAACCCCTCCTTGTCCTTGGCCCATCTTCTCTGATTGGAAATAATGGTGTCTCGTATGTTTATTGTTAAGGATTCTAATTTAATCATACAGAAATGTAATGGAGTTTTGAGGACTGACTGGCATCCTGGAATTTGTATTTCAGAGGGATAAACGTTCTGCTTCATCCCTGGAAGTGATTTGGGACTATCATATTCTTTAAGCCAAAAGGCAGAAGAAATCATTCCTCAAAATTTTTAAAGAGACACCCTCAGCCTACAGGAGAAATTGAAAAAAAAGGGGGGGGGAAACTTGGAAAGAATAGACACGGTGAGCAATGAGCAAAAGGAGTGGGTTCACAGGCACCCCAAAATGTTAGGGTGCACCAAAATGACAAGGAATAGATGCTTAGGTCTCAGGGTCTGTCCTAAAACAATTTGCTCAGTTTGTCTCCAGGTTAAAAATGGCATTTACTGGGGTGAGTCCCCCAGTGGTCTCTTTTCCCCTATGGGAGGCAGAAGAATTAGCCAGGTTAGCCTGATGGAATAGGGCAAGGGGGAGCAGGAGAAGGCGAGGAGGGACAAGCAGGGCTCTGGAGTGCCTGGAACATTAGGTGGTCGGAGATATCCTTGTCATACAGATAAAGCAAGGAAAGGAGGAAGGTGAGAGCTAGTCCAGAATATCACGTAGCTGGGGTGAAAGCCCACAGAGAAGTCCACCGTCTGTGGCTGGTCACCTCCTGTCTCTTATCTCCTATCTCAAGTCCTGCATTCTGCTATTGCCCTCAATTTTTCCTCCTGTTGCCTGCCCATTAATAGACGCTAATACACTTCACTCATTTTTTACCAAGTTTTGTTTCAACTATAGAGAGGCTAGTGGTTATTTAGAAATAAAGATCAATTTAAATTAGGTCGAGAGCCTTAATGGAAGGAATTTTCCTTCCCAGGGGTTCTAAACTATTACAGTTATGCTCCTGACTTTTTATTTGGTATAAATTCCAGGGACAGCTAGGTGGCCTAGTGAATAGAGAACCAACCCTCAGGTTGTCACTCAGGTGACACTCAGAGCACTCAGGTGACCTCAGAGCACTCAGGTGTCAGGACCTGAGTTCAAATATGACCTTGATACTTACTAACTGTATGACCTTAGGCAAGTCACTTAACCCCAATTATCTTGCCTTCCCTCCTCCAAAAAAAAATTCCATGAAACAGCAGAGGAAATGGCATGTGGACCTGAGAGGCCATTTTATTGCCTTCAAGTTTAAAAAAAGGGTTAATCAGGTTAACAGCTTGATGATAGTTTAAGAGGATAGAGAAGAGAGGGCAGTGACAAGTCAGCTGCACCCTCCAGATCATCACCCACAACTACGAATTCTACCTGTGAGGGTTTATCCAGAATTAATAGTGTTCTCTTTCCATCTGCAAGGACACCCTGCAGAAATTCTCCACTTGGGAATTTCATTATTGGATACCTTGGTTTCATTCATACACTAGAGAGAAATTAGATACTCCACCCTCCCCCCCCCCTTTTGTTTTACACTGCAATTGGAAAATCTGTTTTCTGGTAGGTTTACTAATAAGTCAAATGAGGTTTTTTTATTATCATTATAATTATTGCTTAAGTATTCATATCTGTCTTGTTATTGTGTACTTATTAAGATTAGGATCTGCATGAATATTTCCACACCTAAAAGGATGATGCTACAAGTTCACCAGCATATTATGATAGCTCACAAATGTGCATTTCTTTTTCTTTTTTACTTTTAAATAGTTCTAGACTGCTTGCTTTATTTGTGACATGAGAGCAGATGGTTTGTCTGAGATACTTATGGATTGCAGGTCTGTAGGATAAAATTTCCCTGCTGTTCTACAAAACTCAAGTAATGAACCCCAAGTGCATTGATTCCATTCTGGGACTGCCCAGCATCTCTTGTCGTTTTTTTGAATTCTGGTTTTTTTTCAGTTAATCTGCTTCTTTTATTGAGTATTGAGTTAGCAACTCCATTATGACTGCAATGCTCTTTGGAAATTTTGGGAAAATTTCTACCTAGGGTACAGGGGGACTAGAAGTAAATGTCTGAAGTGTTTTATCTGCATCACCATTTTATAAACTTGTAGGTTAAAGGGAATCATGTAAGAAACTTTTACCCAGAATGCTTTACTTTAGTCATTAATAGTAAAGAGATGGCTTCTAGTTAAGCCTACCTCCCTCATCCCTATAGGAGAATCCCACATGTTATATATCCATTCATATACACATATGTACATATATATGTAAATATATGTATGTGTATATATGCATATATGTCTATTGATCTACAAATTATACACACAATTATTTAATATACATGCATACATATTTATACAGAGATAGAGACATGCACATATATTTTATCTATGTATTTATTTACATACACACACAACCTGGCAAACTGAACCACACTAAATAAATATATAATTTTATACAAGATAAATATATATAAACACATATACATAAATATATATCTTTATAATGTCATATATACATTTATACATCAGTGCAGAGTCTATGATACATATATTACATATGTACATATGTGTATATCTAAATTTCTAAATGCTAAACATTAGGTTTTTGGGATCTCTCTGCTCCCCCCCTGTGGGTACATTGTTTTTTATCTTGATCTAAATTAGGGATTAATTCAGCCAACTGGGTTCTAGACACATGTAATTGTTACTCTATAGACTGAAAATGGTGAAATTATACTAAAGACATTTAAAAGTTATAACTTTAAGAAACTTTAGGGGACTCAGACTAGAAGAAAATGTAAGAAAACGAAAAGTAGGAAAAGTCCCAATTGTGAAGGACTTTAAATGCCAAACAGAGCATTTTATGTTTGATCTTGGAGGTAATAAGGGGCCACTGGAGCATCACTGAGTGGGACTCAGGTGATGTTGTCAGAACTGCACTTAAGGGAAGTCACTTTGAGAGTTGACTAGAGGATGAATTGGAATGGGGAGAGACTTGAGGAAGGGACACTAACCAGAAAGTTATCACGGTGGGCTAGATGAGGGTTTTTACCAGGGTGGCACTGTGTGAATGAAAGGAAGGGAAGACATATGGGAGTTAGAGATGTGACAACAGAATGGATGTGTGTGATGTGAGGATGACATTGAGGTTATGAGCCTGGATGGCTTGTGGTACCATTGACTATCTCTGCCTTTATGCACTGGATTGTGAGGTTTTTATGGTCTAGTATATAATCAGTTTTTGTATATGTGCTGTTACCAGTGAGAAAAAGGTACATTCCTTTCTATCCCCGTTCAGTTTTCTCCAGAGATCTATCATATCTACCTTATCCAGAGTTTTATTTGCCTCCTTAACTTCTTTCTTATTTATATTGAGGTTAGATTTATCAAGGTCAGAGAGGGGGAGGTTGAGGTCCCCTACTAGTATAGTTTTGCTGTCTATTTTTTCCTGTAACTCCCTTAACTTCTCCTCTAAGAATTTGGATGCTATACCACTGAAATTGCTTCATTGTTTATGGTGCCTTTTAGCAGATTAGAGTTTCCTTCCTTATCTCTTTTGATTAGATCTATTTCTGCTTTTGCTGTGTCTGAGATTAGGATTGCTGCTCCTGCTTTTTTTTACATCAACTGAAGCACAATATATTCTGCTCCCACCTTTTACTTTTACCTTGTGTGTATGCCCCCGTTTCAAATGTGTTTCTTGTAAACAACATATTGTTGGGTTATGGTTTTTAATCCATTCTGCTATCCATCTCCCTTTTACGGGAGAGTTTCATCCCATTTACATTCACAGTTATAATTACTATCTGTATCTTTCCCTCCATCCTCTTTCCCCTTATTTATGCTTTTAGTTCTCTCCCTTCCTCTCCATAATAGAGTTTTAATTTTTGACCACTGCCTCCCTCAACCTTCCCTCCCTTTTTTCAGTCCCCCTCCCTTTTAATAACCCTTTCCTTTACCACTTCTTCCCTCCCTTTTAGCCTCCTCTCCCTTTTCTTTCCCCCTTTCTACTGCCTATAGAGCTAATTGTACTTCTATACTTAACTGAGTTTGTTGTACCCTTCTTGAATCTAATCAAATGAGAGCACCTCTCAAACAATGCTCATCTCCCCTCCCATTTTTCCCTCTACTGTAATATATTTTTGTGCCTCTTCCTGTGATATAATTTATTGTTTTCTGCCTCCTCCTTTTCACATCTCCCATTACAATCCCTTCACACTCTTAAATCATATTTGTTATCATCACATCATTTAATTTATACCCACCTCCTCTATCTATGTTTATCTCTTTTGTATATCATAATAAATATACAATTCTCAAGATTAACAAGTATCATCTTCCTTATAGGGATGTGAACAGTTTGACCATATTGAGTAACAAATTGTTTTTTTCCCCCTACTTACCTTTTTATACCTCTCTTGAGACCCTCATTTGAAGATTGAATTTTCTATTGAGGTCTGGCCTTTTCATCCCTTATTTCATTGAATGTTCATCTCCTTGCCTGAATATTATGCTCAATTTTGCCAGGTAATTAACCCTTAGTTGTAGTCCCAGCTCCTTTGCCTTACAGAATATCATATTCTAGTTCCTTTGATCTTTTAATATAGAAACTCCAAGGTCTTGTGTGATCCTGACTGTAGCTCCTTGATATTTGAATTGTTTCTTTCTGGCTGCCTGCAATATTTTCTCCTTCACTTGATAGTTCTGGAATTTGGCAATGATATTTCTTGGTGTTTTTAGATTGGGGGTCTCTGTCAGGAGGCAAATGGTGGATTCTTTCGATGGCTGTTTTGTCCTCTGGATCTAGGACTTCTGGGCAATTTTCCTTGATGATTTCTTGGATGATATTGTCCAGGATCTTTTTTTATCATGGCTTTCTGGTAGACCAGCAATCTTTAGATTTTTTTCTCCTCGATTTTTTTTCATATTTTTAAAGTCATTGGTCAGTTTTTCTTTTATTTCTCTAATTTGGCTTTTAAAATCCTTCCTGAGCTCTTCCAAAAAGGTTCTTTTTGCTTCAGGCCAGTTCATATTCCCTTCTGAAGTTTCAGATGAGAGTACAGTCTCAATGGTGACCTCTTTGGTATTTGTGTTTTGGTCCTTGTCCCCATAGACAGATTCTATGGTCTTTTCTTTTCTACTTTGCTTCTTACTCATGATAATCACCCTTTTTCTGGCTTTTAAAGTAGATCTCTGTGTCTGGGGTACAGGGGGCTCTCTCCCACAGTTCTTTTGCCTAAAATTTGAGGCTTTGTGTGTCTTGATCTCTGGTTCTTTGAGCCAGAAGCTAAAATGCTGCAGCTTACCTGATGTTGAGCTGGCTGGTGTTGGAAAGCAGAGGCCAGGTGAGATATTTTTTGGTTTCCCCGCAGTTACCCTGGAGTTAGCTGATTAAGTGTGGAGGAGGGTTGATCTGACTACAGGAGGTCTCCTCTGCTGAGCTAGAGCATAGGCAAGCTCATTGGTTGGTGATCCCCTCTGCACTGGTGTCTTCCCAATTCCCATGGGGTGCTGAGGCACACCTGGGATCCTGGTGTTGGTGCTTGTGGGCTTCACCCCCCCCCTGGGGCTCAGGATCTTCTCCTGGTTTGCTGAGGTGGGGCTTTCTGGGACAGCTCTGGTCCTGAACTGGTCCCCTTCAGCCACAGCAAGAGGGACCCTCCTTAGAGATTTTCCTAGCCTCATGGGCTAAGAGACTGTTTACCCCTTCTACTGTTCCCACTGTTCCAGGATTTTTCTATTCTCTGGGCTCATCAAGGTCAACAAGGAGAGGGAGATAGCAGTTCCCAATCACTTCACTATCTTTACTTCCAGAACCAAAAATGTGGTACCCTTGATGGTAATACACAAATTCAGAGGGGACGAGGGCTTGGGAAGAAGGATGACAAACTCTGTTTTGGATGTATTGAGTCTGACATGTCAATGGGACATCCAGTTCAAGATGTCCAAGAAGAAGCAAGGGTTGTAGGAGAGAGCTTAGGGCTAGATATATAGATCTATGGCTCATCTACTTATTATTTAGCAAAATCATAACTGTGATATTCATAATTATGAAATGAGGAATAAGATGGAGAGGAAGTGTAGTAGATGGAGACCATGTCCTTGGAGTCTGGAAGATCTGAATTCATGTCGTCTGATTTCTAAGTGCTCTAGTCAACTCTAAGATGCTTAAATTTCAGAGAAGGTGCTGAATTGCTTTGGTAGAGAAAGTTCCTCACTGGGAAATCTATACAGTGAGGAAATCATAAATCCAGTATAAAAATATCAGATGATATGTTCCCAGAGAGAAAGCAAAGCAGTTAGAGAGTCCATGGCCTTGGAGTCAGGACAATTTGGGATCTAGTACTACTTTTTTTTTTTAATTAATAGTAGGTTTTTTTTTTCAGTTACAGGTAAAGGTAGTTTGAGCATTCATTTTTGTAAGATTCTAAACTCCAAATTTTTCTCCCTCCCTTCCTTTTGTTCCCATTCCCCAGGACACCAAACAGTCTGATAGAGGTTATACAATACAATCATGTTAAACTTATTTTCACATTAGTCATGTTGTGGAAGAAGAATCAGAAAAAAAGGGAAAATACATAAGAAAGAAACAACTATAAAATAAAAAAAGTGAAAATAATATGCAGATGGAAGCATACTATTTTCACATTTTTATTGGGTTTTTTTGTTTGTTTCTTCAGTACTACATTTGACACATTCTGGCTTGCCTCCAACAACTTCCTAAGACTGAAGTTGCAAAGCCAGATTAATCTGCTTGGATTGAGGCAATTTTCATATGAGAATTTCACTGGACCACTGAAATAACAAGTCTGATTCAGAAAAAATAAAATCCTCTATTTCGGTTATCATTCTTCTTTTTGTTTTGAGGCATTTGGAATTAAGTGACTTACCCAGGGTCATACAGCTAGTAAGTGATGCTTAATTTGAACTGAGGTCCTTCTGACTTCAGAGTTGGTACTGTATCCACTGCACCACCTAGCTACCTCTATATATTCTTATAGTGAAGAAGTAACAATAGAACAAGGAGTGAATGTAGGTTTGGTTTAGTTATAGCAAATAGCCACATAATAGCTATATATGCTACATATATTTGCAAATAAATATATTAATATGCATACTTCAGAATTTAGCATATACCTAACAGACTTGTTCTTCCCCTTCAGTTTCTAATGTATGTAACTTGTACATTTTGCTTTTTCTTTGCATTAGAAGAGTTTTAATGTTCAACTTCTCAAGCGCAGAGGATAAAAGACCCCATGTTCTGAAAGTGATCTTTGACCTTCCATATATGCACTAGAACAGAGAGGGGAATGTTTTTGAACTGAATCAATTTGTGCTAAGTATTTTTTGGTTCTGAGGATGAGATTTCAAGATTTTCTATGCAAAGCTTAGAAGAATAATTGCCAGAGAAAAATACATACAAAGAGATATTTTGGAAAATGCACCGTAACTTTTGTAAATGTATAAATAAATTTAGAATAAATAGGTCCCTGATATACTTGTAAAAATCCTTATCTTTAGACACTTTAAGAAATACATAGTATATTGACTTTAACAATCAACACTCACCTATTTTATACTGAGACTAATGCCAGAAAAAAAATTGAAGACTTTCAAGTAGATATCATATATTTAATCACCTTTATTGACTTAATCGAATTTACTCAAGTAAAAATGAGATTTTTCTTACAGCCTACAAGCTTAAACTAGTTGACCACATCCTTGTGGTTAGTGTTCTGATACTTCATTTTACAGCAAATAAAGATTCTGAAATTAATATTTATCTGGAGATTTTGCTGATAAAAGAAATGAGGCTTATCTTTCACCCAGTCAATATTGACTTTGCAGTATTAGCAGTGGTAAAAATGCTGTTTTGTCAGTAATCTATGTAGACCTAGCTCAGATGACACTTCAGGAGCAAATGTTTAGATAATGATAAAGAATATAAATTTCACTCTTGAAAAGTAGCCCCAATGCCATAACTCCATAGCAAGGAATGTGGTATCAAAGGTATCACCTTTAGCACCCTAGTGTGGTTACCTCATAACCACAGTCACAGTTTGTGAAAGCCACTCAAATGTTTGTTTTAATTGAGATTTTTAAAGGAAAAACTATTGCTCTCTGTTTTGAAACTATTTTTGAAGAAATTTTTGCCTCATCTTGGTATTAAGCCACTGCAATTTACTCTTTCTAGAAATGCAATTAAAAGTTAGAATTTTTAAATGGTGGGCAGTAAGTACAGCTATGTGTCTTCACCTGCTCAAACAAGGGACTGACCTTTATTCAGGGAACATGATTTACTTTTCGAGGCTGAGAAATTCCTTTTACCCCTTAGTGTTGGATTGTTTTTGTTGTTGCCTGTCCTTTGTTCTGAAATCACTTGGGTGATGTTTTGACTTATCAGACAGAAGTCAGAGTAACTGGCAAATAGATCAAGGTGGTAAAGTTTTTCCCAGGCCTCAGTTTGGGATGATCTCTACTTAGAGAAGTAGTACCATTTTGCTATTATACCTGCACCTCATTTCTCTGGCATCTTTAGGAAAAACGCATTCTTTTTTTCATTTTAATACAATATTTTTATTTTCCTCAATTCCATGTTCCTTTATCTGTTTAGTATTTTATTTTCCCCCAATTTTCAACGTTCATTTTAATTGAGTTCCAAATTCTATCTCTCCCTTCCCACCCCCCTCACTGAAAAGGCAAGCAATTTTATGTAGGTAGCCATACATAGCCATACATACATAGGTAGCCAGGCAAAGCATATTTCCATATTAGTCATGTTGTAAAAGAAAACATAGATCAATATAAAAAAACCCAAGAAAAATAAAGTAGAGAAGTGTATTCAGATTCCATCAGTTCTTTGTCTGGGGATGAATAGCATTTTTTATCATAAGTCCTTCAGAGCTGTCTTGGATCATTGTATTCCTAATAGCTAAGTCATTCACAGTTGATTATCTTACAATATTGCTGCTACTGTGCACAGTTTTCTCCTGGTTCTACATTTTACCCTCTGGTTCTAGAATACCAGGGCAATTTTCCTTGATAATTTCTTGAAAAAAAAATGTCTGAATTCTTTTTTTTCTCATTATTTTCAAGAAGTTCAATATTTTTTTTTAAATTATCTCCCCTGGATCTATTTTCCAGGTCAATTGTTTTTCCAGTGATAGAGGATATAAGCATTCTTGATGAGAGAATTTTCCAGATAATGGATATTTTTAAAACTGGATCTTTAATTTTATCAAAGTACTAGCTAGTTTCCCAAGGACTGATCCACACAGATTAGCACTTTCTTAGGAATTTCATTGTCTGAGGTTGTATTTTGCCAAGAGGGTCTCACAAAGAACCTTTAATTGTTAGAGGTGGAATTTGAACGTGGTTCCTGCTGACTCCTAAGACAACTCTGGACCAACAATTCCATGCTGAAAATTAGCCTGTCATCATCCCACCATAATGTTTGTGATGGCCCTTTCTATAAGAACACCCAGAAGACATATGTAGTAAGAGTGAGCAGTTTGAGATACTCTATGAATCAGCATCTATTGAGCATCAGAGGTCATGAGCTCATTGGTATTCTTGTTTTACTTAGTGAGCCAGAAAATAGCCTCCTCTGTTGGTCACTACTGACTAGGTCCATGTAGGGCACCATAGTTCATGAGTCCGTATTGCTACGCTTATTAAGAGCAAGCCAGAGAACACATTAGTTCAAAGAAAAATATATTTAGTCCAATAGTACATAAAGTGACAAAATGACAAAAAGATTCCTCCCACACACAAATGGGATTCACTCTCCACAGTTTACTTGCCACACCATCAGTAGGGAAGAAGGCATATGTCAAGAGCACATGTGTGAACAGGGAACAGAAATGGAAGGCGAACATGTGGCCAGGAAATGCGTATTAGCACGTACCACAAACAGATGTAAGGATATATGTGCCCTGGATCCTTTCGTGTTAGGGGATCTGGATGTTTCTGATACAGAGCTTTCTGTGAATGCTGATAAGGTCTTTATACTGCTCTCTGCTGGCTGCTCACCTCTGTCTAGGGCCACATCTCAGCTCTTGAGTCCACTTTCTGCTGGTCATTGAATTGTCTCTGGGATGTTCCCTCTTATTCCCTTTAAGTGCCTTGCAGATGGTACTAGGTGAATCAAGCAGGGTCTACAGTCTGGCCTTTACTATGAATTTCTACTAGCTACAAAACCCTTAACTTAAGCACTGCCTTAAGACTATCTCAAAATGTCTTTGGTCTCTTTACATGACTTTAAAGAAATTTAGCTAATCTGGATGGAAATTGATGTATGGCATAGTGCCTACTTTCCTGCTTTAATAAACAATATAGATTGAATGTTTTATCATTTTACGATTGTCATTATTATTAGGGTTGTGTTGTAAGGTAGCTCAGCTGATATAGTCACAAAAGGCCCAGAGATCAATTATGAGGTGTTAAATGTCCATGTGTAAAGGATGCATGTACTCCTTGGTCCCTTTATGAGGCTTGAGGACCTCTCTGCAGTGAGACAGCAACAGGAACAGTAGCAAACAATTAGTTACTCTCCAGGAGCCTCGGATGAACTTGACCGTTTTTAGTTGAGAGTGTCCTCTTCCCTCCTCTCCCATTCTCCCCCACCTCCTGCCCCTCCTCCTCTTCCTTTTCTGATTCTTCCTCATCCACATCAGCCATGTAGCTTTGAAGGGCAGCTACCGGGTGAAGAGGAGTCCCTCTATCAATCTGAGGCTAGAAGCACATACTCCAGACAGATACTGAGAGAGTCTGTCAGTGCATAAATATTTACTAAGCACCCGTTCTGTGCCAGGTACTGTGCTATGTGCTGGATCTCACAAAGAAAGGCAAAAGGCAGGGCCTACCCTCAGGGAGCTCACACTCCTGTGGGAGAAAACAGCTATGTAAAGTTCAGCTAAGTACAGCATAAATAGGGAAGAACAGAAGGAAGCCATGAGAATTCAGGGGGATTAGGAAAGTGTTCTGGTAGAAGGTAGGCTTTTACCTGGGACTTGAAGGAAACCAGGAAAGAGGGAAATTGTTACAGCCATGAGGGACGACCGGTGACAAGACACAGAGTCTGATATTGAAGGGACAGAGATGCTGAATCATGAGATATAACACTAGAATGGGGAGTGGGGGGTTATGAAGGTCTTTGAATGCCAAACAAAGGGTTTTATATTCAGTCTTAGAAGTGATAGGAAACTTGATGGTATTTATTGAAGAGAAGGGTAATATGGCCAGACTTTGAAAACCAAGTACAGGATGAATTGGAGTGGGGAGAGACTTGAGGTAGGGAGACCCACTCGTGGGCTACTGCAATATTCCAGGTGTGAGATGAGTTGGTTTGAGAGCATTTGTGTTGAATGACTTTTATAGGTTCTTTGAATTTAGAGCTGGCAAGATCTTAGACATGATCTGTATTTTACATATGAAGAAAGTGAGTAATAAGTAATACTCTAGGCTTACTGAAGCATAAGGCACGTTCCCCAGAAGTGGTGGTCGATGATGGAACTTAGATGAAGGTTTAAGCCTCTTGACTTGAAGGTCAGTATTCTTTCTGCAAAATCATTTTTCTACCAATTAACAACTTTGTTTACAAAGTCTAATCAAGCTTGAAGCACTTCACAGAGCCTACTCTGTCTTGATGGCTGTTGAAACAAACTGTTTTCATCTGCCCATTCCACCAGGGGAGATCTGTGCATTATTGGGGTAGATACTCCTCTGACTCACTGATGGGTTTGAGAACCCTCAGTAACTGTCAGGCTGGTTTAGTGCATCTGCAGAAACAGTTTACTGGGATGTGGCTGCTCTCCATACTTCTTGGAGCTATAGGTGAGATTTAGGTGGATCAGGTGGACACCAAAGATTTCAAGAAGAGTTGGACATTATTATCTTTTTTTGGTGAGACAACTGGGGTTAGGTGAATGACTCGCCCAAGATCACACAGCTAGTTAGTATCAAGTATCTAAGGCTGGATTTGAACTCAGGTCCTCCTGACTCCAGGGTCAGTGCTCTATCCACTATCAGTCCTGCAAAAGGGCTCAGCAGCCTTCATACCAGAGGTACCAGAGTCTTCTTGAACACACCCTACACAAAGTAAAGTGCATGGACTTTGTGACAGCTTTTTTCATTTCTGTTTTGCAGCTATGCTTAGAATAGCTGAGCTTATCACAAGGCAGATATATTCAGATAAGTGGGGTGTTATTTTATTGACATATATAACTTAAAGAGTCGATCCAGAAAAAAAAAAGTGTGAAATAGCCAAAGTTTGTTTTCTACTCTCTTACTTCCTCTTTCTGTGGCCTATTTTAATGTACTCCCCAGTACCTGATGACCTAATGCAGCCCTGGGCCCTTACTGCTGTGGAATAAAGGCATATGAGAATCGAGGCTTTTGTGTGCTAATAGGTTTTGCTCAGAAGACTTGTATTTTAGTGGAATTCTGGGTGCGGAGATGCTGCGTATTTTGAAATAGTATAAGGCTATGCTTAGATATGAATCCTAGTTCAATCAGTGAATCAGAAAGCATTAAGTGTCTGCTAGGAGCCAGCACTGTGCTAAGGGCTGGAATAAAAGACCAAAAGGAAATAGTTATAAAAATCTTATGACCTTAATTTGAATTGATGATCTCAGTTGATACTCTATGGAGTCAGTGACCTAGATAATCATAAATTTTTATTGAACACTTCCTACCTTTCAAAACCCAAATGCAAACTGGCTACAAAACTGTATATACCCAACCATACCAGTACTAGATTGGTACTCCAAAGAGATCAAAGAAAAAAGGAAAAGTACTTACATGTATAAAAACATTTAAGGCAACTCTTTTTGTGGTGTCATGAATTGGAAGCTGAGGAGATGCCCATCCATTGGCTGAACAAGTTGTGTTATATGATTCTGTTAAAATACTGTTGTGCTGTAAGAGATGATGAGCAGGCAGGTTTCAAAAAATCCTGGAAGACTCATATGAACTGATGCAAAGTGAAGTGAGAAGAACCAGATCATTGACAGTAACAGCAATATTGTAAGGATGATCAACTACGAAAGACTTAGTTTCTCTGAACCATACAGTTATCCAAGACAGTTTTGAAAGGTGACTGAAGAAAAATTCTGTCCACCTCCACAGAGAAAAATAATGGACTCAGTGCAAATTAAAGTATATTTCTCACTTTATTTTATAATATGGAAATATGTTTTGCATGATTTCACATGTATGATGATATCATAGTGCTTGCCTTCTCAGTGGGTAGGGGGAGAGACTAGAGGGAGAAAATTTGGAACTCAAAATAAAAAGGATGTTAAAAATAAATTAAGAGAAGAAAGAAAAGAAAAACGTCAAATGCAGAAGCCAAGGATTCAGATCATTTCACAGAGCTTTATGCCCAGAAGACCTCTACCCCCTACCAGTACCACCCCCAATGGTAGAATTCTCTCTCACCAAACACTGTGAGCAGTGGAGTTCCCTGAAATAGGAAGAGGGAAAAGAAAGGGAAGGGAATAAGTAATTATATAGAGCCTACTGTGTGTTGGGCACTATGCTGAGTGTTTTACAAAAAGCTCTGCGAGGCAAGTGCTGTTATGAACCCTATTTGACCATTCAGGAAATTTTGACAGAGATTGAATGACTTGCCCTGGATCACCTAGCTCATCTGAGTCAAGATTTGCATTTAGATCTTCCTGAATACTGGCAGAACCCTCTATTTACTCAGGCTTTGGAGTCAGGACTGCCCTCTAACCCATGCTGCCTGTGTGACCTGTAGGCAACTCACTTTCCATGGCAGGAAAAAAATAGTTTTGTGATAACTCATCTGGTGATGGACTTCCTGAACCAAAATGTCCAAAAATAAGAATGTACTTAAGGACTTCCTGATTGAGTAACAATCTTATTCACAATCTCATATATTGTAATATGCATTCTGACCTTTATTCTGCTTCTCTGCCAGTAATGAGATCTGCATACAGTAGATTTTATATTTGCATCGATATCATAAGCCTGTAATGCAACACATTTAATTCTCCTTAGGAGACATTGTAGCATTGAAGACTAAAATGGAAAGTATTCTTTTTATGACCCCATTTAAACCTCTGTAGGATGACCAAACCGAGACAGAATTGAAAGCCTCTGCATGACCATTTATATTTTAGTTAGAGCTTGTGGTCTTTAAAGGTGCGAGCATTAAGCTAAAAATAATCCAATAGTTTGTGTTCTCCAAATTTACAGGTGTCTTAACATTACAACATCATTCAGCACAAACATTTTTATGTATGTACTTTGTGTTCACTACCATGCTGAATATTGTTTCAAACCAAGCGTAATTTCTGCCCTCAGAGTTTATAATTTAATATGAAAAACCAGAAGCAACTAGTGTAAGAACATAGATGACTAAATGTTCAAGTGAGCTGCCTAGATGTTTTGTGTTTTATGACTTCAGAGAAAGAGAGTGGAAGAAAAGCTGCACATATCCTAGGCAGTCTCCCCAGGCTGCAAGGGACATGTTTGAAGTGGAGTCTTTCCTTGCAACAAAGATGCGTTAGTTTCAGAACTCTTAGTGTCTATGGCTGTACTCCTCGGATTCAGTGGTCACAGTGAACAGGAAATGGGATAACCCCAGTAATTCCAATCCATGCTTTTAGAGTACATGTAAAAAGGTGATCAATATGCACATTGAATCAGGCTGGGAAGAGCTAGAAAAGTTTCTGAAAAGACACATTAGGGAAGTAGAGCTAAAATAATCTGTACGTATTTCAGAGACTATATTATAACTTTTTTTTTACCCTAGAAATGACAGATGAGTTCAGATTAAATTGGTTGCATCTGATTACCTTTTTTGATGATTCAAAATTACTTTGCAGCCTGCAATGAAATTATATTTTCCTCAAAGCTAGTTACATCATGATTATTAATAATTCATAGAAAGGTCAGTGGGGTGGGAGGAGGATAGAAGGGAGGGCAAATGGGAGGTGGGAGTAATTAGAAGTAAATACTTTAGGGGAGGGGCAAGGTCTCAAAGAGAGAGCAGAATAAATAGGGAGCAGTATAGGATGGAGGGAAATATAGTTAGTCTTATATAACATGACTGTTATGGGAGTCATTTGCATATATTTAGCCTATATTGAATTACTTGCCTTCTCAGTGGGGATGGGTGGGGAGGGAGGAAGGGAGAGAAGTTGGAACTCAAAGTTTTAGGAACAAATGTTGAGAATTGGTTTTGCATGCAACTGGGAAATAAGAAATACAGGTAAAGGGGTATGGAAATCTATCTTGCCCTACAAGAAAAGAGAGAAGATGGGGATAAAGGAAGGGAGGGGTGTGATGGAAGGGAGGGAAGATTGGGGGAAGGGGTAATCAGAATGCATGATATTTTGGGGTGGGGTAGGGGAGAGATGGGGAGAAAATTTTGAACTCAAAATCTTGTGGAAATGAATGTTGAAAACTGAAAATTAAATAAATTTATTTTTAGAAAAAGAAGCTGATTTTGGCAGCTGTATAGAGATAAGGGGAGAAAGGAAACATAGGGAGATCAGCATTCACTGAAATGATGTAACAAACAATGGCCATAACATTCTTCTCCAGTCCCAACTTCCCCTACTCCACACACGGTGGTCCTGAAGGGAGACTTTGAAGGGTTTTCCCTGTCTTGTCCAGGTCTTCCTTTTCCACCATCACATATCAGCTTCTCATCATTAGAAGTTTATCCTGTTACAAATTGCACTTTATACAGTTCATGGTGGCAGTTGTAAACTGACTCCCAGGAAACCACCTTTCTTTCTAAAGAAGTTCAGCACCTGGCTTCCTGCCAGTCCTCTCTTTCTCATTCCTGATTTTCTACCAGTACCCTTAAACATTCATGTTGATGATCCCTCAAAATCCCCAACTTCCCAGTTGTTCAGTGTGGTCACATTCCATCTCTCCCTTCTAAACCTATCCTTCCACTTTATCATGACTTCCAATCCTTCCGTCCATCGGTATTAGAATGGACCAAGTCAAAGAATCACAGAATTTAAATTTTGGAAGGGATCTCAGCAGCAATTTGGAACTAGGTCAGAAGTACCTTTGACCTAGCAACACTACTAGTAGGTTTATATTCCAAAGAGATCAAAGAAAAGGGAAAAGAACCTATAATATTTATAGTCATCCTTCTTGTAGTGGCAAAAAGGGAAGGGATGGATGAAAGCATGGAGTTAAGTAAATATCTCACAAGAATTTCTTCTGGAAAGAGGAAAAGGGAAGGGGAAATGATGTTATCCTCCCCTCAAGCTCACTATTGATTCCTTAGTCCATAGGATATGTCCCCATTATACTGGTCAGGATCATTACTTTGTTTCAATTGGTTCAACACTTCAGAACTCTTGATGACTCTTTTTTGGCGTCTACCAGAAAAGATGCTACTTTTCTTGTCATATCCTCCTCCTTCCTTCAACTACAGTGTTAAGCTGAGAAGCAGTCTCAGGAGCTTGGGAACTACCATATGTACATATATGCATATATATGTACATGTATATACACACACATATTACATCCATTTGGAAAACTGTGTCCTATTTTTAGTGATTCAGAATTGTTTTGTGTCACAGGAAGCCATCTTTATAATATCAATATTCTACTAGTCATGCTATATGACTGTAAATCTCATGGAATAGTAATTCAATTCATTTCAATAAGTATCCCTTAAAATCCTTGGATATATAGATATATATATATGTATGTATATATATATGTATAAAACCAGTAATATAAAAATGATAGTTCCCACACTCAAGGAACTTATTATCTATTGTATGATTTTGAAAATAGTAACTCAGAAGACAGTGGAAGAATAAGTGTAGATAAATTGCACAAATGGCTTGGTTTTTACTAGAAGTGAGTTCTCGACTGTAAGGATTTGTACTTAGTTTTCGGCAGTTCTGTATTCTTATCAGCTCCTGAAGGCATGAATGTCATCATTATCATATTTGTAGATGGCAGACAGCTAGAATAGATAGCTCATGAATTTCTGATATAATCATGATTCAAAAGAATTCTCACAGGAACGGGGAACCCACACCCTCGAGGCCACATGTGGCCCTCTAGGTCCTCAAGTGCAGCCCATTAACTAAATCCAACCTGTCAGAACAAATCTCAAAAGGATTGCTTGACCATTGACCTTTATAGAATAAGATGAAATTTAACAGATATGCAACCAGCAGGTGGCACTATGGAGCAGAAATGAAAGCCTAGTTGAAGGATGAGCCCCCATTCTTTGGAATTTGTGGGGTTTGCCCCCAGAATGGCCACTCTTCCCAGACCACATCTTTGTCATCTCACCGGGTAACCCTAGAGTAATGCCATTCCCTTGGGCCATGATTCTACCCCCTTCCTTTCTGCAGACTTCATAAGCTTCACTGCTCTGTGGCAGGTGGCTGCCTCGGGACTTAGGGGTTTAAGGATGAACAGTACTGAGTATGGTGGTTTATTTATCGCTGCTTCTCAAGAGTTCACAAAGGTAATTAATCAAGACAAGAAGCATTCATTAAATACTATATGCCAGGCACATATCTAATTTCTGAGGATAGAAAGGCAAAAAAATCCAAATCAACCAGCCTAATAAAAACAGTCTCTTCTCTCAAGGAGTTCATGGTGTAATGTAAGAGACAATATGCAATCAGATATGTACAAATAAGATATATACAAATATATGTGTGTGTGTGTGTGTATGTAGATAAATAGAAGGGAGGCAGGAAGGAAGGAAGGAAGGAAGGAAGGAAGGAAGGAAGGAAGGAAGGAAGGAAGGAAGGAAGGAAGAAAGGAAGGAAGGAAGGTTGTATTTTTAGGAATACTGTTGCTTTGGGTCTGCTGTGTCCACTTTGGGGCACAGCCCTTTAGCAGGGTCGTTGATAAGCCTGAGAAAACTCAAAACATGTTAATAAGGATGGTGAGAGACCTAGAGATAAATGTTGGTATAAGAAAAAGAGATTGTTTATTGTGAGGGAAAAAAAAAAACTTTACTAGCACATGATACTTGTCTTCAAGTATGTGAAAACTGTCCTGTGGAATAGGATTTGCCCAGCTCTGGGTGAAAGTTGGACTGAGTTAGATTTAAGGTTTTGTTTGTTTTGGAGATAATATGGGTTAAGTGACTTGCCCAGGGTCACACAGATAATATGTGTCTGAGGCTAGCCTTGACCTCAGGTCCTCCTGACTCCAGGGCTGGTGCTCTGTCCACTTGAGCCACCGAGCTGCCCCTGATTTAAGGTTTTCATTTTTAAGAGGAAAACATCTCTAATAAGAGCTTTCCAAAAATTGAATGGACAGCTTTGGGAGAGAGTAGGTTCTCTCTAACCAGAGATTCTTCTAGCAAAGTTTAGTTGGTTATTTGACATAGCTGATCTCCTTCCTTGCCAGAAACATTTTATGGTCAGGAGCTGCTGCTTTTGCCTTTTGGTTCCAGTCTCCTGCATGTAGTAATAAAGGTTTGTTTATTTTAATTAAATGCAGTGAGAATGCTCAACAGCTAAACATCCTGAATACCATATTATTATTCACAATACATCAAAAGAATACTTGGAAATTCTCCAGTGCGTTGGTTGAAACAAACTACACAAGAATTAAGTAACAAGGCATTGAGAAGGAGGGACAACCCAATGCATAATCGTGGATCCACCGAAGTGCAAAAGACCAATACAGATACCTTCACTTCTCCCCCTCCAAAAAAAGTATATATGAAATATATTTATATATTAATTATGTAATAATTTATATTCTATATAGAGTCAGTGCTCGACTTTTGCAGGAGTACCATTTCTAGAAAATGGCATGAAAGTAAAAAATGAGAATATTGATGCATTGAACTTAAGAGAAATAGGTTCCCACAACTATCAAAAGCTGCAATCTTTCTCTAGAGATTACCGAATATACACTTTTTTGGATATAGTTCTTTATAACAAAACATTAATTCTGATAATATGCACTTTTCCAAACACAGTAACCATGAAATAACCAATAAAATGCAGGGGAGAAGACAAACAAAGCTGAGGATGTCAGAAGAACCCAGAGGTAAAAAAGGAAGGAGGCCCCAGACCATCTCTAATCTCCCTTTGGATTTATTGGTTGAACTGTTCGCTGATGAGGGCCCTTGGAGCTCCTGAAGGAAAAGTGAGAGAGCAGGGGTGACCACCATCTTGTTTACCCACAAACTTAGCCATTTTGCATTTTTTCAATTGCTTCATCATGTACTTGCAAAGTTACTTTGACACTTTTGGGAGTGGATTGATGAACATTTTTATGAACACTTTCCTCCTCATGAGAGATAATGGCTGCAGACATTCCAGCAAGTTCATCTAACACCTTTATTTTCTCATTAAGTTGCATCACCGACTTTTGCACAATTGGGCTTAGAATCCAAAGGACATGCACTATGCTTTGGGGGCATAATTGCAACACAAAACTTGAGTTTTAAAGGCAAACAATGAAAATAAGCAACAAATGCATAAGGAACTATTTCCTTTACAAAGGTAGGGTGAAGAATACCAGTGAAACATAGGATATCAGTCACTCCACGAACCTGTAAGCATGTGGCTCTCATTTTTTTCTCTTCTTTGAATAGCCATGAGTGTGTGTTGTTGCCAATACAAAAGTGAAAATGAAGTTACTAACAAAATCACCTGAATGCTTGAAATCTCAAAAGCTATCCAAATGTTGAGAATTGATTGTAGATAGGTAGATATACTATATCTATCCTTTTACTCAATGTGTATTATGTCCATACATAATTTTACATATGTGTGTATATGTATGTATTACATACATGTACACATATACTTTCCACTATTTTGCTCTAGGGTTCTTTATTTAAAATATAAATAAATATATAAATGATCATACAATAATAAATACATGTTGCTGATGCCTCTTCCTTTTCTATCACACTCCTTTCCGAATGCATTACTCCCTTTCTACCTTGTGAAGATTTTTAAAAAAGCAAATAGTTCAGCAATATGTCTACCATAGGGATCTCACAGTCAAAGAATTATGGATTTTAATCACTTTTTTTCATGACTCCAATTCATTTCCATAATAAAATACAAATTTACAAAATACATTTGGAATAACCCTAACCCTAACTCCTGCAATGCTTCCAACATTTACTGTTTTCATCCTTTGTGATCTTTGAGTCTTCTGAATATGGAGTCAAACCTTGAAGTTACTGGATCTTATTTCTCTTAATTAGCTTGACTTTTTTTTGAAAACTGTGTCCTTTGGCCACTTAGCTTTTAGGGAATGACTCTTAGGCTTATGTTCATTTCCTATATATTTGAATTTTTTCAGAGATATTTAATGCAAACATTTCTTTTTCCTGGGCAAGTTTTGTTTCTTATCATGTGTTAAAATTTTCCAACTGGCATTTTCACCCACAGCTAAATCCCAGAGCTATCTTCAGAATAAACTTTCTGTAGGCTCCTGGTCAATCTCATCAATTTATCCTGAATATTCCTGAATATTGGATAGTAGATAACTTGCTTCTACCCTAATGCATTTTAAAAATATAATTCATATATAGCCATTCTTACCCTTTGTTTCCTAAAGGTTTGTATTTCAAGGGCGATCATTATCCTTGTGCTAAGAGAGTGACTAAAAAGACCTTTGGTCTATGATTACAGCTGCTATTTCTGGTCTGTTTGCCACTCCACCTCATTACCTCACTCTCACTTTATATGTTTTCTTTCAAAGTAACACCCTCATTTCTCAAGCATATGTTGGTTCCAGAATTTAGCTGTGTAAATTAAAGGATATATGGGGCCCCATTCCTTAGTCAGTTGAAGCCCTCCCTCCTTGTTCATACTCTCAGGCCATCTGGATCTGCCATCCCACTCTTCAGTTTTCCCTTTCTCAACATAGTAATAATAATTGACTACTTTTGGTGTTCATGTGCAAAAGCATTACACATTTGAGCCTCACAAAAAAAAACTAAAGAGAATAATTCAGTAATCCAATAGCTATCATACTTTCAGTTTTACAGATAAGCAAACTGAGACCCAGAAATGATGTGACTTCCCTAGATCACCCAACTAGTCAATGTTAGAGGCTAGATTTGAATTCAGAACTTCATGATTGTAAGTTTATCCATCTATTGGATTAGTGAGGTTGGGAATCATAGATGATGAATGCTGTATGTGCTGTCAGACATTTTTATGTATATATATGATATTTATATGTCATATATATTTAGAATATATCATATATTTTATATATGTATATTATTATATATAAAATATATATTTTATATAAAATCATTCCTCATCTTTTGCACTTGTAAAGTTCCTAGAAAATGACATGAAACTAAAAATAGGAATGGTAACCTAAGGGAAAATAGGGGTTAGGTTCCCATAACCACCAAAAACTATAATCTTACACTAGAGATTGCCAGTTAATACACTTTTCTGCATATAATTCTTTATAAAAAATATTAAATCTGATAATATACATTTTTGCTCACACAGTAACCATGAAGTAACCTACTCACTTTCCATGATCTATTTCTCTGCCCCACCTCAGCCACACACAAAGATAGTCATTTCTTTGATCTTGCCATCATCTCTATATCCAAGAATTCTGAAATCCCCTTATCTGACCATAATCTATTGACTTTTCACTTTTCTCTCTACCATATCTCTTCTTCAAGTGTTCATAACCCTACACTCACTTGGGACTCCTATCTATTTCACTTTCCTTTTCAACTTCCTTTTGCTGTATCAGCATCCATGTCACGCCTCCCTAACAGCAGATGGCCCTCAAGGCTCTATGCTGGGTCTCTTCATACTCTTTTCATTAATGACATCATCAGTTTCCATGAATTTAATTATCCTCTTCATATTATTCTCACATCTATATATATTCAACCCTAAACTCTCTATTGAGAAACAGGCTCGTCACCAATTGTCTATTGGACATTTCTAGTTGAAACTTACTATTTCCACAACAGTTAAGAAAAGGACATTTCCAACCCATCTTTTTGCAGAGATGGGAGATCCATAGGTGTTGTACATTGCAAGTTTTTGGACTTTTTCAATATAGTGAAATTGACTATTTTTTTCTTTTTTAATTTAAAAGTCCTCTGTTAAATAGGATGGGAGATATCTAGGATATGGGGGGAGGGGGAAGAATACTAAGGAAAATGGCATGGAAAAAGATACTAATAAGCAAAAGATGTCAAAATATATATTTTTTAAATTTCCAAAACATATATTCCCTCAAATCTAGGTCACTTCTGAGCTTCCTTATTTTTTTTCAAAGTCACTGCCATCTTTCTAGTCCAGGTTTTGAAATCTTGGTATCATCCTACACTCCTCCCTCTTTATTATCCAACATAACCATTTCTATTGCCACAGAATTTCTCTCATCCATTCCCTTCTTCTTCCTCACACAACCACTATCACAGTTCAAACCCTCATCCCCTCTCACCTGCAATATTGCAATAACCTCCTAATTCCTCAAGTTTACCTATTACCTGTTCATATAGGTGATTGCCTAATTATCTATTCCAAAGTGATTTTGCTAAAAGAGGTTTCTAATTACTTCACCCCTTCCCTCAGTAAACTCCAGTGGCTCCCTATTAACCTACCTATAAAATATAAATTCCTCTATTTGACATATAGAGAAATTTCATAGCCCTGGCTATCACCTTTTCCTCGAATGTAGGTTCTTCTCATCTCTTTATTTTAGAATCCCTTGTTTCTTCAAGACTCAGCTGTTTACATGAAACCTTTCCTGATTCTTCTAGTTTCTGGTGCCTTCTTCCTGTGAAGAATATTGTAAATGAACAATTGTTGATATTTACATATGTATGCATTTTCTCTTTCTAAAGAACATAAACCCCAAAATGGCAATGACTGCTTCACTTGTAGTACTTAATAGATGCTTATTAATTGATAGTCCAATGGCAAGCTAGTCTGGGTGTAAACTTGTGTTTTGATTATAGAAATAAGTGGCAGATCCAAAAGTATTTGTAGGATGGATTACAAGCATATATTAATCAAGGTGGGGTAAATTACTGCTAATGTGGAAGATCTCTCTAAGGTTGTGATATTGAGAAAAGATGGTCAATATAATATTATTAATGGTGATTTGGGAAGATTTTAAAGGAAAGATAGCAGAATTGGTTTTAATACCCTTCCTTAAGGTAATAGTGGCATGTGTATATAAAATAAAGGTAATGAGAAATAAGAATATACACAGAAGATAAGAGGTCACAGCAAAGGATATAATCTAAGATACACAAATATACACATTCCTATTCATATACGTTGTACATACACGTTTATATACATTGTGCATGTACATAGGTCTTGAAGTCATATGAATAGATGCATTCCCAGGGATCATTGAGTTGATCTTTTCTTACGTACTATAAAATTTAAAATAAAACATTGAATTTGTCCATGCTTGGTTTCATCTGCATAGAAAAGTGACTTCTTAAAAAAGCGCTTAAGCAATTTTGTTCAGTAAAAATAATATTTGTTGAGTGACCCTCCTTGAATCTGGCTGTAAAACTCAATGTCCTGTGCCAAGTCGAACAGAGAAAAATGAAAGAGATACCCCCATAAGTCTCTTAGTGCTTTAGGTTTTTTGTTTATTTTTATGATGAATAGGCCCTCCACATATTTTGTAAAAATTCTGTAACCTCAGAATAACTATTGTGTTTGGCTTTCATTTAGCCTGTACATGGAATCCTCACGCAGTGGTGACAGGCTTGTGGCTGCTTAAAGAGAGTCCTCTCAAGGTAGCCATCATCAGTGCTCGCAGCAGAAGGAGGAGAAATTGGACCTCCCTTATTTGGAGCAGACCTTTAATTCAATCAAGATGACTAGCTCCCAAGGTGGAAACTCTGAATGGACTATTTTAATCCCATGGTTTTAAATGAGCAAACTCCATTCAGTTAAGACATTCTGAAGCAAAATATCAAAACTGGTAATAAAAAAGAAAAAGAAACGTACTGGCCAAATTGCTACTTAGTCTATTTTATCTTCTATATCAAAGTTATTGATTTCTACCACTGTATATATTACAATCCATTATCATCCTGATGGTGTGATTTCTACATTAATGAGACTATAAAAATAAATTGTCAACTACAAGTTTGCTTACTTTTAAAATATAAAATAAACTGTAGTGTAATTGGGGGCTCTAATTCTGCTAGCAACATTAATAGAAGTTTTAACCAACCTAAATTCTATTTTTCACAATTTTTTAAAAAAAATCAACATATATGTATCTGTATGCATGTATATAAATGCAAATATACATATGAAAAGCATGCTTATTATAGTAACAGTGCTGTGTAGGAAATTTTCAAATATATGATACATTTTGACAGCTGTTTTCTACTGGAATCCTGTCAAGACAATCATTGAAATGCTTTGAAATGTTTAAAATGAGAGGGTGCTAAACTTGTGTGTCTATTTTAGCAAATGGGGGCCCCCATTGCCTAAAGATAAGTTGTTCTGTACCCAACTGATTCCTTGGGCTAGCTTCTTTTATCTTTATATCCAAGGGATCTCAGTGGTTAATAGTAATTGCTTGCATCCCATTTTCATTGTAGGACATTTAAAATAGCCTTACCAGTTTTTTTTTTTTTTAAAAAGCTAATCTTTTATGATATATTTGTCAAGAAATAGTGAAAGTGTAGTATGTTCTGTTGATTCAGTTTATAAATGTTCAGAAGGTACTGCTCCCAACCTAGGTCTCAGTATAATAATGAATGAAAAATAATTTATTAAGAATTCTTTTTGTACTAGACATTGTCCTGAGCTTTGGTGATTAAAAAAAAACAAAGATAGACCCTCCCCCCAACTTCATGCTTACCCTCTTATAGGGGAAGAAAACACATACAACGAAGGTGGAGGCCAGGAGAGGTGTTGTGGTCAGGGATGTCAGGGGAACACAGTGTTGTTGAGCATTAGAAACTTGGTTCTACATATGACTCTACCCACTGAAGAGCCATGCAATCATCACTTACATTTCTAAGCCTCCTTTTCCTCATTCATAAAATGGGCATAATGATAAGAACCAGCATTTATACAGGGCTTTAAGGTTTGCAAAGCACTTTTCATTTGGTCCTAATGACTACTACCAGATTTACAGGGTTGTTGTGAACGAGATAGTGCATGAGAAGGAGTTTTTGGAACTGTAAAACGTTATACCAGTAAAGGTTATTATTTTATCATCTATGTTTATTTATCTTGGCCCATTGTATTTGGGTATGGACATTGTATGTGGAATCTAGTGATCAGAGCTCCATTTATGGAGCTGAATTATGGAAGGGAGGTAATAGGGACAGTGAAAAGACATTGGATTGTAGTAGGGAGTTGGAGGGAGGGAATAAACCCCAAAGATTTAGGTTCAGATCCCTATTCTAGTACTTTCTATATTTTTTACTTTGAGTCTTTAGTTTCCATAGGTGTAAAATGAAGGCTATTTTTAGTCTTAGCTCAGTTTACTCCGTGATTCTGTCTCAGGTTTGAAAGTCAATAAGACATGAATGAATAGATGGACGAAAACAACTTATTAAGTGCTTACTGTGTGCAAAGGACTGGGGACAAAATAGAAATCCCTGCTCTGCAAGAGTGCAAATTCCAATGGAAATAGGGGTGTGGGGGAGAAAAGCAACACATAAAGGATGGAAAGACCCAGTGATCCTCAGGGTGCCAAAGCAAAGGATATAGTAATACTTCCTTACTATTATTTCTGTTGTTAAACCATATCTCTTTCTGATGTTGAACCACTTAGTGGTACCAAGGATTGTTGGCAGGAACTTTTCTGTGTCTTCTACTGAGGAAGCACCTGCAGAGATAGTTTCTGGATTGTGTCTCCTAAAGGCTTGTTTCACTGAAAAATGACTAGGCTGAAAGCAGGATCATGACCTTTTATTAAGGGAATTTGTTCTGCAAAGTTTGGATTCAGTCAAAGGACCTTGCCGGAGGGCCTAGAGCACCACAGGTGGCCTTGAAGGCCTCAGGTTCCCCACCCCTGGCTCTTCTCATGGGATGACTGGGTTTACATTCTCATCCTTTATAGCCAATATTGGTAGTGACCAGCAGTGCTGGTGTTCCATGATGGTGGATGGGACTAGTCTTGGAAGTATGACACTCTTTGTTTTTCCTGAGCTTCTAAGGTACTTTGCTTTTCCACAAGTTATCTGTCCTATTGGCAGGTAGTTATTTTCAGGTCCACTTTGTTGCCAAAAAGCAAGCTCCTTCCCAGCAGTTCCCTGCTCCTTGTCTCCAGGACCTCTCTGGGAAGGAGCTATCCAGTAACCACTGGGTGCTATACTGGCAGCAATATGAAATGGCCCTGTTGGCTCCAGATTACAGTGAGCAGAGAGGTCTGCTGTATGTGGATTGGCCACTATCCATGCCAGTGCCCATTATATTGGGGCCTTGATGGGTACAATGCTACTCACCTCCCTGAGGTCACCTACTTCACATTCCACTGCTTCTTGCTTCCATCTTGAAAATCAGGACATTGGTCTTTCCCAAATTCTGCCTTTTTTTCCACAAATCTTTCAAAGATCACTATTATTGTATCTGCCAATTTTTTCAATACCCAATTTCATCTAAGCCTGGCAACTCAAACCGTCAAGGATATGAGCATTCTGTCTCTTGACTTAGCTTGACTATCAACTCTCTGTTATGCCCTTTTTTCTTCGGGCCTTCCCTGTGATAATTCTCCTTGGGAGCAAAATAAGTCAAATAAGTTTTCAGTAGCACCATTTGACAGTAGCTCTGCTTCACTTCAAATTTAACATTGTCCTAGCCACACTGAGTAGCAGAACAGTCCCATTTTTCATCTTCCTCTTTTTCTCCATTGTAGTTTTAGAGAATGAACTTCCCAGTGTAGGTGGGAGTTGGATTAGTACTACCAGGGCATGTAAGGCATTAGGGAAAAATGACTTCATGATTTTGTTTTATTGTGCTTTGCTTTACCAGTCTCTGCTTCTTCTGACAGTGTTCTAACGCACATTTATATTCATCTTCTGTTTCCTGCTTTTGCTTGTAGAGTCTGTCTTTTATTTTTGTAATCTAACTTGATTGAGAGGTTTCCTTGTGAATCGATCTCACTGTCTCAACCTTTGGAATTATTTTCATTGTGCTTTAGAAATTCATTCTTGTGGGCTTCTCAGCCTTTCTGAGATGACTCTGTCTATAGCAGCTTTAGTCATGGCATCCTATCCGTATTTTGTCTGAACTCTTCAAAAAAACTATTCTCTCTAACTTTGCTCTCCTTTTTTTTCAAAAATTATAAGGTTGAGTGAGTATGCCCAAAGTTCCCCTCTTTATCACCTCAGTAACAAGTTTCTTCTATTTTTGAAAATTGAATGATGAACAAGAGTTGTCCACTGATGTCTCCATTTATTCACAGATAGGTTTTATAGAGGAATTTATCATTAAACCAAAAATAATTATTAGTCTTTTTTTTCTTTGGAGAAAGTGAGAGCCATGCTGGATATGCAAGTAATTAGTCCTCTCTTACTACTATATCATAATTAGGTTCCAGACATGTAACTCTTTTCCTGAACCCCTATCTGTAGCATATTCTGATGGCGATATTGCTTCTCTTTCTAGTGACATTGATATTCTCCCAAAAAGTTCACCATAATCCCCTGATTCTCCCTCCATTCCTCATCCTGGATTTCCTCACAATATTTGCTTCATTATAGCATGTATAGGTTATACACATATAGTTTGGCATATATACGTATATATTACATGTGTGTATGTATTTTCTACTTAATGCATATATATGTGCTATTCCAGCACCAGCACCAGTGCTAGCATCACTCTGTTTTTAACTCCTATGTTTTTTTTAAAGTCTGTCAGTCTAGAACCATATTCCAGCTATTGCTTTATGTCACCAAATCTCTGAACTTTCAACTTAATTTTTTTTCTTCTCATTAGCTTTCCTAATTCACTTTGCTTGCGATTTATACCTTATTCATTTGTACATAGAAAGCTGAACCATGAGTTTTAGTGCAGTTCGCTTCCTTGGATTTTAGTGTCATGTGAATTTTAGGGCTCTATTGCTATTTTCCCTACATCAGAACTACTCTCTAGAACATCTAGAGAAGGACAGTTGGGTGGCACAGTGGATAGAGAGCTGGTCCTGGAGTCAGGAAGATGTTAAGTTCAAATCTGGTCTCAGACACTTACTAGCTGTGTGACTCTGGGCAAGTCATTTAACCCTGTTTCCTTCAGTTTCCTCATCTGTAAAGTGAGTCGGAGAAGGAAATGACAAACCACCCCAGTATCTTTACCAAGAAAACTTCAAATGGGGTCACAAAGAGTCATGCATGATTGAAATGACTAAACAACAGCAACAGAAGAGCATCTATGTTAACAGATATATATATATATATATATATATATATATATATGCAATTTTCTCCTTCCTCTTTTTTTATTTTGAAGTTCTTTTGATTAGGTTTTCAAGATGCTAGTGCATACTTTTTTTTAGCCCTCCATTGGTTACAAACCATCCCTAGACAGGATTCTGTCCATCCTATATTTTAAGATGTGATACAGAAAAGCACAGAATCACAACTGCTAGAATCCAGGGCAAACCATTCAACATCACAGTAATTAAAACAAGTCTGTGCTCCAACCACTGAGGCTGAAGAGGCCAAAACTGATCAGTTCTACAAAGATTTACCACATGTTCTAGAAATAACATAAAAAGATGTCACGTTCATCATAAGGGATTAGAATTCCAAAGTAGGCAATCAGAAGATAATTGGAATAACAGGCAAGTTTGGACTTGGAGTACAAAATGAAGCAGGGCAGAGACTAATAGAGTTTTGTCAAGAGTAACTCATTGGTCACAGCAGACATTCTTTTTTTGCTAACCCAAAAGGCAGTTCAACACATGGATAATCACTAGATGGTCAATACTGAAATCAGATTGAATATACACATTGTACCCAAAGATGGAGTTCTCTACAATCAGAACAAAACCTGGAGCTGACTGTGGTTCAGATCATGAGCCTCTTATTGAAAAAGTTAGATTTAAATTGAAGAAAGTAGGGAAAATCATTAAACTATGTAAGTGTGACCCAAATAACATTCCTTCTGAATACGTAGTGGACATGATGAAAATATTTAAAGGATTAAATCTGATAGTTGGAAAGAAGGACAGTGAAAGGCAAAGGAGAAAGGGAAAAACACCCAACTGAATGCCAAATTCCAGAGAATAGCTGGCACAGATAAGAAGGATTTCTTAAATGATTAGTGCAAAGAAAAGAAGAAAGCAATAGAATGGGAAAGACAAGAGCTCTCTTCAGGAAAATTGGAGCTATCAAAGGAATATCTCATGCAAAAATGAGAATACAAAAGATAAAAATGGCAGAGACTTAACAGAAGTGGAAGAGATTAATAAAATGTTGCAATAAAATTTTACGGACTTAACAGAAATAGAAAAGATTAAGAAGAGGAAGCAAGAAGAAGTATACAGAAGAACTATACAAAAAACAGAACTTAACATTACTGATAAACATGATGATATGGTTACTGACCTAAAGTCATAAATCCCAGTAAATGAAGTCAAGGGGGCTTTAGGAACATTGCTAAGAATGAGGCTGGTGGAAGTGTTTGAAACCCTAAAAGAGTACACTATTAAAAATGTTACACTCAATATGCCAGCAAATTTGTAAAACTCAACAGTGGCCACTAGACTGGAAAAGGCCAGTTTATGTCCCAATCCTAAACAAGGGCAATGACAAAGAATGTTAAAATGACCAAACAATTGTGCTCGTTTCACATTCCATCAAGGTTATGCTTAAGATTCTGCAAGTTAGGTTTCAGCAGTATGTGAACCAAGAATTATCAGAAGTGCAAGCTGGTTCTCAAAAGGTCAAAGGAACTAAAGACCAAATTGCCAACATTCACTGGATAATAAGCATAACTAGATTATTATTAGCAAAGGGGTTCCAGCAAAAAAGAGGAAAAAAAATCTACTTCTGCTTCCTGAGTATGGTGAAGCCTTTGACCCTGTGAATCATATCAAAATGTGGCAAGACCTTAAAGAGATAAGAGTGCTAGATCATCTTACTTGTCTCCTAAGCAACATGTTTGAGTGCTAAGAATCAATAGTTAAAACTAAACTTGGAACAACTTGTGGGTTCAAGATTGGGTAGGGAGTATGCTATGACAGGACTGTATATTACCTTCTTTATTTAATTTATATGAAGAGTAAATCATGGAAAATGCCAGGCTGGATGAATTGAAAGCCAGAATTTAGGTTTCCAAGAAAAACAGCATATTCATACAGTAGCAGTCTGGTGGCAAACAGTGAAAAATTTAGAAGTCTCTTGATGAAGGTAAAAGAGGAGAGTGTAAAAACTGGTTTGAGGTTTAACATTAAAAAAAGACTAAGATCATGGCATCTGGTATCACTTCTTGGCAAATAGGAGAAGAAATGGAAGCAGAGTCAGATTTTATATTCTTAGTTTCAAAGATCACTGCAGACAGTGACCATAGCCAGGAAATTAAAAGACACTCGCTTCTTGGAAGGAAAGCTATGGCACATTTGGAGAGTATGCTAAAAATAAAAGATTTCACCTTGTTGCATAGATCCATAAAGTCAATGCTATGGTTTTTTCCAGTGGCAATGTATGTCTGTGAGAACTGGATTATAAGGAAAGCTGAGTACCACAGAATCAATGCTTTCAAATTGTGGTGGTATTTGAGAATCCTCTTGGATACCAAGGAGATCAAATCAGTCCACACTTAAAAGAAATTAACTTCGACTACTCATTAAAAGGACAAATACTGAAGCTGAAGCTTAAGTACTTTGGCCACATCATAAAACGGCAGGATTCATTGAAAAGACTGCTTCTGGGAAAGATTGAAGGCAACAGGAGACAGGGACAAGCAAATGATGAGATGCAATAACCATGAGCTTGGCCAGATTTTGAAAGATAGTGGACAGAAAGGTCTGGCCTGCTGTGGTCCACAGGATCACAAAGAGACACAACTGAACAAAAACAGAAATCAAATATTGATCTTGGTTATTACCTTATTAAGTAGTTGTTTACTTCCCCCAAAAATGCTTTTCCCTTCACAAGCCCTTGCTTTCAATTTGTAGGAGTGATGATGATGATGATGATGATGATGATGATGATGCCAAAGATTTTGTTTCTTGCCTCACTTTTATAATTCTAAAGATAGAATTCCTAAAAATTCTTTATCTAATAGTTTTGGGAATATCATTATCTCTATATGAATCACCAGAAATGAGTAGTAGTCATGTGACTCAATAGGTCTGGAGAAGTTTTCTGTTGTATCTTAGTTGCGGGTCATGAAAAGACAGTAGACATCGTGATTGTTATTAATTTGACAGAAGCTTTTGAGATCACAAACTACCTTGGAACAGCTCACCAGGGCTCACTACCTGTTTGTTTTTCCTGTGGTCCTATGTAGATAATTTCTCATCTAATTGTACCTGTAGATTCATATTATCCTAGCTTGGAGAGAAGGCATCTTCTTCCTCCTCAGTCTAGGTCCTTCATTTTTAGGAAAAGTCCCATATATTGTTACCAACTTTGGTTATCAATTCTCTGTCATGGATTTCCACACTGAAGACGAAGTCTTCAGGTAAAGTCAAATCTTTGTTTTGTGACACAAATGAAGATATTGTCTTCTTTTAAATAAAATTTTGTTGTTATCATCTGTTTTAATATAACTTGCATTTTTTTCTCCCTCCTCCAACCCCCTGCAAAGCCAAAAGCTACAACTTTTACCAGAGATATTTGCCGCAAAGATTTTTCCTCAAGTTAATGATTTCCTAATTGTAATTAGATTGATATTGCTTTACAAAACTGTTCAATTTTATGTAATCAAAAACATGCATTTTACCTTCCTTGATTCTTTTTCTCCCTTATTTGATCATGAGGGGATAGGGGCTTATTTTCCTAAAGTTTAATCTAATGAGCCTCCATGGGTGCACTTTCCTCCTGTGATTATCAGTTGATACCAGTCAGTCTCACTTATTCACATTCTACTTTCCCAGAAATGTACAGTGTAGAGTATGTCAGGACATGAAAGCTGTGGCAGTACCTAAAGAAAGAGTGAAGTTGAAGATGGTGGAGTAGAAAGATGGACCTGTAGAGAAGCTCTACCACATAGCCCATAAAATGCCATAAAAATGACTCTAAACAAATTCTAGAGCAGCAGAAACCTCAAAATGACAGCCCAAGACAGCCTGAAAGGCTGACAGGAAAAGTCTTTCACACTGGGCTTGGAGCAAAGAGCAGCCCAGTGGGCATGGCTCAGCAGGGACAGGATCAGAACAGGCTTCAGAGCAACACCAGCATCAGCAGTTCCCAGACTGCTCAACCCACAATCGCCAAAGATAGCCTCAAAGCTCAGTGAGAAAGTTCCTTCACCCAGGAGAAGGGAGTGAGATCTGGACAGCCAGTAGCAGTCACTGCAGTGGCAGTGTCCATTTTTGAAGCCCTTCACCTAAAGCCCCTAGGGGAATTGAGCTGCTGATCTGAATCTCAGCCCTGAAAGAGGCCCTGGGGTGAGGAGGAGTGCTGGTGTGATGGAGTTGAAGGCAATTGTGGAGAGGGAATTCTACTCGCAGATTCTGAGCAGGAAAGTTTTTGGTTGTGCCCAGAGCAGTGCATAGGCCAGAAAAGGAGTAAATTCCTCTCCCTTGATGGTGCCACCTTGGAAGAGCTGAGAACTTACAGGTCCACAGAGTATACTCTCCTATTGACAAAGGACTCAGAGGTCAAATAACAGGTTGGGAAAATGCCAAAAAAAAAAAAAAAAAAAGGAAAAAATAAGACTGTAGAAAGTTACTTTCTTGGTGAACAGGTATTTTCTTCTATCCTTTTGGATGAGGAAGAACAATGCATACTGTCAGAGGAAGGCAAGGCTTCTGCATCCAAAACTTCCAAAATAAATATGCAATGGTCTCAGGCCATGAAAGAGCTCAAAAAGGATTTTGAAAATTAACTAAGAGAGGTGGAGGAAAAATTGGGAAGAGAAATGAGAGGGATGCAAGTCAACAGCTTGCTAAAGGAGACCCAAAAAATGCTGAAGAAAATAGTCCCATTAAAAGTAGGCTAACTCAATTGACAAAAGAGGTCCAAAAAGCCAATGAAGAGACGAATGCTTTAAAAAGCAGAATTAGCCAAATGGAAAAGGAGGGTCAAAAACTCACTGAAGAAAATAGCTCTTTAAAAGTTAGAATGGAGCAGGTGGAAGCTAATGACTTTATGAAAAACCAAGAAATTACAAAACAAAACCAAAAGAATGAAAAAAAAATGAAGATAATGTGAAATATCTCTTTGGAAAAACAGCTGACCTCAAAAATAGGTCCAAGACAGACAATTTAAAAATTATGGAACTACCTGAAAGCCATGATCAAAAATATAGCTTAGACATCATCTTTCATGAAATTGTCAAGGAAAACTGCTCTGATATTCTGGAACCAGAGGGCAAAATAAATATTGAAAGAATTCATGGATCACCTCCTGAAAGAGACCCAAGAAGAGAAACTCCTAGGAACATTGTAGTCAAATTCCAGAGTTCCCAGGTCAAGGAGAAAATATGCAAGCAGTTGGAAAGAAATAATTCAAGTATTGTGGAAATACAATCAGGGTGACACAAGGTCTATCAGCTTCTACCTTAAAGGATCACAGGGCTTGGAATAGGATATTCCAGAAGTCAAAGGAAGTAGGATTAAAACCAGGAATCACCTACTCAGCAAAATTGAGTATAATCCTTCAGGGGAAAAAAATGGTCATTCAATGAAATAGAGGACTTTCAAGCATTCTTGATGAAAAGACCTGAACTGAATAGAAAATTTGACTTTCAAACACAAGAATCAAAAGGAGCATAAAAGTTAACAGGAAAGAGAAATCATAAGGGACTTACTAAAGTTGAACTGTTCACATTCCTATATGGACAGATAATATTTGTAATTCTTGAGACTTTTCTCAATGTTTGGGTAGTTCGAGGGATGAGAGAGAGAGAGAGAGAGAGAGAGAGAGAGAGAGAGAGAGAGAGAGAGAGAGAGAGAGAGAGAGCATGGGGTGAGTTGTATAACAAGGAATGATATTTAAAAAAATAAAATTAAGGTGTGAGAGAAGAATATATTGGAAGGAGAGAGGGAGAAATGGAATGTGGCAAATTTTCTCTCCTAAAAGAGGCAAGAAAAAGCTTTTTCAAAGGAGGAGAAAGGGGAGGAGGTGAGAGGGGAAAAGTGAACTTATTCTCTTCACTTTTGGCTTAAGGAGAGAATAACATGCTCACTCAATTTGGTATGAAAATCTATCTTACATTACAGGAAAGTAGGGGAGAAGGGAAGAAGAGGGGTAGAGGGATGATAGAAGGGAGGAAAAATGGTAGGAAGGAGTAATAAGAAGTAATCACTTTAGAGGAGGGACAAGGTCTAAAGAGAGAATAGAATAAATAGGGGACAGGATAGGATGGAGGGAAATATAACTAGCCTTTCACAACATGACTATTATGGAAGTCTTTTAGTAAAACTACATATATATATAGCCTATATTGAATTGCTTGCCTTTTCAGTGGGGATGGGTGGGGAGGGAGGAAGGGAGAGAAGTTGCAACTCAAAGTTTTAGAAATGAATGTTGAGAATTGCTTTTGCACACAACTGGGAAAAAAGAAATACGGGTAATGGGGTATAGAAATCCATCTTGCCCTACAAGAAAAGAGAGAAGATAGGGATAAGGGAAGGGAGGGGTATGATAGAAGGGAGGGCATATTGAGGGAAGGAGTAATCAGAATGCAACGCATTGTGGGATGGGGGAGGGGAGAGATGGGGAGAAAATTTGAAACTCAAAATTTTGCAGAAATGCATGTTGAAAACAAAAAATAAATAAATAAACATTTAAAAAGAGTGAAGTTTGTATACAATAACCAAAGGAGTGAACTTTATGCAGATTTCAGTAATGCTGGAAAGTCTGGGACTTCCACCAGACTCTACATCACCAGTATACGTAAATCTCACCAGCCGTCTTTGCCTAAGTCATCTATAGAAGACTGATGAAGAGGGCAGATCTCTGACAAAGGGATATGTGAAGAAGTGAAGTGGTGATGACAATAGATGCAACTGCTAGTCTTCTGAAGGTTCACTACTATTGGACAAATAGTAGAAGTTGAAACTGTGCAGTAAAATGGCTTACTTGACTCTTACTGATCCCACTCATGATATTGGTCTTCCCAGGGTTCATCACTCTATGGTCCTTAAAATTCTAAACAATGATTGATTTTGGATATATATGGATCAATAAAGAACTGGTAGAGCTGATGAAAAGCAGATCTTCCTGACCCAAGATGACCATAGGCATCACCAAGAAGTATGAAATTTACCCTGGTTGTATGCAAAGAAAAGTTACACCAATTCATTCAGCTTACATGGAGAATATAAATACTAGCAAACATTTGGAACTTGTCCTCATTAACTTTCTCTTTCTGAAAGGAGATGATAAAAAGATAAGTCATATATTGGCAGTGATATACCACTATCCTTAGTATGTTCAAGTATATCCCACAAATTACTAGAAAACCTCCACAGCTACAAAAGTATTATGGGAAAAGTATTTCTCAATGTGTGGACCTCCTGTCAAAATTTGTTCTAACTAAAATAGAAACAATAGTAGTACAAAGTACAGTGCTCTAAAAGATAGTGTCTGTAGTTGGCATCAAGAACTCTAGATTAAATACTTTCTCATCTTCAAGGACAATCACAACTTGAACATTTCAACGATGTTCCGATGTCCATGTAAGGGACCAAGACCAGAAAAAATTCTCAGTAGAGTCATTCTGTGACTTTTCTGGTACCTAGATACAGTTCTGTCAGGAATGACAGCACTCCATTTTAAATCCCATCTTCTGCTATTTGGGCATGAGCCACACTTACCTATCAACCCAGGTCCTGAGGTCTCCGAACAAACAGAGAAATTGTAGGTATTCTTTACCAAAATGTCAATCAATTGAGAAAGAATTTTTTAAAAATTTACTACCTGGTTGTATCATCAGCCAAGAAGAATATTGAAAAAATAAATGGCGATATGATGGACATGTTCATTGTCACATCCTTGATCAAGGTATCAGAGTCCTATAAGAATAATCCTGGAAATCATGGGACACCCAAGTAGGCAGACTGATAGGAAGCTATTCCATACTTAGTTGGGGAGAGGCCAGGCAACTTTCATGTTCACAAAATAGCCTCTGAGACTGGTGAAGATCAAGTTAAGATAACTCATCATAATCACTTATTGCTAGTTTGAGAATTATTTGGCTTTTCAGATGGCCCAGTTGAGACTGGGAGACATTTACCTTAGCAGACCCTTAAGAAAAAATTTACCTGTCATCATGCAAAGGCTGTCTGATTCAGGCAAGGAATCAGAAACAGATGTTTGAAGTGCCGAAGACCCTATATACTATTTCCTAATAATCTATTCAAGTGTCACAAACAGTTGAATCCAGTGGCAATACCTTTTCTGCCTAATACTTTAGCTCAAAGACTCCTAGGAGGCAGACAGTTCCCTCAGAACCCAGTAACACTACTACTCAGTCTGCAACCCTGTATAGGGTCAGATGTAAGTGGACAGAAATATAGTTTTGATGAAGATTTTAAGTTCCATACCACAGACTAGCATAGGTAATGGGCAGATCAATCAGCAAATCAAAGGAAAGTTAGAACTATCTACCCAATGACTAAACTAACTTATCTTGTCTCAGGTAGAATTGAGGAAGTGGTCAGACTTGTAGTCAGATGACGATGCCACTGTTTTGTTCTTGTGCTTTGTGTCTTGAATATAATCATGTCTGTGTGGAAGTGCATGTATTTTTCACATATGTTTCTGCTTATTAGATTTTCATGTTCATTTTGTATTGACATAATGCTTATTTTGTAACTCTTTTCACCTTGCTTAGTTTGTTATTTAGCCTATTATGCTATTTAGTAACTCGTTTACTATTGTCATTAGTTTTATGTTTATTTGCTTTTATCTTATGACCTTGTGGATGCCCTCATGAAATGTTCATGTGACATTTTCTATCTCTTATTTGACTTTGAATTTAGTTCCTGAAGCAACCTATTAAGTGTAGTTCTGCATTGCATTGTGCAATGTCTGTTTGCATGTATTGTTTTTATAATGGTGAATAGTATTCTGCTGTAGCTTTCTGAGGCTCTGGTTAATAACATTTACTCTGGTATTTGGTGCTATACTGTAGTGGGTTGTTCCTGCTGTTTTCCTCCACAGTCCCCTTCTTTATGATTACACATTTTAGTCCAATTGGAATCCCAGTTGTTCCCTGATATCACTATGTGTTTTCCTTCCTTTATGAATTTACCTAGGCTGTCTCCCCAACCTGAAATGTACTCCCTCCACATCTGTGCTTCTTGAAATATTTCTCTTCCTTCAGCAATAAAATTCTCTGTCACCTCCACAATGAAACCTTCCCTTATCCCCAGAGCCATAACAGTGTTGAAGCAAGTAGGGTTCTGCCCCAAGGCACCAGGAAGTAAAGAATGCAGACAGCACAAATACCTTCAGCAATACAGAAATACAATCCCTTCTCCCCTTCAGCTCCCACAGCCCAGGTAGGCTCTTGATTGTGTCTCAGGGGCTTCCTGTCATGGTAGATGGCTTATTGGGATCTCTATCCATCCCCCAACTGAATTTGTCTAAATAGTTCATTTGTCTAAATAGTTCATTTGTCTCATTGTGTTTGTCTTTCGTTGCCAAAGAAGACCATGCCATCAGAGAAATGATGACATGACTTGCACTTGATTTTGTTTTGAGTGAGGGAGAACTGTGCAGGTCACCAGCCTCACTTCTCCTCCAGAGCCATCTAATCTAGTGATCAGATATTCATCAGGATGACTGGAGATGACCCAGGATGCACTGGGAGACCTTGGGCTGCTAGCCACAGGCAGGGACAGGTTTTGTGAAGTTTTCTCTAGAACATTTTGTGACGTTTGTCCAAGGGTAAATAGTGTAGCTTTCCAGTGAGTGATCTAACCCAACTCCTTAAGGTTTCTATGGACTTTTACCTGGATTTCTCTTTTGCCCTTGTTCCAATAAGCCTTTTTTATTATTCGCATCCTATTCTTCCCTTTTTTTTATAAGCTCCTTGAGAAATTGTTTTTTCTTTGCAGTCCTAGTGCCCAACAGAGTTCTTGGTTGCTTGCTTATTAAAGTGAATAAAAGATTCATAGATAGCCGATACAATTGCTTATGTTTTCTTCATCAAAAGTATTCTTCATTGATGCTGTGTTCATAATAATAATCTTGAGCCTTTTTGAAAGATCTTTTCTAATAAAAGAAAATTTTATTATAGACCTTAAAAGTTTTAGTGTTAATTGCAATTTTTGAATTCGGAAAATTGGAAAATATATAATTCTTTTATACATTATGGTTCAGCTAAGATATTCAGTTAAACAGAATATCCCTCTCAACACCAACGTGGATAATGCATTTTCTCTACCTTGTTTTCTTTAACTGATATTGAAATAGTAAAATAGTTTTATAGGAAATAACTAATTTTAAAATACTATTATAAAACACTCGGTAAATATACAAGATATTTTTCCTTATACTAAATTCCACACATGCTGTTTATTATTGAAGACTCAAACAGATGCATGAATGAATCTGTATATTTATAAATATGTTTCACCCTTAACATGGTTTGCTTTATCCATACCCATAGACTAAACAGCTGTGTGATGTGGTTTGAGAATTCCAGTGTGGTACATAGAAACCTGATATTTAAAGCCTGTTGCTGTATTTTACTACTATTTTCATTCCTCTTTATTAACTTCTGATTGTTTGGTTTTTGTCCAGCATCTTTCACTATCTTGACCTTATAACGCACATCCTTATTCCCAACCTCATTCCCATGAATAATCTTTTAGATACTATAGTGCAGAAACATTCCAGAATAGAGCAGCAGAACCACACAGAGATAGCAGGTTAAAAAAAAAAAAACTTTATTACTCTTCACTTGGGAAGAAATAAAATAGATACCAATAGAAAAAAGCCTTAGTGTGCAGCCCCCATTGCTCTCAGGGCAAAAAGGCACCACGCAGTAAGTCAACTTCTAGGTATGGAATTGTGTTCATCTCCTTCTACCGCTGACATCAATACCACTACTCTTATTTAGAAGGTTCAGGAAGGACTTTGGGAGACAAACACAAAAGTATTTCCTGCAAAAATCAAAAGAGCCTTCATGGTGCCATCTTGATCTGTTGTTTCCATCATCTAGATGATGACCAGGGTCAAAGATCAAGTACAAAATCAAAAGGTTTCAGGAAGAATCAGAATAGAATCACAACATCTCCATCAGGTTAATTACTTGTTGAAAGAAAGCAAAGAAGGGAGGAGATCAGGGTCTAGAGTTCCCCTCTCTACCAGCCCACATCCCCACTTCTTTGTCATCATTTCTTTTCCTGCTATCCTAAAGATGGATTTTTGGGTGGGCAGGAGCAATAATGTCCCCTTAGTCTTTTGACCCACTTTATTGGCTGTAGTTCATCTGTTTCTACCTACCAATTTCCACAAGATTACCCCCCTGCCTCACACTACTTCTTTGACCATAGTGTCCTGATACCGTGGAAGAGGACCTGCATAATCCACTTGCCAAAGTCTGGCTAGTCTTATCTCCTGGGGGAAGCTCCCCTTGGACAGCTCCATACTATGTAATATCTGGCAATGGTGCAAACAGGAAGTGAAACTGGTCATCACTTCCCTTGGCTTCTTTTTGGATGAGGGAGAGACCTCTCTAGCATATTGTGTTTGTTTCAATGACTGGTTTGAGCTTGGATCTATTTGTCTGGTACAGACTTAATCAATCATGTCATTCCATTTGGATTCCTTGGAGAAAGGTCCCCTTTGGTAGTTAGATACATGAGTGATGTACAGTATAGCTGTTAGTTTTTCAATTGTCTACTGTGTGAGCTTACCAGGGTAAATCCCACCCCACAATAATATTGGGTTGAAATTGACTTTCCAACTAATTTCACACACTTTAGTGGGGCTTGCCCCTATAGTTCATTGGATTATATAAACGGGTCCCATTAGAATTGTGACAGTAACTTGGGTGGCTCCCTCCAAGGTAGGACCTAGACTGAAATTGCTAAGAGTTTTTTGCCCCTTGCATGTAGGCATTCTGGCACTGCTATCATTTAAGCCACAGTGTCTGGGAGACTCAGAAAAAAAAATGTCTCATTTAGCCATTGGATAGACACTAAGGCATATGGTCTATGGTCCCTTTAAAGGAGGGCCTAACCTGGGAACCATGACCCACCCCTATTCTTGTTTCCCTGATTTGAAGGGGATGAAGCCAAGATAGAGAGCAGCCATCTGTGCCTTCTTCCCCTACCTCAGAAGGAGATAGGGATTGGAGGGTTAGGTGTGGTAACTTTAAATCTAGCAGAGAAAAAAACCTTCTAGGCTAGCTCCTTTTCTTCTGGGATACTTGCGTTCCGCTATGATCAGTTTTGAAGATGAGTCACCTCTGAGGACTTCCTCATCCTTGCACGTTTCTAAAATGGGGAGAAAAGGGGAGGAAGGGATTTTGGATTTGTCTGCTTCCTGATTTCCCATTCCCAGTAGTTCTGAAAAGAGTGCTGGTGGGCCAGTTCTGCTTTTCTCATCATCCTAGGGGTTACTTTAAGAAGCTGGATTTCTGATACTTGAATTGTACTGATTCTGATACTTCTCATACTGAATCACTACCAGAATATTGTCTATTAACAACGAGTCAGCCTTTAATGAACTTTCAGAAGAAGTATTTACTAAGACAATGTAGTAAGAACAGTGATATAAAACACATCTGCACCCAAAAACCTGAAAGCTTACCTTACCACCAATATCTAGTGTACTTGGGAAGAGAGGGTTTCATCCTCCATCTCATCCACTGTCAAGATTAATGTCATTCTTGACTCCATAGCTGACATTGTCTCTGGCAGGAGAAGTCACACTCTCTGAAAATACTGCTATCCTCCGGTGACTATATTTTTGCATCTGTTAAAAGCATTTCCACTGCCATTATCTATGGCTGTTTCCCTTTGCTGTGATTCAGCTATGACTGCCAGTGAGACCTCTGGTGGAACCTCATGATCTCTTGAATTCACAAGGTCTGTGCCTAACCAGTACACCTCAAGATTATTGCTTAGTCACCTAGTGAGGACCTCCGAATGGAGGGATTCACTCTTTCCTCACCCAACTTTTGAGGAGGCACTTTAAAGTAGCCCTCCTGCTTCAAAGCAGAGGGGTAGAGAGATGGCTATAAAGGGGGACCTTGTATAAGCATTCTAAGTTCTAGCTCAACAGCCCTCAATTTTTAGTTCTTCTGAGTCAGTAGCCCCCTAGAATTCTTTTCATCATCATGGTTATGCATGGCTGAAAACAGTCTCTTCCTCTCCATTCCCCCATCCCCAGTTTCTATGCATCATTTAGACTGCAACCAGGCAGGAGAAATCTGTGTATGTTTCAAGGGCTGTTATTGTCAGTCTACCCCCCATTTTGCTGAGAATGAATGAGGCATAATGAAAACAAAGGGGGGAAAAGGATGTTGTTAGTTTAATAGAACAGACATTTCAACAAGCTAGGGAGCTGATTTGGGAGCTCTACCTTGACCAGGAATAGAAATGCCTCAAAGATGGAGGAGTAGAAAGACTTACATATGCAAGCTCCGAACCCACAGTCCATAAATTTCCCCCCACAAATTCTGGAGCAGTACAAGTCATGCAGCAACGGAGCGAAGGTGATTTCCATTCCAGAGAGCCCTGAAAAACTGGCACCAAAGGTCCATCATGCCCCAGACAGCACAGCACAGCCCTGGCCAGGCGGAACCAAGGGGAGCAGATCCGAGCAGGCTTCAGGGACCGAACCTCTGGCGGCTGCGAAAGTCCCTCTTCCCACAGGTGAGAGACCCTATCTCGCCGGCTGAGAGGGGAGTGGGGCATCTCCATAACAGAGGCCCCCTCGGGAGGCAGTGGAGGAGACAGGGACAGCAGCAGACCCGGGCTCCCCAAGCAGGCAGGAGCTCTGCTCCATTACTGAAGAACTCTGCATAAACCCCCTGAGGGAACTGAGCTTGGGAGGCGGGCCTGCCCCCACCTGAGCACCAGAACTTAAGCTCACATTGAATAGCAGCCACTCCCACCTCGGGAAGCTCTGAGGCTGGGGAGCAGCATTTGAATCTCAGACCCCAAGCACTATCTGGGCAGATCTAGGCTGGGGATGGAGAGGAATCTCAGAAGTCAAGTAACTGGCTGGGAAAATGCCCAGAAAAGGGAAGAAAAATAAGACCACAGAAGGCTACTTTCTTGGGGAACAGATGTTTTCCCCTTTCATTTCTGATGAGGAGGAACAATGCTTACCATCAGGGAAAGACATAGAAGTCAAGGCCTCTGTACCCCAAACATCCGAAATAGATATCCAGTGGGCTCAGGCCATGGAAGAGCTCAAAAAGGATTTTGAAAACCAGGATAGACAGGTGGAGGAAAAACTGGGAAGAGAAATGAGAGAGATGCAAGAAAAGCATGAAAAACGGGTCAATATCCTGCTAAAAGAGACCCAAAAAAATGTTGAAGAAAATAACACCTTGAAAAATAGGCTCACTCAATTGGCAAAAGAGGTTCAAAAAGCCAATGAGGAGAAGAATGCTTTCAAAAGCAGAATTAGCCAAATGGAAAAAGAGGTTCAAAAGCTCACTGAAGAGAATAGTTCTCTCAAGATTAGAATGGAACAGATGGAGGCTAATGACTTTCTCAGAAACCAAGAAATCACAAAACAAAGCCAAAAGAATGAAAAAATGGAAGATAATGTGAAATGTCTCATTGGAAAAACAACTGACCCGGAAAATAGATCCAGGAGAGACAATTTAAAAATTATGGGACTACCTGAAAGCCATGATCAAAAAAAGAGTCTAGACATCATCTTTCATGAGATTATCAAAGAAAACTGCCCTGATATTCTAGAACCAGAGGGCAAAATAAATATTGAAGGAATCCACCAATCACCGCCTGAAAGAGATCCAAAAAGAGAAACTCCTAGGAACATTGTGGCCAAATTCCAGAATTCCCAGGTCAAGGAGAAAATATTGCAAGCAGCTAGAAAGAAAAAATTCCAGTATTGTGGAAATACAATCAGGATAACACAAGATCTAGCAGCTTCTACATTGAGGGATCAAAGGGCGTGGAATAGGATATTCCAGAAGTCAAAGGAACTAGGACTCAAACCAAGAATCACCTACCCAGCAAAACTGAGTATAATACTTCAGGGGAAAATATGTTCTTTCAATGAAACAGAGGATTTTCAAGCATTCTTGATGAAAAGACCAGAGCTGAAAAGAAAATTTGACTTTCAAACACAAGAATGAGAAGAAGCATGAAAAACTAAACAGCAAAGAGAAGTCATAAGGGACATACCAAAAGTGAACTGTTTACATTCCTACATGGAAAGACAATATTTGTAACTCTTAAAACTTTTCAATATCTGGGTAGTTGGTGGGACCACACACACACACACACATGTACACACGTGCACGCACACACACATACACACATGCACGTACATACAGAGACAGCACAGAGTGAATTGAATAGGATGGGACCATATCTTAAAAGAAATTAAGGTAAATGGTGAGAGAGAAATGTAGTGGGAGGAGAGAGGGTGAAAAGGAATGGGGTAAATTATCTCTCATTCCAGAGGCAAACAGGAGGCTTTTTAGTGGAGGGAAAAAGGGGAGAGCTGAGAAAAAAAATCCATGAATTTTACCCTCATCACATTCGACTAAAGGAAGGAATAAAATGCACACTCATTTTGGTATGAAAGCTTATCTTACAATACAGGAAAGTGGGGGACAAGGAGATAAGCAGGTTGGGAGGGATGATGTAAGGGAGGGTAATGGGAGGAGGAGCAATTTGAAGTCAACACTCAGGGAGGGACAGGATTAAAAGAGAGAATAGAAACAATGGGGGGCAGGACAGGATGGAGGGAAATACAGTTAGTCTTACACAACATGACTATTATGGAAGTTATTTGCAAAACTACACAGATAGGGCCTATATTGAATTGACTGCCTTCCCAAAGGGAATGGGTGGGGAGGGAGGGATGGGGAGAATTTGGGACTCAAAGTTTTAGGAACAACTGTTTAGTATTGTTGTTGCTACTAGGAAAGAAGAAATACAGTTAAAGGGGAATAGAAAGTCATCTGGCCCTACAGGGCAAAAGAAAAGATGGGGACTAGAGAAGGGAGGGGTGGTAGAAGAGAGGGCAGATTGATGATAGGGGAAATTAGAATGCTCGGTGTATTGGGGTGGGGGGAGGGGAGAAATGGGGAGAAAATTTGGAACCCAAAATTTTGTGAAAATGAATGTAAAAAGTTAAATAAATAAAGAGAGGATTAAAAAAAAATGCCTCAGTAAGACAGGGGGGAAAGAACTTGAGCATAATAGGAAATTTAAACTGGGAAGAGAAAAAGTCTTCTTGGCCATCCAGGTATAGACTAGCTCTGGGCTTCACTTCAATGGCTGAATGGACTGAAACATTTATAAGTTACAGTGTCTTTGGGGGAACAGAGTTTGGTAAGAGCAGAAGTCTGAAAACTAGAGGACGTAGACAGTGAGTCATTGGAATTAGACATGCTTGATCAGTTGTCTATCAACATGTATCCTTGGTGCTCTAAACATTGCCTCCTTAGCCAGGGACCTACATTTGCACTGGAGGACTGGAAACATATCAGTCTTGAAGTTCTCACTATAAATCAAATAAGCAGACAAAAGATAAAGGAAAGGGTGGCCCGAATATTCTCTTTGGAGACTCCAATTTGATAAATGTTTGGGAAAAGGACACTATGATAACTGCTTATGGACAGTATCTAGGTAGGTAGAGAAATTATATGAAAGCACGATGAAACCTCCTGAATTAAATTGAGTATGTACTTTTAACATTCAGTACAAAGCAAAGGTGGACAAAGGAGAAGCTGGTAAAAAAAAAGTTGAAAAAAGTTCCAAAGTAAGAAATGAGCTATACTCTGTCCTATGTATATAATGAATATTGTCTTTACTGTGAAGTCCCATAGGAGAGAACAAAAGTCTGAGGCAAGTGATACCATAGAAAACCTGAAATTTCAGGCAAGAGGCTCAGTTATTGGAACTGAAGTTGATGTCTTCTTGCATCTTGCAAAGTTTTCTCTCCCCTGGTGTTTATTGCTACTCTGATATGACTCCATATGCCAGTAGCTCAGGGGACCAGAGCAAACCCTCAAATACCATAGTAGACTGACTGTTCATACAGGGATCCCACCCAGGACCTGACCCTCAGATTTGGGGTCCTTATTTCCAGTATTCAACCCAAGATTTAAGATTTAGTTCTTGCATTGCTAGGAACAGACCTCGTGGTATAAGATACTTCACATCTTGAATCAGTCTCCAATACTAGGTCCTCAAGAACACAGTCCGGGACCAAAGACTCAGGATACCAACTTCTTATTCCCAGGACCTCCTCTGCAGGAAGGGTTATTAAAGATGCCTAGTCTTCCTTTTTCACAGGAGCTAAAAAAAAGAACTGATGCCGTTTTCTGACATTCCCAGAACACATTGCAGAGCATCCTAAATGATACAATAGCTCAAAGCAGCCCAGCCTGCCTATCCACGCAGAAAAACAAATAGAAAACAATTTCCAACTAATGAACAGAAAACAATAGGCAATTGAATGGATAATCCATAAAGCCCAATTAATGCTTCTAGAATAATGCTGTCCTGGACTTAAAATTGAATAGGAGAAGACCAGATCAGATTTGTTTTGGGGAATATTACAATGTTTTTAATTATCCAAGCTTTTCCCTAAGACAAAGGCCCACTTCCTTCATGTATCAATCAGTATTCCAGTGAGGTTGCATTTCAAATCCTGAAAGAATAAAGTCTTTAAAAAATTAAAAATGTGAGTCACCCAGTACTCAGGGGAGTAGAGTAGGTTTCAACATATCGCCAATGAATAGTTATCAAATATCCAGGTTAAGCAGCGTAAAGTCTGTCTTCAAAGACATCTATCACCAGAAAAGGGGGTGGAGCCATTATGTAGCAAGGGTGTAAGCAATGCTGTAATCATACATTGTCAAGTGAGTAAAAAGTATGTCCCTAGTACATTGAGTGAACTCCCCATGAAAGAGTTAAGAGGGAATCTGTTTGAGTGACACTGGATGAGGAGGCATAGATGTGTTGCTAACTTTAATTCATGTCAGTAAGATCCTGGATCTATTGAAGTATAAGGAACACCTTAAAAATGACAATTATCTAAACATAGCATCCCACACTCTTTCTATATTCTTACATTTTCCCTCTATCTACTGGTTCCTTCCTTACTGTTTATGAACACATTTAAGCTTCCTCCATTCATTAAAAAACAAATAAAAACCCCCCACCAACCTTCAGTAGATCCTACCATCCCCTCACACTATCAGCCAACATATTTTTTTCTGCCAAATACCTGGAAAAAAGCTATTTACCCTTTTTATTGGTTCCACTCACTTAGCATTCACTTCCTAAACCTTTACATTCTGCCTCCTGCGTCACTCAACTCATGCTGCTTCCTTCAAAGTTACAGTTTATCTATCTTTTTTTAATCAGCTACATTTCACCCTGTATTTTTCCAACTCCTCCTTGCTAGAGAGCAAGATCCTTTCTAACAAAGAATTTTTAAAAATCTGATGATATGCAGTATGCCACTCCACAGATCCTTTCTTCCCATCTGAAAACAAGTGGACCAGGGGAGAGGGAAATGGCTTCTCATGTCTCTTCTTTGGAAACAAGTTTTTATTTTTTCATTATGACCTCTAGATATTCAGTTTCACTTGTTACATCATTCTTGTGTTTCAGTTTGCATTGTGGATGTTTTATTTTTCCTGTCTAGGCTTATCATCATGCTCATTGTTTCTTATAGCATGGAGATACTCTTAATATACTGCATTTGTTTAACAGTTCCTCCATCAATGGGCACCTGATTGGATTCTAGCTCTTTACAACCATGAATAGTGTTGCTGCAAACATTTTGGTATATATATAAATATATAGGTATACACACATATATATGTATACATACACATATGTGTATATGTACACATGTATACCTGCATGATATATGTATATACATATGTGTACACACATGTATACACACATGTGCATATATGTGTGTGTATATACATGTACATATATTTGAGCCACTTGCTTTACAGAATGATTATTCCAGTTCAAAACCCTGCCAATAGTGCATTAGAATACCTATCTTTCCACAGCCCCTCCAACATTAACTATTCTCATTTTTTCCCCATCTTTTCCAATTTTATGGATGTAAGGAAAAATCTCAAGGTTATTTGGATTTTCATTTCTCTTTTTATTAATCATTTGGAGAGATTAGTTAGTGATTAGTGGCCAAGGCCATCTGTCTCTTCATCTCCTACCTGGCTGAACTCCTCTGAACTTCTCTTTCATGCTCTAGGAATATCATGCTACAAGATCACTTCAGTCTTGGAATTCACCCTTCATTACTAACCTCTGCCCTTGGGACTTTTGCTTCTGAATGAAAGGTGAAGAGATGTCTTCCAGAAGCTGCCTTAGACTCATTCCCATCCTCTCTATTTCTTTGGATTTCATAATTTTGAAATCCAACCCTTCTTTTTTAGCTTGATTTTGTACATCTTCCCTTGTTAGATTATAAGCTCCTTGAAAGAAAGGACTATCTTAATTTTTTAATATTTGTTTCCTCAGTGTTTAGCACAGTACTTAGAACATAGTCGGTACTTAATAAATAATTTATTCGCTGACTGTTTAATATTTTATAATTTCTTTGATTCTGGAATGACTCTTAGTCTTAGATATTGCTATAACTTATAAGTATATGTGTATTTGGATATCAGAGTTATATCAGAAAAATTTGATAGAGTTTTTTTCTTAGTCACTTTCCTTTTCATTCTAGATGTATTTGTTTTGTTTGTGCAAAAGCTTTTCAATTCCATGTAATCAAAATTATCTATTTTATTTCTGTCCCTTGTTCACTTAAGAATTCTTTTCCCACCCGTAGCTATAAAAAGTATATGCTCTGCTTCTCTTCAAAAGTTTTTATGGTATGATATTCAATAGTCAGACAAAATGCATGCATTTTGAATTAGTTGCAGAGTATGATGTAAGATGTTACTTTAAACCTAATTCCTACCAGACTGTTTACCAGTTTTTCCAGAAGTTCTGATCATTTTGAGAGTCCTTTCCTAGGTACAGTTCTAGGCCTAGATTGCAAAGTTGCCTGAAACTCTTCCCACATTACTTTTCACAGGCATCAGGCATTTCCCAATAGACCATTTCTCTATTTAAAAAAAAAAGAAAGAAAAAAAATCCAGCAAAGCCAGTCACCACATCAGAAAAGTCTGACAATATTTGCAGTGTCCCACATTCATAGATCCTCTCTTCCCACCCCTGAAAGCAAGTGAGGTCGTGCAGACGTGCTTTCTTATATCTCTTCTTTGGGGACAAAGTTTATTTTTTAATTTTTCTCTAGATTTCTCAACATTCAGTTCCAATTGTTTTGTGATTCGTGTTGTGTTCCATCTGCACTACCTCCAGCACTGAGTACAGTGCCTGGCACCTAGCAGTATCTTAGTAAAGGATTCGTCTATCTCTGGAGATATTTGTTAAGTTTACTTTGTAGACAATTTGATTTTTTCAGAGACGTCATTTTTGTCCTCTCCACTGAAAGCAACAACATACTTTTCCAACCTCTTTCCTTGGAATGAACCAGCACAAAATAATGAAAAAAAGAGCCCTTTCTATATAATTACAGGGTGTGCCACAGTGCACAGGCCTTCATGCAGTGCCTCCACTTAGCCAAAAAAATGCTGCACCAAATGTGGTTGGCTGCAATATGTTTGCTCTAAATTAGACAATTTTAGCTACAAATAATTATATGTCTTTGTCAGAGACATCCTGGTTTCATCTTGATATTTTCTGCAAAAATGACATTACACTACAGAAGTTATATGTAAAACTATTTCTTCTGTGTTGTTTAAAAAAGTGTTCTGAATAATTCATTCTAAAGATGTTTCTTTTGCCCAGCATCTGGAAGGTATGCCCATAGATTCCTAATGCTTGAATGAGGCTTAAGTTAGTGGTGAATCTGTTTGTAAATCATGTGACTGTATGCCATGACCACATTAAAACTAGCCACAAACATTTGAAAAAAAAAGTGGAGAATGGGAGCTAGCCTCCAATTGTGGTACTTTGAATCAAGTCCCTCACAAGTATTTCATCCTATATGTGTCACACAAAAGGACTGCTTGAAAATCACATTCGTTAATGTCTAACATGTGTAACATGTGTAACATGTAGAGTCTGACAGGTTAGTATTTTTGGAAATATAGCTATTTGATGGAGAGAATGCAAAAAAGAAACCATAGGCACCAAGAAAGCTATTACAGCTGGCAGTAAAACAGACATAGAAATTGAAGATATAAGTGACTTATTCTCATGCTTTAATAAATTAACTGAATGTTTTGGAATTTAAATTTGAATTCATTTTTAAAATAACACTTTAAATAACTTAAAATAACACTTTAAAAAAAAAGGTATAATGTTGAATAACAGGTTTGATAGCATAGCAGCATTCCCAGTGAATGTTGCTACTCTTACGAACATATTTTCAACTATATCACTGTGATGGTTTAAATATATAGACAAGCCTTTCTTCAAATAGAAAATGTTTGAGTTTACTATTGGGCAAAATTTAAAATACTACAGATTTCAAATACTCAGAACACTTCAATGTATCTGATTTGTGAGATCCCTTCAGTGATGCGGATTGTAACTCATCCAGATCCTTCCATCCTGTACCATTCTTGTCCAGAAGATGAGATGATGTGAAGAGTGAGGGATAAAGGCTGGATAGTCTGCATACTAGGGGCAGGGGAGGGGGTTCTGCCCCACTTCCTGGAGACCTTCTTTGCTTTTTTCTAATGTCTCAAAGCTACTAGTGGAACATGCTCATTGCCTAGCTATCATCTCTCACTTTTTACACCCTCCTCCCAAATTCTCTTCCCAAGGCAAAATTCCTTGACCTAACATAAAATCACTCCTATTCTTCATTCCTTATTGGTTACACGCTGTAGCCTTCTCACAGCCGCCATGCCCCTTTCTATTTCTTTGATACAGCAAGGTGGTTCAGAGGTTAGAATTGTTGGACCTGGAATCAGGAAGACTTGAATTCCAATCAAGCCAAGAAAGCACAAGAAACTACTGTCTGCATGAATATTGTAGAAATGGTTTTTCCATTTTTATGCCAGTTTAAAAATACCTCATCCAACCAATGAACACAGCAATTGCATGTCTCAGTAGACATTGTAATGATTAAGAGCAATATTTGAATGTTATAATAGAATTAGATTTTTAGAATATATGCTGAATGTTTTCTAAAGAAACTGACTTAAAAAAGACAAAGTTCAATGAACTATATTTATTTAGAAATTAATATTGAGCCTAAAGTATCCCTTGTCAATGTCATTTTTATAATTGATTATAATTTGTACATATTGTGACATTTTAAAATTATTTCAAAGATGAATTTTTGCTTTAACTTTAGTCGTTCCTAAAGCAATTCATAAAATTAGTGTATATTTTATGATTTACAATGAAAGCAAATGCTCTCCTAATTTTGAAATACAGGTTTTAGTTTTATAGAATAATGTTTATTTAAATGTTTACCCTAGAATTTATAGCCAAAGTAGATCACCCACATGTTTTGCTTTTTTCTTTTCTTCTCCAACAAGTATGCTTGAAATTTTCAAAGGAAAAAAAAATGCCTTTATTTCCAAAGGAGTCAGTCTTTCTTCATATTATGTATGTATGTATGTACATGTTCAGATACCAGTCATAAGGTGCCTACTCTGTGACAAGCATTGTGCTAATCACTAGGGTTAGTGATTAGCCCTTATCTTCAAGAAACTTCTAATCTAATAAAGAAAGATAAGGCATTAAAAAATCCAAAAGGGAGAGGGGGAGAAAGTATCAGTGCAGGAGGCATTATTAAGTCCAGGGGACCAACAGGCCATGAAATGAAGACATTGCTGGTCTGGACACCCTAATTAAACAGAAGCTTTGGGAGGAACTCTTTGTTTCATCCTCCAATCAGTGACAGAGGGTTCTGATGAGGTATGAGTACCAAGGGTGATGGAATGATAACGGTTCCTGAACTTCCTGGGAACATGACAAAGGAGTCCAAAGGACTGCAGCCAGATGGGATGTGTATATTTGTGTTTACAGGTGTACTTATATGTATATAGATATAGATATATGTGTGTACACATATATGTATATCCATACCCATAAAATGTACATAGATTGCATATGAGAATCATATCCCCATTTACCAATGGCTTGTCTTTATTCATGCCTATAATTGTTCATTTATTATCAATTTAAAATGAGTAAGATGTTTTAAAATTAATGAGGTAGAGACTTCCCTATACCAGATTCTTGTCTAACAACCTAATTTGTCCTAATTTGTCTCCTTTGCTGGCTCATATCCATATGATGCTCACTAACTATGGGAGCTAAAGGCCCTCCCATGGGCTCTCTTTTCTTCTTTCTCTTGGTGGATTCAATTATTGTCTCTCTGTAGATGACATAATTATTTCTCTTTATATTTAACCCATCATTCCTTTATCTTCAGTCACACGTTGCCAGTTCCCTATTGAATATGTCAAATCGTATGCCCCATAGACATCTTATACTGAACTTGTACAAAATAAAACTTAATATCTTTTGCACAAAGGCTCTCTTCCAAACCTTTCAATTTATGTCCAGGACACTGCAATCCTTCTAGTCTTCTACAGTTCATGACCTTTGTTTTGCTGGGGTTTTTTGATTCTTATTCACCTCATATATCTAATCAAGATTTGATAATTTTGTCATTTCTACCTTCATAACTCTTCTATGTTGATAACTTCATAACTGTTCATCTTCATGACTATTTACATGGTCATCATCTTTGTTTAAGGCCACATCACCTCTTGCTTGTACAGTTTCAAAAGCTTCCTATTTAATCTCCCTGTATCATGGTTATTCTCTATTCCCTATCCAAATGATTCTCCAGATGGCTTTCAAAATGATTTTCCAAAGCATAGGTCTGACCACATCACTCTCTTGTCTCTCAAATAAAATCTAAACTCCTCTATAATTGTACTATGAGCCTTTTTGTGTCATGTAGAAGATCCTTACTATGTGTCTGTGGATTGATTGGTTGCTTATTGGTGGGTTAAACTCTCACCTCTGTAAAGATGTCTCAGAAATCTTGAATGTTCCGGGGCATCTCAAACTTAAAATGTCTAAAACAAAACACTAGAAATGCTGTTCCTTCCCCTTTTCATTTCCACTTTTTGTTATTTTTCTGAATATTCTAGGTGAATTTGGTTATTATTTGATTGTGGTATCCCATTCATAATTTGATTTGTATAATATTAGAATTACAAATGGACTGTGATTATATTGTCAGTTACATATTTATCGACATGAGCCAGCTATGAGCTCTGGAATATACTTACAGCTACTTAAGTTGTTCCTTATCTCTCTAAGGACAATTTTGTAATTCAACCTATATGAGTATTTTGTAAGTTTTCTTATTTTAATCTCCAAATATTGTATGCATTTCATAGTTAATTTTTGAAGATTTCCCTTCCTCTTATTGCCTTATATTTTGTTATTTTCATTATTAGTTATCTTCCATTGATTAATCAATCATCAGATGCTTAAGAGCCTCCTAAGTATCAGGCACTGTGATAAGCCCTGGGGATACAAAAAGGGGCAGAAGACAGTCCTTATCCTCAAGGAGTTTACAATCCATTGGGAGAAACAACATGTAAACAATGTATACAGGGAAAGCTATATAGAAAATAACTCGGAAATAATTAAGAGGGAAGGCACTAGAATTAAGAGGGGTTGGGAAAGGCTTCCTATAGAAGGTGGAATTTTAGTCGGCTTTTAAAGGAAGCCAGGAAAGTCAATAGTAGTCAAAGCAAAGGAGGGAGAACATTCCAAGCATGGAGGACAGTCAGAGAAGGTGCCCAGAGCCAAGAGATGGAGCAACATGTTTATGGGACAGCCAGTGTCACTAGATCTTAGAGTATATGGCAGGGTAGTGAGGTGACTAGAAATGTAGAAAGGCCCTAGATCATGAATGCCAAACAGTGTTTTGTATTTAATCCTGGAGGCAATAGGAAGCCACTAGCGGGTTTTTTTTTTCCAGTAGGAGTTGACTGATGTCACCTGTGTTTTAGGAAAATCCACTTTGGTGGTTGAATGAAAGATAGAATAGGGAGAACATTGAGGCAATCAGACTCGTCAGTAGATTATTGTAATAACGAGTAACTACAGTGGTGGCAGTGTCAGAGAAGGGTCTATTATAGAAATAATCCCAAGGTGAAATCCACAGATATTGCCAACAAGCTTGGATATGGCATTTGGGAGATAGGAAACCAGGATGATTCCTAGGTTGAAAGCCTAAAGGGATTGGGAGATTGATGCTGCCCTTAAATGTAATAGGGAAGGTAGAAGGAGGATGGGTTTAGGAGAAAAAATGATGAGTTCTGTTTTGGACATACTGAGTTTAAGAAGTCGACTGGTCATCCAGTTCAAGATGTCTGAAAGGCAATTGGAGATGTGAGATTGGAGGTCAACCAAGAGATTGTAAATGCTTCTGTTTTTTTCAGGTTTCTTTTGTAGCTTGCAACTTTGCTGAAGCTGTTAGTTGTCTCAATATCTTTGTGAAATTCCCTTAGTAAATTGGGATAGTTCTATGGCCTCTTTGTCTTTCTTTATGCCCTTATTTTTTTTCTGTCTTGTTGTTATGATTTGGAGTTTGTGGTATAAGATTTTTTTTTTCTTGGAAGCTATCTGTGGACACTTTGCTTTTTGTATTTAGAAGTTCTAGTCAGTTTTCTTAAATTTTGGACTTCGGGATTGGAGCAGGTGTAGAATCCTGGGCAGCAGCTGCAGTTCCCAGGTTACTCAACTCACAAACACCAAAGACAGCTTCAAAGGTCAGTGAGAAAGCTATTTCACCAGGGTGAGAAGGAATGAGGGTCCAGCCTTATCCCTGGGCAGTGGCAGACACTGCAGCAGCATCCCCTTTTGGAGCCCTTGGCCTAAAGACCCTGGAGGAATCAAGCAACTGATCTGAATCTCAGCCCTGAATGGCAGCCCTGGGGTGAGAAGGAGTGCTCACTGGTGGAGCTTGAAGTGGTTGTGGAAAGGGCACTCTACTCACAGTTTCAGGGCAGAAAAGCTTGTTGTTGCTTCCAGATCAGAGCACAGGCCAAGAGAGGAGTAAACTCCTCTCCCTTGACTGTGCCACCTTGGAGGAACTGAGAACTTACAGGTCTCCAGAGTATACCCTCCTTTTGACAAAGGACTCAAAAGTCAAACAATTGGCTGGGAAAATGACCAGAAAAGGGGAAAAATGAGACTATAGAAGGTTACTTCCTTGGTGAACAGGTATTTTCCTCCATTTTTTTGTTTGAGAAAGAACAAAGCATACCATCAGAGGAAGCCATAAAAATCAAGGCTTCTACACCCAAAACCTCCAAAATAAATATGCAATGATCTCAGGCCATGAAAGAACTCAAAAAGAATTTGGAAAATCAAATAAGAGAGGTGGAGGAAAAATTGAGAAGAGAAATGAGACAGATGCAAAAAAATCATGAAATGCCAGTCGACAGCTTGCTAAAGGAGACCCAAAAAAATGCTCAAGAAGATAACATCTTTAAAAATAGACTAACCCAAATAGCAAAAGAGATCAAAAGAGCCAATGAGGCTCTCTGTTTAAAAAACAGAATTAGCCAAATGGAAAAGGAGGTTTAGTGTCTGGGTAGTTGGAAGGATTATATACATATAGGCAGAGGACACAGGGTGAGTTGAATAGGAAGGGATGATATCTAAAATAATAAAATCAAGGGGTGTGAGAGGAATATATTGGGAGGAGAAAGGGAGAAATGGAATGGGGAAATTCTCTCTCACAAAAGAGGCTAGAAAGCTTTTTCAATGGAAGGGAAAGGGGAGAGGTGAGTGAAACTTACTCTCATCACATTTGCCTTAAGGAGGAAATAACATGAACACTCAATTTGGTATGAAAATCTATCTTACATTACAGGGAAGTAGGGGAGAAGGGGAGAAGTGGACTGTGGGGGGCCTGATAGAAGGGAGGAGAAATGGAAGGAGAAAGTAATTAGAAGTAAACACCTTTGGGGAGGGGCAAGGTCAAAAGAGAGAACAGAATAAATGGGGAGCAGGATAAAATGGAGGAGAATATAGCTAGTCTTACATAACATGACTGTTATGGGAGTCATTTGCAACACTACACATATATAGCCTATATTGAATTGCTTGCCTTTTCAGTGGTGATGGGTGGGGAGGGAGGGAGGAAGGGAGAGAAGTTGGAACTCAAAGTTCTAGGAACGAATGTTGAGAATTGCTCAAGAAATAAGAATTGTAAGAAATACAAGTAATAAGATATAGAAAAAAATCCATCTTGCCCTACAAGGAAAGAGAGAATATGGGGATAAGGGAAGAGAGGGGTGTGATAGATGGGAGGGCAGATTGGGGAAGGGGTAATCAGAATGCATGATATTTTGGGGTGGGGGAGGGGAGAGATGGGGAGAAAATTTGGAACTCAAAATCGTGTGGAAATGAATGTTGAAAACTGAAAATAAATAATTTTTTAAAAATCTTTGGTCTTCAGGTTTTTTGACTTGTCCTGTTCTCTTGGTGGACCTATGATCTTGAGTTGTCTAGGTATCCTGATTCTAAGGTCAATGGTTTTTTTTTCTTGTATGAACAAGATGCATTCTCTTAATGTTTTGGTTCTCTTATTTCAGATTGTCCTTCATTTTAGTATATTTACTTGTATTCTAAATCAAACTTTCTTTGGCAAAACTCACATGATAGATTCAAATTTTCCATCCTCAATTATTTCTGCTCTGCAAGCCACAAATTCTGCATTCTTTCTCTCTTAAACCATTTAGAAATATTCATTGGTGATTCCCTTCTCTGGGTTCCCTACCTTATCAGGTTTTGGTTCAATTTCCTTTATCTTGCAATATTTATTTAGATAGGTTTAAACTCATCTCGATGTCCTGGAGTCCATCTTCTCTTATTAATATTTTTTTCTATTGCCTTGTCTAGTTTTGCTCAAGGTTTTTAACTGAAATTTCTTTCTCCTGAGATATTTTCTAATTTTAGTCTCTTTTCCTTATATTTCCCTGTAGCTCACTTTCTGCTTTTTTTTTTCCTTTTTGATGGCAAATTCTCCAAGGTTCTCTATTCATGTTAGTCAATTCATTCTCCACCAGCCTCAATCCCTCCCCCAAGAGATTTCCATGAGAACCTGACTCCTTCTCAAAGGCAGTCTCTTTTCCTTCACACCTGGTTCAGCCTCCTAATACACGCTTGCACTGACCCAGTATTGTCTGGTTTTTGCTTCTCCAGCTGGGTGTTAGTGTAGCACATATGTTGCTCTTCCAGCTAAAATATGCTTCTGCTTTCCTTCCCTGACTCCTCTGCAGGGCCAGTGTGTGCTGGTAGAGATTGCAGTCAATGCACGGAAATTGCTGAAGGGGATCCTCCTTGTGCCACTTTGCCAGAGCATAACACCTGTGCTGAGTAAGCACTAGGGAAGGGGGATTCACCTACTCAGCTGTCAGTTCATCAGGTTGTTACCTCATCAGAATTCTTGGTGTCTTAGCAGAGACAGCTGCAACCACTTTTCCTCTTGTACATAGGAGGGTTTAGAATCAATGAGGAATGGAGAAAATGTCTAATCCTCCCTCTTATTGGTTATGTGACAAAGAAGTTCTTAGGTTAAATATTCTAATTAGAATTAAATAATGTAGGGCTCTATAAGTATTTAAATACTCTAATATTTAAATAGATCTCTGATCTCGCTTATTTAGAAATTCCTCTAATGATTCAAATAGTATTCCATTCATACCTGCCCATTTTACGTGACTCTTATCCACGTTTTACTAAAAATTTACCACTGATTGTCCACTTACCATTGCTGGAAACCTTCCTTGCTTTCCCCTAGTCTCTCAAGGGCACTAGTGAAGTTCTCTGTCTATCTGTTAGCCCTCACTCTTGCCACATGACCAGTCCATCTTTATTTTTTCTTGTCATATAATTCCTTTACCCTTCTTTTTTTCCCAGAATTCCTTATTGGTTATATGTTGCAGCTTCTTCACATTTACCATATGCCTTTCCATTCCCCTCTCTAGGATAGTCCTTTTTATTTCTTCAGAGGCAATGCTGTTCCACATACATACCTCATAATGCAAGTAAAATGTTAGCACTGAAAATATCAGCTTTTGCTTTCATGGTAAAGTAGAAGAGGGTCAGTAACAGCTTTGCAGCTTTCCCAAAAACAAATGGAAGGGGCAAATCTTATTAACTAATTTCATTTTTTTGATACTTTATGGTATCTTTAAAAAAAAACTCTTTCAGCACCTTAAGTGTAACCTAACACTTATTTGTGCAATTTAAATCTATTTATTGCCTTATAATGTTTACCTCAGTGGATATAGAGCAGCTGTTTCTCGTCTTCCTTGTAAAACGCATTCACATGCTTACTGACAGTCATTAAGTCTCCCCAGAGTTTTTTCTCCTTCAGTTGAGATAATCCTAATTGATTTAGTTTTTCCTCACAGCTGCAATGTTCCCGCTCTTCATTCATTTTCATACCTTCTTGTGGAATTGCTATAATTTCATATATTCCTCCTAAAATGTGGAGACCCAAAAGGAAAGGAGCACTCTAATTGAAGCACCTATAGTATTGGAAAGAACAAAATGATGGCATGGTTTCTGCCTGTTATATGCTTATGGCCGCATTCCAGAGTAATGTTAATTTTTAAATAGCACAACTATATTATTGAGTCACAGTAAATTTCATTACCCTCAATTCATATTTACTGTGTGCTCTCAAAGTATATGGTATATCATTTTTCAGATTGTAGGCAGAGGGAGAAGTAAAAATTTGTAAAGATGATTCTTGTCTACAAGGTGTTGATAGTCTGGATTAGATGACACATAGGAACAGAACAGAACCTTTCACATTGTAATCAAAATAATTATACATTGAGCATGAGGGAAGAATTTTGATCTTTGGGGTCTTTACCTAATTTTGCCTTTGTTGATGTAATTGAGATACATATCATGTTAAAAGGACGATTTACATTAGGTTTTTAAAGGGAGAAATGAAATCAGTTATTATGAGGGGGCAAATGGTCAGCCCAGGGACTGGGAACTTGTGTACTTGAGGGCTTTTGTGGACCTCTAGGTTCCCAGGTGCAGGCCTTTGGATTCTCTCAAAGTACCACACTTGAGGACCTAGAAGGCTACATGTGGCCTTGAGGACACAGGTTTCCTGCCCCTAGTATAGCCTTATCTTAGGACATTCACTGTTCTAAAAAGAAAAAAATCTCATTTTTAGAATGGACTCATATGTTCCCCAAGACCTGTAGAAATCCTTACTCATTATAAAACCAAAGTCAAAGGATTCATCATATGTGAACACTTACTTGCTAAATACTTGGATCTCATCATGTCACTTTAATGATAGTAGATGATTAAGAAGTTTAGGATATCTGGGGAAACTGATGTCAAGTCTGGAAAACCATGGTCAGATTTGAGGGCATGTGGTGGTACAAGATAAAGAAGCACTGGAGTATGTGATGGGACAGCATGATGACTTCAGTTGGGCAACATTCCAGGTAGAAGAGAAAAAAGAGCAACCTCTTGGTAGGCCTAAGAAGACTATACTGTATCTTAGAACACAGGTAGCAGAAGCTGAATGAGGAATCTAGCAGCTAGGACAGAGAGACAATGGGAAAAATGAATACCGTTTGCAAAACAAAAGCAAATACCTACCTTGGGTACTTCATGGTGGTCTAATTCATGTGACCAGTTAACAACACATCTGCATGTTCTTAGGCTATATGACTCTAGGCTGAGAGAAAGAGATACTGAAATCACACTGTCAGAAAGGGAAGAGATAGACCTAAAAGTTAAAGGAGGATTTTTTTTTTCAAAAGTCATTGTGTGGATTTACTTCTGAAGAATTTCGAAGTAGTGTAAATGCAAGAGAATTAAAAGATGAGAAGCTGCCCGGAGAAAATCAAATATTAGTCTAGAGTATAGAAAACTGTGTAAATGGGACAAATTCAACAAGATTAGAAGTGAAATGTGAAGTGTGACGGACAGTTCGTTAAAGGGAAAGATTGGGGCAGCTAGCTGGCAGAGCGGATGGAGCATTGGCCCTGGAGGATCCGAGTTCAGATCTCAGCCTGAAACACTAGCTGTGTAGCCCTGGGCAGGTCACATAACTGCACTTGCCTCCACATACAAAAGAAAGAAAAGAAGGGAGAGCTCAGGAAGTAAAGAAACATGAGCACATTGAACACAAAGTATTTTATGGAGCGTAGAGGGAACGACAAGATGTTGGGGTTCTGGGACCCCAAGAATGCCAAGGCAGAGTTGCCTGGAATGAATTCACATACTAAAACCTTCTCTTAGGCAAGCAACAAAAACTTTAATGTAATTCTTCAGCAAAATCAGCCATGAGTTCTTAAAGGAACGTGCAAGAGCCTGAGAATGATGCTAGGGTTTATGAGGAAACAGAATGCCAGGGCTTACCTAACTAAGGGTCCAGGTATCTTTGGGAGCTATGGATGGGAAAGTGTAGGGAGTATACCAGACATTGAGGGAGTTGTCAGAGGTATGGACCTTGGGGATCTGGTGCCAAGAGGGAGAGAGAGTCCCTGGGCTGGGTAGGGACAAAAATCCTTGACCTGGATGCCCCTCTGTCTGTTCTGATAAGACAATGTCTTCTGCAACAGGAGCAAATTTTCTCGCAGGAGAGCAGCCTACTGAAAAATTGGGAGGCTTCTAGATACATGATCTTAGGACTGAGGCCCCAGCATCCCATCAGGAAGACCCTTTGAGTTGGCTTCAGAAGAGCTGGATTCAGTTTACTTGTGTGGCTTCAGTTTTCTTATCTGTAAGATCAGTTAATAAATGAACAAAATATTCATGAAACCTTCATTGTACAAGGCATTGGGCTAGATCAGGGGTGGGTGCTCATGATACAAAGACAAGACAAAACAAATCAGATTCTGCCCAGAGTCTCCCATTGCATCCTGGGTCATTTTCAGGGGTTCTGATGAATATCTGGCCCCTGGACTCAGATAGCTGTGAAGGAGAAACTGAGGCTGGTGACCTTGCACAACCCTCCCTCCCACAAATCAGAGACAAGTGCAAATCATGTCATCCTTTCCCTGATACCATTGTCCTCTTGGTAAACAAAGGACAAACATAACCTCTGAGTGTATGTGTGTAACATGCATATACACATGTATGTGTATACATATACACATATACATGTGTGTACATATGTGAATGTTTATGTTTATAAGTACACTCATACACACATACACCCATATATATCAGTATACACAGAATAAATACAAGGTAATTTTAAGGGAGAGGGAATGGATTTGGTGACACCTAAGTTCCTTTCCGACTCTTTGGTCCTATGAACAAGAGGGAAAAGAGCCTAACAAATAAAAGAGTAGAATAATTAGAGATTGATGTGGAGATAAACAAGTGCATAAGAAATCAAAGGTACCACAAACAACATAAAACCCAAGTTGGAAAAAAAACTATTTAAAATAATTTTTTACATTTATTAAAAATTTAAAGTTGTAATAGGGGTTCACTTTTTTAAAAAATTTAATTACAAGTTTTTTTAAGTTGAAAACATGCAAATTAATTTTTATTATTTTTATCGTAATTCTGCCCCCACTCTACACACACACACACACACACACACTCACACACACATATACACACACCACTCTCCTTGGAAAACAAATTCCACAAACAGACTTCTGAAGAAGAGAAAACTCTCAGAACTAGCAAAGGAAGTGTTCCTCCAGTGAAACTTAAAATAAAACAGCTGCACACCTGTTTCCACCTGGTTTCCCTACCATGCATATTTCACAAAGACTTCTCTGTGTGAAGTATCTTCCAAGTTAAATAAATAGCAATTTTAAGTAGCACCTAAAGAGAAACTGGGACAAGGTTTGCCAACAAAACCCCAGACCCAAAAAGTTCCTGCTTGTCCAGGGTTTATTTTCATTTCTCTGACCCATTTGCACAGAGTTGTTAGTGATGGCCCAGCCAGCCACCCTGTACACAGCACACCAATAATAAACAGAAGCCGGCTGACACCCCAGGACACCTGCAGAAAGCTTTACAGTGAGTGATTGTTCATCCTGGAGGAAACTTTGTAACTAAAACTTGATGTGTAGGTTTGATATTTTCACACACACACAAACACACACAATCTGATAGCCACTTACCGGAACAATTCATAGAAAATAATTCAATCTAATAGAAAAAAATTCAATCTTTTCCTCTTGCCTCCAAAACACTCTCCCTGACGCAATTCTAAATTCCAAATTAAAAAGTTTGGTCCCAATTTTAAGCAAATGTTTAAACAAATACTTTAAGGAATTGACTTTATGATTCCAGTTTCTTAGGCTCCAACTTTTTGCTTATTCATAAATTATTTTCTTGCCAGTGAAAATAATTTGCTGATGTTCTGATCAGGCAGGTGCATAAGAAGAATATGAAAAGGCTTCTACAGATTTTAAAGACTGTTGGAACCTAAATTTCTTGGGGATAGGAAGCAAAAGTCTTTTCATACTTTTCATGAATTCATTTAAACTGACTGATTGAATATAGATCCACGTAAAAGTAACTTACTTTAAATGCTTCTACCTCTAAAGAATTCTTTAGATAAAAAAGCTGGGTTATTCAACACGTTATTTACCAAGTGCCTATTAGGTGCTGCATAGTTGTGTCAAGTGCTGGATATAGAATGAAGGGCAAAAAACCAGATCCTATTCTCAGAGAATTCAGTCTAGTGGAGAAGGAACATGCTAAACAACCGTGTACAAATGAGAAATTTAGGAAATGTGGGGATAATTTTAGATGAAAAGACTAGCATTAAAGAAGGGGAGTGGTTGGGAAAGGCTTTTTATAGCAAGTTGAGTTTTGCCTGAGACTTAAAGGAAACCACGGTAGAGACAAGGAGGGAGTGAATTCCAGGCAGGGAGGACATCCAGTGACAGTTCAGAGCTGGGGGATGGAGTACCTTGTGAGTGAAGCAGCGTCACTGCATCACAGAGTATATTGAGGGAAGATTAATGTGAAAGAAGGCTAGAAGGGTAGGAAAAGGCTTTCAAATCAAAAAAGAATTTTCTGTTTGATTCTAGAGGTAATGAAGAGTTATAGCAGTTTATTGAACGGGGAGAGGAGACAGGAGTGATATGGTCAGACCTGCATTTTAGGCAGCTGTCTTGGATAGCTTAAGTGGAAGACAGGGAGACCAACCACTAGTTCAGGCATAAGGTACTGAAGGTCTGCACTAGGGTAGTAACAGTGTCAGAGGAGAGAAGGGAGTGTGTATGGAAGATGTTTCTACAATACATAATAGTAAATGACCATAGTAATCTAGTGTTTGATAAATACAAAGATCCAAATTTTTGGAACAAGGACTCACTATCTGACAAAAACTGCTGGGAAAACTGGAAGGCAGCTTGGCAGAAACTATAGACCGACATCTCACACCGTATTCCAAGATAAGGTAAAAATGGATACATGATTTAGAGATAAAGGATGATATCATAAATTAGGGGAGCATGGGATCATTTACCTTTTAGATCTGTGGTTAAAAGAAGAATTTATGACCAAACAAGAAATAGAATTATAAGATATAAAATGAATAATTTTGATTACATTAAATTGAAAAAGGTTTTGCATAAACCAAGATTAGAAGGAAAGCCTAAAACTGGGAGGGGGAGATTTTTACAGCAAGTTTCTCTAATAAAGATCTCATTTCTCAAATATATAGAAAATTGAACCAAATTTATAAGAATAGGAGCCATTCCCCTACTGATAAATGGTCAAAGAATATGAGCAGAAGTTTTTATATCCAATTTCCTTTTTTTGTTAATCTGGGCTATTTATATTTTTATAAATTGTCACTTTGATTGTTAGATGTATTAGCATATAATTGGGCAAAATAGAAAAATAATTGCTTAAATTTCCTCTTCATTAGTGATTTACCTTTTTTTTATTTTTGATCCTGATAATTTGGATTTCTTTTTTTTTTATCAAAATGATCAATGGTTCACCTATTCTGTTGTTTTTTACATAAAATAAGCTCTTAGTTCAATAGTTTTCTTTTAGCTTAATTAATCCTCTGATTTTCAGGATTTCCAATTTGATATTTAATTGAAAATTTTTAATTTGTTCTTTTTCTAGTTTTTTTAGTTGCATAGCCAACTAATTATTCTTTCTCTATTTGATGCAGGTTATTTTTGAAAACCTTTCATCTTTTTTTCCTTTTGGAATATCTCCTTGTGTATTTTCCATTCCTTTGAAATGATAAATTCTAAATATTGATCAGTCCTGATTGTGATTCCTTGATTTTTTTTTCTGTCTAGTTGTAGTATTTTTTCCTTGGTCTTGAAGATAGGGATTTTGACAATGGCATTCCTGGGAGTTCTCATCTTGGGTTTTCTTTCAAGAGGTGATTAGTTGATACTTTCTATTTTCACATTGTCTTCTTGTCTATTATGTCTAGGTATTTAATGATTTGGAAAGAAATGTAATGATTGCTTGAAATATGATACCTAGCTTCTTTTTGGTCATGGATTTCAAGTAATCTTATGATACTTAAATTATCTCTTCCTGATCTTGATCAGCTTTTTTTTTTTAGTATTGAAAACTTGTACTTTCATCTGTTTTCTCATTTCTTTTGACTTTCATTTAAGAATTCTTGTTGTGTCCCATAGTCCTTAATTTCTATTTGGCTTATTCTGATTTTTAGGGAGTTAGTAGGGTAAGGTTTTGTGCTTCTTCAATTAAGCTGCTGCTCCTTTTTCCAACTTTCTCCTCCATAGGTTTTATTTCTAATTTAAAAAAAAATGAATTCTAATTGTTCATGTGGGAAAGCTGTTTTCTTCTTCTTTCAGAGTTTTGATTGTAGGTGTTTTTGAGTTATTCTCCCACTTTGTGTCTCCATCATATCTGGCATCACCAGAGTCTTTTTGGTTGTTTACTTATTTTTGTTTCTGAGGGTTAGGGTTAGAATTGGAGCGCATTTAGGGTTAGAGTTAGGAATTAAAGTCTCTCTTCTGGGAGTTATATCAAGTTGAGAACTTTTTCTTTGCCTTTTTTCTTGGGCTGGCATTTGAATCCATGCCTTCCACCATAAACACCAAATTCTTCTCCCCTGTGACCAGCCTTCGTTTAAACTTTTTCCAATGTCTGAGAAGAAAGAGTATAGAGAGACATTTTTCTTTAAACCTCAGTTAAATCTGAGATTGCCACCCTCTGGTGTAATAAACCTAGTTCAAGTCTTATCCTTGGTGGGGTTGGAGGGTGGTTGCTGTTATAGTTGTAACTAACTTAATTCAGATAACTGAGTAATAATTTTTCTTAAATGTGCTGAGACTTTCATTTAATGCTGAATATTGATATATTTCTTTAGCTCTGTTGACAGCATAAGAAAAAACAAGATTGGGATATAGCCAATTATTGTTATGAATAGAAAACGGTTTACCATGTGTATACCTGATACTCTAATGAATAAGTTATTCCATAAGAGTGGAACTGAGTCTTGTAACAGTCAACAAAGGCAATGTAAATGTTGCAGAGCTTCTGAGCAGCTTATTCATCTGTTACTAAATCAATAATCAGGTGTTCTTTAAATCACTAGAACGTTTTGGCACAAATTTTTTGCTCCTCAACCAATACATTATTTTTATCTATGCAAATGCTTTGTATAAGGTTCATAAACACATAATAAGCCTATAGTTTAACAAGTCACTAGTGTTCTCATCTTTTGGTAACAGATGTGTGTTGCCTTCTTTTAAGATAGGTAGGAAGCGATTCACACCTGGGAGGAAGCTGGTAAAATACTTTTAGTATTTTATAGACCATTTTAAAGCACTTGAAACCAATAAATAGTAACCTTATCTGGCCACTTTCCAATTGGAGAAAGAAATTAGAATTTCTCTCTTCCTTTGAAGTGTCTGTTCTATTTTTTTTTATTGTATTAATGTTACAGAAGTTTTTTGATTCTTCTTTGATTCCAACTTTTCTTTTTGTCGTGTTGGACTACTAGAAGTCATAGGTATTTCTAGACATTTTCTTCTTGAGAGTCTTTCTCGTGCTTATAATTTTATACCTAAACACTCTAATAAACTTTTAAAAATATTTATTTTGTACGTTGCTCTGTTTTTACACTTGATCACAGTAAATTTTTATGCATTTGTTTTGAGTTGCCTATTGAAGTAATCCATAGTAACTGTTGTGCTGTTTTTTGGGGTCCTTTCCAAGGTTTTGTTGTTGCTGTTGCTTTAATAGGATGATAGGAGTATTCAAATTTTTGGCTGCATATATATACATATATACATATATATACACACACATGTATTTAATCTTTTACTACTTTTCACCAAATGATCTTGGTGGTGTGTGATGCCTGTCCTTAATGGCATTTTTGACAACTGTATTTTTGATCTTTCACTTTCACTTGCCACTCTTAACCGTGGCAATAGCTGCAACATAATTCTTCTGGGTACAGGCACTGACCTGGTACTAAACTGTGGAGTACTGCAGGAATATCTATCATGATTGAATTCATATAACCAAACTCCTCAAGTAAGCCTTTCCAGAATTTAAATAGAAGTAAGCATGTCTTCTTTTCAAAATTATTTGCAATATCTGTTTTTGTCATCCATGGCAATATTAAGTGTATTTCCTGGACCCACATGGATGGGAAACCTGGGATCTTGAGGCCACATGTGACCTTCTAGTTCTTCAAGTGCATCCTTTTGATTGAATCCGAACTTCACAGAACAAAGCCCCTGTGTAGGGTTTCCATTAAAGTGAAGATATTCAGTGACAATGAATCTCCAACTTTCCTCTCTTCAAATTTCATTAATTTTTCCTATTTTACTAATTAATGACTTCCTATCTTCTAATCTGGGTTTATGGCAATATGTTGTTGTGTGACATGGAAATGAGGGTACCATTACCTAAAAGTATTATGAGAGTTTCTCGTTAAAATGGCGACATGAACAGTCATAAAGGAGCCCAGTTTTCCCACATTTAACCTAGGTAAGATCTAAAAGTGTAACAGTGAATAATGACTAAGAAGACCTCCATGATCCAGTCCAGATACTCACAAGAATCAGAAGCCTACAGACACTAGGAGAAGGGAATTCCTGAGTGGGAACCCAAAAGACTTCTAGAAATTCTAATATAACACCGTGTTATACAATAATGGGCTTGTTTTAGGCTCAGAAGTAGTCCCTGATACGATCTCTTCTGAAGCATTAGGGGCTTTAGGTTAGATGTAAAGTTAAATTTGATATAATTATTCTGATCTTCTAGCTAGTAAAATTCCTAACATTTGGGCAGCGATTGAGTTACCTGTCTGAATTTATATTTATGTCTTCTACTTAACCTTAGGTTTCTTGGTGGTTGAAGCAAAAATCAAGTTCCTGGAAAATTTCATAGCAAAATAGTGGATGTATTATGACATCCATGGATAGACTGGTATCGAGAAGGGAAGTTGGGGAAAATGCCTAAAATGATAGGTACCCTGACTCTCCTTGGACTTTCTTCTCCGCCACAACTCAGTCCTACCTTCACTTTCTCCTTTAACTTGTTGTCTTAGAGCTGCTGTTTTTTGGCTCAACTTTCTATGTCTCTGTGTCTTCCTTTCTGCTTCTAAATCCTCAGTATCTCTGTTTATGCCATAGTCCTTAGAGTTCTCTTCACACTTGGTTCTACTTTATTGATTCACTGCAGAAGTTCTTATTTAAGAATTACATTTTCCTGAAATGTACCCTAGACAATAAATTTATATCAGTACTAAATATATATGCACCCAGTGGCAAAATTTCTAAAGCTTAAAGGAAAAGTTAAATGAGTTATAAGGAAAAATAGACTATAAAACTATAAATGTGGGACACCTCACAATGTACTCCTTTCCAAATCTGGATAAATCAAACCAGAAATAAGAAAAAATTTAAAGACTTAAGTTAGATATTTTGAAATGATAGATATGATAGATTTCAGAAAATCTGAGGGAAAAAGGTAGTATTCATATTTCTCAACTGTGCATAGCAACTTTATAAAAACTGACCATATGTTAAGGCATAAAAAGTAGATACATTCAACATACCTTCAAAATGATGAAACTACAATAAAAATATTTTAAATAAAAGACCACTAAAGAAATGATTAATTGGATGCTAAATAATTAATCCTAAGAAACAAAAACTATATCTTAGAAATAATAATTACATTGAAGAAAAGGAAAACAATAAGCCAGCATACTAAAATTTGGGGAGTATAGCTAAAAGATGTTGAGAATAGAGTTTATATCTCTAAATTCTTTCATCAATAAAAAGAAGAAAATTTTGAAAATGCATACATCTAAAACACAAATTTTAATGCTCTAAATATCAAACTAGAAATTTTGAAAAGATGATTTTTTAAATATTGAAAGGGAAAACAAAAGTTTCATTTTGTAGGACTGCTGAAAAGGCATTTCACCTTTACCCTGATGTAGCATCATGCAAATGACCTCATGGCATGAGGAAGTCACAGAACAAATCACAAACACAGCAAAGAATTATATTGAAGAAAATGCTAACACAGAGATAACATAACCAATATTTTGAAGTGCTTGCCAAACATGTCAAAACCCTTTGGGGAAAATGTGTATTTGTGAAAATATACAAATGAGCGGGGAAAAGAGGAGACTTAATTGAGTGTGTACCTAAAAGAAACCCAAAAAACTAGGAAACCCACAGATTAGGAATATTAAATTCTAAAACAAACACAAAAATAAAAATCTTGAAGAGATACTCTTTTTTAAAGGGGTAAAGAAAATTTATTCATTTAAGATCTCTTTTAAAAGCCTAAGTGGTACCTGAACTTAAAATCCAGCCTCAGACTCTTACTAGATGTGTGAGAAGTCACACAACTGGGCAGATGACTGAATTTCTATTTTCCTTGATTTCCTCACCTGCAAAATGGGGATAAAAATAGATATTATTATATCACTATATATATTACATATATGTAGTGATATGATATATCTATTATTATTGTCAAATTAGATAATATTTATAAAATGCTTAGTACATTGCCTGGCTCGTAGCTGTTCATTTCATTCCAAAACTTTCAGATTTTTCAGGAAATATAAATTATTCCTTTAAAAGGGAGTGGGTATAAAATAGAGGAGAGTAATATAATAGACTAAGAGACAATAGTTTTCAAGAAACACTTGACACTGAGAATGAGAAATTTTTGCAGAAACTTTTCAACGTTACGATGCCAAAAATTGTCTTTTATGATCATTTCTATCTCTTGTTTGGTCAAGAGCTGTCTCAGTAACCATGGTTGTAACAAGTGTCACCCCTTGTCCAATTTGCTTATAATATGACCTTTTGCTTCTGTTTGAAGCATTTTGGTATTTACACAAGACTCCTTTTCAGTTTTCATAGCACTTACTTTTTTTTGTTAGATTGATAATTCTCCTTGCTGTAACTGGGGCCCTTGAGTTTATTGTAGACAATGCTAATAAATTCAGTTGCGTTTGGTCTTTACATATGAGATAGCATGTAAGGTGTTCTGCAAAATGCTAGGTATTGTTACTACTAGCGCTTGTCACCAAAAGTGAGGCATTGCTCACTTCCCTAAACCTGTTCTTAGGAGCACCATTCTGCCAATCAGGAAGGCTTAAAAGACCGTAGTTAGCTTTGCCTCCTAATTCTCTGTCTCCAGTTCATCGCCAATCTTTTTCATTCTTCCTTTGAAGTCTCTCTAGTGTCTGTAGCTTCCTTTTCATTTCCATTTCATCTCATCATCCTTGGTCTAATACCATAACCTCATAAGAGATCTTCCTTCCTTTAGTGTCTCTCTCTCCTACTCATTTCCGTGGCTGTCAAATCATCTTTCTAAAACCCTATGTTGATCCTGCTTTCTTCCCCTGCTCAGAAACTTTTGATGGCTACCCACTGACTCCTGAACAATGACCATTCTATCCTCAATCCAACTTTCTATTTTTATTTTCCATTGTACCTATGCATGCACCCCTCATCCAACTGGATGACTTTATTTATATCCCAAGCAAAATGTGTGCCTTCCTGCCTTAGTAAAGACATTCTTTATTGATTGATTAACTGAAATATTCTATGTCAAGTACATTAGCTACTTCACACCTAGGAAAGGAGATATAAAATATTCAATCTAATTTAAAAAAAAAAGTTTCTGATTCCAGAAATTCTTTCATCCATCAACAATTCAAAATTAAAATGGCATATTTCAAATAAGAGGGCTATACAAAGTAAAAACAGAAATAAAAATAGTATGATGCTTATATATAGAGTCACAATCCAGTCCTTAATATTTCCCTTTCCCCAGTACCAGAACCCCTCAGATAAAGGGAATAATTCAGTAGACTTTCTGAGAAACCAAGTTCACAGAATTATACAAAACAATCAAGTCAGTGGATTACACCAATCACAGTTGGCCTCAGAGGGAAAATGTGGGAAGGCCTTACTTATCTCCCCTTACTTATTTGCAGATTTGAAAGACGGGTGTAAAACACTGCTTAGAGATTTTCAATAGACCTCTCTTTTCTCCTCTTTTTAAATTCTTTGTTTTAAGAGACTGCTTTTGCAGAAAGGAAAGAGGCTAGATACATTGGGAAACATAGGTGCTGTATGTAAGATATAGGAATAATTTTATTTTAAAGAATACCTAGCTTAGGAAGCTTTCTCAAAATAGATTTTTCCAGAGTTTCTAAGATTTATAAAATGTTACATTTAACCAATGTTTCTTACAAAAAAAACTAGAATTGATTTATGAAACCATTTCTCTTCAGAAATAGACATCTACAAAGTAAATAAAATAATCTCTATGAGAAACGAACATTTTTGCAGATAAGAATTATTTACAATTTTTTTCTATTAATATGCTTTCAGTCTCAGACAGTCATTTAAGAAACTCAGCATATTTTGATTTTACTCACACTCCTGAAATAGATATTTAATTTCCAAATGTTCCTTAGTGTGTTTAAAAAAAATTACTTTGGCTTCTCCATACATTTCCCTTTCAGTAAGGATCTTGTCTATATCTCCTCATTAATGTTTGGCAAGAAATGTCAGGCAATATGGGATGTAATTCCTCCTCGCAAGGTTATGAATCTGTATTATATTCCACATCTGGGGGAAGACAATCAACCAGAGATCTACATGAAATAGTAATACACTAAATTTCCCATCAGTTTATTTTCCTCAAAAACATGAGACACAAAGAGAAGCTTACAAGATCTTGCATAAGATTTTGTAACGAAAAGGTGGTCCAAGCTGAGGTCACAGAGTACTTAAGTGAAAGCCCAGGTAGTATCCTTTCCTAAGTTTCAAGAGACTCTGCTTTAACATAAAGAATATGTTTGTCTTCATACATATGGTTTTATCTGAATTGCTAATTTTCTATACAGTTCTAATTTGTTTAGTATCCAAAGAGATATAGGGAACGTGCATTTTTTGAAGCTTTACTTCTCTTGCCGTTGCATTGTTTTTCATTCCCGAGTGAAAGCACCAAGTATAGTTTTCATTTGATAGGTTGGAAATGTGAAGATACAGAATAATGTTTCCAGGAAATACCGGACCTATGTTCCTAATGGCCTCTTGTCCCTCATAAACAATATTGTAATTTGTTATTATTGCTCTATACATTAACTTCCAGTCAATAATCTTTTTTATTGAAATTGAATTTCTCTTGCTAGAGAAATAAGTAGAACTGGCTTCTAAATTGTATTATTGTCAGATCACAGATCTTTATCAGTAGTTTAACTATGTAATGAGCAAATGTTAAAATGTTACAGAATTGTTTAAAGTTTCATGGGAGTTCATAGGACATAGAACATAGGGTCATGGGTAGCTAGGTGATGCAAGGGATAGAGTTGTGAATCTAGAATTAGGAAGACTCATGCTTCTGAGTTCAAATCTGGTCTCATTTATTAACTAGGTGACCTTGAGCAAGTCACTTAATCCTGCTTACCTTAGTTTCCATCTGTAAAATGAGTTGGAGGAGGAAATGAGAAACTCCTCCAGTCTCTTTGCCAAGAAAACCTCAAATGGAATCGGATATGACTGATAAATGACTCAACGACAGCAACAGAAGGAGATATATTTAGAACTGGAAAGAACTTTAGGGATCACCAAGTCCAACCATCTCATTTATTAATTTAGTGCTTAGATCAAGGACCACTAGCCCCAGTGTGTGTTTGTTTTGAAATTTTAACTGCATTTGTTATATTTGTGCCAGAATTCTCTTTAATTTTCATAAGCAAAATTGTCCATTTTGTTGGGTGGGGAGTTCCAGAAATGTCCATTTTGGAAGCTTTTCTTCAGTCTCCATTGTGCCTTCTTTCATTCTAGAGTGAGAATACCCAGTATCCCTTGACCTATCATTAACCCCTCCCCTCCCTATCTATGGATCTGAATGGTAATTTCTTCCTTGTTCCTCTACTCTGTATACATATATTTGTGGGTATACATATACATACACACACATTTGGTATTGTCTTGGTGTACTGTGAGAGATATTTGTCTCTGTATAAAAGAGGGATGGATAGATGGATGGATGGATGGATGGATGGATGGATGGATGGATGGATGGATAGATGGTCAAATCTATACTTGACTTCTTCTAGAATGCTTTCTCCTTTCCCCCAGAAGTTTTAGTCTAAGAGTGTTCTTATAAGTTACTGAGATCTCTGGACTTATCAAATACTGTGCTACTCTATTCACTGGTTATTATAGTTTGTGTATTTTCTATTTCCAATTATTGACTGCTTCATTTTTAACCAGTACCCTGTTGGTGATTATTGCTGTGTAATATAATTTGAGATCTGTGCTTTTTAAGAATTGCCCTTGAAATTCCCCCTCACTTTTTTCACCTTTCTTTTGTATGACATCTCATTTGTGTATTTTTCACCCATCAACCTGCAAGTTCCATGAGAGCAGGGACTGTCTTTTTCATATTTGTACCCTCCCCTCATAGCACAGTGCTGCACTTAACGAATGTGGACTGTTGAAATTCTAACCCTGTTAGAGAAAGCCACTAGTCTCAGCTGGGTCCTCACTGCTTTTGCTGTTTCCTTGACTAACTCTCTCACACTAGAGCAACTATTCTTGTACTTTCCCATTGTCCTCCGCTACTTTGCTGAGACAGTTAAGAAAATACATGTTGTGTTCCTTTTTCTTCCTTCTCCCTACTCTCAGAGTCCTTTTATACCATCCTCCATTCTCTCTTCCACTGTTCCAGTTTAATAATAAGAAGTTTCCATTTTTCTTTCCAAAATTAGCTTCTTTCTCCGTGTTTTTGATCCTCTACTATTCTGCCTCCTCAAGGATGTTATCTACTATTTCATTCCCACTTTTGCCCTCCTTTGATCTCTCCCGATCTCTGCTATCTACCAAAATGCCTCAGTATCCCTCGTCTTTCATTAGCTCTTACTTTAACCTACTGTCACCTCTAGTCCTACACACACACACACACACACACGTTTGTATATATATTCTCCCTTTTACAACAAAATTCATGGAATTGTCTATACACATCATCTTCATTTTCTCACTACTCTCTCACTTCCCAGCCCCTTGAAGGCTGACTTTTAAACCCACTTTTCTACTGAAACGGCTCTCTCTAATGTTACTGATGCCCCGAGCTAGGATCAAAACCCTGGGTCTGTCTTATTTGTGGGCATCTAAAGATTTTGATGTTACTGTGAAGGCCACCAAGTAGACTTAGGTATTGCTAACCTTGGGGCGGGGGAGGAGTGGAGAAACAAGCCTATAATTAGGAGAAATGTTTGATCAGATAGGAAATATATTTCCTCTCTGTGGGCAGAACAATGGAAAATACCTGCTTAACTTGAGGTACCTGTTGTCCAGAATGGGTCAGTCATAACTCAGTTACCAAATCCTAGTGTACCTTCATTAATCTCCTCATCTCTCCCTCTGTTTCCCAGAATTGTATGCCCACAACTTGTCTTAATTTTTTCAGTTTCCTAATTATAAAAGATTCATTCCTCAGTTTATCCATAAGATACCTCAGTGAGAATGTAAAGGGAAAACCTTCAAATGCAAACTAAGCATTCCCCTTCTTAGAAGACGTAAGACACCAGTTCAACAGTCTGTAATGAAGTCAGAGGCATGGATTTGCTTCCAGAGTAAAAACAGCATTTGTAATTCTGTTGCTCATCCACAGAAAATTCCCAAAGGAATATGAGAGTTGAGACAAATTGAAATAGGTCCCCATAAAGTAAAATGGAGCGATTTCCTGAGAGTGCCCAGGACCTTTCGAGCCAGCAAAGATTTGTTGAAGAGGAGATGCCTGCAGCTTTAAGGGAGTCGATGGGAAGAGCTGTGACCCTTGCTTAAAGAGCTGCATTGGACTTCATTGAAAAGGACCAGGTAACACTCCAGCTGAAGAGAGAGCTCAGCACCTCCCAGCCAAGGCCATGACTGAGAATAAGGAAGAGCAGGCCAATGAGCCTTGTCCAGCAGATACCAAGATCTGAGGAGAGCCTAGCCCAGTTCAATTAAAGTATCAAAGGCCTCTGCCAGCAGCTACTGTCCAGTGGCAATGCAGCCTGCCAGCTGAGGCCAACAGAAGCCAAAATAAAAGATATGGCCAATGTTCCTCACATGACATGAGAGTCTTTAGTCTTTCTGTTTGTGATTTAAACCTCCTTGATCTGGCTCACGCTTGTATTTTGTCTTGCATTGTAAGAAACAATAATAATAATAAAATATCTTTAAAAGAAACATGCTTTGCGTATCTTGACAAAGACATAAATGGCATTGATGCAAACAAAGAAAGTCATAAGGACATTGCTGAAATCAAGAATTTGGAAGCCAATTGGGGGTGAATAGGGAGGGGTTGGGAATTCTCTTGGTACTACTTTAAGCTATATAGAGAACCAGATGGAGGAAGCTTTGCACACTTGCTAGAGTCTGTTGTATTATCACTACAAAACCTACTTATTCGTGACCCATTTCTCAGTTGTATGGTCTTACCTCCAAGGAAAACTATGCATTTCCCCAAAGTAGGGATATACAGTGTTGGGAGTAAATGTGTTGGAATATATGTGGAAAGTATATCCAGTATATCAAACTTCCGACTTGATCATATTCTGAAGTTGTGCTTATTTATGCAAAATTAAGTTGCAGATTTTGCCATTTGAAAACCTCTTATAAATGGTTCCTTTTTTGTCATCTCAGACTCTGGAGCTGGAGTAGAGTGCTAGCTAAGATAAAAATAAAATTGGGATGTTGCATTCGTATTTCACCAATGAAATGTAGAAAGAAAACAAAAGAACCTGAATTTATAGGTAGCAAAAGTGAAGCTGTGGACCCTTTGAAGTGTGTGTTCATAAGATTTTTAAAAATAGCCAATTCTTTCAATAAAAATGTTTGTAAGAAGCCAGCACGGGAGCTGTTCCTCAGCCCGGAGACAGACATTGATTCCTGCATCCAAGACATTGTCACATAGTCTGGGGATACACAGAAAGAGAAAGATAATCCCTGCTCCCAAGAAGCTTACAATCTGGGGGAGGAGGTGGGATATAGCAGGCAACAATTATGAAGCAACAAGCCATTGGCGGGATAAATTGGAAATAATCAACAGAATAAAAGCACTGGCATTTAGAGGGATCTAGAAAGACTTCCTGGAGAAGAGGAGATTTTAGCTAGGACTTGAAGGATGCAGAGAGGAGGAATGAGAGCCCCTCCAGAAATGAAGTCCCTTGCTTAAGAAACAGCAAAAAGGCCAGTGTCACTGGATTGACGTGGGGAGCAGAGGGAGGTACAGAGAATAACGATTAGAAAGTTGCACAGAAGGACAGATTATGAGGGGTCTGATTTGATCTATTTGATCCTGGAAGCAGTGGAGAGCCAGTGGAGTTTATGAAGTAGCAGTTAACTTGGTTGGACCTGTGCTTTAGGGAGATCACTTGGACAGGTGTTTGGAGGATGGACTGGAGTAGGGAGAGACTTATGGCAGGCAAACCAATCAACAGGTCATTACAGTAGTTCAGACATGAGGTGATAAGCACCTGTACTGTAGTAGTGGCTGTGTGAGAGGAGGATAAAGGGGAATATTTGAGAAAGATCACACGGGCAAAGTCAATGGAAACAGACTGGAGATAGAGGGTGAGAGTGAGGAACCTAAATGCCCTTGATAGTATTAGGGAGGCTTGGAAGGGAGAGGATTTGAGGGGGAAGGTAATGAATTCCGTTTTTGACATGTTGAGTTAAGCTGTCTAGAGTTTATCCAGATGTCTAATAGGTAGTTGGAGATGCAAGACTGGAAGCCAGCAAGAGTGTAGGGGTAGATAAATAGATTTGAGAATTAGCAGCATGGAGATAATAATTAAAATATTGAAACTGATAAGACCACCAAGTGAAAGAGTCTAGAGGGAAAAAAGGGGTCCCAGAAGAGGGTCTTGGTGGATACCTATGATTACTATAAATAGCATGGATAAGGATCTAGCAAAAGAAACCTAGAAGGAGCTTTTGAATAGGTAGGAGGAGAACCATGAGAAAGTAGTGTCATAAAAATCTAGACAGAAGAGACCCTAAGAAGAGTAAGACCATCTGAGCTGACAGTCCCATCAACACCCAGTGGTCTTCAAAGAGCCAGGCAAACGGTTATCTCCACCTCTTTGCCCTGTGATCTACACCATGGCTCAGTCTCTCTGCTTTAGTATAGGACACTGCCGTCTTCTGGTTTTCCATCTTCCTGTCTGAATATTCCTGAGTCTCCTTTTTGAGATCATCATCTTTCTCCTGCCTACTAACCATCACCCAGGGCTCCTTCTATAAATAAAAGAGGTTAAGAGCTTTCTTCTGGGCACATTCAGTGCGTATCAATGAATGTGAACCCTGGAGAACAAGAATGAGATGACAAAATTCTAACTACCGTGACATGTTTCTGCATCTAAACTGTGATTGGCTCTATTGGCACCCTGGCCAGGCCTAGGGGGCTTTAAAAAACTGCAGAATTTCAGTTTGAGAATTGGAGCTGGAAGGGAATGAATCAAGCCCCTGAAAGGAAGTGTGGGGGGAGGAGAGGGGAAAGATTTTCTCTCCCTCCCCATCATCAGACAGACTGGACCAGTGAGTGGACAGCTAATCCACCATAGAACAGAAAGACACATCAAGGACAGATGGCAAAAGTAACAGCTTCAGAAGGAGTGGCTTGTAATGGTGTCAGAAGAGTGCCAGCTATGAACTCAAAGCAGAATGAGATCCAAGGAGCCCAGAGGAATGACGTGCCCATCAGAGCCATATTGAAGGGTAAAAGTCTATGAAAATACTGCCAGGTCTTAGAGGACCAGGAGCTGCATGTGTCTCATACATATGATAACCCTACTCTTTACATAGACATGTCTATATGGGGAAAATCACACCCTCCTTACCTCTTGTCTGAACTATTTCGATAACTTCCTCTCTCCAAACCATCTTATACATAGTTTTTATGGTAATATAACTAAATTCACCAGGTGTTCCCTTTTCAGTGACTCCCCATTGCCTCCGAGGTAGAATCCAAAGCGCTCTGCCTTGCTTGGATCCTCCTAACTCCAACCTTTCCTTATATCCCTTTGCTCTAAGTAATCTGTTGTACAAAGTGGTCTATTAATTGTTCCCTAAATTTCATTTGTCTCCAGGCTGCAGTCCTTACTCACTTCCACAGAATTTTGTCAGTTTGTCATGCCACAGAACTTCAAGTAGTCACTTAACCTATAAATTCCAAAACATGTTCCTATCAGCATTGGTAGGGGAAGTCTTTCACAGAGAGCTGCTTACACTGAAGTCACAGTTCCAAAACAAGAAAAAATAATGTGGTTGGTTTTTTTTTTTGCATTCTCTGTTCATAAGTATATTCATCACATTAGCAATTTTTCATTGTTTTTAAAGTATATGAAAACTACATGTTTTGTATTCATAAAATTTAAAAAAATGTCTTTATCCTAAAAGATGCCTCTACCTCTAGATGACTTCTCCCATTGGGTGTGCCCTTCTCACCTCTACAATCTCTCCCTCTGATCAGCTAGTTCCTTCCAGAACCTCCATTTGTAGGAGGAAGCTCAGGCCACTATATCTTCTTTCCTTTCTGGGCTATGTTCCTAATTCTCTGGGCTCTCTTTTTTTTACCCCTCCCCAGCTGTGTACCTTCATCCCTACCCCGCTTCTGCCCTGTCTTTTTTTCCCCCTTTGCCGTGTTGTCTTCTCACGATTGAATATGAGCCCCTTAAGTACAGGAACTACCTTTCTCCTTGTATTATGTATTCCTGCTTTAGCACAGTGCCTGGCACAGAGTATTTCCTAAATTCTTGTTCATTTGACTTGACTTGAAAACTTACTCATTTCATCCCTTTTCTGTGCCTGAGCTTAGGCTGATTCTTCAGGTAAGAACTCTCTTCCTCTCTGAATTTTATTGTGTTTACTTACCTGTATCCATGTATCCTGTCAACAATATTTGAGCGTATTGAGGGGAGAGACTTTTTTTACCTAACAGGACTACGTAAATGTTGATCAGATTGAACTAAAAATGGAAAAGAATGAAAAGGCAGGTTAAGTTTGTACAGTCTGCACCTAAAGTGGACATAACTGTGTTATGTAATCGCAGACCTATCACACAGTACCATGATTGAGATAAGTACATTGCACATTTGTTCAACTAGAATGTTATTTTCATTGATTTCTTTTCTCCACTTACATGTTCCTTTTCAGTCTATAATCTTCATTCGTGACCAAAATGCTCATGGTCAGGAGCTGTCTGGCTACATCGACTACGCACACAGGCTTAAGATGGAAGATTTCGAAGTCTACTTCACTGGAAAAAGAAAACTGCTTCCAAGGCCCACAGATTTGAGGTGGGTTACCTGTGATTTCTTGTTTTTTTATTAGTATTATTTATTATTGTTATTTTCCAACCAGTTGGGTTATATTATCGCTTAGTTAAAGGAAGCAATTCCCAGTCTATTCATTTTAGGTGGAAAAATATTTATTTGCATTATTTGCTGTAAGTTTGCCATTAATAAGGGAGCATATATTTATTTCTCAGATTTAATATGTAACTACCATACAGCAAAATATTTAAGTTTGGTAGTGTTTTTTAACATGGCAATGCTCTGCTGCTGGCCTCTGGGCACAGACTAGAGAGACAGCCACCATACGTGATGCCTCTTGTACCTATAGGCTCCACCCAGGTCAGGATTACTTTTACAGAAAAGAAATATATTTTTAGCTTGTTTTGCACTAACTATCCAGGCATTGAGAGAGCCTTGGGAAGTCTCATTTTTACTCATCTTAAGTTCAGGTAGCTGTAATATAGCCGACCCAGAGAAAAGGCCTCATACTTCTGCACTTAATTGGCCCTTCCCTGCCCTTTCTGTGACTATAAGGCCTATTGAGCCATGAATAGACCAGTCTCTTAGGGTGTAACTGCTTTATATTATCTGAGTCTTTAAAAAAAAATCCTGGTCAGCAAACATCTTACCTTCTAGTAGAAAAAACAGCTACCTTCTAGTAAATGTACAACTTGGGTTTAATCATTGTACATAAAAAAAGAAGAGGACACAAGAACTTTGAAATGCAATAAGAAGGAAAGAGCAGTACATCTTGTGGAGATTGATGGTCAGTCAGGTAAGCAGGAAACATTTATTAAGTGGCTGCATGTGTCAGGCACTGTGCCAAGCCCAGGAGATACAAAGACAGGTAAAAGAAAACCTCTGCTCTCAAGTAGCTCACAGTCTGAAGGAAGAGACAACATGCAAACAACTGTGTACAGACAAGCTGTAGATGGAATAAATTGGAAATAACTGGTAGAGAGAAGACACTAAAATTAAGACACCACAATTTTAGCTAGGGCTTCAAGAAACCCAAGGAATCCAGGAAGTAGAGAAAGGGGATGGAAGAATTCCACTGAAAATACCTGAAGCTGGGAGATGTAGTGTCTCGTTCCAGGAATAGCAAGGAGAATAGTGTCCCTGGATTGAAAAGTACAATGGAGGGTTACAACGTGTAAAAAGATGGAAGTGGGGCAGGTTGTAAAGGACTTTGAATGCCAAACAGAAGATTTTGCATTTGATCCTGGAGACAATAGGAAATATTTATGGAGGGAGGTGATATAATATAAATATAGTATAGGTCCCCTATACTTCAGGAAGATCACTGAATTGTTAATTTATGGAATTATTAATTATGATTCAGCGAACCATAATGGGGTTATTCTGGGTCTACTGGGGGGCAGGCATGCCCACTTATTTGGATACTCACCAGGAAAGACCATGGTGGCAACAAGTGCAGAGTAATGCTCTAACCATATTTTAGTAGGTACGGAGAGTACAAAGACAGTGTAGGTGTACAAAGGCAGATGGTATGAGCACAGTGATGGAGGAGGGCAGGCACTGTGGGGAAGAGAATGGGAACAGAGAGTCACTTATGTAACTATGGATTGGATTTGGGAGCATTCAGACAACATGGCACCCTAGTAGATGGAGGAGTGCTCAGAGGGTGGGAGCTTGCGGTCTCATTTTCTAGGATTTTGTTGGGAGAAAGACTAATCTGTTCTACATTCATTAGTATAGCCACCTCATCTTAAAGTTATCAGCAACACCTGGTATTCCGCTGGTCTTATTGCAGATACATGGAGCTTTTCTAGGACTTATAGGAGAGTCGACAAGACCAAGGGACCCTTACAGAAAGACCTAGCTGGGTTCCTTGGATTTAGCACTTAATCTCAGGGTGTACTTTAAATTAATTTATGGGACAGTTTTCAGGTCACTGTTATGCTCTCTTAATCTGTGGAGCAGCCTGTAACTGACTTCAGGTTTCCCTTTGCAATCTTACTTCCTACAATTGTTAACTTTATAATGTTATTTTCAGTGGTGTTCTGACTCATCAAACAGGCCCCCATTTAGGGTTTTCTTGATAAAGATACTGGAGTGGTTTGTCATTTCCTGCAGCTCTCCTTACAGATGAAGAAACTGAGGCAGACAAGGTGAAGTGATTTGCTCAGGGTTATGCAGTTAGTGTCTGAAGCTAGATTTGATCTCAGGTAGATGTCTTATATATTTACTATACTAACTAGAAGGGAAGGGAGGGGATGGTCAAGGGGACCAGAACAAGATGCAATTTTAACACAATGTCTTTGGCAGCTGAGTGGAGGATGGAGTTGAATGGGGAAGGACTTGTAGCAGGTAGAAACACTAGTAGGCTACTACGGCAGTATTCTAGGGGTGAGGTAGTGATGAAATAGTATTATAATAGGGAAAAGTTTTGTTAAAGAGAGGACAGAGAACTGTCATTGACATTCTCACAAGCTAATTTTCTCATCACTAAAGCATAAATGAGACTGTATTAACTGATTGATTAGTTTTCATTTATATGGAGCCTAATTCTGGAAATCTCTGGGACTGGGAACCCCTGGGAATAGGAATTCTAGTCATCTCTCCCCTAAGCAGGAATAAATTCTGTGTTATGGATATATAAGGGTGAAGGGTCAATTCAACCCATTGGGTCAATCACCACACCTCTCTAACCTTAGCACTGAAACCTTTATCAGGTGAGAACACATATTGATTAGGTTAATCAAAGGTATGATCAATATCTAGATACTTTTATTAAGTAAGTCAAAGGCTTTATCCTACCCTTATGGATTTATACAAATCTGGTGAGCCACTTTAGAACTGGAGGTGTGAAGGTCTGGTAGCTTAGTGTGGAAGTGTTTGGGCCAAACTTGGGTCCTCTGGGGTCCTGATGTTGTTTTTCTGGGTTATCAAGTGTTGTGTTGTTCTAGGGTATCAGGAGCAGCTAAAGTAGGGAACCTGTAAGTTTTTAGTACTCTCAAAGTATTTTGATTTCTGTTTCCTGGTCTGAGTTCTCTTATAACACAACTATGGTCTTGCCCCAGGTTGGAGTGCCTCGGAATTCAGCTCTTATCAACCAGGTGAAAAACTCTACAGGTTCACAGTGATAGAACTGTGGACTCACATTCAGTCTGGGTATTCCTCTCCGTATGCTACTAGTAGCAAGTTTCATACTGGGCTTGGGACTGGGACTGAAGAAACTGCCCCTGCTTCTGAGTTCTGAGGTCAGAGATAATGAATCACTAAATAGCTATTAAGTAACTACTCTATGCTAAGCACTGTCTTAAGAAAGGAGGCAAAGACAGTTCCTACCCTCAAGGAGCTTATAATCTAAGAAGGGATTACATACAAAATATATATATATATATATATATATATATATATATATATATATATCAAACTATAAACAGAAATAGGAAATAGTTAACCCCAGAATTAAATGTCGCCTTCCTCTAGATTTTAGTTGGGACTTAAAGGAAACCAGGGAGGTAAATAGAGCAGAAGAATGAAAGCATTCGAGGCCTGGGGGACAGCCAGAGAGGATTTCCAGAACCAAGTGATGGAGGATCTTGTTTGTGGAGTGTCCAGGAGATCAGTGCCATTGGATTAAGAAGCTTGGAAAAGTAGAAGGAACCAGGTTATAAAGGGTTTTGCATACCAAACAGTATTTTGTATTTGATTCAGGAGGTAAGAAGTCATTTGAGCTTATTGATGGGGGACAAAGGGTCATAGTGACATGAACCATCACTTTAGTGACTAAACGGAAGATGGATCGGAGTGGAGAAGGACTTGAGGTCAGCAGACCCACCAGCAGCTATTGTAATAGTCCAAGCATGGGGTGATGAGGGCCTTCACCAGGGTGTGGGTGGTATCAGAGGAAAGAAGGGGGTGTAGTCCAGAGATATTGAAAAAATGAAATTAACAGACTGACAACAGATTGGATATGGTAGGTGAGAGATAGTGAGGAGTTCAGAATGACTCTTAGAAGTGAGCTTGAGGGTCTGGGAGGGTGGTGTGGCCTTCTGCTGTAACGAGGAAGATGGGAAGGAGGGTTTCAGGGGGAAAGATGATGAGTTCTGTTTAATATGTCTACTGGACATCTACTGGGCATCTGAAAGGCAATTGGAGATTGAGGATTGGAAGTCAGCAAAGATTTGGGTCAGGACAAAGTAGATTTGGGAATCATTGGCATAGAGGTGATATTAAGTCCATGGGAGCTGAGATCGTAGTAAAGAGATAAGAGAAAAGCATCCAGGACAGAACACTGTGGGTGTCCTCCAGGTTAGAGGGTATGATCTGGATGAAGACGACAGAATAGGTCAGAAGGGCAGGATGAGAGCCAGGAGAGTGGTGTCCCGAAAACCCAGAGAGGAGAAAGCATCTCCAGGAGGAGAGTCAGAAGCTGGGAACTGTGGAAAGATAAGATTGGAAGCTGATTATAAGGTATTGAGAAGATAGTTAGAGGTGAAAAAGTGGAAGCGCCCATTGTAGATGACCTTTCCAAGGAATTAAGCTACAAAGGGCAGAAGAGAAACAGGACACTAATGAGCTGAGATGGAAGGGTCAAGTAAGGATTTAGACTTGATCGCTGCTCACCTTGTCATGCCACCCTTAGGGACCAGTTCTCTCTTCAGTCTTGGATCTGTTAGCCAGAACTAAAAGTGTACAACAGAGCTGCAACCTGTTCCTGCATCTTTCCCTAACATTAGGTCATCTCTTTAAGTCTAAGACCTCTTCTTGCCCCCTCGGTACAGCCTTAGATCTCTTTTAATTCCTACTCCGTCTTTCATGGCCACTCCTGGCTGAACTCCTCTGCCAGTCTCTCTATCTCCCTATGCCAACCTGGTTTAGAAAAATGACTCCCTGTGATTTTGGAGGTTGAGGGGAGATGTGCATTGCTCACCATGGTTTGTTTTCTAGATCTTTGTGGAGGAGTTATGGGGGAGAATATGTCTGTACCCTTTCCTGCTCCTTTGCCATCTTTACTCGTCTCTCAAAATGATTATTCTGAAGTATAGATCTAACCTTGTCTCTCTTCTGCTCAATGAACTCTAGTTCATTATTACTGAATTACTAACTAGTTCATGTTTATCTCCAGAATCAGATTTAAAGTCCTCTACTCTTTATTTAAAGCTCTTCATAACCTTGTCTCTTGCTAAAGTTCCTGTCTTCTTCAACTTGACTCTTAAGTCCAGCTACTCTGCACTACATGTAGGTCTGGGATCAGAGCACTCTCTTGATACCTCTGCAATGGCTTGTCCCCAAGTCTGGAATGTTCTACCCTGTCTTCATCCACTCCTGCCTTCCTTCAACATTCAACTCAAGATCCAGCCTCCAAAGAGGCTTCTCCTGGTCCCTCCTCCATGCCCAGCTGCTAACACCTCCCTTTTCAGATAACCTTCCATCTAGTCTGAATATATCTTGTACATAACTAGTTATTTACCCATTGTATCTCTTATTAGAAGGTACACTCCTTTACGGTAAGACTGGTTTTTTCCTCCTTCATTTTTATACTGTGGGCATAGAACATTAGTAAGAACCTAATAAATGTTCTTTATTGGCTAAGGCCTGGGGAGATTAAGTGAGTTCCTGTGGTCACACAGATAGTAAATGTCATAGGCAGGATTTAGACTCAGGTCTTCCTGGTTCCAAGTCCATCATTTTATTATGCTACACTACCCTTCCACTCTTGTCTCTCCTTTTCTCTTCTTTACACTTAAGCAACTTCCCATCTGGATTAACAGCAAAGTATATGTGCACGTGTGTGTGTGTGTGTGTGTGACACACACATATATTTACGGATATAGATATATCGATATCTGCACACACATATGTACATATGTATATATGCCCATATGCATGCATGAAGAACTGTGTTATCTGTATCAAGGAAGGAGAAATCTCACCATTGGCAAGGGCTAAGAAATCCAACTTATAATCAAAATTACAGTGTGCAAAAAATGAAATAGAAAACTTTAAAAAGCCAATCCATCCCCTCTTTCTCACTCATTATACAATTCCATCAGATCAAAAAGCTAATCCACAAATTTAAAAATAGAGTGTTTAACACAACATGGATAATGATTATTGCCCCAATGACCACATTCTTTAATTTCCCCATTCTAGTTTTGAAACATTTTTGTTGAGAAAACAAAATGTTACTGAGAAAACATGTATTACATTAGAAAAAGTTTTAAAAAGTATAGCTACCTGGATTGAACATGAGTACTTTATAATATAAAGAGAATATATGTATATTTAATTGTGCTATTTATAGAATCTTTCCCTAATTTTTCTCAACAAAAGTTGATTCAGCAATAGCCATCCTATCAGAATAGCAAAGATACCCAACTGTCAGTACAACATGTACTGCCGGACCATACTTTGATCTTTCTTCATGAAACTAATTTAATTAATAAACCAATTTAACTAAACATAAACTAATAAAAATATTTTCCTTCAGTTTGATGAAGGGAACAGTTTCACAGAAAGGTCAGAAAACTTATATAAATGATATAGAATGAAGTGAGCAGAATTAGAAGAATCTATAAAATAACTGTAAAAAAAATAACTTTGAAAAACTTCCAAACTTTGATCTATACAATGATCAATCATGATGAGAGATGTATCCACGATGTGTTTTGAAGGTAGAAATGATAAGATTTGGCACAGGATTGGATATGGCCAGGGAGAGATTGAAGTTGAAAGCCTGGAAAGTTGATAGTAAATTGTTCAGTAAAGGATCAAAGGTTTATGTTAAAGAATTCTGCCTTAGACTAAGGCTGGATATTGAGAAGAATCTTCATAGACATAATAGATGAGCTCATGGGAGCTGATGAAATTGACAGATGAGATAACATAGGAGCAGGAGAGCCCTCTCACTCTGCTTTCAGGAGAGAGCTTTGGGGGATATCCGCTGTTAGTGGGTATGATCTCTGTATAAAGATTCAGCAAAGGAGACCAAGAAAGAGCAATGGGACAGATAGGGGGAGATCCAGGAGATGAGGACAGCGTCACAAAAATCTAAAGAGAAGAGAGTATCAGGAAGAGGGTGATTTTAAATCGGTCAAAAGGGGCTGAAGAAAGGCTATTAGATTTGATAATTAAGAAGTCGCTGGTAACTTTGGAGAGAGCAGTTTCAGTTGAATCATGAGTTCAGAAGTAGACAGACTGTAGAGAGTTAAGAAACTGAAAGGAAAGGAAGTAAAAGCATTAATTGTAAAAAGCCTTGTAAAGGAGGTTAGCCACAAAAGGCAGAAGAAAGGGATGATAGCTACAGGGAGTAATAATACGTAAAGATGAACAACTTCAAAAGACTTAGGAACTCTGTTCACACAACCACAACACAACCAACACAACACAAGAAAGAAGATGGCCTCAGGATATGGGTTGAAGGATTTGGGGGAGGTGGAAGGGACCAGGAGATAGCTAATACAAGAATTTGTTTCACTCAGCTATACAAATGTGTGTAATGAATTGGGTTTTTTTTTCTTTTTGTCTTTTCTCAATGAGTGGGGGAGGAAGATGAAGTAGGAGGAAAAGAACTTGGGTTAGAAATAAAATAATAACAAACTTTTAAAAATAACTAAAAAAGATATATATAAAATGTGTCATTTTTCAGGGAGATAATTTTACTCCAACAAGGTTCTGCCTATCCTTAAATTCTTTATTATTTCTCCTAAATCAAAGTAAGGCCAAATTAAAGAAGATTAACAAAAGCATCTTAGAAATTATTTAATGCATTTGAATGACACAAAGATGCGAGGGTCCACCAAAAATTAGGGTGAAACATCATCATTATTATTCAGTGTACTATAAATGTTAGCTTTAACAATAAAAGAAGAAAAAGAAATTGAAGGAATTAGAATAGGCAAACAGGAAGCAAAGCTATGACTCTTGGCAGATGATATGATGGTTACTTAGAGAATCCCAAACAGTCAACTAAAAACTACTTGACGTAATTAACACCTTTAGCAGAGTCACAGGACATAAAATGAACTCAGCATTTCTATTTGTTATCAAGAAAATCCAGCAGCAAGAGATAGAAAGAGAAATTCAATTTAAAATAACCCTAGACAATATAAAACATTTGGGAATCTACCTGCCAAGACAAACCCAGGAACACAATTATAAAACACTTTTCACTGCAAACAATTGGGAAAATATAAATTGCTCATGGGCAAGCTGAGCTCATATAATAAAAATGACAATTCTACCTAAATTAATTTACTTATTCATTGCCATGCCAGTCAGACTACCAAAATATTATTTTATAGAGGCAGAAAAAAATAACAGAATTCATCTGGAAGATTAAAAGGTCATGAATATCAAGGGAATTAATGAAAAAAATGCAAAGGGAGGTAGCCTAACAACATCAAGATCTAAAACTATATTATAAAGTGACAATCATCAAAACTGTTTGGTATTGGCCATAGAATAAAGTGGGATGAGTTAGATACACAAAACACTGTAGTCAGTGACTATAGTAATCTACTGTATGATAAACCCAAAGACTCTAACTTCTGGAATAAGAACTACTGTTTGAAAAAACTGCTGGGAAAACCAGAAAATAGTATGGCAGAAATTAGGCATAGATCAACATCTCACATTATGTACCAAAATAAAGTCAAAATGAGTACATGATTTAGACTTAAGTGGTGCCACCATAAGAAAATTAGAAGAACAAGGAATAGTTTACCTGTCAGATCTATAGAAAAGGGAAGACTTAATGACCAAACTAGGGATGGAAATCATTACAAGATGTAAAATAGATAATTTTGATTATATTAAATTAAAAAAAAGGTTTGCGCAAACAAAACCAATGCAACCAAGATCAGAAGGAAAGCAGAAAGCCTGGAAACAATTTTTAAAACCAGTGTTTCTGATAAAGATCTCATTTCTCAAATATGTGGAGAACTGAATGAAGAATACAAGTCATTCTCCGGTTGATAAATGGTCAAATGATATGAGCAGGCTTTTTTTCAGAGGAAGAAATTAAAGCCATCTATAGTTATATGAGAAATGCTCTAAGTTACTGTTGATTAGAGAGATGCAAATCAAAACAACTTTGAGGTACTACATCGCCCCTCTCAGATTGGCTAATATGACAAAACAGTTAGATGATAAACATTGGAGATATGGGAAAATTGGAACACTTTATGGGTGGAGTTGTGAACTGATTAACCATTCCAGAGATCAGTTTGGAACTATGCTCAAAGGGTTACATACCCTTTGACTCAGCAATACCACGTTTAGGACTGTATCCCAAAAAGATCATTAAAAAAATGAAAGGATCTACATGTACAAAAATATTTATAGCAGCTTTTTTGTGGTGGCAAAGAACTGGAAATTAAGGGCATGTCCATCAATTAGGGAATGACTGAACAAGTTGTGGTATATGAATGGATGGAATACTGTTATGCTATAAGAAATGATGAGCATAAAAACCTGGAAAGACTTACATGGACTGATGCTGAGTGAAGTGAGTAGATCAGCTATGACAGATTTAGTTCTTTTCAGCAATACAATGATCCAAGACAATTCCAGAACATTTGTGATAGGAAAGACTGTTCACATCCAGAGAAAGAACTATGGGCTCTGAATGTACTGAATGTACATATCAAAACATACTGTTTAAACTTGTTTTTGTTTTGTTTTCTCATGATTTTTCCCTTTTGTTCTGAATCTTCTTTCGCAACATGACTAATGTGGAAATATGTTTAACATGATAATACATGTATAGCCTATATCAGATTGCTTACTGTCTTGGGGGGGGAGTGAAGGAAGGAGGTAAAAAAATTGGAACTCAAAATCTTATAAAAATGAATGTTGAAAATTATCTTTACATGTAATAGAAACAAATAGAATATTATTTACAAAACACACACAAACAAAGATATTCATCTTTGGGAATCTTTCTTCAAAGATATCAAAATTATGTTGGACCTGAAATGTTGAAAATAATAATAAATATCAAAGAGTTTTAAAGACTAAAAGTTTTGAGCTTAGCTCTAGAGATCATATTGAGCTACTCAATGAATTAATAACTATAATTGATTTGGCCTGTGACAGGCCTCACGCACCATGATAAGTCAAAAAGAATGCTGTGGATGACTATATTAAGAGATTTACTGACTTAATGAAGTTAAATATGATTGGCAAGGATGCATTTAAATCAGTTAGCATCTATGCAATACCACTCTTAATGCATACTTTCAGAACAGCAAAATGGATCATAACAGATTTGGAAAATAGCTTCAGAAAAACCCACAGATCGTTAAGGAAATTCAGGGCCCATCATTCCCGTGACACCTACAGAAAGATTAATACTACCTGACCAAACAAGATAATAAGGTTCAATAGATCTTAGCAGAGCAAAGGATAAACAGGTTTTAAATAACCTACTGAAAAACATTTTAACAAGTAGAGTGTATCACTCAGTCAGGTAATAAGCATTTGTGGCGCTCTTACTATGTGCAAGATGCTATGCTAAGAGCTAAAGATATTAAAGGGGAGAAAAGTTAATAGTCTCTGATCTTAATGGGGAGAAAGCATGTCAACACTGATGCACAAACAAGATATAGACAGGCTAAACTGATGGCAAATTCAGTTGGAAGGCATTAGCGTTGGGCTGGATGAGGAAAGACATTGCAAAATGTGTGATTTTTTTTTTAGCTGAGACTTGAAGGAAGACAGGGTATCCAGGAGGCAGAGATGAGCAGGGAGAAAATTGTAGGCATGGGAACAGCCAGTCAAAAAGCCCAGTCTGAAGACAGAGCACCAAGGAGACCAATGTCACGGTACCTGGAGGAGAGCTGAGTCGAAGACTGAAAATAGGCAGGAACAAGGTTATGAAGGGCTTTAGCCAAAGAGAGGATTTATATTTGATCCTAGAAGTAGCAGATAGCAGCTGGCGTTTATTGAGTATGAGGGTGACATGGTAAGACCTATGCTTTAGGAAGATCACTGTTAGTATCTGGAGGATAGACTAGAATATGATGAGTTGAGGCAGGGAAACCACATGAAAGAAGCCTAATGGCCCTCAAAACTTCTTCAGTTGGAAGTTCAGCTAAGGAGGGATTGACTTCAATCTGAGGTAAACAGTCAGTGGCCTCAGCATTGATTGATGATAGTCTGCTGAGAAGACTATGGAAGTGTTCAGTCCATCTCTCTAGGATCATGTCCTTAGCACTAATCAATGTGACTCCATCAGCACTGAGTAATTGTGATGCATCATAGGTTTTTGGTCCATAAATAGCTTTCAGGGAATCATAAAAATGCTTTGGATTGTTACTATCAGCATAAAACTGAATTTCATCTGCCTTCTTACTGAGCCAGGTATCCTCCATCTTTCTAAGAGAAGAGAAAGAGAAGATAGATACAGGATGAAAGCTAGCAGGAATGGATTGATCAAATGAGGTTTTGTTTGTTTATTTTGGGTTTCTTTCTTCATCTTCAGCAAGTGAGATGTGGGTGTATGTTTGTAATGTCAGGTGATCCCCTTGACCTCATGAGAGAAGTATACCCATCAGTGAGAGGGATAATGGCTATGGGTCAAGGACAGGAGGCTAAATTCAAAGTAAAGAGATCTATTGGAGATAGCCCAGGATATAGAGGCCATCTCCTGGACACTAGATCCAAATGGCTTTAGAGGAGAAAGTAAGGTGCGTGACTTTACATAACCCTCCCTCATTCAAATCCAATTCAGTGACAAGTCAGGTCATCATTTTCCTGATGTCATGGTCCTCTTCGAGAACAAAAGACAAACCACAAAGAGATTCATTAGTATGCCAAAGCATCCGATCCCACTGATAGCAAATTCAGATTCCTGGGGTACAGATTCAGTTTTTGTATCCCTTCTGACCCACTTAGAGTGAGTACATGGCCAACCAGCGTAATTCTGTAGTAATTTAGAATAGAAAAGTTAACCATTTCACAGAAGTAGAGAAAAAGAGGGCTCAGTGAAGGGAGAAAAAGAGTATTTAGAATATAAATTGCATGGGTTTTTTTCTTATCGGCATAAAAATCCTTTAAAAGGGACTGAATCTATCAATAGGGGAATGGCTGAACAAGTTGTGCTATTTGAATGTACGGAATACTATTGTGCTATAAGAAACGATGAATGGCGGACTTCAGAAAAACCTGGAAAGACTTATATGAACTGATATTAAATGAAGGGAGCACAATCAGGAGAACATTTATACATAGTAACAGACACAGTGTGCGAGGACTGTTTCTGATAGACTTAGCCCTTCACAGTGTTGCAAGGACCTAAAACATTCCCAAAGGAGCCATGATGCAAAATGCCATCCATATCTAGAAAAAGAACTATGGAATGCAGAATGAAGCAGATTATTTTTTCTTTTCTTTTGTTTTATTTTTCTCATGGTTTCTCCCATTCATTTTAATTCTTCTATGCAACATGGCTAATGTGAAAATGTGTTTAATAGGAATGTATGTGTAGAGCCCATATAAGAATGCATGCCATCTTGGGGAGGGAGGGGGAGAAAATTTGGAACTTACAGAGGTGATTGGTGAAAACTAAAAACAAATAAATTAATCAATTTGGAAAAAAGATAAATATAGACATAAATAGAGATGGAAAAAAAGAAGCAAAATGAAGTTGAATCTCAAAAAAAAGGACAGACAAGGTGAAGAGAATACTTTTACAGTTGCAAAAGTAATCCTTTTATCCAGAAACAGCCTGTAGCTATTACGGACATAGATGAGGACATGGTAAGTCCTTTGCATTGGGTTTGGGGGTCACTCCTTGTTCGGAGAATTTCTATATTATTAATTCATCAAGATGAAATGATTGCAGTTCCTTTTTCTCCAAGCTTATTACCTTGAATACTTCCTTAGCTTCCTTACAAGTGGGGACCTGGATTTCAAGTGTTGCATTAGCATTTTTTCTGAGGGACATTCACCAACAATTTTTCAAGGAACAAGAACAAAAAAAGAACTGGTTTTTAAGTTCCCTTTTTTTGGTCTTAAATCTGGCCCTTCATTACTATTCCAAAACAGTCATGTCACTGTAGGAGAAAAGTTACAATAAATGCAGCTAAATATTCAAGAAGACCAAAAAAAAAATGAACAGGGCAAGCATCTTGATATTCATTTAGGCAGTGGATATCTCAGTCCATAGTGTCTACTTCATGAAATCATCTGCATCTGGGAAATATTGTTCAGTGTAATTCTGAGTCATAGAAGTCTCTCATAGACTACTGTCCACAAATTGTCCAGCTTGGTCTGCTTACACTAAAATGGGCCATTCTATCTTGTTTGGAAGATATATTTAGAACTGGTTTTTTTTTTTTACATCTACTTGCTATCTATTTACCATTTTCCAAGTTATGCATTACCTTTTGCAGTGGCTGCTTAAACATACTAGCAATTAGACTTCGTATAATTTAGTAAAGTCTGATAAAATCTAATCATATAGGCCTTCGAATAATTATTTTACATGGTGAAAGTTTTATGATGTTAACTTTATGATAATCAGGGTTATAGAAAATGAAACAAAACATCAAATTTCTCTATAACTGTCAAGGCAGTTCTATATTTGAAAGCCTCAATCTATCTTGAGAATTTATAGATAATTACTGAAACATATTTAAAGCCCATGTATTTAGTCATATGTATGAAATTAATCCATGGATATTCATATGGACCTGAAGGAGGTTGAGAAATTGCTCTGCTTTTTTTCAGTCTTGTTCTATTTTACCTCCAGGATAAAACTGAAAATATATCATTTGGGACTATCATTTTTACTTGTCCTCTTGTCCATTAGCACAACATCCAAATTTGTAAGGTTATCAATACAATTGCAGCTATCACAAGTCCTGTAAGTATGTTTTTTACCAAATGGGAAATATTTGGAAGCCAACCACACATATCCTAATCCCCATGTGAAAATAGTCTGATCTCATTGCCTTTCTTTTAGTCCTGTCTCCCTGCCATCACCACCCCTCCCCACAGCAGGCAGGAGAGGGAGAGCCAATAGATAAGGAGATTAATGAGAAATGGCAATGGTAAAGGAAGAAATCTGCTGGAGAATGCAAGATGGAACAAGGTCACTGATGGCTAGTAAAGGCTTATTGACTCTAAATGCCATTAAATTTGTAAAATATATTTGAAAGTGCATCACCTCTAGATGGAGCCTATGAAACAGCAAAGTTGCAAGAATGTAACCAAAAGGTCTTCCATACATCTGTATGAACTTAGCCAACAGTATTTCAACAAAGTACAGATTGGATGATTGCCTTGTGGACTCATGTATTCATTGAACCAAGACTTGCAGGACTATCTGTATGGAAACTGAACTTAATGATCAATGCAGATTGTGAAAGGAAATGATAAAAACCATTTAAGACATCACTGAGAGATCCCTGGGATCTGAGATTACACCTCAGAAGTATGCTGTGTTTCATGAACTCACAGGTGGCAAATCCCTATGGTAGAAATACAGACCTCCCTCAAAGTATCTTGGAGACCTCAACCAATAAGCTACCTTTGAAGAGAGTCATTATCACAGTCCAAATGTAGTCTGTAATCTCCCAAGCATCACCAAACCATAACAAGTGAAGAACTCTGTGCTTAGTAAATATTGCCATCCCAAATACTCTTACTCTTCAAGTACAGAATGAATAGCTTCCATACCATATGAAAATCTAGCCAAGAAGCTCAGTGCTCTGTGAGAAGTGGATGGGTTATCCACCATCCCAACGCTGTCAACCACTAGAGATGTCCTGAAGAGGCTTTCAAGAACAATAATGTCTCCCAAGATGAGCTGACATGCTACTAATTTTATTCAGTTACAAAAGCAGTTATTTTACTCACCTATGCAATAGTCCATAGTACATTAAATATAAAAGAATAATAGGACAAAATCTTGTCCCAGTTTCCTTTCCATCAAAATCCCATTGAAATAATGATAAATTTTAGCATTAATCCATAAAAATTCCTTATAATCGTAAGACATTACAACATAAGAGCAATTTAAGATTCCTTTTTTTACCTTTGGTGATAATAACACTATTGTTTTAGTTCAGAACCCTTATGTCCTAATACTTCAAAAGTCCCCACTCCTAAGTAAAAGCCTCTCTTAAATTAAAGCTACATACTAATTATTAAATTTTTTTAAATTGAATTTTTAAGAAATCAGTACTTGGGAATGGCCTGCACATAACACAGAATGACATCCAAAAAGCTAAGCCAGGTAATCACAAACTTAAGGCTTATTTATCATTCTCTAAAGAGTCCTCCCTTTAAGTAAGTATTTCCCTACGTAATCAAAAATGATGAAATTCTACCCATTAATCTGAGTTTCAATGGCATAAGATTGTCAAAAAGTTACTCAAGTCTTTGATGATACAAAAACTATAAAAATGGATCTTGTTCCTTGAAAGCAAAAGCAAAAGCTTTTTTTCTTTCTTTTTTTGTCTTTATTTCATTCATATTTCATTGAAAAAGTTGATACTATTCACTAAGAGTTTCATTTTATACCCTCCTCTTCATCTCAAATCACCCACATGACTTCCACCACTGCCTCCTCCTTCACCCTGTCTCACATGAAGAGATGAGAAGGCAAGAAGAAATACTGTTGACTAAACTCATACAAGTTGTCACCCATGGACCTCTTGTCAAAAGCCTTAGCATATACAAGTAATCTCATTGAATCCCATTTTCTCTAACATATTGCCTCCTCTATCATTCCTATTCTCTAACTTACCTTTTCAGGATTTACCTTCCTATCTACTATTTCCCTCATGCCTATCAGCACACCGATGGTATTCTTAAAAATAACCCTCCCTTGGTCTGTTCATCCCATGTTTCTCTTTCCTTTTGTAGGTAAACTCTTTGAGAATGCCATTTATAACCAGTGTTTTCATCTCCTCTCATCTTACTCTCTTCTGTCTTCTTATATTGTCACTGAACTGAAATCTCTCTCCAAATGATCCAATGATCTAATCATCTCTTAATCTCCAAATCTATGGTTATTTCTCAGTCATCATCCTCTTTGATTAGTCAGCAGCTTTTGTCACTGTAAATCACCCTTTCCCCCTGAATACTTTCTTCTCTCTGGGATCCATTACACTATCCCTCCTACTTGTCCAATTATGCCTTCTCAGTCTTTGCTACGTCTTTGTCCACATAATTTCTGATGTCCACCAAAGCACTCTTCTCTTCTCCGTTTCCACTATTTTGCTTGGTGGTCTCATTAGCTCCTCTAGGTTCTATTACCATTTCTATATTTTCATATCTACTTATCTAGCACTCACATCACTCCGAACTTTCAGACTCACGTCTTCAGTTGCTTATTGGACTATTCTAATTGAATGTCTTAAATACAACTTAAACTTACCATGTCCAAACCCAAACTCATTATCTTTTTTTCCCAAACCCACCTTTTTTCTTAATTTTCCTATTATTACTATAATTGTTACCGTAATTCTCCCAGTCACTCAGACTTCAACGTAAGTGTCATCCTCAGTTCCCTACTTTCCTCCATATCAATTCTATTGTCAAATCTTTCTCTCCTCTGATAACTGCCGCCACCCTGGTGTAGGTCCATATCACCTCAAATTGGGATTATTGCAATAGCCTGCTGTTTGATCTCTTTGGAGTCCAGTTTCCAAAATGACTTCCTAAAGCACAGTCTGCCATATCACCCTCCTGTTCAATAAACTCCATTGGTTTCCCATCCCCTTTAGGTGACAAATACAAAATCCTCTTGCTTATAAAACCCTTTACAATCCCATTTCTAAATTTCTAGTCATCTTATATTTTCCCCCCACCACTCCAGAAGTCTATGATGCAATCACACTGACCTCTTTGCTACTCCTCACACATGGCCCTACATCTCCAGACTGGAGCTTTTTCTGGCTATTCCCTTAACTGTAGTGCTCTCTCTCCCCTCAATATCTCTGGATCCTGACTTCCTTTGAATCCCAGCTAAAGTCTCATCTTCCTCAAGGAGTCTTTGCTGATTCATCCCAATGCTCGTTGTGTATGTGTGTGTGTGTGGGGGGGTGTTCACCCTCTGTTGATTATCTCATTTATTCTCTCTGTACCTTGTTTGTGCATACCTGTTTACCTATTATCTCTTGAATTAGACAGTGAGCTCCTTGAGATTATTATGTTTATTTTTGTATGTTCAGTGTTTAGCACAGTGCCTGATACATAGTAGGGACTTAATAAATGCTAGTTAACTGACTATTGTTGATTAAATGGATGAATGATAGGCATGTATTAAGTACTCACTATGTACAAAATACTGCTAAGCACTAGGGATACAAATATAAAAGTAATATAATCTGCTTCCCTCAGAGACCTCACATTTTAGTGGATGAGACAACACAGAAGTTTTAAACTACATGTAAGACAGAAAGGTCCCATGGTCCTTAGGGTACAGCAAGCAAAGCAGATGACCCTTATTTAGTGTCGTTTCTATTGATAAAATCATACTTGTTTTTAATGTTGATTAATTTGACAGTGCCTAGGACTTTGCTAGTGAGAAATTTATTTTCTGAGTCTTCACTAGCTGTGGCTGCACTTTAGCACCCATAGGAGCAGTTGCCAGGTAACATTTCCATAAAGTTTCTTCCCTCGATGATAGACATGGGCTTGTCTGGAAGCATTGCTACTCCCAAGATTTTTGGGTTCAGGGGACTCAATGGGATCAATAAGTCTGGATGGAAGTGCTCATGCTAGTGTTAATAGTTTGATTTGCCTACTGTTTGATGTCTTCTATCTCTTCCTCAAAAAAAGAGTCCCTTTCTCCATAGCGATTGATTCAAAATGAGGTTGCTACTGTGGTCTGACTTAGCAAACCAAAGACCTAGTCTTTGGTCTTTCATCAAACAAATAACTACAAATTTTCCAACTTGTTGATGTAAAATGCTGCATGGTACGGTGGAAAACACGTTAGATTTGAAGTAAATCCACATCTAGATTCATGACATCATTCTTTTATTGACTACGTGACATTGAGCAAATCGTCTCTCCTCTTTAGTCCTGAGTTCCACTCTTGTAAAATGAGGAGTTTGGACTGGATGGTTTTTAAAGGTACCTTCTAGATCAAACACGTATGAAATATCAGTATAATAAGCTATACTTCTGATAGGATCATAGATGTAGAGTTAGAAAGGACCTTAGAAGTCATGAAAGCAAACCTTTTCATTTTAAAGGTGAGGAACTGAAGCCAGATTTGTCCAGAGTCTAGCAAATGTCTGAAGTATGATTTGAACCTAAATCTTGCAAACTCCCAAACCAACATTCACTGTCCTCCATCATAATGTCCCTATTCAACATGCCTGGTATCCATTCTAAAGTGCTCTAAAGAGATATTCTGTGGGTTTGAAGGAGAGAAGGATGGAAAAGTATCCTCTTCTGAAGATTCAGGATTTTGATGTATAGAAAATAAAATTGTTTTGCTTTTGGTCTTAGAAATCATCTCCACCTCATAGTTATCTCCAGATTATATAATTCTTTTATAACTTCATAACTTGACAATTCTTAATTTGGTATTTTTAGCAGAAGTTACAACACCCTTGGTGTTCATGGTTAAGACTGTGGCATTTCAGCTTTCCTGTCCCCACCCCGACCACTTCCCTTCTGTCATTGTATTTGGCAGAAAGTGTCCCTTTGTACTTAACTAGGCCTTCATTTCTGTCATCATGGGTAGAAATTATAGTGACCCACAAACTTATGTGTGGAATAGCTTGGGGAGAGCTAAAACTAGCTTTTTAATTATGGCTTTAGCCTAAAATTGTTTAAGGGAAGATTGGCCCTGGTATGTTGAACCTCAGTTGTGCTTCTCAAGATACTTTTAACATTTCTTCATTGCCTAGAATGTAGTGTTCCCATATTTTTAAAAAGTGTCCCTTTGGAACCCAAACTAAATATTTCTAAAGTTTAATTTTGTTTTATCTTTAAAAAAAATGACAGCTTTTCTTGTGCCAAAATGATCATTATAGATTATTTATCACACAAAATGTAAGGATGGGATTAGGTAGTGTTGGGAGAAAATCTCCTAAACTGACTGCAAGAGAAATCTCCTATCTGGGAGCAAAATTCAGTTGTAGTAGAATTAAAAACTTCTCTCAGATCTTTACTGAAATGCTCATTTATGTGATACATGGGTACATTTTCATCTCATCTTCTTACATTGGTACATGATTGCATGGAGGTGAAGTGAAACTCTAGATGGCAGCCATCTTTTACTTACCTAGTATGGGCTCAGTCATTTGTCATATATTACTATAGTGTCTCAGTAAAATGGAAATATCCTATAAATGAATGATTTGAAATTGAAGGCTATACGTCATGGAGAAATCCTGATTTGCTCTTTAAATCAAAGTTTTAATACTAGCCAAATTTAAAGAATTATAAAGATGAAATAAATTTTAGAGACAGTACTTGAATGCCCACTACGGAAAACCATTTACTAGTATCATCTAGCTTCTGAAAGAACCGTTTTTCAGGAAATCATGGGGAGGAAAAAAAACAACCTTCCCAGGCCCATTAGAATTGTAGGCAAAATGAGGAGGCTTTGTCATCTCACAGAATAAACCTCAGTACATTACTGGAAGTAGGCTTCCATATGATGGACTGAAACCAGGTAGGGAATATATGTGTATGCCCGAAAGAATGGCCCTTCTGAGTCACTTTCCATACATTTTACTTGTCCTCATCCATCCCCCATTAAATATTTATTTTCCTCAGCACATCAGTTGGGCTATATTTTGAGATTACATCCTTAATCCAGTATTGTTTCCTGGGTTGCTGGAGACGGTTCAGTCATTGTTCTTTCGAATTCCCTCCATACTATCTTACATTAAAGAGGACACATTGATCAGTTCACAGAGGAACCTGGAAATTATGATTCTTCCAGATTTCCAAATGTATGGTCTTCCATTTCAACAAACATTATTTCACAAAGTTCTCTTAGGTTGCCTCTTATCTTAGTGAATGGGAGGCCTTCCCTAACCCACAGAAAACAAAGATTTTTTTTAAAAAATCAAGAGGTCCCAGAAGACATGGAACTCTCCTGAACCCAGGATCACTGGAGCCCTTACCCTTCAGGTGGGACATCAAACTCCTTTGGCTGGTGCTTTTATAACAACATTGACCCACTGGGATGGATGGGGTAGGGCACTTACCTCCTCACACTGAGAAACACCTCTATTTTGGGCCCTGGCAGGTAGCCAGTGCTGCAACAAAGGGGGACTCTATCTTTTCACTAAGGGTCCTCTCTGATCTTGACCCACACATGCCAACTGCCTTTAGTCCTAGAAAGTTCCTTTGGGAAACTGGAACAATATAGAGCACTCAAAATTCTGATGTGTAGGGAATCGAGCAGCAGGTCAGATGAATGGATATATAGTCTCCAGATATCCCATTACACACAGGGCACACTAAAATGTCTTCAAGGGATTTTTTTCACAAAGAAGGTGATGATTCTACTGGAGGTCTAAACAAAATTTTCTCATGAGTCCTTGCACTTAAGTAAACTAAGAGTTTGTCTAAGGATCTCCGAAATATTAAGGAAATCCAACTGTAGGTCAAAATTCATCTTCCACTAGGACAACTAAAAGGAAAAAAGTCCAAAAAAGCCCCCAGGAGGAGTGAGCACTTTAGGTTAATTATTTGGAGTTTCTAGGCCAGGAGACAAAACTATTCTTGATGTGCAGTACGTAGGGATCCCAGAACTCCTAAGCCAAGTAGTCTAAATCTGTTTGAAACAAAACACAAACATTTGGGAAGTTCAACGTATGCTCTAGGCAGATTGCTGGGCCACCAATATTTCACAGATGAAGAAAGCATACTCCTTCTATTAGATACAGTACTTTTTAATTTTTATTTCCTTTACCAAGCATTTATCTTTTCTCTCTCCCATCTTTCCCCACCTCACTGGGGGAAAATGATTTTAAAAAAACCCCTAGTAACAAATAAGCTAAGTGCAACAAAACAAATTCCCATATTGGCCACGTCCAAACATATGTGTCTCATTCTACTCGTTAGTCACTGTCAGGCTTCTGCAATCATTCTTGGTCATTGCATTGACCTTAATTTTTAAACCTTTCACACTTGTTTTTACGATGCTGATGTTACAGTATAGATTATCTAGTTCTGTTCACTTCACTCTATATCAGTTCACACGCATCTTGGCATGTTTTCTCTGCATGGTCTCATTCATTTCTTACAGTGCAATAGTGTTACATTAAATTTATTTACCATAATTTGTTCAGCAGTTCCCCAATTGATGGACAGTCCCTTAAGTTGGCAATTCTTGGCTATTACCAAGAGAGATGCTGTAAAAATTTGTGTGTATAAGACCTTTTCCTATTTATTTGATCTCTTTGGGATACGGGTCTAGTGGTATTATCAGTGGGTTAAAAGGATATACACAGTTAATGATTTGATGTGGATAGTTCCAAATTGTTTTCCAGAATGGCTGGACTCATTCTTAGCTCCACCAGCAGTGCATCAATATATTTCTTTTCCTCTACTCCCCCCCTACATTTGGTATTTTCCTTTTTTGTCAACTTTGCCAATCTGATGGATCTAAGTTGGAACCTCATTTCTCTAATTATTGGTGATTTGGAACCTTTCTTTCCCAGATGGCTGTAGATAAGATTCTTTCACTTGAAAACTGCCAGTTCATGTCCTTTGGCAAATAGCTCTTATTCTTATAAATTGAAATTAGTTCCTTACATGTGTTAGAAATGAGAACGTTATTAGAGAGACAATTCACAGACTTTTTTCAGTATTGTTTTAACTTTCCATTTTAGCTACACAATTTTTGTTTATGCAAAACAATTTATAATCTTAATTTATCAAAATCATCCATTTTATCTCATGTGTACCTCTCCATCCTTTCTTTGATCGTGATTTTTTCCCCATCCATAGATTTGTTTGATATTTTCTTGTTTGTTCCTCTTTTATGATGTGACCTAGATCATTTATCCCTTTTGACATTATGTTGGGAATATGGTGTGAGGTATTAGCCAAAACCTGATTTTCGCAAGACTTCTTTCTAGTTTGCTTGCTTTTTTAGCAGTTTGGTTAAATCTTGAGTCCCCCATAGGTAAGTTCATTAGGTAGCTACAATATTTTTAATGGGTCATGATAACAGATATCAGTCTGTAATTATTTAAACAAGCTAGTTTTCTCAGAGAAAGTAATCTAATTTGTAAAGAAAATATCATAAAGTGGTTATATAATTACACTCTAAATCAAAAGATAAATTATATCTTTTTTCTCTAATGTATTCCTGAAAAACCAGGGCAACTAAGAATGAGAATACTAGATGAAAAATCTTTCCCATGAGTCCCCACAAATGTGAAGGATTTTGGATTAGAGGAAGCATTTAATATATGCCAGACACTCTGCATTGTACAAAGCACTGACAATAAATATATAGATAAAATGACAAACAGCCTGTGCCTTCAAGGAGTTTACATTCTAACTGGAATTGGAAAGCAGTTTGGCAGAAATTAGGTACAAATCAACATTTCACATGATATACTAAGATAAGATAAGCAGATAGATGGGATACTATTGTGCTATAAGAAATAAGAAATGGAATGTTTTCAGAAAAATCTGGGAAGATTTGCATGAACTACTGCAAAATGGAGTGGGCAGAACAGTGAGAACAGTGTGCACAGTCACAGCTGTATTGTAAAGATGATCAACTGTGAATGACTCAGCTATTATGATCAATACAATAATCCAAAGCAATTCAGAAGGTCATATAATGAAAGAACTGAGTCTGAGTGCACGTTGAAGTATATTTTCCCTCTTTATTTATTTACTCTTTTTTTTTTTGCTTTTAACATGGTTACTGTGAAAAAATGTTCTACATGATTTCACATATAAAATTGATATCACAATTCTTTACTTCTCAGTAGGTGGGGGAGGGCTGGAAGGGAAGGAAAGAATTAGACTCAGTTTTCCTTTTAATAAATGTTATACAAAAAAAGAAACAGAGAAAGGAACAAATAAAGAAAGGGTGATAACACTTGAAAGTGACATCCTCTAACCAAGGTTAGGGGCACCAAGTATTTCTTCATTTGAATCTGAGTTATAATGATAATACAGTATGGTCTTCCACAAATCATGGATTAGCATAACAGCATATTCTGGCAGTTTGAGAAAAGTTGCATGCATTTATTCATTTGAGAAGAAATAAATTGCCCTGACATTTTCAACTAACTTGCTAACCATATAGATTTTTTTTTAAATAAGCATCCTTTCTTTGTCATTGTTTTCTGTGGTCTCATTCCCCATGTCTAGATGTAATCCATTAAACTGTTAAGTTCTGGAAGATCTTTTTGTATCCTTTTCTATATCCCTTATTGACTGATTATCTTCTAGAATTTGGACCTTCATTCCAAGTACAATTTAAATATCTACTCCTCCCCAAGACATTTCCTGATCTCAAACATTAGCATTCTCCCTCTTAAAATAACTTTGTGTGTACATTTTACTTGAATATGTACTATCCTGTTACAATTGATCATAAGCTGGAAGAGGACAAGAACGGCTTCATTTTTGTCTTCATACCTCCTATGCTTAACACAATGGTTAAACAGTTTACTCATGGTAGACACATAATAAATTTTTTATTTGAAAAAAATTCAAGAAATTTATCATTGAGAATTAGTTATCTCTTAATGTTTATCTAATTAATGCTTACTAAAGTTCACATTAAAACATGATTCCATTTAAAAATAAGTATCACACAGAGGTTAATGGAGAGGTGCCTGGTGGGTGGGAGCAGGCTACAGCTTGCAACTGAAGGGGAAATTTGAAGGAGATAAGGAGTATAAGGTGCCATCAGGAAATTGTATGTTAGTAAGAAGGACTGATGATGTGACGAGCCTAAGGAAGGTTGCTATGCATTGGTACTTCTTACAATTGCAGAGGGAAAAAAGCAAGGTCTGATTTGTCTCCTACTTGTCTCTTACTTCCCCCATGAACTCATGGGAGGACTTAGACAAGAGGCATAGTCAACAGGTAGTCATAGATGTCATGTCTTTGAAGGGAATTTTAAAATTGCTGAGATGATCCATTTGAGTAGAGTGAAGAACCTTCCAGTGATGCTTCCTTTTTGTTACCATAGATATATGCTTCCCAACCCTCACTGAACTTTATCATATAACAAAGAAAAAAGCCAAGCAAAATGAATTGACAGAACCATCTTGTCTAACAATGCGTCCTTCATTAGTTATCCATGCTGCACCAGCAGGTTTATCTACATAGATGATGAGGTTGATGCACACATTACCAAAACTAGCTACCTCAGTGTTTGGGAGGCTCCTAAAGAAACTGTGGGAGGAAAAGGGTATTAGGCTGCCTACCAAACTGAAGATCTACAGAGCCCTTGTACTGACTTCATTGTTGTATACTTGTGAAACCTGTATAGTCTTATCAGTGCTATGCTGGGAAAATTGAACGACTTCCATTTAAATTGTCTTAGGAAGATTTTGATGATTACCTATCAAGAGAAAGTACCAGAAACCTCATGAGGTTGTCTCTTGAACTGAACTGCCAAGCATTCAAATTGTACTATAGAGAGCACAATTCTGATAGGCTGACCACATAGCCCTAATGCCAAACATATATTTACCTAAAGGACTATTTTATGGAGAACTCATACAAAGCAAGGGCTCCCATGGAGATCAAGAAAAAAAAAACAGTACAAGGATGCTCTCAAGGTCTCTCTGAAGAACTTTATTATTGATTTTGAGACATAGGAGATGCTGGCACAAAATTCCCCAAGCATGGCATGACCATATCAAAAAAGATGCTGGACTCTGTGAGCAAAGCAGAATCCCATTAGCACAAATTAAAAAATGAGATGAGCACATCTAAAGACCTCCATTCAAATGTTCAAATTACTTATGCCTGACCTATGGTAGAGTCTTCCAAGCTCGTAATGGACTGATCAGTCACAGTTAAACATACTATACCTTGACCATGATGTCACTGGTTCTCTAAGTACAAAGGATGAATAACCTGTCTCTCTAGGAGACAGAGAGCTGCTGTAGCAGGTTTTTATCTTTTGTTTTTATATACTCGAGTTACTGATCGTAATATGATCCATATGGTAATGAACTAAGCTATAATTGAATCCTACCATAAGCTAATTGTGATTAGTGTCACTATAGAAAATGAGTTTCTTTTCATGTTCTGTTTATGAAGGTTCTCTGCTCATGCATAGTCAAAAGAGCATGTTAAGTAAAAATGATTTTGTCGATTTGTTTCTCTCCTTCTTTGCAATTGTATCAGAGTCATGCTTTGTGTAGTTAGCATTGTATGGTGGCCTTTATACTTTCATTTTTAAAAATCCATGTGTGGTTGATGAAGATGGGAGAAAAAAAGATTTTTAATGAAAAAAATCTATGTTGTCACTATTTTGTGACGGCAAGATTTTGACGCCTTTTACCTTTCCATTTGTTAGAAGGTTAATGATGATATCATTTAAAATTTAAAATATACTTGTGAATCTTCATTTTGGGGGAGGATTTGAAATGCTTTGAGGAAACCAGTGAAATATTTGGCAAAAGAAATACTCAGATGGATTTCAGTGGTTCTTTCTATGAAAGGTATATAGGGTTAGTCCCATCATTTAAAAATTTCTAAAGACTAAAATGGGCTATTTAGTGCATCTGGAAAGCAGCTGTGCAAAACTGTGGTAAGAGCCACTGTTAGGTAAACAAGACAACAGCATGATGGTGAAAAGAGTGAAGGAATAAGAGGAAATTAGAATCCATTCAAATGAAACATTTGAATAAATGAGAAACCAAGTCTGTCCTTGCCAACTCAGTGAATGTTTAATCTGGAGAAGTGTGCTTCCACATCTGGCTTCTGTTTGGTGTAAATATTACTTCTTTCATTTCTAATTTCATTTGTTGATGTAAATTTCAGTTTATTAAGGAAAATAAAATCTCTTCAGTGGAAAGATTTAGAGTATTTCTCTCACACTGAACAAGCACACTACCTAAAATATGATTTTAAAGAAAATAAAATGTTGCCTGCTATCTTTCTTAAAGTTGTTAATGTTTTTAAAAAGAGTAAATGCAAGTAATTAGTAAACATTAAAATAGCATAAATTTATGTGATATTTTGATTTTTTCAAAACATTTCAAATACACCTGAACCTCATAACAATTTTATGAGATGGATATTATTATATTTCCTCTTTGTAATGAAGTCACAAAGATGCAGAAAGTTCACCTGATTTGCCCCTTGGCTACTAAGAGTCTGAAGCAAAATTTAAACCCTTGTCTTTCTGATATGAAGCCCAGCACCATCCTGCCATTTGAAGTACTAAACATGTGTGGAGCAATGTACTAATTTCCTAAAACATCAAGCCACTTCAAAAACATTTGTGAAAAAATAAAAATGGAGGAGTCCTCATTTCAGAAGGAAATTAAATTCATTAATTCTAAAAGGGTTATCTCAATTCCTAATAAGAAGATGAAAATCATTCTGATATGTATTTGTAACAGAGCCGTACTGTGTACACATGGCTGTGGAAAAATATAAGCATGATGTGTAACCTCCTTTCAATGAATTCATAAGACTAATATTATATTCTTATTGCTAGGGCTTAAAAAGTCAGACCAGGAAGAAATCAAATCATACAGAATGCAGTTTTGAAATGGAATGGAATGGACTTCTTTGGGACTTCCTTTAAAAGTAGCGTTTCTTCTCACTTAGGAGGATCCCACTTGTAGGGAATCTTGTAGAAGGGATTGATTATTTTCCCCATTTGGGTTGTTCTAGATGGCTTATAAGGTCCCTTCCAAGTCCAAGGCACTGTGACTCTATATTTCTGTTATTCTGTTCACCATTTCCTATGTCCTTCCCTCCACATTATCTCTTCTCCTTCTCTGAGGTTTGGTCCTAGAACACCTAGAGTTAGTTAGGGAATTTGGTCAGATTGATTTGATACAAAGTGTTCATGTATCTGCTAACATCTCTCTCTTCTCCTCTCTCATCATTTGGGTTACACTAGTTGTTTACCTAAAAGGCAAGGAAGACCTTCCCAAGGCTTCACTGGTCTAAGGAAATTCCTCAATTTCCCAGTGGCCATGGGAAACTTGAAATGGTTTTCTGATCACCAAAGCACATAAAAAAGACTTACCCATGTAGAAGCCCAGCCCTTCAGACTTGGAAGATCTTCCATGGTCTTGAGAGTCAACACATTTTGCCTAGATGACCAGATAGGTTGGGGTATTTTTCCCCAGATCTACCTCTAAGCTAAATGATATATCCATGTTAAATATCCTTTCTGGGTTATAGAGAAGCAAATCTCTTATGTGGTCTATAACTCATTTTGTTCTAGTCTTAATCCTTAACTGTCAGAGCAACCTAGTCAGTTCTGGGAAGTGGAGGAAGTAAAGTAAAACCATCCTAGTTATTTCTTTTTCTGATTGTTGAATCCTGACTCAGAATATTCCAGATATTGCTGGATAAAGGGCAGACTATAGCAGAACAAATCATCTTCTCATTCTTAAAAAGTAAGCCTTTTTAAATTAATTTTTTTAGTTAAAAAATTTTTTTTATCTCCCATCTCTATCAACCATATAATACAAAAAAAAGATTGTAGAAAATGTTAATTTCCAATTAAAATAGATTCCCCTGTTAGCTATGTCCAAAATATAGGTGTCTCATAGTGTATCCAGAATCCATCATCTCACAGCAGGAACTGGTCAGCATGGTTCATCATGGATCTTCTGGAATTGTGGTTGAACTTTGATCAAAGTTCTTAAGTCTATCTAATAATAATAGTTATAATGATAATAAATTAATTTAATAATAAAATTAGATAAAAAATATAGAAATAGAAGTTTTGAAAAATACAGTTTTTTATTTGACCCCCACAACAACCCTATGAAATAGATGCTACTATTGCCCCCACTTTTACAGTTGAGAAAGCTGAGGGGACAGATTAAGTGATTTATTCAAGATTAAACCACTAGTTAAGGATCTGAGGCTGGATTAAAAGGGGGGATATCATTGTGGAGAAGGTGCCCATCATACTCACCATGAGCGAGAAGAATTGCTGAACACCTGCCATCAACAGGCACAGAAGCCCTGGGGAGGTAGCAACCCCCAACCTCTGGTCCTGTTTTCAGCCCAGCCTTCACAGAAATCTTCTGAGGAAGCAATTCTTGTGGAGAGAAGGGGCCAGTCATCCCCACCAAATGCCAACCAAATGTCTCCCACCAGGCAACAGTGTTATCCAAGTTTTAACATCAAGATTCTTTTATGAAAGACAAGAGACAGGTGAGTCCATATAGGATAGTATCTAGCAGACATGATGGGTTCTAATAAGGATTGTTTTAAGATGGGAGAGAAGATAGGGAGATGTTAAATATAAGAGACTCGTGATACTGGAGAAAATCTAATAGAGAAGGTAAGAGAGGAGACTTTCAGGGGCATAGCTAGAGGGGTTACCTTTGGTTTAAAAAAAGGTAGAGGGCCCTCATCTTCATTGGAGAATGGCTTGAATAAGATCATGAGGGAAGATGTTATAATGGTGTGAAATAAGGAGGCAAGGAGAAGGGGCACTTTCAATGACTAGCCACAATTTGATGTGTGTGCGAAGTATGAGGCAGGGTCTTTGGGTGAGAGATTAGGGTTTGAGGGCTTTGTGGGAAGCTTGAGGACAGATGAGGTCTGAAAGTGCCACTGGGGGAGGGGTGATAGAGAATTGACTGGGGAAAAAAGTTTGCATTACGTCAGTAAGGGCCAGATGGAGATTAGATAGCATAAATTTGAGGTGGATCCAGTCTGTGGTTTTGTGATTTCCTCCATGTCCATTCCGAAATGTGTGAAAAGAACCACCACTTGCCCTCAGACCTAGGCAGAGATAGCTTTCACTTTGGCAGTACAAAGGGAAAAGGGGGTATGGGAAGGGAGCTAGTGCAAAGAAATAATGAGATTAGCTTCTGAGATCCAAGGACCTCATTTCGCATGATTTCTTTTCCGTGCAAAGTTAAAAATCTTTAAAATACAGATTTCAGGTAACATTTGTAAAATGCTCCTAGCCTCCAATCAATACTTAGCTAGGAGAGTGTGCTCTCATCTAGCTGAATTTTTCCCCAGCTATCCCTAGAACCCCTTATCAATACTCTAGCAAAACAAAAATTCAGCATGCAACTAAAATGATCTCATCTTTATTTAGTATTCTATCATTTTAAAATGCAGATAACGAAAAAGCGACATTTCAAATAATAAAGAAACACTTAATAGTGAACAATGCTGTCTGCTGCATGTGGCAATAAATTAGAAGGAAAAGGTAAAGAAAGGAGTAAATTCATTTATTGCTCCAACGTTTCTCTAAGTAACTGTAATTCATTCACTCCCTGCTAGATTCCTGTAAGCCACGCTTAAAAAACAGGGGAAGGAAAAGGCTACAAAGCTCCTACTCAGTCCCTTGAAAAGTGTCCTTCCTCTCTGTGTTGCTATTGCCACCACTGTTTCCACTGCCCCGCCATCCCTCTAACTCTCTTTTCTCTCGTCTCTCTCCAGAGAGCTTTTTAAAACTGCCACTTGAGCTGAAGACTCCACTTCTCATTCCAGTAGAGTCACAGCCACCCAAGACAGCCAGTTCAAATTTTGTCTGCATTTATATCTAGGTCTTCCCTGATATCCATCCCACTGCAGGAGTTACCATTTGATTTATTATGTCTTTGTATCTCCAGAGCTTAGCACCATGCCTGACATATGGTGCTGCTTAATAAATGCTTGCAGATTTATTTTTTATTGACTTGTGAAAGGACATTCACAAATATTCCTGGCTTCTGTTACTTTCTGTCAGCCAGACTAGCCTACAGAAGTCACCAATCTCCTACCTGTATATCTTTGCCCAGGCTGTCTCCAATGACTAAAATACACTCAATATCTTACTCCTTTCTGCCAATTTGAGTCCTTACATTTCATTCAAGGTTCAGTTTAGTTGTTATGTTCTATGGGAAGCCTTTCCTCGTTCACTCCACAAACTATTCTGTATTTTCTCATGTTCGCATGTTACAACTCATAGTAAAACATGAGCTCAGTTTGGGCAGGGACTATTTTTCATTTCTATCTTTCAAATCACTAGAACTAGCATAGTATGTTGACTTTATCCATGTTCATTACATTTTCATATATTATAATAACATTTGTATCTAACCTATGATATTTATGGAATCCTTTCATAGTATTTTTCTTTTTAAATTTTTAAAATTTTGAGCTATAAAAAAATCAGCGTCAGAAAAAAGAGCATCTTCTGTGAAACTGTGACTCATGACTTTTCAGAGTTATATGTTAAATGATAATTTAATTTAACATGGTACCACTAACATTGTCCTGCTTGTCTGCCACTTTCTAAACTTGTTTCTGCATTGCTCTTGTACGTGTTTCTTGTCCTGAGGCTTGAATTGAAGCTCTTAAGTTTTTCAGAGTTGTTTTCCTTTAAAATTGTTTGGTCATTGTACAAACAGTTTTTTTTTGGATAACATTCTTTTCACTTCATTCTTTATCAGTCCATATACGTCTTTCCAGGTTTCTCAGAATCTGTCCCTTTTGTCATTTTTAAGACACAATAATTCCCTGTAATTTGATCAGCCATTCCTCAGTTGATGGGAACGGCAGCTAGTTTGTTTCCAGCTTCTCTACAAAGTGCTATTGTGTAAATATTTTTGTGCATGTATCTCCTTTCCCTCTGTCTTTGATCTCGTTTTGATATATGTCTCCCTGTGGTATCACTGGCTGAAAGGATATTGATCTGAAGCTTTTTATCACATGATAGTTGATAGATTAGATTTCTTTACTTGAAATCTAACTTCACATTCTTTGACATTTATCTATTAGAGAATGTCTCTTGTTCTTGTATGTTTATATCAATTCCCTATGTATCTAGGCTATTGGATATTTTTCAGAGAAATTTCTACAAAGACTTTCCCCCCCAAGATTAATTGTCTCTATTTTAATTTGAATTGAATTGATTTTGCTGTGCAACTTTTCCTTTCTTCCTTCTCTTCTCTTCTTTACTTCTTTCTTGAGATCAGTTGGGTCTCCCTGTCTGCTTCTACCAGAAAATTTGTCAGCTACTCATTACCTCACCCCTATTCTGCTCAATTCAGAAATTTTGACCTGCTCCATTTACATCCTGGGCCAGTTTTCCCCTTTTTAGGCTACCTAGTGGTCCACTTCCTCCCCAGGGGCTTACCATATTGGTACCAGATTTAGTACCTGCTCATTCAGAACATCCAAATTTGAGCAGTCCATGAGCCTCAGGATTCCCAGTAGCAGAGACTTTGGGAATATGCCACCATCAGTGGTGAAAACCTTTACAATATAATATAAGCAAAATTATTTTTTATGATCACTCCTGTTTTTTTTTTAGTTAAAGATTTCTTGTCCTATCTGTTGTTGTGAAGGAGCCTCCTTCCATTCTCCTGTAATTTATGATATCACTCTGCATATATAGGTCATGTATTCTTGTGGAGCTAATTGTGACATTTGATGCCAGATATTCGTCTAAGACCCATTTATTTCCCCCGGATTATGTTCCAATTTTCCAAGGAGTTGTTGTCACAACAACTATTGTGAACTTTTATTCTGTGATTTATGGTTTATATCTATTTGTGGTGTTCTTTCAGGGCTTGTTCAAATGCTTTTCTGAGATGGAGTTTTTAAAATGCTTTATTTCTTTAAGTCTGGATATTTTATTTTAAGTTTTTTGTCATTATTTGGGTTCTAAATTTAAATACAAAAAAATAAGAATTTACATATGTAAATTCTTTTTAAAATAAGGAATTATGTTTTTGTTGACAGTACTAATGATTGAGCTCTGTATAATCATCCATTTTATTCATTTATTGTCAAATGCGCTGTATGTGGCATCATAATTATTTCCCTAGGACAACATTTTACAATTTTTATTTCTCTTTTATTATGAATTTAAGCTTGGTGTTTAAAAGTCATTTCTACATACGTGACAAAACAAAAAATTGAATTTTACATGAAACTTATGTCACCAGTAAAAAATATCTCCACTTGATTTTTTTTATAGTAATAATGAATTCTACACATTGCTTTCAAAGGTGTCTTTCTTGTCTGTGCTTCCTTCTATTTCCTAACTTGGCTAAAACTTGCTCAAATTTGTTAGTCTTTTTAAAAAGCCAGCCATTAAGCTTTGCCAGTTTTGTGGTTCCTAATTTATCTATTTCTTCTTTAATTTGCAAGTTTTCAGCTTTTGTATTTATTTTGGATTCATTTATTCATTAGCTCTCTTTTTTGTATGGCACAATTCATTAAGCCTCTTTATTTTGCTAATGTATGATTTTAAGATTCTCCTCAAAGAATGGCTGTAGGTGCATCACAGAGATTTTGATTTTTTTCATTATACTTATCTTTCACAGTTGTTATTCCTTTTTTAATGTTTATTTATTTTTAGTTTTCAACATTTATTTCCACAAGATTTTGAGTTCCAAATTTTCTCCCCATCTCTCCCCTCCCTACACCCAAAGACACCATGCAATCCAATTACTCCTTACCCCAATCTGCCCTCCCTTCCATCACACCCTTCCTTCCCTTATCCTCATCTTCTCTCTTTTCTTGTAGGGCAAGATAGATTTCTATACACCATTATCTGTATTTCTTATTTCCCAGTTGCATGCAAGAACAATTCTCAACATTCGTTCCTAAAACTTTGAATTCCAACTTTTCTCCCTTCCTCCCTCCCCAACCATCCCCACTGAGAAGGCAAGCAATTCAATATAGCTATATATGTATAGCTTTGCAAAAGACTTCCATAACAGTCATGTTGTGCAAGACTAACTATATTTCCCTCCATCCTATCCTGCCCCCCATTAATTCTATTCCCTCTTTTGACCTTGTCCCTCCCCAAAAGGGTTTACTTCTAATTACTCCCTCCTCCCATTTGCCCTCCCTTCTATCATCCCTTTATCCCACTTATCCCCCTCTCCCCTACTCTCCTGTAGTGCAAGATAGATTTTCTTATCAAATTGAGTGTGCATGTTATTCCTTCCTTGAGCCAAATGTGATGAGAGTAAGCTTCACTTTTTCCCTTTCACCTTCCCCCTTTTCCCCTCCATTGAAAAAGCTTTTTCTTGCCTCTTTTATGAGAGATAGTTTACCCCATTCAGTTTCTCCCTTTTTCCTCCCAATATATTCCTCTCTCTCCCCTTAATTTTATTTTTTAAGATATCATCCCTTCCTATTCAACTCGCCCTGTGCCCTCTGTCTGTATACATGAGAAAAATTTCAAGATCTTTCATGATCTTTCCATGTAGGAATGTAAACAATTCAACTGCAGTAAGTCCCTCAGAATTTCTCTTTCCTGTTTACCTTTTCATGCTTCTCTTGCCTCTTGTGTTTGAAAGTCTAATTTTCTATTCAGCTCTGGTCTTTTCAACAAGAATGCTTCAAAGTCCTCTATTTCATTGAATGACCATGTTTTCCCCTGAAGTATTACACTCAGTTTTGCTGAGTAGGTGATTCTTGGTTTTAATCCTAATTCCTTTTACTTCTGAAATGTCATATATTCCAAGCCCTTGGATTCCTTAATGTAGAAGCTGCTAGATCTTGTGTTATCCTGATTGTATTTCCACAGTACTTGAATTGTGTTTTAGCTGCTTGCAATATTTTCTTCTTGACCTGGGAACTCTGGAATTTGGCTACAATATTCCTAGGAGTTTCTCTTTTCGGATCTCTTCCAGGAGGTGATCAGTGAATTCTTTCAATATTTATTTTACCCTTTATCTCTAGAATGTCAGATATCTAGGCTCTTTTTTTTTTTTTTTTGATCATGGCTTTCAGGTATTCCCATGATTTTTAAATTGTCTCTTCTGAATCTATTATCCAGGTCAGCTGTTTTTCCAATGAGACATTTCATATTGTCATCTATTTTTCCATTCTTTGGTTTTGTTTTGCAATTTCTTGGTTTCTCATAAAGTCATTAGTTTCCATCTGCTCCATTCTAATGTTTACAGAACTATTTTCTTTCGTGAGCTTTTGAACCTCCTTTGCCATTTGGCTAATTCTGCTTGTTAAAGCATTCTTCCCCTCATTGGTTTTTTGGACCTCTTTTGCCATTTGAGTTAGTCTATTTTTAAAGGCGTTATTTTCCTCAGCATTTTTGGGGTCTCCTTTAGCAAGCTGTTGATTTGCTTTTCATGCTTTTCTTGCATCACTGTCATTTCTCTTCCCAATTTTTCTTCCACCTCTCTTACTTGATTTTCAAAATCTTTTTTGAGCTCTTCCACGGCCTGAGACCATTGCATATTTATTTTGGATGTTTGGGATACAGAAGCCTTGACTTTTATGTCTTCCTCTAATTGTATGTATTGTTCTTCATCAGAAAAGAAGGAAGAAAATACCTGTTCACCAAGAAAGTAACGTTCTTCAGTCTTATTTTTCCCCTTTTTTTGGTCATTTTCCCAGCCAGTTACTTTACTTTTGAATCCTTTGTCAAGAGAAGGGTATGTTTTGGGGACTTACAAATTCTCAGTTCCTCCAAGGTGGCACAATCAAGGGGGAGAAATTTACTCCTCTCCTGGTCTGTGCTCTGGTCTGGAAGCAACCATAAGCATTCTGTTCTGGCTAGGATCTGCCAGTAGGGTTCCCTCTTCAGAGCCTCCACCAGCTCCACCACATCAGCACTCTTCCTCACCCCAGGACCACCACTGAGGGCTGAGATCCAGATCAGTGACTCAGTTCCCCCAGAGTCTTTAGACAGAGGGCTCCAAAAAAGGACTGTGCCACTGCAGTGGCTGCTGCTGGCAGGGCCAAACCATCTCCCTTCCCACCCAGGTGAAAGAGCTTTCCCACTGACCTTTGAAACTGTCTTTGGCATTTGTGGGTTAAGCAATTTGGTAACCACCAGGGATTCCTCCCCCTGAGGCCTGCTCTGGTCCTATCCTTGCTGCACAGCACACAAGGCCAATGCTGTGCTGTGCTCTGCTCCTAGCTGAGTGCAATAGACCTTTTCTGTCAGTCTCCCAGGCTGTCTTGGGCTGGAAATCTCTTTCACTCTGTCGTTTTGTGACTTCTGCTGCCTTAAAATTTGTTTATTGGCTTTTTTACAGGTATTTTATGAGCTACGGGGGAGAGCTTTTACTGGTCTGTCCTTCTACTCTGCCTTCTTGGCTCCACCCCCCTCCCAGAGTTGTTATTTCTATGATTTGGTTTTTGACCCTCTCATTATATACATTTGATACTTAGAAATATGTGTATTCTTTAGTTGTCCTATTCAGAAGTTATAGAAATCTTTTAGCTATTAATTCTCTAAAGTATTTTCACTGTCTCACTCTGAAAGAGGATTATTAGAGTTTCATGCTGTTATTGTATTAATAGAGCATGAATGCAACTCCCGGGTTTGTGTGTTTTAATTCACCTGATATATGGTAAATTTTGTTTTAACCTCTCATTCAGTTTCTACGTGTAGGATCATTGTTCTTTAGATTTGTTCTTTGTTAAAAACTTGTCTGTTGGGTTTATCCATTCCGTCATTTAAATTGATGAGAATTGAGTTTTTGTTTTCCTTCATTTGTGTCACTCCTCTGGGTTATAATTTTTAGGATTTTTATGTTCTCTTTCCTTTTTCCTTTCCTGTTTCTGTGATTAGTTTTATTTAAGTTACTTTGAAGTAACACTCTTCTTAAAGATTTTCCTCCTCCCTTCCATTACCTTCCTTTCCATTTATTAGTCTTCATGTAGTCTTGAGTTTGTCTTAATTCTCCATTTCTTTTCTTTTTCTCTTGTTTTTAGTTGATTTTTCCCTCTTTTAACTCTTCTTTCTCCCTCCCAATTGAACAGTTAATTTAAAATTCTCCTTCCTCTCCTCCCTCTTCCCAACTTGTTTTCTTTATGAGTCTTCTTTTTTACGATTTCCTTTTTCTAAGGATGATTTTTTTTTCATTTTCTTCATTAATTATATTCCATTTACATTGATTGTAAACTTTATTCTGTGATTCATGGTTTATATCTATTTATTGCTTCTTTGATCTCTCATGGAAATGAAAGACAAAGAAAAATAACAGCACAACTCCTGAAGTATTAGTGCTAAGTTTCTTCTTCTAACCATTTTTCTTGCTTTTCTAGATCTTCCCATCATCCTTTTTTGTTGTGGTTGTTGTACCTCATTTATAAAAGTACCACTCCTCAGGGAAGCAATGAGAATAGCAATGCTCCTTCGTAGAAACTCTACTGTCCCACTCATGTGGTCCAGTCCTGGCCTCTGCTTTCCCAATAATCATTCTACTTCCCAATTCGCCATGCAATTTCATTTCTGGAACTACATCTCTCCATACTTCAGTGCACCAGTGTCCCCAGGAATTCCAAATTTCCTTTTCCCAAGTTAGGCTATAGTCGGTAGAGGAACATCATTTTCTCAGTTGATGTGATGTCTTTGTGCATCATCTCCCTGCAGATTAGTCATTGTAACCTCCCTATCTCATACTACAGATGCATAACTTGTCCCTGTGAGAGCTTGTACACCAAGTTGTGTTGAGATGTTTCATTTTTGTTCCCCTATTTGCAGTCTCTCCCTTCTGCCACCTCTGTCCCTTCTTCTGTAGCCCTTCCTCTTGCTGAGAGATTACACATCTTATCTTCCTTTCATGTTTCACCCATGGATTTAACAAAGGCACATCATATCTTTACCTTCGCCTGTCCCAATTTATACACTCTCCCGTTCGGTAATTGTGGGTCACGAAATACTGGTTTTGGGTTTCATAGTGGTTTAGTTCTACTCCTTCATCTTAACTTCTCTTTAAATTCTGCTTTCATTTTTATTCCTTTGGGTATTTTTAAAAAATCTCTTGATGAGCCCTCATTTTTTTTTCTTTTTAGATCCCGTATATCAATCATTTTCTTTTTTAAAAAAAATGATCTTGAGGGGTAGTGTAGTTTATTTCATTACTTTATTCCTTCTTTGGTAATTGAACATTTGTGTCTTTCTAGTGTTCCCGTTGTTTGAGGTGTTTTCAAGTCAAATATGGTAACACTTTGGTTTTTACAAGGTTGGGGGTGCATTTATTCAAGTACCTTAAATCGTTTTTTTTATATTTTATTCTTTTTTTCTTTTATGCATTGACAATGAGACTCAGGTTTGCAAAATATGTCATTTAGTTTCATATTGAGCTCCTTTGCTTTTTAGAATATTGCATTCCATTCACAACTGGTTTCTAATTAGTAAAGAGTAATCTAGTATTATCCAAACTTCCTTTTCTTTACATTTGAAGTTCTTTCTCCTGTCTACTTGAAGAACTTGGGGTTTTTTGTCTTTGAAAATATTAAATCTAACTTACTTAAACATCTTAAGATTTGAAATGTAGGGGTTTTCTGGGAATTATTGATGGATTCTTTCAGTTGCTTTTTCTGTATTTAGAATTTCTGGGAAGGTTTTTTTTCCTTATATTAAAAGTATTCAGATTTTTCTATTTCATAGATTGTTCTGAGATACCTATTATCCTTTAGTTTTCTCTCTGTATTCCTGTCTTCGGGATCATTAGCTTTGATTTGTATAGAGATCACATGCTCTTTTAATATTTTTGCTTTTTGCTTTTACTCTTCTGAATTGTCCTTCCCTTAAGTATTTTTGTATTCTAAATCTCTTTTACTGCCAATAATTTCTGCTTTGAAGGCTACAAAATCTGAAAAATTGTTCCCTTTTAACTTTTATCATTTTCATCTTTCTTTTGAAACATTCTGGAATATCTTCTTGTGTTCCATGTTATATTGGGATTCCAAAGGTGTCCTGTATTTCACCAGATAGTGGTTCAATTTCCATTTTGTTGTAATGTTTCTTTTATTTTTATTCCTTTATAATTTCTTTCATTATTTAGTGTTCATCCTTCCCTCTAGTTTTAATACCCTCTCTGTTAATTTATCCTTGCCAGTACATGGAAACTAGTGGAGAAGGGGTGCTAAGTAAACATGTTGAAGAATATCATTCTCCAGTGTTACTATAGAGATCTTTTTTTCATCTGGTCAGGTGTCTCATTTTTTTGCCTTATGAATTCCAATATAATTTCTCTGACTCTGGTGCATAATTTCTTTCTTGATGGGATTTTGAGAATTTGTAGGAACCAAGAAAATGTTTACCCTTCCTGAATCCTGGGAGTTTCTCTCACTTCATTTCTTCTAGGTGTTCTTATAGCCCCTTTGGAAAAATAATTATTTTCCCATCTGAGGGTCTACTTGTAGTTGCTTTAGAGTTGCCTTCTTCAAGGCAAACAAACCAACCTAGCTGAGGGAGCAAGGCAGCCTGTGGGGTAAGACCGAATTCAGCATGTGCGAGGCAAGTCAACGTACTCCTGATACACTGGCCATCACCTTCCTTAGACCTTGAGAGAAATAGCTCAGGACTCTTAATCCAAGAACATTGGAAATAGCAGCATTCCTCAAACAACTAGACCTACTTTCAGCCCAGGCCTTGTAGCAATCATTGAGGGGAGAAATAATGTGAAGAAGGAACCCATCTGCCTTATCACCTCAAAGAGCAATTGCTGACCAACTGCCACCAGATAAGCACACAAGCCTCAAGTGTGGCTGCACACCCCAAACCACTGCTCCTGAAGCAGCAAGCACCTTGGAGGAACTCTGTGCACTTTCATGTGGCTATCTTAACCAGAAATCAGTCTGTAGTTTTCTTTCTCTGATTTATCTCTCCATATACTCTTTTTCTAGTGTTTGGTTTTCATTGAAGTATGTAGTAGAATACTGACTCACAGTGGAGAAAGTAAATTTGGTTGAGAGTTAATAGTACCTCTTTTTTTCTTTCCCTGTAATTTTGCTTTTGGAAACATTAGTGGAATGGAAAGAGAACTCAATATAAAGTCATGAGGCATAGTTTCAAATCCTTCTTCTGCTCTCTGAATCACCTGGGGCTACTCACTCAGTTTCTTCATCTGGAAAATGTAGGAATTGGACAATTTAATCCATCGTCCAGTATCTCTAAGACATGGAGTTACACAGTCTGACTTAACCCTTGAGGGCTTCTCAAAATCTTTTTTCTTTGGTTTGTTTTGCCTTTCCTCACATTTCCGTTGAAACTTTAATTTTTCTGTCATGTCTATCTCTGTTGTTAACACCTAATTTACAATATTACATGTAGGATAGCTTTTAAGTTCACATCACTGAAATAAGGAAATTACATAGAGGGTTCACAGATGCCCATACGCTATTGGTATGTAGCTAGGTGATACGGTAGACAATGTGCTGAGCCTGCAATCAGGAACACCTATTTTCCTGACTTCAAATCTGTCCTCTGATGTTTACTACATTTTGATGTTGGACAAGTCCTTTAACTCTATTTGCCTCAGTTTCCTCATCTATTAAATGAACTGGAGAATTAAATGGCAAACCACTCCAGTATCTTTGCCAAGAAAACTCCAAATGGGGTGAAGAGTCAGATAAAACTGCCAGACAACAAGCACAGACACTTTACCACCCCACCACCCCAACAGAGGTCTGCTCTTATCTCTGTTTCTGTTCTGTCTCTTTAATTGTCTGGTCAACTGCTGTAGCTGGCCCTTTTTTTGGCTTCAGTGCAAATGTATCATTCCTATCTACAATTATCCTAACTAGTCAAAACATTCCAAATACAGAGCTTTAATCATTCATCCTCAGTAAAGTGTAAATGAATTGCCTATTACTCATGAGGCAAAGGATCATCCCTATGCCATATTAAGGAGATATATTCATTTGTCTCAATGAACTGCTAACAGCTTTGCCTATATCTTCAATAAGAAGATAATACTCTAATTCCCAAAGGAAGGACTCATTTTGATGACTTTTTCCCTTCACAAGGCTTACTTCTGATTATAGCTTCTACCACTAAATGATCTCTAAGGTCCCTTCTAGATCAAACGCTTATAACTGACTGGGCTGTATAGATTTTCTTTCTTAATATCAAAGGTAATTTCAGTCTAGATATATTCTTACAAATCAGAGGGAAGAGTGGCTTGATCCAAATTCTGTTTTTAATATTTTGAGCTCTGTCTCCAAACCTGTAACATCATCCCACGGTTAATTCCTTCACCAGCTTACATACTGTGCTAGAAACTGCCTCATCCCCTGTGGACAAATCATCCAGTAAGATCTATCATGACGCAATGCTTGTCACTTGATACTGTTATTAAACGTTCAGGAAACATGATGGAAAAACATCAGAAATCTTTTACTCTCGTGTTGGCCAAGGCAATTAAAAGAATACACTTGGCTTTACTTTCTGAATTCTAATGTGCCCCTTGTCCCTTACACATTGTCACAGTATTATGACATTCTGGAACTCTGGTTTTTCTGCTTTTACAATAGTTTGATAGTTTGGCTATCCTACTGACTTAATTGCATTTTTCATCTGGCTACAACTGCAGATTACTGGAGTACTGATTTAATAAGTACTAACTTTTAGCCTATTGGCCTAATTCAAGCCGACTGTCTGTCCAGATGCCTCTGTTTCTCCATGGTATGTACCATATAGTTTAGTTTCATTATGGACCAGAGGTTTATTACTAAACCTCGAATTTCTAAAGAGTAATCTAAACTCAAACACCTTTTCAAGTTTTAGAATTTCTTTTCTTTCTCAAAGATTGCTAACCAACTTCTTCCCCCTCCTCCCAAGCTGCCAGCAAGTTCTTGTCTTGAGCAAAAGTTCATTCCCTCTTTTCATTCACCCCCTCTCTAAATCCAAATACCTTTCCATGTGGACATAGATCTTCTGATACATATTTAAGAAAGCACTTCAGAGGCATGTTATAAATTATACAAATAAGGAGTTTTCCTTTTGAGGCCACATGTAACAAACTCCTCTCTTGCAAAGAGATTCATCACAATGGCATTCCTTAATTCAGAAAAGTTTTTAAAAATTATTGGAAGCACCAGTTATATTAGTCACTCTCCTCTCGCTGGTCTGAGGCCAAACTGGAAGTGAAACCTGACCTAACAGTCTCAGCCTCAGCAATAAAGTTGTACTGATGATTCTGCTGTTGAAAGATATCCAAACTTTCCAGACAGGTTGAATATATCTCTGTTCATAGCTACAGAATCTACAACACACTCACTTACAGCAGCCTTTTGTAGAGAAATTGATTTGCCAACCACAGAAGAAATTGTTTCCAAAAACCTGCACTTAGAAGAAAGCATTCTTTTACTATTTTAAGAAAGAGGCTTCTTGAAATAATTTTTAAAGAAGTTGATAAAAAAAAGCCTTTTTTGCATGGCATTCAGATGTTTTTACAAATCAAGGAATAATTTTCTATAGTGGAAAAGAATCAGCTACATTATATCAAAGACTTTTTATAGGGTAAAATCAACCTTTGCTTTGCTGTAATAAAACTAATACTGCGCATAAATGTGTATCATGAATCTTTTAGGTGATCATAACATAATTATGTATAATATATCATAATTCATTCTACTTTTTAAAATCATCAACCCAACTTAGTATTTTTACCTGCTCTGTGGGAAGGAAACAAATAAGTTATGATAAGCCTTTGTTGGAATACCCTTGGCCTCTCTCCACTACTTTATGTCAAAGGCACTGAGAAAAGTTTCAGGAAGATTATTTCCTCTGGAAGCTGTGCAGGTACACTCTGAAACCCTAACCCTAGAAGCCCAAAAGGAAAGCAAATGGAAGACATGAGTATTCTTCCTCAGGATTTTCCATGTTCCACATGCTTATCTTCCTATGTGTTTAAACATATGACTCTTCTGACAGACATCAAAAAGAAAAGAAAAGAAAAGAAAGGCCAAAGTAATTTTGGCTGCTATTAAGAGCCTGCTTGCTGCACCCAAGAATCTATTAAATAAGATAAAAAGAGGCTTTTCTCTGTTCAGTCCCCAGAAAGGCAAGCTGCCATTCCTTAAGACTTAATTAGCAACACAGTTCTATCAAAAACACATCTCTTCCCAAGTCCTTCAGCTAATTCTTTCACTAGATTTTACATCATCTTTGTCCATTTAGATGCTAAGTAATTCACTCTAGCATTGAAGCTCTTCCACATGCCCAGCAGACTTAAACTCCCAAAGGACAGACAATGTTTGTACATCCCCAACATGCAACATGGTGCTGTACACATACAATTTGTGCTTAAAAGTGCTAGTGCAGTTGAACTGAATTGAGTTTTGACACTTTCTTTATCATCAAGGAACTTAAATCCTCTTCATTGTGCAGATAGGAAATGATGAACTTAAAGATAATTTATCAAGAAATAGGAGAAAAGTCAAATCAAATCTGAAAATCTCTTCCAAGAGAGAATTGTTTCACAGATAAAGCTATTTCTCTACCTTTTAGATAATTGTTGGTATTTATGTAACTTTTTTGTACTTATAAAGTGCTTAAAACATTATCTTATTTGATTCTTACAACAACCTTATAGGGAAGACAGTTCAGTCATTAGAAACTGAGGTTTTCAAAGGCGAAGGCACCCAAGATCTTGTGACTAAGAAGTGACAAAGTTGGAGGTTGAACTCAGGTTTTCTGATACCAACTTTAGTGACTTATGTTCTATATGATAACACACCATGTTCATTCTTCTTTATTTAAGAGAATATTTCGGTTAACTATAATTTACCACTGTGGGCACTTTCTCTACCACTTCAAATCGTCATCCTTCAATACCTTAAGAAGGGCCTCATGAGTTAGTTTAGCTGAGAAAATCCATCTGTTACTTGATAGCTAAGCCTTTAGTGATGAACCCAGCTAGTGCTTGGATACAGGCACACATCCATCATTCATCTCTAGAGCCTCTTCATTTTGCTAGGGCCTACCCCAAATTGTCACTCTGCTGGCACAAAAGTGTTTGAGGGTCATTGGATTATTTTTGTTTTAGTTTTTGACTAGAACTATGATTTCATTGGCACAGGGATCTCTCAGTGGGGAGCACCCTCTCCCAATTCAGATTGACATCATCTCTTAAGCTTAGAGTCTTGGAAACTTGTGCAATGAAATTAAGAGAATACAAATTAACGTTTTTCACATGCCTAAAAGTTTAATATTAGCACAGAAACATGATGTACACTTAAAAGAGATATGTGTAGGCAATGTGAAAGAATCGTATAGTTAACTAGAAAATACCTGTATGTGGGAAGCTGAATCACTCACGTTTTCCACAGTCTTCTTTTATATACTTTATGCATTAACTTGTACATTTCATATACTACTTTATTTATGATTTAAATAATTATAATTAAACCTGCTGATTCATCTGTTTCTCTCCATTGTATTTCTTTGTCAAAATAAGTGATACATCATGCTGTGGTATGGAAACAAGGCTAATCTCCCTCAGCACACTTATCCCATGTATCTTGGGTTCAAAATGATCATTAGCTTTTATTTCAAGTGCCAGAGAGGGTCTCTAAGATGTAGTGACCCAGGGTGATCATAATGTTTTCTTTGTTTCTTTTGCATTAATCTTCTACAAAGTTCATTGCCTTTAGACCCCAGTCTTCTGGTACTAAATTGCTTGAGAGGAGGTATGATGTAAAGAATGTGCTGCTGTTTTTGAAAAGGACATAAAAAACAAAATGAGCCCAAGATTTGCAAAGTGTCTGTCCTCTGAACCGTAGTTATTTGGCAACTTTAATGATATTTACTAGGCAAAAGTAGGCCACAAGCTAGCTGGGGGCAGGGACTCTTTCATTTTGGTCTTTACAACCCCACCGGTACAGGGCCTGCTGCATACCAGTCGTCAACATATGTTCAACTGACTGATTAAAGCAGGGGAACATAAGATCTGGAATTCCCAAGTACCTGCCCTGTAACCATGGAGTGTTATTTTGATACCAAAGAAAGAGGCCGTGGAGCTCTAGATTGATAATAGGTGGTAGTTTGATCAATCATTATGAATACTTACAAACAGGGGCAGCTGCTAGATAGTTCAGTGGATACCTGCCAAGAACCCCATAATCCTCATGGTAATTATAGAAAACAGACAAAGGAAAGAGGAGCTATAGAGTGTATCACTACTGACTGATGGATATTTTCATTTTCTGCCTAGTAATAAGCTTGGGAGTTAAGTTAATGTTTCTTTGCTGCTAGATTTATCCAGTTCTGAGAGGGAGTGGTTGAGGTTTCCCACTAGTACAGTTTTGCTTTTTATTTCTTCCAGTAATTCCCCTAACTTCTTCTCTAAAAGTCTGGATGCTATCCTACTTGGTCCTGCCCCTCCCAGTGTGTTTTGTCTGTTTTTTTCTTTTCTATTAAAGGGACCATTCCCCATGTCTACTTTTAAAGAGGCCTATTAACTGAATTGGCATTACCTTACTTTAAGCGAGTACCTGAAAAGACCCTATCCTAAAAAGTCAAGGTCTTTCATTGCGTCCTGGGCCATCTCCAGTCATCTGATGAATATCTGGTCACTGGATCCAGATGGCTCAGGTAGAGAAAATGAGGCTGGTGACCTTGCACAGCCCTCCCTCACTCAAAATAAAGTCCGTGCAAGTCATGTCATCATTTCTCTGATGTCATAGTCCTCTCCTAAAAGGAAGGACGAACATAGCAATGCCCAAACGTAAGTTTGAGTAATGATCATTTCTTGGTCATGTATAGGTCACAATATTCTTGTTTTGGTTTTCATAGGTCACAATATCTTAAGTTGTGATTCTGGGCCTAAAATACAATTCAATGTCTTAAGTAATGATTGCTAACAGGACATCATGTTTGGGCTTCCACCTTTCAGAGAGTTCAAGTTTTTTGTGGTTTTTCACTTATTACTGTATTTGAGGCTTTTTTTCCCAATGGAAACCCCAGGGAATAAAATATATAGCAGATGTATGTCAAGGAATAATACAATCCAGTTGTTTATTGAGACTTTATTGAGAACAAAAAGATAACAGACATACCAGATACTACACTGGGACTTACAAAATGTGTGGCTGTTGTTTAGTCATTTCCAACTCTCCATGACCCCTAGAACCATCTTGTTCAGGGGCTTTTCTTGGCAAAGGTACTGGAGTGATTTGCCATTTTCTTCTCCAGCAGATTAAGACAAATAGAGGTTAAGTGACTTATCTAGTGTCACACAGCTAGTAAGTGTGCAAGGTCAAACTGAACCATCTAGCTGTCTCCTAGGCAAATAAATTAAGTGACTTGCCCAAAATCACATAGCTAGTAAGTGTCTGAAGCTGGATTTGGACTAAGGTCTTCCCAATTCCAGGCCATCTAGCTGCTTGTTTATCAACCAAAAAAATAAAAGACCTCAAGCACTGATTAGAATTCAGGGGTGAGGAAGCTTCAGCCTCAAGGTCACATGTAGCCCTCGAGGTTCTCAAGTGTGGTCTTTTGACTGACTCCAAACTTCACAGAACAAATTCTTTTATTAAGGGATTAAGGCCCCATGTGGCCTAGAGGTTGCACATTCCCCACCCCCTGGATTAGATTCTCCATGGAGGATTTTTAGAAGGAAATGGATGAGAATTACTAAATTTGAGAATATATGACTGAGTTTGAGGCTGCACCTTTAGAGACAGGCCTGCAAAGATAAAAATTACAGATTCATCAGTTGCTATACATGAGTCATTTGATAAGAAAAAATTTTTAAAAAGTCTATATACTCAATGAGCTTACATTCCATCAGGGGGACAACATATAAATATATACAAGACATATATAAATACACATTGCATGTGTTTAAACAAGATGTACAACACAGACACAAAGTAACCTTGGACAGGAGGACACTGGTCACTAGGAAGAACCAGTAATGTCCTTCTGCAGAAGGTGACACTTGTCCTAAGTCTTAAAGGAAGATAGGGGCTCCAAGAGGCAAAGGTGAAAAGGGGGAGTATTCTAGGTGTTAAACAGTCCAAATGGACAGAAGTAGAAGATGGAGTACTGTATGTGAGGAATGGCCACTAGGCCAGTAAAAGTGGACCACAGGGTGCATCGAGGGGAATAATGTGTAAGGAGACTTGAAAGATGGGAAAAGGCAAGGTTTTGAAGAACATTAAAGGCTAAACAAAGAGTTTATATTTAGTCATAGAGGTTTTCATGAGCCACTGAAGTTTGTTGAAATAAAGGTGACATGGTCATACCAGTGCTTTGGGAAAATCACTCCATTGTGTGGAGGATGGATTGGCATAGAGAGGGGAATGAGGCAGGGAGACCAAATGCCATTGCAAGAATCTTGGTTGAGTGTAAGTGAAGAGAAAAAGACTTGTGTGAGAGAGGTTATGAATATAAATAGAATTTCTGCCAATTGATTGGATGAGTGAGTCAAAGTGAATGAAAAATGACACTGTGGCTTTAAACCTGAGTGACTGTAAGGGTGCAGGTGACCCCAGCACTTACAGGGAAGCTTGGAAAAGAGGTGAATTGGGGAGAAAGATAATTAGTTCTTTTTTGGACATGCTGAGTTTGTCTCCAGGATATTTTAAACTGGTGATAATAGCACTAGAGATCAGGAGAGCAATCCATTACTAACTAGACCCCAAGGTCCAGAAAGGCAGGGTCATTTCTTATTATCCCTCTCAAGTTTTCCCCACAGTATCTAGGGTGATGCATGAATTGCCTGGCACAAGAAATCGTTGGGATATGGTTTTGTTTTGTGATGGCTTCGGTCCTGTGTTTGAAATTTACTGTTACTTTGCTGGCTGAAAACAACTGAACTTGGCAGGATGAATGTGGTTCGCGACCTTTATAGTTCTCTATCAGGTGAATGCTAGGTGGGTTTCCATATATTTGTGTTTCATTTCACTTGTTTAAAGTATGCATGCTTGTTATTTTTTTTAAAGAATGGATATTACTCCAAGGAACTATGCCGAAGTCATAACTCTCAAAGTATTCCCAGCGGTAACCTTTAGGCATATTGCAGTGGTTTTTGATGGCAATGTGGAAGGCAATCACTTCAAGGATCATTTAAGACAATAGTGAAACAAGAGAAGGAAAGTATAATTTTAAAAAATTAACAATAATTGACAAATTCTTACTTCAAAAGAGTCTAAATAATGCTCAGAAAATGAGCAAAACCCTGTAGGTTAGCACCAACCAAAGGAGGAGAGAAGAGGAGTCACTCAGTATACCTGGTAAGCAGCCCTTCACCCAGTCATCCCAAGCAGGCTGGTATTTGCCTAAGAGGCTTTCTCAGTCCAGGGAATTTCTTGGTTTGCTTCTGGTTCCTAATTTCTCTATTTATACTCTTTGTTAAATCAGCTTCGAACCAACTAATGAATCCAATCACACAGAGACCAAAATAGTTTGTAAGATCTTAGGGGGAAAAACCATTCTCTGCTCCTTCCCTGGATGTTGCCTGCTTTTTCAAAGAATGACTGGTTTCAGTGATGACTAATTTCTTTTATTAAAAGGGAAGTGACAGAACAATAAGGGGAGGGAGAAAGAGGGGAGGTCAGAGAGAAGAGAGCAGAAAGGTCAAAGGGTATAGGAATGAGCACCAGGAAAGAACCTTCTGTTTATATTCCATACCCCTTATGGGAAGGAAAATGAGGTAAGACTCCTGAGGAGTTTCTGAGATGGGGAAGGGAGCATCTTTTCCCAGGCCTAAAGGCAGAGAAAAAAGATAATGTCTGTGAGGGGCTCTTGGATGTGTCACCAATCACTGTCCTCAACAGGGCAGCAGAGACTATCAGTGGCCTCAGTTGCAGCAATTTAAGTTGTCAGAGTCTGAGCTGGGGATGCACAAGGTGGCTGAGCACCCAACATTTCCCCATGTAAAGCCACTTCACTCTGAACAGTTTCACACAAGTTCACCCAGGTTTTCCTTACTCCATACCTTTCATCATTTCTTATGGCTCACTAATGCTCCATTTTATTTATATGCCATAATTTGTTCAGCCATTCTCCAAATGTTGGCTACCCCCCTTAGTTTCCATTTCTTTTCTACAACAAAAAATGCTTCTATAGATATTTTTGTACACATAAGTATTCTGAAGCTAACATTTTATACTTTGATCACCTAGGTTATTGAAAGTCATGGGGCAGAGAGTGGAATGTTGTGGGCTAGGATATCACTGGCATGAGGTACAACCTCAAAGATATTTTAATTTTGCTTATTATTAATGATTTAGGAAATTCTTTCATATGTTGATAGCTACCTTCATTTGAGAATTGCCTGTTTTTATCCTTTGACCAATTAAATTTTGGGAAACCATATTTTAATTATTTTCCTAAATATCTTGTATATTAGACCTTTGTTAGTGAAACACTTTATAAAATTTTCCCCAGTTAATTGCTTTTGTTCTTATTTTATTTTAACTACTGATTTTATTTGTGCCAAATCTTGTCAATATTTTATAACCAAAGTAATCTATTTTTATTGCTTTATCCTTTCAGTCACTTCTCTCATGGAACTTTCTACTGTCCATTGTTGGAAAAATTATTTTCTTCTTTGACCCTCTAATTTCTTTATGATATGACCTTTCATTTTAGTTGCCCATACATTTGTATCTTACTGTGGTATATGGTGTGAAATATTGCTCTGTATCCAGTTTGTGCCATGCTCCTTTCCAGTTTTCCTAGAAATTTTGGTTAAATAGTGAGTCTTTCCTCCCAGTATAATTCAAATCCTTGCATTTAATGAAAACCATTTTATTTGTTTTTGTGTTTCACGGCCTAAACTTTCCCACTAATCTTTTTTTAACTTTTTTAACTAATAGCAAATCATTTTGGTGATTTACTGATTTGCTATTCTATTTCAGATCTGGCACTAGTAGGTCTCTTCCTTTTCACTTTTATTTTTATCATTATGCTTGAGATTCCTTATCTCTGTTTTCATGAGAATTTTATTGACTTTTCTAGTTCAGTAAAGATTTTTTATTTTGATTGATAAGGCATTGAATAAGCAAATGGATAAAAGAAATAATATCATTTTTATTATGTTGACATATTTCAACCATGCCCAGCTGATGTCTCTCCAATGATTTATGCTCCTATTTCTATAAAGAGTTGTCTGTAGTTTATTCACATTATTCCTGTCATTTATCAGTAAGTATACTTGCTAAGGTTTTATATTTTTTTAATTATGTTGAATGAAATCTCTCTTTTGCCCACTTGTTTTTGGTAATATGCCAAAGGGCAGAGGATTTGCATTAGCATGTTGTATGCTCTACTAGTTTACTGAAATTATTAGTTTTCGGTTAATTTTAGGTGACTGTCTAGGATTCTCTAAGTAGACTGTCTCATTGTAAACTACCAGTCCAGAGGTCTAAGAAACATGCCATCCACCTGTTGCCAAAGAGGTGAAAGACTTAAAATGTTGAATAAGACATATTTTTGGGCCTGATCCATGTGCAAATTTGTTGTGTTATACTATACATACATATACACATATATGTATGGATTATTTTGGGTTGCTTTTGTTTGTTTCTGAGTTTGAAGAGAATTTTCTTTCTTCTTTGAATAAAATCTTGACAGTACAGATTTAGAGTGACATTTCAACTTGATTTTTCAATAAGGTTTGGATGTGTAGTATTAGGGAGGAACTCTAAGCTACTTTTTCTCATATCAGAAATGCATTCTTTTAAGTACTCTCAATGATTATACCTATAAAATGTTTCTCTAAATGCTACTTCATATTATAAGATCAGAATAGTCTTTGAAACTAATTAGTGCAAGGTCCTTTCTTTTTTGAGTACCCTTGATCCCAAACATTTGAGTAATATTAATACCTTATCAAAATGTCCATATTAAAAATATTTTATTAAACATTTTCAATCCAATTCATCAAACAAATATTAAACATGTTGTATGGATAGAGTACTATACTAGGGCCTAAAAAAGTGCAAATTTTAAATAAGACTCCCTGTCCTCATGTAGTTTATAATTTAGTAGGCAGATGACAACTACAAAAATAATAAATCACAATAATTTGTGATAATTATATCAGAGAGATACGAAACAACACCAAAAGCAAATATCAGAGAGATATGAAACAACACCAAAAGCAAGGTGGTAGAGTGAGAGGCTGCCTTTGGATCAGGCAGTCAACAAATGTTTATTAAGCACTTACTGTATCAGCACTAGGCTTATTATTAGCACTGAAGATACAAAGCATAACAGAAGCAAATCCTCCTGCCCTTATGGAGCTCCCATTCTCATGGAACTCACATCATATAAATTACCATCTGCATTCATAATATCTACAGAGCAGGTGGAAGGTAACCTCATAGGGGCAGTCATACAGTTGGGGAGAAATATGGAGTGACTGTAAAAATAGAGGCAGCCACTGGAGTCAAATGGTCAAAAATAGTTTGGCGAATTATGGGCTGAGCCAGATTTGAAGATTCCTGTAGCTGAGAAAGACAAGAAAAAGACTATCTTCATCCGTCCAACTGAATTTTACCAGTCATTGCATATGCCATTAAAGCCTCTGTAAACACTGGCCACTTTCCAAAGGCTAGAAAAAGCAATTTGAGACAGTAATTGTTGTAACTTATAATATTATTGTCTTTGGACGAACATGAGGAAAAACTGATGACAGTGATGGAGGAAGCTTTCTGTGGTTGTCAATTGTTAATGTCAGTTTTGCAGAACTTCTGTTACAGTGTGTAGATCAAGTCATATCCCAATAAAGTGTGAGCATGTCTCTAGAAATGCTCCAGAAGTAGCCATGTCCACAAAATCTAAAATACTAAGGAACTTTTCTGGGATTTGGGAAAAAGACAGAGGAAAGGATGCCATGGAAGGTTTGAAGAAAGATGAGAAGTATCAGCTTCCCCTCACCAGTCAGTCAATAAACATTTATTAAATACTTTTGTGTGCCAGGTATCAAGGATATAAAGATAGAGTGGAAGTCACCACTCTTTAGGTACTTATAAATTAAAACAAATGCAAAAGTGGTGACCTTGGAAGGGAGTTGTGATCTAGGTCATCACAAGGATTATGAGTAGAGAAATAGGTCAGTAAATTTTCATACCTTTCCATTGATTAGAAAAATATCTATTTGATTTTTGTTCCCAAGGCAAAAGCAATAGGCAAATTGTATTCTGGGGATCAAGAAAGGACTATATATGTAATAGCATGATCAATGACAAAATAACCTGGCTTAGTAAGACCTGGCGAACCAAACATTAGATGGGGTGTGAAGCCAACTGCTCAGCTCCTGGGAAGACATGATCTCTGTCAATCTCAGGCAAGATTCTCTCCATTCCTGGTGTAATGGGAAAATGACAAAATGGCAGCCTGAGTAGGCCTTCCTGTCCTGGTGGATGACCAAATAGGAACAAAATAATAAATATTATGGCTTAAATGAAATTAACTTGAAAATCTCTGAGAAAGAGTGAAATATAACAACGAATGTTTTCAAGTCCCTGCAAATGACAGTGTAACAAGTTCAAGAGCACAAAAGAAGCAAAAAAAAGAAATGTGAAAGAAAGGTAGAAATGAGGGCAGAAAGTAGAACTGGAAGGAAGTGATCAATGAAAATAAGACAAGCTGTGATGAACTTTTCACAAAACAGAAAATTCTCTTGAAGAAATTTAGAACACAAAATATGGAGAAAGAAAAAATAATAAAACAAAGTTAAAGGGGAGAAAAGCAGGTGAAATAAAATACCTTAATCGCTAGTTATTTAATGGATAGGGACAGAATTGGGATGAAGAAAACTAGGGAGCTTCTTGAAGACAAATGCTATTTGTCTTTTTACCCCAGCACTTTGGTATCGTGCCTGGCACGTAATAGGCTTTAGATAAATGGTTGGTTGATTGATTACCCAATTTGGAATCTTGTAATTCCTCCAAGTGCCAAAAGGTCCAGGATCAAAAAGAATAAAAGAAAGGGCCATTTGTGACATGATGGTGAAAAGATAACTAATGAAAGAAACCTGCTGTTTTTAAAATTCTACATTGAATTCAGTGGGGCTGGATGATGGAAATCTGGAGGTATGTTGGGAGCTGGTGGTTCTGAAATAAGTAGCAGAACTTGTGTCAAGAGGGAAGTCCTTGGAGACTGGAAAAGATCAAAAGTAATACCCAGAATTCTGTGCTCTGCCCTGCCCTGCACTGATCTGACCACCTCTGCAATAGTGTGTTCAATTCTGTGTTTTAGAATAGGCATTAATAAACTGGAGAGTAGCCAAATGAATTTTTTAAGGAGAGTCACATGGAAAACTTGTCCTCTTCGGCCACAGAAAACAGAACTAGGAGCCACGGTAAACTTTAGATTCATTGTCAGGAGAATATTCTTAACAATTAGAGCTGTCCAATAATGGAAGGTGCTGCTTGGGAAGGTAATCAGATCACTTGTTGGATATGCTATAAAAAAAGATCCTTTTTGGTTGTGGGATCAACAAAGTGGATAGAGAGCCTATACATGGAAGGGGGATGACAAAATCTTTCAAATTATCCTATTTGCAGATATTGTCATGCTGCTTGCATCAAATCCCAAAACGTTGCCAGGGAAGTAGTTGACAGAAAAAATCCATTGGTATTATAATATCACAAGAAGCCAAAGATCCCCAACACATTGGGTAGACTATCTAAGATGAACATGGACAAGAGTTTCATAGATAGAGCATGGACAAGAATTACAAAAATGAGCAAAAAAGTGGATAAAATGTTGCAGTTAGGAAGATACAAGTTCAAATCCTGCCTGAAACATTTATTAGCTATGTGTTTCTGGGAAAATCATTTGATCTCCTTGGATCTCAGGTTACTGTTCTTTAAAATGAGGGCACTGCTTCACAGGATGTTGTAAGACTCAAATAAAATGACATATGTAAAGTACTTTGTAAAAATTATCATTACCATTCATAATAATTACAATGTTAGAGGAAATACCTATACCAACATGATCACAGATCCTATAGTTGGACAAGAACTCCTTCCCTAGCATATCCAAAGGGCTGATCCAGCTTTTGCAGTGAGAGGTAGCTCATTCTAATTTTGGTGCATCCTAATTGATGAGAATTTTAGTGTTCTATAAAGCCTCAATTTGTCTCTATGCCACTTTGACTCAATACTCCTCGTCAGTTTTCTTGTAGATCAATACAAAGCAAGTCTTACTATTTTTCTACTTGATAACCTAAAGTCATCTTCCATCCCCAAGTCAACTGGATTTTCATACAGCATGAACTTGAAACCCTTCGTCATCATGATTACCATCCTCTCTGCACATTATCTAACTTACCAACTTCTTCCCAAAATGTAGCATCCAGAGCCACACTCACTACTCAAGATGTGGTCTGACAGAGCTTCCTGTCACCTCCCAGTTCTTGTTTTTAGGCCCCATACTTCCCTTCAGTCAATCATCACATTTGGTTTCTTTGCTTTTATATCATATTGTTGATTCATATTGAGTTTAGAGTTCCCCAAGAGCCTTCACAAAGTTTTCAAATGAAATCATATCAAGGTTTGTCCCTCCTCCCCCCACCAAAAAAAGACTTGTTCCCTCTATCATGGAAACAATACTGGTTCCTGAGTCAGAGGATTTGGCTTTGAATTTTAGCTCAGATACTACCTGTATGCCCATGGGCGTATTCTGAACTTCTATATCCTCTTCTTTAAAAGGATGAGGTTAAACCAGATGAACTTTTGTAATCTGTTTAGCTCTAAAATTATGATTTTATGGTCCTATAAAACTGTTTTGATTCCATGGAATGTTCTGTATAACCTGAAAAGAGATTTGTGAGTCCTGATTCTGTCATCTAGAACGCTATTACCCCACCAATTTTGTGTCATCTAAAGATTTAATAGGCGTGCCGCCTACACCAAGTCATTGATAGTCATAGGGCCAAGCACCTGGGCACTCGACTAGAGCCCTTGTAAGATGATATCAGGTCACTGATAACTCCTTTTTAGATCTCACCATTCACCAAGATTGTTAATTAATTGTGACATCTCTCAATCTTTTTTGAATGATTAGTGTAAATGTGTCACACAACGTGCTAAAATTTGGGTAAATTATATCTACGGCATTCCCCCAGCAATAATAATAATTATCTAATAATCTATCAAAAAATATGGTTGTTCTAATGACCTGTTTGACAAAATCATTCTGTCTCTTTGTTTTTACCACTGCCTTTTCAATATATTCATTATTCATCCCTTTAATGCAGTATTCTAGGAATTTAATGAGGTATTGTCCAGCATTTGCATCAAGTCTATTGGCCTGCAGTTGGCAGCTCCATTCTTTCCTTTTCTGAAAACAGGAACAGCCTTTGCTTTCTTCCCTTCCCATTCTCCACGTTTTCAGAGATCTCTAACAGTTCAGCACTAACATTCACCTGAGCTCATGATTTAAATTCATCACTCTTAGTATCTTCTTACTTTCTTATTTATAAACTTTAAAAAGTTTAAAGACTTTTTAAACATGTAATTGGGAAAAATAAGATATAAATAAAAAGAAAATTCCCTTTTTCTTCATTAGATTGATTTCTCATTCTGTTCGAAAGAGTTTCCCATTCCTCCTACTTTCTGTCTTTTTGATTGGAGGGTTGGGTCAGGAACTCCAAATCTTCATTTAAAGAGAGACCTCAGCTCAGATATGTCTTCATTTCTTAATGAAGCCTTAAGACTTCTCTGATCTCTACCATACCTCCTATCTCCTTGTCAACTTTGTTTCTTTTTTCTTTTTTTCTGTATCCTTAGACCTTAGCACAGTATGTGGCACATCATAGGCTTAGTAAATATATATTGACTAACTGAATGGCTGGCTTGTTCTATAGAATTTTAATTTACAGGATTCAGTCTTAACTTTCTTATAAATATTTTTCATGGCCTTGCTCACTCATCTTAAGTGTGTAACAGTGTCTTGATTAGGTTTAGGCTCATAGGAATTGAGCTACAAATAGAAACCATCTAGTCAACCCCCTCATTTTATAGAAGAGGCAATCAATACCCAGAGAGTTTATGTGGTTTACCCAAGGTAACACAAGTATTAAATGATAGGGTCAGGATTTGAATTCAGGTCTTCTAACTTCAAAGTCAGCAGACAAATAGTAGGTAGTTTAATAAGTTATGTCAATTCAATCAATATTATTTTATTTTTATAGCTTTTACAACTGGGATAGCCACGTTGCTATTTTGAACTCAAGTCCTAATTATCAAGTGATTGCTGAAAACTGTGATGGTTTGCTCTTCAAATACAAGAGAGATAGGAAGATTATCAATGTAGATCCAAAGGTAAGAATTCTTTGATTCTTTAGTCTGCATTTGTTTCCATTTAGTATTTAACATCCTTTTTTAAAGTATTCAGCTAAGTATTTGGTACTTTTTAAAGAATTAAGTTTTCTGTCTTTAGTGTAGATGAATAAAATATCCTTTGGAAATTTTCAAACTAGCAAACAATGTCAATTCTCTTTTGAAAACCAAGCTCCAAAATTCAGATACTTTTTTGAGACTGGATCTTCCTCATGGACTGGTCCCTCATGGGGCCTCATGGGCCCTCAGTCCCACTCTGCTCAGCATGAAAGCCTTGACTTCCAATGGCAGCCTAGAACAGGACATCCCTTCTCATGAAGCCTGATGGCTCTTCACTCCCTGGGTTCCACCATATTGGTGCCAGACTGAGTGTAGACTGTCAATTGCCATAGCCCGCTGTAGCTCAGAGTTCTTCAGCTCAAGTGATTCATCGGCCTCAAGCCTCCTCAGTAGCAGGCATTACAAACATGTACCACCCCATCCGGCCTTCCGAAGCTTTTCACTAATAAACAATCACTATGGATTTGTTAGAAATCACTAAATAATACAGGAATAGGAAAAACCCTCTACTCCCCAAAATAAATCTGTTTCACTTGGGGAATGTTAGTGAAAGTGATGAATTACTGACTCTGATCCATACCAAAAATGGTATTTGAGTGTTCCAGAGTGATTTTTCTTCACTCAGTATGGAGACTAGCAAGGTTTTTGAAATGATCTGAGTGTTCATATATGTATTCTCAATCCCAATGCACCTAACCATATTTGTATGTGTGTATGTGTGTGTATATATATATCTATGTGTGTATGTACAATATATATGGTTTGTGTATATATGTATGTATGTATGTGTATACATTTTGCACACAACAGGAATCATGTAATCTTCCTAGTGTGTTTGTGAGTGCCTGATTTTGAGTTCATCAGTAAAGCAAATGGGTGCCTATACATGTGTGCATTTGCGAAAGGGAAATCTTTTAAAGTATTTCATTAATTGAAAGACCAATATCGGCATTTTCATATCTGTAATTAAAATTTGTGTTTTATTTAGATAGCTGAAGTTTAAGCTTTTACTTATTTAAGGATACAGTGATAGGGCTTTTCCCCGTCTTGTAATAGATAATTTTGTCACATGATATTATCTCCATAAACTGTAGAAGCCCTTAAAAGGTTCTAATAATGCAGAAAAGAAAATAATTACATATAATGGTAAGTGTCTAACTAAAAGAAAAGTCTTTTAGACATGAAATCCTTACTAGAGCCTTACCACCTTAGTATATATAGTAAGCATTGAGAAACTACTTTATTCATATTCTTTCTAGAAGTAACTCCTTTCATATGACTGTGAAAACTGTATCTAAACATTCTCTTCTGACATCAAGTTAATTTCAGCTCAGGCAAACCACAAAAAGTCCACATTTATGAAATGACACTTAGAAAAGTTTTTTTTTCCTTTTTAGTTGACTAGATTATGTTGATAAAGGTATGAAAGGGAAAGGAAATCCTTAATAATGAATATATGTGAAAGAAATGATTATCAATTTCTGCATAGTTTCATATGCCTGAAGTTTCTTATTTCATATGTCTGAAGATTAAAGTTATATTTCAACAATATGAACAATAAACTATAGTTTTGAATGTTTTTAGAAAATTGATATTCATAATGCTGCTTTAAGGTTCAAAACCACACAATTCCAGGCCTAACACTTAGTCCAAATTGTACCTAAAAGTAATAGCCATTACAATTAAGTCTAAATAAGGGTAGGAATTTCTGCCACCAGTCCAGTTAATGTATTCACAGAAGGCACAGACACCTTAGTTAAATTCACCAATAGAGTGAGTTAGGTATTAAGGAATACCAAGCTCTTGATCATTTGGGCCATTGGATGAGAGCTAGGTAATGCCACACAGGCAAGATCTTGTTATGGTTGAAAAGATAAAAATCATACTTCTTGGGATGTGTATAAAACAAGAAGTCACTTTAGAATAGTATAATCCCATGATGAAGGACTCCAGGCTCAATTAGTATCTTGAGTAGGCAGGTCCCTGGGCCTATACTGGAGAGAAGCAAAAGGAGGGGAGCAGCCACGGAGAGATCCGACATCAAGTATTGCACTTCCTCCATCATCCAGTAACCATTTTGTTGAACAGACTAGATGGGTAATAGACAAACACACCAACATAAGGGCAAAGAGTAATACTGAGGAAATACATGGATAAACACAGATACAGAGAGATACAAAAAGATAGTCAATAAAGAGAAGCAAAACCTTAAGAGATTAGACCCCTTGTACAAAAAATTCTAGCTACAAATTCAATTGATGGGAGCCCAGCAAAGGGCTACATTTAGAGGAATTTCCTGAGGACTCCACAGAGAAAAAAGAGATGTCCAATACCAATGAAGTACCCTCTTGCTTGATACAAATATGCTTCATTCCCCCTTGCACTTTAAGTTTCAGTCTACTCTTTCCAAGGATCTTGTGTTTTCAGAGAAAGAGTATGCCTCTTGGTGGGAATATTTGGTACCAATTGTTTTTATTCTACCATCTTAGTAAAAAAAAAACAAAAAACAACTTTGCTAAGAGCTACTAACTGATAGTCAATAGGAAGCACACCAGTGGGGGCTCATGAATGAAAGAATTAGAAATTCCAGCCCCTAGAGTTTTCACTAGAGCCCTGAGGAAGGGAATAAGTGGCCACTACAGAAACCAAATTATTGAAGCAAGTGCAAGTTGTGTAAGTGACCTCACATGGACATTTCACCCAATAAGTGGTCATTTAGATTCTGTTGAAGACATCCAATGAGTGAGAATCAGCCAAATCTCAAAGCCCATTCTCCTTTGGAAAAACTTGAATTGTTTAGAAGTTTTTCCTAACAAACCCAAATGTTTGTTTTTTTGATTTCCCTGATTTGCTTTCTAGACAAAATAAGAATAAGCCAGATCCTTGTTATATATGCCAGTCCAAATAGTTGGAGAAAGCTTGCATGCCCTCCTGAATCCCTAGTTCCTTTAACCTCTCCTCAAAGGACTTGATTAAAAGGGATTAAAATATGCTAGCTGTCCTTGTCTACATGCTGGCCATTTTATTAATATCTTTCCTAAACTGTGGCACTCAGAACTGAACACTGTATTCCAGTGTGATCTAAGCAGTACAAAACAACCTCATGATGTTGCCCTATCATACTGCTAATTGATACTGATTTTTTGGTCCACTAAAAGTCCCAGATCTATTGTCTAACCAAACCTCTTCCATCCTATACTTGAAAAGTCAATTTTTGTCTTCATTTGTGAGACTTTAAATATATTGCAATTACATTTCATCTTAGATTTAGCCTTGGGCTCTAGCCTGTTGAGATCTTTTTTGGATCCAAACTGTCATCCATTGTGTTAGTTTTCTGTTATCTGCAAATTTGATGAGCATGTCATTTACATTTTTATCCAAGCCACTGATAAAAATCTTAAACAATACAGGATCAAACAGACCTCTGGGGCATTCCATAGGAGTTCTCCTTCCAACTTAATATTAACCATGAACAATTAGTTTCTAAGTAAGGTCATTCAGCTAGTTCTATATTGCACTCACCCAAGGGATTGTGAGATGATCCCCTGGAGTGTGTAGCCAAACCAGTTAAGGATGGGAGGGACTTGGGTTAAAAATTAAATGAAATAACAGTCCACCTAACCATTTACAAAAGGAGACTTACTAAGTCCTAGCTGGGGAAGAACATTCAAAGCAAAGAAAGACTATTCAGTCAAGCTCCTTTTCATTTGAGATCCAAATCCCTGCTGTGGTGATTCCACTAGTGTAGAGCCTAAGAGTCCAGCAGTAACTTATTGTTTTTATCTTTGAGCAGTCAGGGCCTAAGCATTAGTTCCCAGAGTCAGTCAAGTACTGTCTAATGCCTTTAAAAGACAAGAATTAACCCATCACCTACTGTGGGAGACCCTAATTGATATTCTTAATATCACGTAGGACTCATCTTCAATCTCTACCATTTAGTCACCATGTTCTCAACCTCTCCCATTCTGTGATAGGCATCAGCCCCTTCTGGTGCATTATTATCCACCACCCATAGGGTCCCATAGTTGCTGTGGATGTCACTGGGAAAATCCATCCCTCCCTCCAAACATTTTTCCATCCTAAATTATGGCCTAGATGAAGCAGTATACTCTGTGCTGTTAAGTGAAATGTCCCTCTCCTTTCATTTTCCATGGGACAGAGTGAGTTGCACGTTATAGGCAGATGTGAATGGGTCGATTATTCTCTGCATCATGGAACTCATTATATTCTTTCCAGATTCATGAAAAGAAAAGATAAAACAAGAGATATAGATGCTACCCTTCAAAAACATTTTCGGCGTTCTAGACACAAGAATCAGAAAAATACACAAATCTTTTGCCATCTAGGTTATTTTTATTTTTGGCAAGTGGTAACAAAACCAACTAAAATCTTTACCACATACACACACATAGATACACACACAAAAAAAATGTTACATGTGCAAATATAGGTATTCACTGGTTACCTTCTGGATTGTATTTCTTTTCTAAAGTTGCTGGATTCTAAGATATGATATATTTTTCTTTCACAAAATGACAGTTGTCATGAATATGCTATGCTTTTACTGTAAGTTGCTGTTTTTAGTCATCTAAAAAGAAAATTAAAGTTAATTTAAAAATTAACACAGTAGATTTAAAATAATAATAAATTAGCATACTTAATGGGACTGATGGGCAAAATATAGTATGTCATTTGATTCTCTCAGTAAGATGTTAGTTCAGTCCTGTTCAACCCTGAATGACCTCTTTTGGAGTTTTCTTGGTAGAGATACTAGAGTGGATTGCCATTTCCTTCTCCAACTCATTTTACAGATGAGGAAACTTGGGCAAACGGGTTAAAGTGACTTGCCCAGGGTCACATAGCTAGTAAGTGTCTGAGGCCGGATTTGAACTCACAAAGATGAGTCTGTCTGAATCTAGGCCCATCACACTATACACTGTACCACCAGACTGCCCCTCATTTAACAATGGAAGAAAGTAAAGTAGGCAGAAGTTGTCACCAAGAGTCACACAGCTAGAAGTGTCTGAGGCAAGATTTGAACTCAGGTCTTTCTGACTCCCTCTCCAGCTCCTTTTACAGATGGAAATGACAAAGCACTCCAGCATCTTTACCAAGAAAGTCCCAAATGGGGTAACAGAGTTGGACACGACTGGAAAAACAAACGAACCACAAAGCTTCATAAATCCAGGCCCAGCCTTCTACCTGCTATGCCACCCAGCTGTTCTCATTACAAGACAGACTCTGTTACTATCCTCATTTTATAGATGAGGAAGCTGAGACAAATAGAAATTAAGTCACCTAAGGGCACAGAACTAGGAGTTCTCTGAGCCTGGATTTGAACTCAGGTCTTCCTGACTCTGGGCCCAGCCCTCTATCGATTACAACATGTAAATCACTCTCTTCTTAAAATTCACAGTTATTAGTCTATAGATTAACGTATGTGTTCCATTAACACAATTTGTAAATGAACACTTTGTGCTGCTTCCTTAGCATAAAGGCCAAAGCATTAATTTGACAACCGAGATTAAACGATGATGTATGTCCTACACTTCAAACAGAATAATTCAGCCTCAAGGTTCAGTGCTTTTTTCTTATAAGTGTTAAGTGTGCCACCTTTTTTTCAATTTATCTCTGATCAGATTAGTTACTGTCATATAATGTTCTTTGCATCTTTGAATGATTGGTGGGAAATATTGTTACTTCTGTCTAGCAGATGGAAAAAAGCAATCCTAGTGAGATTGACTTCCAAAACTTCCTAAATCTAAAACGTGATCGTTGGTATTTAGGTCACTGTTGGCATTGGATTTGCCATCTGTTACCCAAGCACAATATCACAGGTGCTAACTGCTGAATTTTCATTTAAATATGTAGTATGCAGGATATTTCTGCATAACTAACTAGGGTGAACAGCTGCATGCTGCCATCCTCCATCACCTAGCTGACTCTAGAAATGTTGTTGGTAGCCCTGGCATCCATCCCACGAGTCATCAGAGTACAGTATTATGGTAACATGAAAGAGCAGAGATTTCTGAGCCTAAACCACTTTCTCAGCTTGATTTGGTGTTTGTCCCTCATTCTTGAAGAGGACCATGACATCAGGATGGTGATGCCATGACTTGCAAGTTAATTGGATTTAAGTGAAGGAGGTTGTACAAAGTCACCAGCCTCACTTTCTCCTCCAAAACTATGTAGGTCCAGTAGCAAGATATAGATCAAGACAACTGGAGATAGTTCCCTCTCCGCTTGATAATAATATTCTTTAAGGAAGGCCAGATAAGATAAGGTACCTCCAAAGAGAAACAGCTCCCATGTAAAATGTCAACAATAAATTCAGTCCTAGAATCTGAATTAACAAAGATAGCATTTAATTAGAAAACAAACTCTGTGTTTTCCTTTTACTTTACAAACATTTTAAATTACCTATTTTTGTTTAGTTCCTGGCACCTCCATGCATGGCATCTACCTTTTGAGAGAGGTAAAGAGTAGAAAGCAGCACAGAAGAAGAAGACATTCAACAAAATGTGCCCTAGACAGAAGGACAAAAACGAAAACTGTTTTTACCATGAAATCCGAAGCTCTTTCATAGCTTGAAGAACTGACATGCTCCCAATTATAAAATAAGTTCACTGGAAACATCAAAGACAATTCCATCCTTCTTAAGTCTTTTTTCCCCTTAAAAAAAAGGTGATAAATTTCTGAAACCTGCATCGTTCATGGTAAGAAAATTAAGTTTTGAGGATTTACACTTTTAATCTAGTATAGGAGGGGACTATTGAGGCATTGGCCGCTGGAGGTAAAGGAAGTGAAAATACCTCCTTACTCTAGACTAGCAATTGCTAACTCCTTATTGACCTTAGACTGACAGGCCGTGGAGCTCATCTTCCTCATTCATATCATGCCTCAGGCCATTAGAGCAGTTTCTTAGTAAATTGTGTTTCATATTAAAAAGCCACAAATTAAAATGGAGCTCTTTGATGAGAGTGGAGTTAGGAAGGGGATGGGTATGGCCTCCAGGGATGAGTGACCCTCTGTATTGACAGGCTGAGCACTCTAATATGCAATGCCCAGATGAAATTTTTTCTCTGTGGTTCTGGGCTGAGTCCTTCTGTAATAGCTTCTCAGGTCACCAGTTTTTTCTCTTTGAAATTACACAGTAAATGATGCCAGAAGACCAGGTACTGCTAGACAATCCACCAGCGTTCATGAAATTTGTAACACTGTTCAGCAAAGACTTGGTTCTCAGAGTCATGAACTGGGTATTTATTATCGAAAGATTCTGGAGCTTTCAAACACTTCTTTGGACCATGCTGAACCCTTGCCCCTTGACAAAGTATAAATTCCCCAGGCTATCTGTTCAACTCTGCACTGCTTCATAGATTCCTCCAATAAACATCCAGGAATCCCTCCTCAGTGACCTCACTGACTGGCATCAGGGGAAGCACCTGGGTCCTGGGAATGATCCCTAGGAGAACTGGGGAAAACCTACAGTCCTGCTTCGGGCTTTGTGTCTCTGAGTCTTCGGTTGTTCAATCACCTTCATTGCCCTTTTTATCTTGTCTACTTTCCCATGCAGAGAACTCTTCTAGAAGAGAGGGAGAAGTATTTTTTTTACTAGAATTTCACTTTATTGCACATAGAAAATGAAAACACCCAACATAACATCTAATCCAATATATAAAATTATACATGTTGTATATAAATGTAAAACTAACCCCTAATTTAAAAAAGAAAGTCCAGATTTCCCATTTTCCTGTTCATCGAGTATCCTTTCCATATCTTAGCATCCACTGAGGTTGACAGGAGCTTTGTAAACTGAAGAGTTACAAACAGGTCAATGGAAAGAATCATCTGGCTATCAATTCCAGATTTTTAATTGCATGACCCCTTAGAGTTTTATTCTATACTCACCATGCTCCTTTTCTGCCTCATCTTTCGTCATTTTGCTTTGATTCAACTGAGAGCACACTTTTCCACACACCTCTATGAGGTACACATCATGACAAGCCAGTTGTTTTTGACCTTCTAACTGATTAGCTACTGAGATCTTCTCTCTTGTAACTTTTTCCACCTGAGCTCATAAATAGAGTGAGGGTTATCTTGGCTATCCAAAAAGTGACAATTTAAAAGTGAGAGGGAAAGTAATTTCTTTTTTAAAGAAATTGATGCTCTGAAATGTATAAATGTTTCCATTCTTATATTTTGCTGCATGATTCACCTGCAAAAAGTTTTTTTTCTTCACATTTAAAAAGCCTGGAAAAACAATTTCCTAACCTATTTTTGAGTCTTCTAAATGAGTTTTAGTTTTTGGATCTATTTATTAAAAATATTGAAACGGAATAAGGCAACCAAGATGAAAGAGTAGGAGGAAGCAGTATACTAGATTCCCCCAACCATCTACATGATTCCCAGTACCACACATCTTTTCCTCACTAGCCCCTTTGACTCCCCGTTGCCCTTCCCAACTAACATAAATTTTCCCCTCCCCAACCCCCAGAGCTATTGCTTTTGATTCCAGTGTCTGGAGAAAGGAAGACCTTGGACTCAACTTTCTAGAAGGGAGCAGTAGAGAAAATTACCTCAGTGTGGTCCAATCCCCAGAGGAAAAGGATTATTAGGTTCAGTTTCTGGGCCAAGAGAAGGGCTGCAGCACAGTCCAGTCCTGATCTCTGATTCTCAAAAAGGAGAGTTTCCAGGTAAGGAGAGTCTGAGCTCTGGGCTATCTACAATCTTTATTCCCTAGAGAGAGGAATCCTAAACTTGAACCTCTGGCAAAAATATGAGCTTCAGCATGGTCGTTCCAATATCCAAAAATGATTAAACAAACAAAAGATAATGAACTATATTATTCCAAGAATGTCCAAAACAATCCCAGAATACAATAACTCTAAAACATCAAGCAAAAACCTCAAACAAAACAGAGCTCACACTCAAGATTAATTAGAATTCCTAGAAGAAATCAAACAAGAATGTTTAAGAGAGTTAAAATTACATTATAAAAGAAATGAGAAAAAAGAGGAAGAAATTAGAAAAGAAACTTAAACTGGGAAGGAGAAACTTGGAAAGAAAGCTAACAGTGTAGCAGAAGAGTTACAAAACCCTACCAAAATAAAAAAAATCTGAAAAATAAAATCAACCAAACAGAAGCTAATGACTCTATACAAAAATAAGAAATATTAAAACAGTGAAAAACAGGCTTTAAAATAGAAGATATAGGGCATCAAACAAAAAACAGCTGATCTGGAGTACAGAGTAAGAAGAAATAAGAATCATTGAGCTTCCTGAAAGCCATATGAAAAAAAATAGCTGGGATATCATATTTAAAGAAATTATTAAAGGAAACTGCGTAGATATATTGAAATCCAAGGGTAAAGTAAAAATAGAATTAATCCAGTGATCACCTCCTGAAAGAAGTCCCAAAACAAAAACTCCCAAGAATGTCAAAGCTCAAATCCAGAGCTTGCAAGTCAGAGGAAAAATATTGTAAACAGTCACAATGAAAGCATTCAAGTACTAAGGAGACACACAGGAAGGATAACACAAGACTTAGGTACCATAATAAAAGAACATGGAGTATGATATGCCATAAGGCATACTACGTAGTTCTACAACCAAGAAAAACTTACTCAATAAAACTGCCTATAATCCTAGAACAGGACAAACATATTGACCTTCAGGAAAATAGAAGACTTCCAAGTAATACTGATAAAAAAAAGACTAGATGGAATATAACGTTGAAATATACACATGGGATTAAATTGAAACATAAAATGGTAAATACAACTGAGCAATTGGAAGGGATTTTATAGGGATGAACTATTTACATCCTAATGATTGAGGAGTGGCAATATGGGGTTCTCTTAAAAACCCTGATATCATCAGAGGTCATAGAGTGAGTCAAAATGAATCAGCAATCACAATATGGACCAGATAGTGTGCTTGGGATATGAAGAAAGGCAAAAAAAAATTTTTTAACATTAACCAACTGAGACACAAATAATAATTATGTATGCTAACTTCACAAGCCCTTGACCTAGTTGTCTCTACACTATTACTAAGAATTAAAGGACCCTAACTTATTGTTGCTGATCTAAAGTCCTAAGCCTAATAGCTTAATTTTAGACTTAACCTTAGATGTTCCCCTAACCAACAATCTACAATTTAATGGATCTGGTATTAAGCTCACAAACCTTTTGACTATGGGAAATTGCCAGCAAGAGTAGGGACATTGCAAGGAAACAATATCTCCCCAACTTCATGTCAATTCCAGGCAGGAGTAGATTGTCAACTTGCATTCAGTCATGCTTAAAGTCTGCCAGGTGTCAGTGGGGGAACTGAGTCAGGAGAATCCTACCTCAACCTAGGCTGAACTGCTCTCCTACACTTCCCATGAGATCACCTTTTGCAGTTCATACCAGCATCTCACAGGCTTACTGGCATCATGGATTGGAGGCTCAGACCGCCTTTCTTGCTATCCATACCTGGAGGTAGACTCAGAAGAACAGTCAGTTAATATTCCCATAGCATCTTGAAATAGCTAGTTCCAATAACCAGGTTTCAGATATGACTATAATTTCACATTGGCTAAGGAACATCTTTTGAGACAAGTCTTAAGTGGCTTACATGCCTTTCTATACATGTTCTGATTTCTGATTAAATAACAATCATAAAATCAAATTTACCATTAAAACCTTAAGTTTTCTGTCAATGTCAAATTTTACCCAAGGTTACCTGCCTCTAGGAAACTTAGACTAAAATTCGTTTCCCCAAACTAAAGATGTCTCTGATTTTATTCAGTCAATTGTTTTGATACTAATTGCTTTTACATCACTTTATAACATGTCCAATTTTTCTCCCCATCTCTCCTCTCCCCCCACCCCCTAATACCTTGTGTTCAGATTACCCCTTCCCTCAATGTACCATCCATTCTATCACATCCCACCCTTCCCTTCTCCCCATCTTCTCTCTTTTCTTTTAGGGCAAAATAAATTCCTATAGCCTATTACTTCTGTTTTTTATTTCAAGGTTATATGCAATAAAAATTCTCAACATTCATTTCTAATACTTTGAATTCCAACGTCTCTCCTTCCTTCCCACCCTACCCATTCCCCCTGAGAAGGCAAGCAATTCAATACACACTAAATATGTGTCGTTTTGCAAAAGACTTCCATAATAATCATGTTGTGTAATACTAACTATACTGCCCTCTAAACTACTCTATCCCCCTTATTTTTTTATTCCCTCATTTGACCTTGTCCTTTCCCAAAAGTGTTTATTTCAAGCCACTCCCTTCTCCCTTTTGCCCTCTGCTCTGGGCAATTCCCCGACCTCGAATGCATGGGGCTATCCCCCCCGGCCTTGGATGGGCTTCCCAACCCCAACCATTCCCCACCGGGCTACCTCAGCCCGGTCTTCGCGTGCTCACCTGTTCCCGGTCTTCGGATGTCTCCGGCCCCTGCCATGTGGCCGTATGGCCTAGCTGCATGACAGGGCTATCCCCTCCTCCACGGAGGGAATAATGACTACACACGCCCCCGAGGTTGTCAGTGCACTTCACTTTATTGATGGCGTCCTCTACATCTCTTCTTGAGACAGCTCCTTATATCCCCAGCCAGAGCCCCTCCCAAGTTCCTCCCTGAGGGCAGAGCCAGCTCCCTGAGGGTGGAGCCAGCTCCCGAAGGCCTGTCCAGAGCTTGGCCCCTAACAGCCCTCCCTTCTATCGTTGCCCTCACCCCACTTGTTGCCTCCTCCTCTACTTTCCTATAGTGTAAGATAGATTATCATACCAAATTTAGTGAGCATGTTATTCCCTCTTTAAGCCATATGTGAAGAGAGTAAGCATCACTTTTTTCCCTCCCCTTCTCCCTTTTCTCCTCCATTGAACAAGATTTTTCTTATCTCTTTTATGAGTGATAGCCTACCCTGTTCCATTTCTCCCTTTTTTTCTCCCAGTATTTTCCTCCTTCACCCCTTAATTTTTATTTTATTTTTTTACGGATATCATCTCTTCGGATTCAACTCAGTCTGCACTCTCTGTCTATATGTGTGTATGTACAAACCCTCCACCTACCCAAATATTGAGAAAAGTCTCAAGAGTTATAAATATTTTCTTTCCATGTAGGAATGGAAACAGTTCAACTTTAGAAAGTCTTTTATGATTTCTCTTTCATGTTTATCTTTTCATGCTTCTCTTGATTTTCATGTTTGAAATTCAAATTTTCTCTTCAGTTCTGGTCTTTTCATCATGAATGCTTGAAAGTCCTCTATATCATTGAATGACCATTTATTCCCTTGAAGTATTCTACTCAGTTTTGCTGGGTAGGTGATTCTTGGTTTTAATCCCAGCTCCTTTGACTTTCAGAATATCATATTCCAAGCCCTTCCATCCCCTAATGTAAAAGCTGAGCTGCCTGGACAGTGAACCCGGGTTGCTTCCTGGCCTCCATAGCTGCCTGCATCTGCTGCTGCTGTTGCCTGAGGCTTGGAGGAACCCCACTGTCCTCTCACCCTGCTGGGAAAGCCCTCCCACAATGACTTTTAGAAGTTTCTTTGTCACTTGTGGGTTAAGGAATCTGGGGCCCTCCCTGATGGGAACTCTGCCCCAGAGGTCTGTTCAGGTCCTGTTCCTCCCAGTGCCGCATGGCCAGGGCTGGGCTCCGTTCCTCTCAGCATCCCATGAGATAGAACTTTCCTGTCAGCCTTCCAGGTTACCTTTGGCTGAAAACCTCTTTTGCTCTGTTGTTCTGTGGCTTCTGCTGCTCTAGAATTTGTTGAGTCATTTTTTACGGGTATTTTGTGTGCTGTGGGGCATATACTAGAGTATATGCATCTTTCTACTCCTCCACCTTAGCCCCACCCCCAAGATTTAAAAAAAAAAGACATAGTTCCTCATTTCATAGAGATCAGTCAAATGAACCAAATAAGACAGAAGGTATGGGAGTGGTTTTGTTCTTTTTTAATGATTTTGAAAGACAAAGAGAGGATATAGAAGAAATGGAGTAGGAGAGAATGACAGGGGAGCTTGACTCTCATAATCAGTATATACAAGTTGAAGTCTATGAATGTGGAAGAGGTAGGGATAGCTGATGTTGGTGAGTCTCACTTTCATCTCAATTGGTCAAAGACTTGTAGAACATGCACATACACATATATGCACATAAAGTTTGCTGAAGAGAGACATTCAGCCAAATAGGGAAACAGGAATAGAGAAAAGGGAAATGGGGAACTTGAGGGTAGATGCACTAATAAAAAGGAAAATTAAACCCTAAGCAGGGAAATTGAAAAAAGAAAGCAAAGAGGGAAACAGGAAGAAAGGAAATATACAGCTAATGATCATAACTGTGATTTGGAATGGGATATATTAAGCCATAAAATGGAATAAGATAGCAGAATGAATTGGAAACAAGACATTGTTTACAGGAAATATACTTAAAACATAAAAACTCAAAGTTGAAATAAGTGTTACAACAATAGCTATCATGTCTCAACCTAAAAAATGGCAATAACAGTAATAATGTTAGCAATCATTATCTTGGACAAGGTCATAGCAAAAATGAACGTAATTAAAAGAAGTAAATAAAAAAACTGTATTTTGCTGGAGGATAGTATAGAGCAATGATATAAAACCCAAATAAAAATGGTGGTCAGTATTCCATACATAAAGATTCCTGTAGATTACATATTGACTTAGTTTTAAATTAAAATATTATCTGTGTTTTATTATATTTTATTTATTTTGTTAAATGTTCCCAATTACATTTTAATCTGGTTTGGAGTGTAGCAGGCAGCCTGTGGCCTATGATCCACATGTTTGACCCTACTGCTATAGGCAGTGAATTAGTTTCAATATATAACACATGCATCAAATAACATGGTGTACAAACATTTTTTAAAAGTTAAATGTTATAGGCAGATAAAAAAGTAAAATTGTAATAGCGAGATAACTCAATGTAACCCTTTCAGAGCTAGAGTTAGATATGCACTCCATGCATTTTCACTGCTTGTCTCCCATTCCAGTATTTCCACCTCTTTGCTTTCACTTTCTTCCTTCAAGTCTCAGCTAGAATCCTACCTTCCACAAGAAGCCTCTTCCAATGCCTGTTAATTCTAATGCCTTTTCTCTATTAATTATCTACAGTTCATCCTGTATGTATCTTGTTTGTACAGAGATGTTAGCTTATTTATCTCCTTCACTGGACTGTGCTTTTGAGAGCAAGGGCTGTCTTTATCTTTCTTTGTATTCCCAGTACTTATCACAGTGCCTGGCATATAGTCAATATTTAATAAATGTTTGTTGACTTGATAGGATAGATTTCTGGAAATTTTTTAATGAGAATAGGAAAAAATATTCATATTTCTCAGTTGTGCATAACACCTGTAAAAGAAATTAACCATGGACATACCAATCTCAAACATATCCTCTACTAACCAGGATACAATAAAAGTTACATAAAAATCTATTGAAGAAAAGATTAAAAATCAACTGAAGACTAACTTAATCTTAAGGAATTAGTGATTCCAAGAATAATCATAGGAATGATAGATAATTTCATTAAAGATCTGACAAAAAACCAAAATTTTCGTGATGCGTCCGAAGCAAAACTTGGAATAAAACTCATATTTCTGCGTACTTGCCTCAGCAACAACAAACATCGATGAAATGGTAATGAAGCTTTTTTTAAAGGAAGAAAGCTAACAAAAATGCAAATATTAAAAGAATAAATAAAAGTAGAGAATGGGGTCAAAACAGAGAATAGATAAATCATTTTCTAATTTGATTAACAGAATGAAAAAGGAAAGCCAAATTACAGTATCAGATTGGGAGAAAAAAAATAATTCCCAACAAGTGAAGAAATCAAAGATATTATTCGAATGCTGAAGCTAGACTTTAACAGTATCTGGAAAATGTACTAAAAACAGAGATAGGACCCTGCTGACCAAGATCCATACAGTCAAAGTATAGAAAAAAACAATGGCTTTTCCAGTAGCAGTGTGTGGCTGTGAGAGTTGGACTATAAGGAAAACTGAGAACTGCAGAATCAATGTTTTTGAATTGTGGTGATGGAGGAAACTTAATAATCCCTTGCACAGCAAGGAGATTAAATCAGGTAATACTTAAAGAAATTAATTCAAGCTATGCACTGGTGGGTCAGATACTGAAGCTGAAACTTAAATACTTTGGCTGTGTAATAAGAGAGGACTCATTGGGAATGTCCTTGATAATTGAAAGAAATTGAAGGCAAAAGAAAATGGGACAACAGAGGATGAGATGGATAGATAGCATCATGAAAACAATGAACATGAACTTAGACTTTGAAAGGTAGTGGAGGGTTCAAGGCCCTGGTGTGATATGGTTCATTAGGTCACAAAGAGTTGGAAATGACTGAATGACTGAACAGCAAAGAGACCAGGATGTCCATTGTTATTACCATTTCTATTTGGAAGCATACTAGAAATTCTAACTATGATCAATGAGACTTTTAGAAAATTGAGGGAATAACTACAAGCAGAGAAGAAAGAAAATTATCACTTTTGCCTGTACTTAGTATAAAGATATACTTAGAGAACCCTAGAGAGTCAACTAAAATTAGTTTGAACAATTTTGGAGGTGGAGGCAAGATGGTGGCATGAGAAGCAACATTAGAGCCTAGCTCTCCAGTAGCCCATCTCTACAATGACCTAGAAAATGCATGAGATCACATTCTGATAAGGAAAACCAAGAAAAAGTGAGTTGTTTTTCCAGCCCAGAGCAGCTTAGACAAATTTTAGGAATGTCTTTAAAACTTCCCAGAGGCATATGGCACAGAGCCTTCCAGTGCACAGAGATTGAAAGGGGACCAAGACAGGACACCAGGGGAGAAAGAGATCTCAGAGGCTCCCCGGGTACAAGTGTAGATACAATTTGGCAGGTACGTTGCTCGGTCACAGATTCAGGACAGAGAGGAGCAATCCTGAGTGTGGATCCTAGGTGTGTACTGAAGCAAGAAACAAGTTCCTGAAACTTATCTTTGTGACTCTGATAAGTGGAGCAATGACTCAAGTCTAGCTTTTAGCCCAGAATCTGCAGGAGCCCCAGAACAAAGGGGAGCCAACCATTCAGCAACTTTGAACCTGCAGTGTCTCTCAGTAATCTAACAGTGACTGAGTTCAATAGCAGTCTGATGAAACTTTCACCCAAGGACAAACCCAAGCCTGGGTCAAGAACTTGTAGAGCTCAAATCAGGAGGGCAATGAACAGATCTCACCCTGGATTGCATGACATGGGGAATACTGAAAGTTTACAGGGTCCCAACCTGGACTGTTGAAGCAACAGAAGGATGTAAAAAGACAGAAACTCAGGGTATGCAGACCTCAGACAGCTCAGGCCCCCTCCTCAAAACTATGCAGAGCCCAATATTGACATAAAACTAGATGTCAAGAAGTAGTCTGGGAAAAATGAACCCAAAAAAAGAGTATCACCATTAAGAACTATTATGATGACAGAGAAGCTGTCACAAACACAGTAGAGAATAAATAACTCAAAAATATCTACAAGCAAAGTCTCAAAGAAAAATGTACCTTGGGCACACATTCCATAAGAATTCCTAGAATAGATAAGCATTTGAAAAAAGAGATTGTGATTTTTAAAAATTATTTTTAAAGCCAAATGAGAGCAGTAGAGAAAAAAAAGAGCTAGGTAAGAAAGTTATAATGGAAAATTAACAGATTAGAAAAAAGAGAAACAAAACCTTACTGAAGAAAATAACTCCGTAAGGAATAGTAGTATACCTATCAGATCTATGGAGAATAGAAGAATTTATGAACAAAGTCAAGAAACAGAGAACATTATAAAATGCAAAATGGATAATTTTGATTACATTAAATTAAAAAGGCTTTGCACAAAGCCAGTGCAGCCAAGATTAAAAGGGAAGTAGAAAGTTGCTCTGATAAAGACCTCATTTCTAAAATATGTAGAGAACTGAATCAGAAAGGACATGAACAGGCAATTTTCAGATGAAAAAAATCACAACTATCTATAGTCACATGAAAAAATGCTCTAAATCATTCTTGATTAGAGAAATGAAAATTAAAACAATGCTGAAGTACCACATAACACAAATCAGACTGGGTAATACGACAACACAGGAAAATGATAAATTTTGGAGGGAGTATGGGAAAACTGGGACACTAATGTTTTGGTGATGGAGTTGTGAACTGATCCAACCCTTCTGGAGAGCAATTTGGAACTGTGCCAAAGGGTTGTAAAATTTTGTATGTCCTTTGATTCACTAATACCTCTAATAGAACTTTTTCCCAAAAAGATCTTAAAAAGGGGGGAAAGTATGTATGAAAATATTTATAGCAGCTTTTTTGTGGTGCCAAAGAATTGGAAATTCTCATCAATTAAGGAATGGCTGAACAAGTTGTGGTATATGAATATAATGAAACACTCATGCTATAAGAAATGATGAGCAGGTAGACTTCAGAAAAACCTGGAAAGACTTACATGAACTGATGCTGAGTGACATGAGCAGAACCAGGAGAACATTATACACAGTAACAGACACATTGCGTGATGACTGACTTTGAGACTCCTAAGGCGACTGTGACTAGATTTCAGCAGCTCATGAACTTAGATGAGAAAAATGTACATCTCATTACAGCCTTATTTTCACTAACCTCCAACTAAAATTTAGCATTTTCTTTGATTATGTATTATAGGCAAAAAACAATAATGGAAGAAGAACTTGTGACTGTCACAAAAGAAATCACAGATATTTTCTTATCATATTGTAGTCTTTGCTGATACTTTGAAATATACTTTATACGTTCATCACTACTTGAAATTACTAGGTTTTTGTGGCTCACTGCTAGATGTATACTACAATCTGCTTTATATGTATTTTGATAATTTCATTGTAATTTTCAATGTAATTTTTCCATTTAATCTTACGTATTTTATTTTATGCATTTAAAAACATTATTCGAACAAGGTTCCAGGGCCAGAATGACTGCCAAAGGGGTCATGACCATAAATATGGGAGGGAGGGGGGTAAGAGACCCTGTTCTAAATGATGATGCTTCAGCATTATGACACTGGAGGATCTTAGTATTTCCAAATAATATTTGTGAGTACTGAAGAAGTAGCTAGATTGCTCAGTGGTTGGAGCACTGGACCCAGAGTTAGGAATATCAGAGCCACATTATGACCCTGAGCAAGTTACTTAACCCTCTTTAACTTAATTTACTGTAAAAGGAAAATGGCAAACCACTCCAGTACCTTTTCCAAGAAAACCCCATGAACAGCATGGTGCATGGGGTCATGAAGAGTCAGATACAACTGAACAATGATTTGCTGTGGGTTCTTTGTGGGGTGGCAAGAATTTTGTTCACCTTTAATGGTAGTTTCCTCATATGGGATATGCAGCCACAAGGTGGCATTCAGTGTCTTAATTCACCTAATCTTGTGTTCCAAACTATGAAGTCCATGCTTTGTCTGAGACTGTTGTCTCTCGAAGATAGCTTTCTTGCTTGTCTATTTCTCAGTTCTCTCACCAGGATCTTCTTTCATCTCAACCCAATAATTAACACTTTTTTCTGATTTTTAACTCCTTTGCCCTGATCTTCCACCCTTATAGCAGAAGCAAAAAGGAAGCTAGCAAACCATGCAATTTCCATCTCTATGCTAAAAGTACAAAAGTCCATCTAATCTTTTCTAGTCTTAAAAAAATCTTACCTTACTTTTTCTGAAATAATCCCACAGGCTGCCATGAAATCCTATTCCATTACCTCATCGTGCTATGGGGCAAAGTGTTGAGACGTAAGTCACAACCTCAAAATCTAAATTGTCAATCCTCCGAGCCAAAAAGCTTCTAAAGGAAAAAATTGCAATATCTCTAAACTCACAAGTTATTGATTTCTCTAAGATTTAACAATAAAATGAAAGGAAACATTTTTTGAGTGCTCATGATGTATATTATTTGTGTTTCAGCTTCACCCAGGGGATAATTCTACTAGGACTCCTATCCAAACAGACCTCTACCTACAAGTTGTCATCTACGACCATGTTTCCAGAAGAAAGACTTAAACATCAACATGATACTGGGTCATTTTCTGTTTCCTCACAATAAGTTTAAATCACAAGACTTGTAGCTATGAGGCAAATAAAGACATTTGAAGAGATCTTTTTCTTGACTGCCTTTTGATGAATAGAAGGGTAACTTTTACAATCCGATTTGAGGTTTCTTGCTATGAAAGTCCTTTCATGAACATGGAAACCATATTGAATGAAGCAGTTCACATGAGTAAAAATCATTGATGTTTCAAAAATGCAATGGTTTATGACATTTCTAAGCCTGGGGTTTTTAGTAGTACATAAGAATGTTGTGAATTTCTATTAATGATAAAATGAGTGGAATGCACCCTTATTCCACATAGCAAAAACTCTGGAAAGATGAGAGAATTGATAAAGTACTTATGTGATGCAAGATCTACTATGGCTTAGAAGGATAAAGTTTATATATTTCTCTAGTTTAATAATGCAAATATGGAGCATTAAGTCATTTAATTCTCAGTAAAAAAACAATATTGGGATGATTCTGGCTGCATGACCCTGGACAAATTGTTTAACCTCTCTAGGTTGTTGTTTCCTTATCTGTAAAATGAAAGTGATGACTTAATTGACCTTTATACCCCTTCTACCCATATGAACCTATAACATCTCAGGACATGGTTGTGAAATTCATATATTTTAAACATGATCCTGTGGCTGGTAGATGGGAGCTCCATTCCAGTTAGGGATGATGAGGAACCTTCATGGGAACCTGGTGCCATTTTGAGGAACTGGTGATTCAGTGGGAGAAAAGCAAAAAAAGTATGTGATCAAGGAGGAAGGTTTAGATAGTCAGGCTGCTGTGGGTCAAGAGCTGAAGACTAGCTAATGAATGGATGACTTTACATAGATCAAAGGAGACACCAACAGAATTAAGGTTTGGAGGCCTACCAGAGTAGCAGTTTTAACCTTAAACTGACAGGTAAATTTTAATCCAGATAACAAAAAAAATGTTTTCCCTCTAGTTACCAAAATGGGGCTAAATTATTAAAGGGTAAGGAAAGGAGGACAGTGTCCTAGCAAAGGAGGAATGAAATAGGGAGTGAGACTGAAGGTGAAGACAGTGGAGATCCTAACTATGGTGAACCAAGTCACAGGATGACAGAACAATCTTTGTGATTGACTTTGTATATAAGCAGTACCTGAGATTTCCCTACACAATCTTAATAGTTAATATGATGAACAAAATGTGTTGCTTGTGCTGTGCTTTGTGGTCAGAATGGAGGGAAAGACCACTGGAAAAGCAAAAAATTTATAAAGTCTCTTGGCCCGAGTCTTATGCAGTCTTTATAAGAGAACCACACTGTCCCCCAATCCCCATTATGTTTTCTTCAGTGTTTATAGTGCGAAGTCACCCAAGGGAAGGAGCTGTGGTCAACTGCCTAAGGGCACCTTTCTCATCCTATACCCAAAATAAGCTATACTATCTATAGTCCCAAAACTGTGCAGCATGTAACCAAGTTTTTCACTCAAGTACTATCTGGCAATTATGTAATTTTAGGATAAGAGACTATAATATAGATATCTTTATCTGCAATGACCATTCCTGGAATTAACCTTGGGATAATGAAAATGAAAGGCAAAATTTACAATGTAAAGGAGACAGGTTTTTGTGGAATTCTTTAATGGTGAGTTTGAAATATTTTTATGTCTTCAGTGATGTTTCCAAGATTAATTATATTTCTAATATTTTAGCCCCTATTTAAACAGTATTTTTAATTTGGTCTCTACCCATTTGATGCCTCAGTGCAGTAGATGACTGAGCATTTCTCTGGAAGGTCACTAAAACGGTATAACTTTTTACCATGAATCATTGTAGAATCTTACTCCACAGCAAATTCTGCTTAATTAGTGCCTGAAATAGTCTGACGTGTGCCTCTAACAGGACATTTAAGGCTCTTCATGATCCAGACTTTCAGACTTAATGCACTTTTTTATCTACTTTACATCATAACTAGGTCAGACTATTCACCATCCATAGGATTTATACTGGAAATTGCAGATCAGGAAACTGAGGCATATGTTAAGTGCACACAGTCAGTCTGGGGCAAGGTTTGAACTCGGGACTGTCTTGACTCCTACATAGTCACATACTTCATCCATGTATTCCTCCATGCTGCTTCTCATTCCGTCATATGCTTCTTACCCAATAGGTACTCTGCATTTTCCCATTTTCATGCCTTTGTTCACTAGTCCCTCTGTTTATTCACATTTTATTCATCTTTCACTTCCCAGCTTAAATATCTACCTCCTCCTCATTCCCCAAATATGTCATGTCTCCTAAACTTATTTTATTATTTATTTGATATATTTATATGTTCATATTGTATATAATATATATATTATTTTTTATTTTATTTATATTTATTCATCTTTTTTCCTTTATAACATTTTAGTTACTTGTTTACATGTCCCCAGAATATAATGTTATTTTACGGCAAAAACCTTGTATAATTCATCTAGATGTAGCACCTTGGGACACCCACACCCCAACTTGCATAATGTACCCCCCAGGCAAGGCTTCTCTTGAATTCCCATTCATTCAAAACCGTAACTCCCAATGTTCCCCACCAATTTATTAACTTCTTCTACGCTCAGCTAAAAGACAGAATGAGTTCAAAGCAAGGCAAAATAACAAAGAAGCAATAAAACATTTTCCCTAATTGTCCTCATGATCATTTCTCCTGCATCAAACCTCTCCCTCCACCATACCTTCCTTCCACCATTCCATCCGCCATAAATGAACTTCCTCTGCTCACTGAAATTTTGTTTTTGTCGTTGTTGTTGTATTTCCAGAAGCTCCACTTGGAGGAAGGGGCCTCTAGGCGAGCTGCAGAACCTTCCCCTGATGGTCCATTTCCTCCATAAACCATCATTTTAAGGAAGGTGCCCCAAGCCAGCCACACTTACGCCTTCATTCAGGGCACCAGTCCTGCTCTCTGAACTTCTCCACCATGTCCTTGTCCACATTTTCCTCTCTAGTTCCTTTTTCATGTTGTCTTCCTCTGTTGTTTGAGGTGGGAGGAAGGATATTCAGTCTTCCTTTTTCTATTCAGATGGCATTTCCTCTCAAGAGCTGGGTTTCCAGTACTGGTCTCCCCCAATGGGCTTCATTCATCCACTTGTCACAAGATTTCTTCAGGATTCTAGGGGTTTTTCTCTGGGGTTCCTGGGTTGCAAGCTGTAGAAGTAGTGCCCTTAATGGCCTCCCTAAATGTTGCATCCCTAAACCCAGTGGAATGTTTGAGGGGCATTTGGGATGGTCTTAAAAATAAGGAAACTGAAGCCTGTAGAGATGAAGTCTCTTGACTAAGGTTATTCAGATACTAAGTAGCAGAGCCAAAATTAAGTTTTTAATTTCCACATTAGTCATGTTATAAAGAACAATTAGAACCAAAGGGACAAATCATGAGGGAAGAAACAAAAAGAGAGAGAGAGAGAGAATAGTATGTTTCAATCTGAATTCAGACTCAATAGTTCTTTCTCTGGATGTGGATAGCATTTTCCATCACGAGTTTTTTGGAATTGCCTTAGGTCATTGCATTGCTGAGAAGAGCTAAGTCATGTAAGTCTTTCCAGGTTTTTCTGAAACCTGCCCACCTTCCAGAATGGTTAGATCAGATCACAACTCCACCCACAAGGCATTTGGCTTCTATTTTTTTTAATTCCTTTGATTTTGCTTTATTGTTTCTTGATTTCTCATAATGTCATTAGGTTCCATTGGCTCAATTCTAATTTTTAATGAATTATTTTCTTTAGTGAGCATTTGTGCCTCCTTTTCCATTTGGCCAATTCTGATTTTTAAGGCATTCTCCTCATCAGCTTTTTGTACCTCTTTTACCATTTGGTCTATTCTGGGGTTTTTTTGCATCTCATTTACTAAACTGATGACTCATTTTTAGTTTTTTTATTGCATCATTCTCATTCCTATTCCCATTTTTTCCTCTGCCTCTCTCACTTGATTTTCAGAATCCTTAATGAGCTTTTCTATGACCCAAGACCAATTCTTATTTTTCTTGAAGACTTTGGATATAACAGAGCCTTGAAATCTCCTTCTGTGGTTCGACCTCCTTACTATCTGTTGCTGAGAGCTCTGGAGAGAGCTTCTGATGATCATGATTTAGTGGCCCCCAAGGATTTGGGATCCTGGTTTGCTGGCCCCAGGTCTGTGCTGATGAGACCTGGACCAGACTGTGCTCCTTTCTCACCTTGTTGCAACAGACCTCTCCTTCTAACCTTATAAGTTGTCTTTGGCTGAAAAATTGTTTTGCTCTATCTTTTTTGGGTTCTCCCACCTTAGAGTTTGTTTAAAGCCATTTAAAAGTATGTGGAGGGGTTCGAGTAAGAGCTCTGGTGAGTCCCCATCTATACTCTGCCATCATATCTCTTCCTGGTTTAGTCTTTGCTTTTTTAGTCTCTCCTTCAGTGAAGCCAGAAGTTTGAGTCATTCTGTTATGGACCTCATCCTAGCTTGAGCTATAATATACCATGTTATAGATAATATCTCACATAACATAGATTCTAAATTTGTGCATGTGTGTATATGCATATGTATATATTCATGCATGCATGTAAGCCCCTCTGGAGCTTTAGACTGACTTTATTTGTGAATGAAAAGCAAGGAATGCTGTTAGATAAGTGCTAAAGAAATGTACTGTGCATATACACGTATATGTGTTTATATGTATATATGTACATTGTATATATGTATAATATGTAATGATACATGGAAAAATATGCACATGTGCATGTATGTTTATATATCCATACATCCATATGCGTGCATGAAGGAAACTTGATTCCCATCTTTTTTTAGAGATAGGTGCCAATATTAAACCAGACATACTCAAACAATAAATATGCAGCTTTACAGCAGTACTGCTTTGTGAGATTATTTTATTGTACTTCAGCAGTACAATATCAAAGCATCAGTCATCAAGTCAAATCATTAAAACTGTCTCAATGACTTTTCATAAAACACGTAGTAAATAATTCAGCATACAGCAGCATTCCAAACTTGCTTTGAGATACACACATAGCACAGCAGTAAGATTCAGGAATGGACAAATCTCCTAACTATTTTCATGCTAGCATCAGCTACGGAATGAAGCCAAGCTCATCAAGGTAAGTTTGTTACACCTCAAAAATTTAAAAGTTATATGTAAAAAATTTCTGAAATGTTACCTAGGAAACAATTTTAGGATGCAACTAGGAAAGAAATAAAATTATCTGTGCTTGAAAAAAAATGCCACCTTCGGAGGGAGGAAAAAATGTAATTTCCAGAGTGAGAATGTAAAATTCCCTTTGGAGATAAAATAATAAAAGCAAAATATTTGAAACTTCAAAGGGCAGAGAAGATGCCAACAAAATTCACAGCTGTCTCAGCAGGTGAGTTCTAGGAACAAGTGTGCCAAATTATTTTTGTGACACACTATCAGAATTAGAAAAAGCTGCACAGGAAACTGACCCAAATGCCTTCATCAAAGAAAAACAGCTACTAGCAATTCAGGGCAGGAGGTGGAGGGAAGGGGTTGGTGGTAGAGTAGGGGGAGGGCTAGCTCCATCATAACTTTTTTTGAAAAATAAATTTAACTGCCACTCATATGGTTAACCTGAGGCAAAATTCATAAAAGTGTAAACGATAAGGCCAGAAATGGTTAAATGGTTAAAAACTATGACAATTGGTACCTAAAACAATAGGCACCATAAGATTGAAAGCCTGAGGACTTTTCACATGGAAATCACAAAAAAAGAAATCAGGAATTATAACTGCAAAAAATATTCCTGTATATAGAATCCCCCAGGTAGGTTTGGGAGGGACAATTTGGCACAATCTCAATCTCTCTCCCCTCCTTCTCTGTCTTTCTGTGTCTGTCTCAATCTCTGTCTGTGACACACACATACAGACGCACACACACACACACACACACACACACACAAATAGAATACCAGTGAAATACTTCTGGAATTGGGAAACAGTTTACTCAGCCTCCAAGTAGGTGGGCAGTTGACTTCTGCAATATTCTCACTGTGTGCTAAAGGGATGGGAATGCTGTTGATCAGGACCCCTACTGCACAAATTAAATTGAACTGAAAGGATTACAATGACAGCAATCTAAAGTAAAGAAGAAAATCAGGCTAGCAACTTTCTATAGGTAAGGAAGAGTTTGGTCAATTGTCATTCATGAACAATTCAATATGGAACAGACTAAGATTCAGAAGGTCAAGGTCAAATTCTGCCTCTGTCCTTACAACTTAAATTTTGACATTATTATTATGCTGGGGGCAGGGCGTAATATCAAAAAATCACCAAGTTCTCTGTTTCTTCTGATCCTATTTTTACACAAAAGCCACACATCCTTCAATAGTGCCCTCATTTTTTCTAATTCTCACTCATCTTCTAATTGTAATGCCAATTATTAGTGAACACTTCAAGACCATCCACAAGAATAGATTTCTTCCTGTTGTGCATCCTGTTCTTTGAAATTCAGTTGAATGTCAATGAGAGACGGCAGAACAGCATAGGCAAAGATTCAGAATGGAGGTGGCTAAACCCCAGAACTAAAGGCAGGTGTTCATACCTCAGTTGTTACCATTTTTAAGCAAACCTTCAATGTCTTGATTTTCAAACTTTGTCAGAGCGGGGGAATCCTTGGACATTTTTAAGTGTTTCCTAACAGAATAGAGGAAGGGGGAGAAGAAGGGGAGGAGGAGAGAAAGCAAAACTATGTGTATAGGTAAATAAACATATAATGTATACACATATATATGTCTACACACATACATACATTCATGCATGCATACACACATACACTAGAATTTTGAAAAATATAGAATTCAAAATAATATTTTATACTGAAATTTTATAGTGGGTCATAAAAATCACAACAGGATTTTAAATGTAGAGGGCTGGACATTTAATGGATAGAGTTTATCAGGAATGTTTAGTAGACTTGATGAGGTTAAATGGTTGAAGACATGGTTTGGGACTTGATAAGTGTGAACACTCCCTTGGGAGCTATTGTCTTACTTGGTGGAATGATTTGATGTTCAGGTTACCGTGAATAAAGTTGTTTGAACCAGCCTTTAAAAGGGATCAGAAGTGGGATATAAGGAGAGAGCCATACAAAAATGACCAAAGACTTGCTGTTGCACTTCCCTAGGGATACTATCTCTGCTCTCAAACTCAGAGATGGCAGCTATGGAGAGAGGAAGTATTTGGTGAGAAGGTGGAATTTCTTGATGCCCAGACTTCTAGAGGAAACTCAGGAAGATAGAGGATGAAATATGTAGTGCTGGAGCTGGAGAAGTAACAGGAACAGAGGCACAACCCATCAACAAGCAGTTACTAGGCATCTTTGGGGCAGCTAGGTGGTGCAGTGGATAGGTCACCAGTGAAGGAGTCAGGAGACCTGAGTTCAAATCTCACCTCAGACACTTGACACTCCCTAGCTGACGGGCAAGTCACTTAACCCCAATTGCCTCATCCTGGGTCTTCTCCAGTCATCCTGATGAATATCTGGTCGCTGGATTCAGATGGCTCTGGAGGAGAAGTGAGGCTGGTGACCTACACAGCCCCACCTCACTCCAAAAAAAGTCAAGTGCAAATCCTGTCATTGTTTCTCTGATGGCACGGTCTTCTTCGGCAACAAAGGACGAACACACTAGACATCTACCACATGCCAGGCACCAGGATGCCAAGATAAAAGGAAAGTCTTTACTCTCAAAGAGCTTGCATTCTCTCAGAGGGACAAGTTCACATATAGCGTATAACAAATGTTACCCTTCATGCTTGAAGAGAACCAAATGACATCCAGGCCAGAAGAAGGACACTTTCAATGAGGAAATGAGCACAGAGGAGTGGAGGGAAGGCAAAAGAAGTCAAAAGGCTTCCTATTTATGGCAACGCTTGAGGGGGGTCTTGAAGGAGGAAAGTGAACAAATCAGAGGGAAAGAGGAAGTATGTTCCAGACATGAAGGTGAGTCAAAGGAAAAACACCAAGATGAGAGATGGAGTACCAGGAGCGACATATAGAAGAAGTCTAGTTCAGCTGAAGGGGGGAGTGTGGGAAAGGCTGGGGAGGTCAGAGCTATGCGGCGAAGGGCTCCAAAACCCAACAGAGGGAATTATTTTAGCCTAGAGTCAATAAGGAGCCACGGAAACTTACTAGATGGGGGAATCATGTGGTTAAGAAGAATAGTACGGAAGATTAAAACCGGAACTTTGTCTCCCATGACTACTATGAATTATTTAAATGCTACTGATCTGATGGGAAAAGTGTTGACTTTCTAACAATAGATTTCCATCTGGAGTGAAGCCAGTCTCTGAGGGGATCTCTCAGAGTCTGTAGACCTACAAAACTTCTTATACTAGAAAATGGGAATCAGCAGAATGTGTCAGGGAGGTAGATGGGGAGGAATGGATGGAGGGCAGAGGGAAGGGAGGTTGTCTCTCTAACAACCCCAGGTATGTTAGTCCAATGCTATCCTCAGGTATTAGCTCTAAAAAGATGAAACTAGGTTAACCATAGCTACATGGACTGATGCCACTTCAATAATACATTCAGAATTTAACTTCCTTGGTCTTCCTGAATTCATGGTATAGTCATCCTTCCTGAATAACTTGAAATCATTTTTTAATTGTTTCTACAGCTAATCTTTTAACAGAGTTTATTGATTCTGCCTCCAAAATATTTTTCTATCTATCCCTTCCTTTCCATTCCCACTACTTCCCTTCCCCCCATTTTCATCCTTCATTACATCTCTACTGAACTCATTCTCATCTCCTATCCATATTGCTAAAAGATTAATCATTTTAGAGTGCAGCTTTGAACAAAATCTTGTTCAAAATTTTTTCCTGGTTTCCAGTTGTCTTCCAACCTAAGTTTGAACTCGATTACTTTCCCTCTGCAAATTCCCGTCTCTCATACTGTGTTGACATATGGAGTCTGCGTTTCCTTGTACTGCACCTTGGAATCTCACTCAAACTACCTTAAGAAAGGGTCATATGGCAGGGTTGTATTAATTGCATTTCTCTGAATATTAATGATTTTGTGGTGATTATTGGTTGGCATTCTTTCACAAATTTCCTAACCTTTGATTTTAGGAAATTATTTTTTATCTCGTTTGTTTGTGACACTGTCTCCAGTCACTAAATCTCATAAAGACAAAAAGGGAGGATTATGTGACAGGAAAAAGGCAATTACAACTATGGCCACAAACCAAAAAGACTGACAAGGTAACAACCTTAGGAATTAACAATACAGAATGATAAGCCCTAAATTATTCAGCTCTTCCCTTGACCTCATGCTCTGGGCACCTAAGCCAGCCCTCCAGCTTGTGTTCTACAATCTCCCCTGGGCTGTTTCAGTTTTTGCTGGAACATCCTGACCCTGTCTTCACCCCACCATTCTGCTGCAACAAGCGGTAATCCTGTATTCTTCCAACTCACTTGCAAAAGAGAAGATAGAGAAAAGTGGGAGAGTGTGATCTACCTGATGCAATAGCATGCTGTAGATGAGGTGGCAATACTCGATCAGAAAAAGAAAAAACAGAGGGAACATGGGGAAGGCACCAATGTATGGGCCCTTGTAGGGCTGCATAAGGCCCAAAGGAAAGGGGACTAGCAACCAGCGGAAACTAATTCTGTCTTCCTTTACTCCACCTCCAAAGCTTTTTGCTGTAGGGATGAGGCCAGTGAAAACTGAATTGCCCACCGTAGAAAATTTCAACTGCAAGTCAGATGGGAAAGTCTGATGGTCCTTATTGTATAGTGGCAAACAAATACTAATGTCATTTCCAATTATAAAATTGTGTTGGTTTCAGATATTTAGCCATTTGACAGTACCAAAGACTTCTGAATAAGAATTTTCCTTTCACTGTCTTCAATAGGTATGATTTTAGCACCTGCAAGGTACATCTGCATAAGGATTGCTTCCCAAGATGATAACTAAAGACTCTGGGCTAGAACTCATGCCAGTCTCATGAGTTTCTTGACTGTCTGCCTCATAGTCTAAGGGGAAATGGTGGTCCAGGAGACAGTGGTAATTTTATCTACCTGGCAGATGTTGGCTCTTGTCCCTCAGGGCTTGCCTGCTCTGTTTGTGGCAATTAGTAGACAATTAGTGGCTGGACCCCTCTCCAGAGGAATTGTCTCATTTCAACTGGAAGCAGGATCTGGAGAGTTCCATACATGTCATCCTCCCATAGCAGCCCACCGTAGAAGCAGGTCATTGGATACTGTGCTTCTGCCTGCCATCCCTAGAGATTTTATTTGCACCAACAATTACATTTGCCCAAACATCTACTGCTTTCACATTTCTGGCTTGAAGTTCACCAGCTGAAGGGCTCATTTTCCTTTGGCAGTAAATGATATTTGGAAGAGGCCATAGAAGAAAAGATCTAATTCCTCCCCACATAGGCAGGTCATAAGGCTTAGGGAAGAGATACATGGATCCAGTTCACTGAACACATTCCTTTTCAAAACTTAACACCTCCCTTCAGAGTCCCATTAGAGAATCAACTTCAATAAGATCTCAACTTCATGGGACCATGAATACACAGCTCCTAATTTTAGCTACCTACAACAGTACAAAGGCCATACTGCATCTGGAGCCTGTAAGTGATTTTAAATAGCTTTCAGAAGTAGGCCTTCAGGAAACCTTCAAAGTCAAAACCTTCAAAGCTGTTGTGGTGAGAATCTCCAAATTGAGTTCATTTGAACATATCCTCAACAACCATGACTGTTTATTTCAATTATTTCAGTGGGGAAGCACCCCATCTTCAATTCCCTTTGTAGAGGAAATCCTACAGAGTATAGTGATAGAATAATCATTGTTCACAATTCCCAAATCTCATCCTCACTTCCATTCCCAATTTCTTCCTTTATATCCTTGATCTCAAGGGGATTTAACATATTTTTTGAATGAAACCTCTGGATTGGAGACTATACTTCTGATCCATAGCCTGTTGTACCTGGAAGTATAAACACTACTCCTACTTTCAATATTACTAAACCTTGTCAAGTTAAGAGTGTATTGGCTCAAAATCCATCGAAACTGACGGTCCCTCACTCCTTCTGGGGTGGTCATGCTCTTAGTGAATGGAAAACCATAGAAACTGCTCAAAACTTAGGACCCAGGATCATTCAAGCCTCAGTGACAGTTTCCTTGTCTTTTAGAGGAAAACAAACAGCCTATAAGTCAGGACCTCTTTAGTCTTGATAGATAGAGCTCCTACTTCAAAGATAATTTTCAGACTTACACGATGACAATTTTAAGTCATTGTCTTTAATCTTTTGAAATATCACATTCTAGAATTGTCTTTTTCTATAGTAGTTTCTACTAAATCTTAAGTGACCCTGATTATGGTTCCTTGGTATTTGAATTCCCACTCAAACTGTTACCTGTATTTTCTTTGACCTGGAAGGTCTGGATGTTGGCCATGACATTCCTGGGAGTTATGAATTTGGAGCTTTTTTCAGGAGGACTCATTAGGCCATTTTCACTTTGCCCGATGGTTCTAATAGATCTATGCAGTTTTCTTTCATGATTTCTTGAAAGGTAGATCCAAGGGGCTTTTTTGCTTAGTCATGTTTTCTCCAGTGTCAAACAGCTAGTAAGTAATTTCTTTCTTAGAGCAGTCCAAGTTTCTGGCCTCCTTCAGAGCAGAGCATCAGCTGGTCTGCTTACCTGAACTTGTGCTAGACTCTTTGGCAGAATCTCCCTGACAAAACTCATTGGCTTCTGGCTGTGGTTTTTGCAGAGTCCTGAATTCACCAAATGAACTTATTATTATTTCTTTGGATTTCTTCTGCATTTTTTATCCTGTTATCCACTTACTAGAATACAAGGAGAAAAAATGGACTTTCTGTAGCCTTTACTGGTAGTGGTAACTCAATAAATGTTTTTGAATTAATAAATATATAAATGAGAGTAATGAAGATTTTTGAGAGTCCCTTGGACCACAAGAATGTCAGATTAGTCAATAGTTAAAGAAATTAATTCAGGCAATTCATTGGAAGGTCAAATACCGAAGCTGAGTCTTAAATTCTTTGGCCACATAATAAAAAGACAGAACTCAATTGGAAAAAAATCCTGATGTTGGGAAAGATTGAAGGCAAAAGGAAAATGAGATGGTAGAGGATGAGATGGATGGATAGTATCATGGAAGCAATGAACATAAACTTGGACAGACTTCTAGAGGTAGTGGAAGATAGTAGGGCCTGGTGTGCTGTGGTCTGGGGTCCCAAAGAGTAAAATACAACTGAACCACTGAAGAACAGACTTACATCAGTAAATTTCCTATTCATCTATTTCAATTGTATTGATAACACAGTTTTGTACAACCCAATTATCAGAAAGATATTAAAGGTCAAAATACCTTACTGTAGCATAACAATGCTGTTATAATGAACTATGCAGATAATACTCTTTCATTATGTGTTCCTTATTAACACATCAAGCAGTTAATATTATGTTTAGCCCAAAGGCTATAAATATTCTTGCAGCCTGAATAATTTCTCTCTATATCTGATATGGTTTCTTAAATACGTTCCAGTGATGTTTCCTTCATTTGTTGACACGGATTTTTTTCCATATTTTGAAAATAACAACTTTGTTTTCTCCAAACAATATCCTCACACAGTCCCAAGCAGACACATTGAGACAGATGTGCCAAACATATGGATGACAAGAAAAAGACTTTTCCCAGAAATGATAACCACATGAAAGTTTTCAAAGTGTTCTTCTTTCCTTTCTGACTCCTTTCAAAGAGAATATAAATGATCTGGGCTGAAATAGCAAAGGAAATGAAAACAGGTTGAGTTCATTTTTCTGTGTAGCAGAAAAGTCCATCTTCAATGGTTCCTTTTAAACTAAATAAAGCTTAAAAGCCTTTTCCTACAGCATAGAATTGGCCATTTCACCTCCTCACCTGCCTCCACATTCAGTGATCTCCAGAATCAAATGTAAAATCTTCTGTTTGACATTTAAAGCCTTCCTCAGCCTGGTCCTTCCTCACCTCCCGAGTGTTCCTAGACTTAACTCCCTTCCATGTTCTCTACAATCCACACGTTAAACTTCTTGTTCCTTTGTCCTCCTCTCCTTTTCTTATTCTGTGCTTTTTGGTGACTGTCCCACCCCTCGTGCCGGGTGTTCTCCCTCTCATCTCTACCTCCTTGATCTTTCATTGTTCCTTCTTTGCTTCCTTCTTTTCTCCATTCCTTCTTTCCCTCTTTTCTCCTATTTCTCTGTTTTTGCTTCATTCCTTTTCTTTCTTCCTTCTTCCTTCCCTTTCCTTTCTTTTTTCTTTTCTTTCTCTTTCCTTCTTCCTTTCTTTCTTTCTTCCTCTCTCATCCCTTCTTTCTTTCCTTTTTTCTTTCTTCTTTACCTTATTACTTCCTCCCTTCTCTTCCTTTCCTTCTTCTTTCCTTCCTTCATTCCTTCCTTTCTTTCTTCCTTCCTCTCCTCTCTTCTTTCTTTCTTTCTTTCTTTCTTTCTTTCTTTCTTTCTTTCTTTCTTTCTTTCTTTCTTTCTTTCTTTCTTTCTTTCTTTCTTTCTTTCTTCCTTCCTTCCTTCCTTCCTTCCTTCCTTCCTTCCTTCCTTTCTTCTTTCTTTCTTTCTTTCTTTCTTTCTTTCTTTCTTTCTTTCTTTCTTTCTTTCTTTCTTTCTTTCTTTCTTTCTTTCTTTCTTTCTTTCTTTCTTTCTTTCTTTCTGTCATTTCTCTCTTTCTTACCCCACAATCTCACCCAGGCTACCAGTTCAGTAGCTCTTTGTGGGTCCAATCCCACTGTTGATTAGCATGGAAGTTTTAACTTTCTCCATTTCCAAACTGGACCCGTTTGTCCCTCCTTAGGTATCCTGATGCCCATCTGCTCCTAAGGGCTCACCACATTGAAGCTAGGCTTTAACCCTGTGGCAACTCTGAGCTTCCCAACTAAAGCAATCCACCAGCCTCACCCTTCCTCAGTGGCAGAGATTACAGCTTTACACCACCATGTTTGGCCCTTTGCTATTCAGTTACCTCATTTGTGTCCAACTCTGCATGCCCCATTGGGGGTTTTCTTGGCAAAGATACTGGAAGGGTTTGTCATTTCCTTCTTCAGCCCATTTTACAGATGAGGAAACTGAAGCAAACAGGATTAAGTGACTTGCCCAGAGTCACACAGCCAGTATGTGCCTGAGACCAGATTTGAACTCTAGAAGATGAGTCTTCTTGACTCCAGGCCTATCCACTGGGCCACGTAGTTGCCCATGTTTGGGCTTAGCTTTTTTCAAAACTCAGCTCATATCTCATCTTTTCTATTCTTTCCACCCTCCCCGCACCCCCAGCTAGTGCCTTCCCTCTGAGATCATCTTCTCTGTACTCCATACATGTCCTTTTAGTACTTACTTAGTTATTTTGTACTGTCTTCCCCAACACCAAGTATTTGCCTTTTCTTGTGTCTCTGATACTTAGCACAGTGTTTTAATAATAATAAAAATAATAGCTACCATTCATATAACACCTATGTGCCATGCACTGTGCCAAGTACTTTACAAATATATCATTTGATCCTCACAATGACAATGAGAGGTAAGTGCTTTTATTTTCCATATTTTGCAGTTGAGGAAATTGAGGCCAATAAAAATTAAGTGACTTATCCAGGGTCACACAGCTAGTAAGGGTCTCATTGCAGATTTTAACTCAGGTCTTTCTGATTCTAGGCACAGTGGTCTTTCCATTGAGCCACAAAATAATGGTTTGATAAATGATTGTTGGCTGACTGGCTATTGACTTAGCAGACTCTTCCTCTTACTACCTGCATACCCTACTTCTTGCAGGAAAAATAGTAAGGTGTCTAGGATCATTGAATATGAGAAGGAGAATATAGTCTAAAAGGACTGGAAATGTGGTGATGGGGTGGTGGGGGGAGTGGGAAAGTAGGTTAGGAAGGGCTTTGAAACCAGAGAATTATATACTTCATCCTAAAGGATGTGACATAAAAATCAAGTTGATCTTCCTAAACCTCCTTTTTTTTGACAGCAGAGTGGAGGATGAAAAGGAACAGAGAGAGCCTTGAGGCAAGACGGCCAAGCAGCAGCTACTTCAATAGTACAGGAATGAGGGGCTCACAGGGCCTGCGTCATGGTAGTATCAGTGCCAAAGGAAAGAAAAGGGCATATGTGAGAGATGTCACCAAGGTAGAATCCACAGGACTGGGCTACTGATTAGCTCCAAGGTAAGAGAGAGTGAGGAATTAAGGATGATACCATGGCAGGGGGAGAACACTTCTTGCAGAAGGTGGGATCTGAGTTAAGTTTTGAAAGAAGCTAGGCCCAGATATGGGCAGCTGCGTGGCATAGTGGGTAGAACACTGGGCCTGGAGTCAAGAAGATTCATCTTCCTGAGTTCAAATCTGGCCTCAGACACTTACTAGCTGCGTGACCCTGGGCAAGTCACCTTGTTTGCCTCAATTTCCTCATCTGTAAAATGAGTTGGAAAAGAAAATGAACCTGGGTGACTTGGAGAATGGTGCCACCCTCAATAGCACTATCGAGCCAGTAATAATCAAGGGATTTAGGAAGAAGGGGTAGGGTTTTGGTGAAAAGATAATAAATTCAGTTTTGGACCTAATGAGTTTAAAATGACAATGAGGCATAAAACAGCTTGAAAGGTAAAATTAGACATTTTGCACTTCCCTTCAATGGAACTATCCAATCAAATCGCCAAGCTTAAAGTTCTTTGAGGTGACTGACCTCTCCAATGAAGAAGTTTCCCAGGTTGTCAGTCACTGACATTCTGGCAACACAACATGTCACTTAACAGGTCTTCTGGGATCTTAGGATCTTTTAGAAATCACAAGGTTGCTGCCATTTATCAACATAGTCACCATCATTTTCCTAAGACCAGGAAAGACTACACACATACATGTAATGGGGGTCTGGCAAGTGCCAAGACCACCTAAGATAGTGTAGTCCACTTGGAAGACATCAAGGAGATGGTTCTGAGAGACTAGACCAGAGCACGTGTAGGTTTTCTGCGTTAGCCAATAATGCTATTGGGAGGAGCCATTTTCCATTGTATGTGCAGTCAGAATCGATAAGCATTTCAAATGGCAAATGATCCAAGTCAACACCGGTCAGGGATTTTGTAACACTCGTTTCTGAGGGAGCAAATTAGTTTTTCATTCACAGCCTGTAATAACAAGTGGCTCCTCTCCCAATCCTCCCAAGCCATGTGGCCCCCAAGAAATGGGCCTGAGTCTCTACCTTTTTTGTTCATTCTTTTGTCATTCTAAGAGCAAGAAGTGAGATCACTGGTCCAGCCTAGGAGCATGAGCCACAGAGATCTGGGAGTACAGAAATCCAGGCTGAGTGTTAGTTTCTTAGCCTATTGCATGTAGATGATGACATCTTAAGTGATCTGGGCATGTGCCAAAGACTCATTTTGTGCACACACACACACACACACACACACAAACACACACACACACACACACACACACACACACTGAAAGCAGCCAGGAGACTTTTACATGCACCTACATAGTTGAGGCCATATTCCACTTGGGGAACTATATTAAAGTTGACATGAAGCACCATATTCCTCTACCTTTCACTCAAATCATATGATATTACCTGGATAACCACTGGTAAAAAGGCATAGCTAGAAACTGCCTGCTTTTATTTTCTTAAAGTCACTGACTCATCAGCTCTTCTGGTTCAGCAGTCAGTTAAGAAACTCTATCATTTCCCATTGCAAGCACCTGAGTCATGCACAGTTGGAAACAGGTTCTAAAAATCCCTCCTTAAGCATCTGGAAGGTGGCAGAGAATATCTGTGCCCCCTCTCTACAGAGAGGAAGAACTTATGGAGTCAGACCAATACTTAGACCTGTTAGAGTCAACAGTCCAGGAATGGGGGGAGGAATGTTTACAATGGAGTTAAGGTTGTCTTTTCTGAAACAGTTGTCTCAGCCATTTCATATTCCCATTGTTCCCCCTGTGGCAAGTTTGAAAGGTCAACATTTTCCTTAAGGTTGGAGTCTAGGGCATGACTGTAGATAAAGGGAAAAGCTGGAAAAGTTGGCAACTGGCTTTTCTGCTCCACAGCACAATGCCAAGGCTGAAACTCCTGCCAGACATAAGACATTTTGTTTAGGGGAAGTGTGGATTTGTGATTTCATTAGTTTAGTTAACTCCCAGAATGGAAACACCCTCCACCAAAGCATATTAGTAATTCATCTGTAATTAGTGGTACTTGGGACACGGAAGTTAAACAGTTTGTACATGATCACAGAGAGGCAAGACTTGAAATGAGGCCATCTTGAATCTACAACTTGTCCTCTACCACTACAACATTCGGCCTCTCTCCATATACACCCCACTTTAAAATAACACAAAGTATATACTTAGGAATGCAAAGAAATGACCATTATAGGATAGAGCCCCTGTATAGTCTCCTGTTGAACAAGTGTTTCCTACTTCAAGGTCCCTCGTAGTACAAAAATAAGGGATATTTATCTTCTCCTTCAGTTCCACTCTTTCCCATGATATGCAATTCTTTCTAAATATATCCCTCTCTTTTTTCTTTTTTCTTCCTCCTTTTACTTATTTACTCTTGTTTTACTTAATTTTTTTTTTGCTCTTTTCACTTTCTTTCTTCTCCCAGCATGTGATATTGGCTATCATTGAGATTAGTGAGTGTTGCTTGCCAAATTTGACCATAACTGCAATAGTCTTCCCACAACTCAAGACATCTTCCAGGTAAATTTCCAATGAACAGAGATAATTCAACCCAAGGATATATTCTTTTATTTACTCATTCAGGTTGATCACTGCTCAACAGCATGACTACACAGATCCACTAAATATCAGAACTGATTATTATTATAAAATAATGATAATATAATAATATATAATAATATAAAATAATGATGATAATAACTAGTAATAATCCCACATTTGTCATTTCCACCTCTGTCTAAACAACAGCATCAACCTTTGAGGTATCTGACCAATTTTTTGGCCACTATTTTCTAGTCTGTAAATTTCACAATTGATCCACGGACTGTCCTTTATCCTTGTTTCATGACTCACCCTCAACATCTTTCCAGTCTTCAAGCTGTTCTTTAGCCAGAAATCATTCAGGAAAACTCTGCCCATCATCTCCCCATTTTCTACTAAGTGATCTCAAGCAGTTGCTCTGCTTATTCAAGGCAAGGTATGGGAACTTTCTGCCTTCATTTGCACTGGCCCCTCATCATTGGCTGAAACTAATCCAAAATGTTTCATGTCTCCTGGTCCATTTGTTCTCTGTTCAAACTTTTGTCCCATCAGAACAAGTGGTTGAAGCAAACATATTCAAATCCCTGCCAATTCTCCACTTATTTGATGGAAAAAAGTTCATGGCACATTCACTTTATTTTATCAAGGTTCACTTCAAGCCTGATAACTCCGACAGATGTTGGAGTTTTTCCTGGCAAGTAAGTAACTGAACTCCTCCAAAATCAAATATATGAAGGGTTCTTTCCTATTATGTTTTTCCCATCAAGGTTCCAGAACAACACCTTCTATTACAATAAATAGTTTGGAGGTGATCCCTTGAGGACCTCCTTTATTAATAATAATCAATATGCTGATCACAGTATCTCAAATATCTGGATTCTGATTCTGCATCCAGTTATCTTCCTGATGATACAGACATATTCTGGGTTTACTCCATTATCTCCTAATGTCTCCTTATCATTCTATTATTTCACCAAGTTAAAAAGTTTTCTTATAATCCACAAATAGACAGTATACAAGGATTTAGCAATCTTTGCATTTCTCCTTAAGCTGTTAGATTCTCTATGTGTGACGTGTATGTATATGTACATATACATATATATGTATCTATCTGTTTTTTAAAAAATTATTTTATTTTTAATTTATGGAATAAAACAAGCAATTCTATAACATAGCATAATAAAAAAGATGATTGCACATGAAACTGCCAATCTATTATGTACAACTTGTTATTCCTTTTAAATATATAATAAATTTATTGTGAAAATTTCTTTTTTTCCCCTTCCCTCTCCCCCCACCCTAGAGATGGCTACCAGTAGATGCAAACAGGTAGAGATATTTAAACTATTCCTTACTTCTATTTGTCAGTTCTTTCTCTGGATGAAGGTAGTATCTTTCTTCATATGTCTTATTTTTGTATATTTGTAATAGTTAAAATGACTAATAAGTCATTAGTTCAAATTTATTCTTAAAACACTATTGCTGTTGCCTTATACAACCTTCCCTTGGTTCTGTACATTTCAATCTTCATTATTTCATGCAAGTCTTTCCGTGTTTTTCTAAGAACATTGAGCTCATCATTTCTTATAGCATAGCAGTATTTCATCACAATCCTATACCACAACCTATTCAGCCATTCCCCAATTGATGAGCATCCCTGCAGTTTCCAGATTTATATTTGAATTTTTCCTAGGAAAAGTTGGTATTCATGCCCGAGAGTTCTCCAACTTCTCTATGTGAGAAAGCTTGTTATTCCCTAAGAGCTGGTAGATATGTGGCAGGAGAGCAACACATCCCTAACAAGCAAGAGTCACTGTTGTTGAAACCATATCGTTAATTGTTGTCAAAGCCACAGAGCCCCGGCTATTTCCCAGATCTGAAAGTCCCAGCTGTTCACAAGGTACATATGAATATTACACAGTTTTGTGTAGGAAGGTTCTTTGCTAAGTGGAAAGCAATATATACTCAACGTTGTACTTTCCATCTGTAAGATAAAGTGGTTGTATTCAATCAATTATCTTTAAGGTCTACTCTAGTTCTAAATCCTATGATTCCATTTTTGAGTTGTTGTAATATTAATTACACGTGTGGTGGTGAGGGTTCTTGTCCTTTTTTCTTTCTCCTTTGCCTTAGCCTATTACCTCACCTTTCCATGCACCTTGAGCAGAATAACATTCAATATAAGCCATTCCAAAAGAAATAACCATGCCTTTTGCAGTGAATCAAAAATGCTCATATGGAGTTTCTGCTGTGTGTAGAAGGAGGCTCGAGGCTATTATTTCATTCCAAGTACATTGGACAAAAAAATATCAAATATCAATATTACTTTGAAGTGTTTTTCAACTGTCTTTTCATTATGGAAAAGAGCTGCTTTTCAGATAATTGTACCATGACTGAGGTCGCTTCTCATTCTCTGTCTTGTTTCGCCAGTGCTGTGTTAGGGACCTTGGAAAGGGGACCTAAGAACTTGGTTGCGACCACTTGGGGACAATCTCCTCTAAAGCCTTCTTGAAATCTATTATTACAATAATACTTTTCTTTAAAGTGTACTTTTTACTGGGGTGCTTGCACACTTCCCCCAAGCTGTACAAATGTGTGTGTTTCTGGTATAACCCTAGGATTCATAATACAGTAAAATGATATGATTTTTTTTCAAACTACCCCTATCTCCAACAAGGTAATCCCATTCCTTTCAAGGGTAGCTGCCTATTGACTAAGATTAGAATACAAACCCTGGAATAATTGGGCAAAGAAAGCGCTTTTCAAAGCTAAGAGGTCTAAATCAGAAGTCAAAAAAAGATTAAGGCTCAGACACCTAAATCTGTCCAAATCTTTAGTGAACCAGCCATGCAATCAAAGAATCATTGTTAGGGTCTCCTTCAACTTTACAGAGTTTGCTGGTTTTCCCAGTTGCAAAGACATTCTAACACTAGGCATCCATAAAGTTCATATTTGTGAATAGGATTGGGAATGTGAGTCAAATAAGCCATTTATTCTTGAGTGAAATGTATTTGGGTTCCTGATTCTCTGCCTGGGAGGCAGACAGATGCTCCTGATACATACCAGGCCATCACCCTGCTGCAAAGAAAACAAAAACACAGGTGCTGAGTGTCTTATAATAGTGCAGATGTGCCCTCCAATGTCACCCACTGTTTACAACAATGAGGAAATGAACTCTTATCATTTATCTTATCTTGTGACATCTGTTCTCCCACCCCAGCCACTAGCTGGAAGCAGCAAAACCGTTCTCAAGAGTACTAGACAGCTATTGTAAATGACCTTTGCCCCTTCAGAGAAAAAAGCTGGGCTGCTTTTATGCTGTCAATATACACTGATTACTTTTACATTCAAAATATCCCTCTCAGTTACCACCTACCTCTCCACATATCCTGCTCTTCCTCAGAGGCGACTAGTACCCAGACCCTCCAGATAGATGGGCAGAAAGCAACAGACAGATAGATATGGAGACAGAGAGACAGAGACAGATAAACAGATAGACAGACAGACAGATAGAGAGAGAGATATATAGATAGATAGACAGACAAGAAGGTGGATAAACAAGTAGAAAGAGAAAGAGAGACAAAGACAGAGAGAGACAGAGACAGATACTAAGTACAATGCTGAATCAGTAGCAGTTTACATACTGAATACTGGAAAGTTTATCCATGAAAAGTTTTCAATTTTCTGTCATGTTTAAGAAACTTGACTAGACTTCCAGTAAACTATGGGAAATACCATAGTTTAAGAACTGAAGTTCAACAAGGACTCCACTCCTAGTAAGTTTACTATAATTTGGTTTTCTTTCTGACAGTCAGGAAGGTGGTGATAGATAAATGTTTAACAACCAGTTCTATGAAAACCAAAACCTACTTTTATGTCTAATATGCACTATTTACATTTTCTCTATTACTTTCTTAATTCTTGACAATCAATAAAAAATAATCAAACTGATTTATACAGTTCAATGATTCACAACATGTAAATGCAAATACCAAAAGCAAAAGCAAAAAACTTAATAAGCCACCTCCAGCTGATGTGAGCTGACACCAGCACCCCTCTGTTGGGAAACAAGTTTGGAAGGGGTGAGGAAAGACTGTCAGTGTAAGTGAAGAAACTCCCTTTGCCAGCACGGAACTGACTGCACCTGTTCAGGCAATTTATAAGAATTGCTTGAGGCATTAGGAGGCTAAATGACTTGTCCAGAGGCTCTCAGACAACAGGTGTGAGAGGGACCACTTTTCTATTCACTTCCCCTATCATATATATGAAAAAGATACCTATTATAGGATGGTTTGCACTTTGCATGATTCACAAAGCCAGTTTGAGAGATCATTAAGTTAAAAGATGAATTCTGCTAAGATACTGCTTTTCCCACTGCCCCACCCCGAAAACATACAACACAACAACGTCAACCACACACACACACACACACCTAGTCCTAAACTCAAACATCGTTCTTATTCCAAACTTAAGTTCTGAAGTTTTAAAGGCAACATTTAACTTTGCTCAGATTAATACGTTATGTGGCTTATATCTTAAGGAGCCATGATTTCATCTGTCCATTCCCTTCACTGCCGCAGGTCTCAGCCTCTCTCCAAATAACAGATTTTGTTGGGTTTTGGTTTAGTTTTTTTTTTTTCCTTTTAGAATTCTGCAGACAAAAATACAGCCAGACTGGTGAGGATCTTCTCCCCATCAGAACCTGAACACAAAATTCTTCCAACCTGGTAGTAGCTGCACCCTACTTTGCCCTTCAGTTAAACAGGATCATCTCTACAGCATGACAAAGTGTGGAATTTAGAGTGAGGGATTTGGAGAAGGTATTTATCATATTCCAGAAAGAGTTTGATAATATCTTGCTTCCATGTGAAACTAGGCAAAGAAAGAGACTAACATGTCCATACCCTATGATCCAAAGATTCCACTGATCTGCATAGACCCCAGGAAGGTCAACCAGAGAAGGTCACATATACACCAAAATATTCAGAGCAGTATTTTTTGGTGGTAGCAAAGATCTGGAAATAAAATAGGTTCCTATCAATTGGGAGATGATATATGAAAATGACAAAATATGTGCCATACTATACAATATGCCATAAGAAAATTAATATGAAGAACACAGAGAAGCATTGAAAACCTACATGAATTGATGTAAAGGAAAATAAGCAGAACCAAAAGAAATGATACACACAACTTCAACAACAATGTAAATGTGAAGAAACACAACATTAAACCAAATGATCTACAATTATAATGGCCAAACTTGTCCCCAAAAAGAGAAGATAAGGAATCCTCATCCCCTTCTTTGCTAAAGGCATGGGCTGTAGCTACAGAACACTACATGTACTACATGCAGTATTAGTTGATGTATTGGGCGGTTTTGTTAAATTGCTTTTTTTTTTTTGTTCTTAGTCCTCTTCCTTATTCTTTGTCCCAAAGAATAGACTTCTGAGTAGAGAAAGGTGAGGGATATGTTTCAAAAAGAAAGTGATATAAAAACAAAAGATAATGATAAACAAACAAAAGCTACCTGCTTCCATGTGGCAACTAAGATAGTCGCTGTGCTGAGACAGTAGTCCCTGATCTTTAAGATGTTGTAATCCATGATAAAAAACAGATTCAAATCAAATAGTCATAAGACTGGAGACCACTCTGTGGGATTTTTATGCCTAGACTGGCCTATAGGAACTAGAGCACTCACCCCTCTTTATCCGGTATACAAGGACGTAGTTAGTTTTGGGGGAGTCTGCCTCCATTGAGAGAGAATAGGTTTCCTTTTTCACACTTTTTAGTATGAAGTCCTTCCCCCATGGAAGATTTTACTCATGTTTAGGTTTCCTCAAAAGAAGAGTCAATAATATGAAATCAGATATGGGGCAAATAATTGATTACTGCACATAAAAGGAATATTAAACACAAATTTCTAAAAAATATGCATTTGACAAAAACAAACCCTTAGAATACAATTCCATAATTTGATTTGTTAAATACTAAGGTTATTTGCTAAGAACCTGATTCTTAACTTTCTTCAGAACACAAAACAGTTTACAAGACCAACTAGTTGGACATTGAACATTCCACCTCAGTGGCATCTTCTCCATTGCAGAAGCTTTGCCTGTTGCATCACTGAACTCAGGATCTTTGAATCTCTCAAACTCACCAGGTCAAATTTTAAAAATTCTTTAGTCGCCATATGGGAGTGTCAGAGCCAAAAGACTAAATCAGAAGCTATCTTTTCTTTTAACTGACCTAGCACCCCACTCCCCTGCCACTAAGATTACATCAATAGCAGTATGTTCATTTCTAGATGCTGAATTTTTGGAAAGATAATGATTGACAAACTGTAAAGTCCTCAGAGGTAATTGATATGGTGAAAAGACTTGAGTTCATGCCATATGAGGATAAGAATTGAGATGTGTAGCTGGGGAAGATAAAACTTGAAGGGGATGGGGCATGGGATAGCTGTGTAAAGGTAGTTAAAAGCCTGTTACATAGAAGAGGATGGGTTTAGCCCCCAAAGAGCAGCAATCGGAGGAATGCTAAATTGATATTACAAGAAAGTCAAATTAGTCTCTGATGTAAGGAAAAATCTTCCTAACAATTAGAGCTGTTTCAGAGTAGAATGAATGGACTAATCTACCACCACCCCTACTGGGGATCTTCTAGCTAGTCATCTAGATGATGACTTTCCTTTTTCATGACAGGTCACCTTCTTAAGTGGGCAATGAAGTTCCTTCTGTGCCTGGAACTCTCCATTTGATGTGAATGTCCTGTCTAAACTTTAGGACACTATATAGATATGTGTAGTTACATTTTGCAAAGTTATTTTTAAAAACAGAGAATTCTGAGATAAACCTTAGCAAAAACAATGGCTAATGGCTAAAGTGAATGAAAAGTTCAGTGAATAATTTGCCTCCATTATGAGTTAATAAGATATTTGTAGTGATTGAGACAAATGCTAAATTAAACCTATTTTGAGGCTCTGTGCCATGCATTTCAAAATTTTTTATTTATTTTATTTTTAATTTATGGAATAAAATAGGCATTTTCATAAAACAGTATATTTTTTAAGATTGTACATGAAACTGCAAATCTATCGTGTACAACTTGCTATTTATTTTAAACACATAGTGAAGTTGTCGTATAAATTTATTTTTTTTCCCTTCCCCCCACACTTTAGAGGTGGCTATCAGACACAAATGTGTGTGTGTGTGTGTGTGTGTGTGTGTGTGTGTGTAAAATCATTCTTATATTTATCAGTTTTTTCTCTGGATGTAAATAGCATCTTCCTTCATTTGTCCGTCGTAGTTCATTTGGATATTTCAATAGTCAAAATCACTTATTCACTCAAAGAACTAATAAGTCTCTTTGTCCTTGCCTAGACTTTACCTGGGAAAGCTCATAACTAAAGCCTTTTCTTCTTAGTAAGATCTCCCAAAATTTTTACTTCATTGACATAGTCTTCAAATTACTCTGGGATAACTTCAATATTATTATGAATCATCAAAAGAAAAATTCATTGAAAGAATCCCTCTCTCCTTTTACCTCAAAAAGTCTACGAATCTTTCCCCCTCTTATTCCCCAGCAGTTTGCCCTTATTATCCCCCATACCATGACCCTCTCAGCTTTGTTTCTCCCCAAATACTAGTTTCTTCTCTGCTGCCTACAGAAATGCCCAAACCTACCCATCCTTTAAAAAAATCACTAGGCTCTATTATCCTTGTCAGTTTTCATGCTATATTTCACCTCCTTTTCTCAACCAACCTCTTTGAAAATACATACTCATTACTTCTACTTCCTCTTCTATCACTTGTCCTCTAAACTCTCTGCAGTCTGACTTCTGACCTCATCACTCTGATGAAACTGCTCTCGCCAAAGTTACAAATGGTCTCTTAATTGCCAAATCTGATCATCCGGGCTGCCTACTCCTTCTGATAAGAAGTACTGGGAAAGCTAGAAAGTATTTTTGCAGAAATCAGGCAGAAATCAACAATTTGTACCACAATAAATTTTAAGTGGATAAGCAAACTGAATATTAGAAGAGAAACAGATCATATACCTTTCTCAGCTATGGATATGAAATAAGTTCTTAACCAAGCAAGAGATAAAAGCAATTACATGGATAAAACAGTGAATTTTAATTACATAAAATTGAAAAGCTTTTCACAAAACCATTAATGTGTCTAAGATAGAGAAACAGTCAATTAGGGGGAAAAAACTTTTGTTATCAAATAAGTGTGTAATATCCAAGATATATAAACAATGTACAGAAATAGATAACATCAAAAGCCTTCCCCCAAAGAGCATGAACAATTCTCAAAAAAATGTCAGCTGCTAGATGAATACATGAAAGAGTGTTCTAAACCATGCCAACTATATGAAAGAATGCTCCAAATCACTACTAAAGGGAGAAATGCAAATGAAAAGAACTCTGACATCTCATCTCACTCCCATAACATTGGGAAACATTGTCAAAGATGGGAATAGTAAATGTTAGAAGGGTTATGAACAGAGAAGTACACTAGTGCATTGTGCAAGCATTCTGGGAAGCAATTTGCAGTTATGCAACAAAGAAACTAAAATGTTCATACACAGAAATTCCACTGTTAGGAATGCACCTCAAGGAGATCATTGACAAAAAGAAAGTCTCCATATACATTCAATATTTATAGCAGCACTTTGTGTGTTAGCAAAGGACCAGAAACAAAGTTGATGTCCATTGGTTGGGAAATAATAATTAAACAAACTACAGCATATGAACATAATATAATATTGCTATTTTGTAAGAATCAATAAGTATTACAAACATCAAGAAGTGGTGAAAAACTTAGATAAATCGATGCACAGTAAAGTAAGAAGATCCAGAAAAACAATATTCTCCATAATTATGTCGATGTAAGTAAAAAACTGAAACAATTGAAACTGTAAGTTATATAATTATAAAAATTTGATCCTGAGTCCATGAAACCTTGGATAAATCCTTAGGATTTTTTAATGTGTTTAAACCATTGTTCCATTTTCTTTTCTTTTCTTTTTTCCTTAAAAAGATTATTATAAGAGATGGTTCACTGGGAGAATGAAAAAAAGGGGGAAAAGGGGTGAAAATTTGATGATGTAAAAAGAAAAAAAATCAGTAGAAACAAACAAGCAACTCTTTGATGAAAATCTGGTAAAGGAATAAGCAACTTTTCCTAGGTGTTTTTGGTAGCAGACCACATGTTGCTAGTAACACAACTGAATAAGAGGTCAGAAAAGAGAAACTCTGCTTCTTGGTAACTACAAATCAATAAAACAAAAGGTGCCCTTAAAGATTTTGGTTCAATGAGATATCTACTTCAAGTTTATGTTTGAATCACACAAGATTCCTTGATAGCTGTGACAATAAAAAATAATTGTGTTTAATGAACCTCTGACTATTAATAGTATTGTTGTATTTTCAATAACATTTCTATTAATGATATCAAGCAAAGGATCATACACCAGATGTATGGCACAAACTCCATATAGAAGACTGATTCCCTAGAAGACAAAAATGTGAACTGACTCCATGGCCTTTGAATAGCAAGAACACATCAAGTTTCTCTTTTCTCTTCCCCTTTCAAAAAGTTCCCACAACAGAATCCTCAATCTAGAGAGTTTCAGCACTTACACTGGGGTATGAAATCTTCCCTTAAAGGTGGGTGGGGAGAACCAATGGGTCACTCATTTCTAATTTGTGGTCCCAAACCATGCCAAATATGTCCCATTTGGCAGAATCCATGAGTATCAAAGCCATAGGAAAACAAGGTCTAGGGTGACTTCATTGTCAGGTCTCTTGATCTTATGTATACTACATCATGTTACTACCAGTATCTTCAGGTCAAGAAGTAAGGCTAATGATATCATGGTGGAAATGTGTAATGTGTAATGGAAATGTGCAATTCACAAAGAAAGTGGTCTGGTCATAGAGTAAAAGTGATTTTTAAAAAATGGACCAGTAAAGTGCTCCACTGAACACTGAGTAGCTTCTTAATGAAGGATCTTCTGGGATGAAATCAACAGTAATCATATTTTATAGGAAGACTTGGATACTACTAATATTGACATACTGCTCTAGAATATTATTCTTCATTGGTTTTTTAGTCATGTCTGACTCTTCATGACCCCATTTGGGGTTTTCCTGGCAAAGATACTAGAGTGGTCTGCCATTTCCTTGTCCAACTCATTTTACAGATGAGGAAACTGAGGCAAACAGGGTTAAGGGACTTGCCTAGGGTCACGCTGCTAGTAAATGTCTGAGGCCAGATTTGAACTCCCAAAAAATGAGTCTTCCTTTCTCCAGGCCTAGCACCCTAGAGTGACATTCTCCCAGTTCCTGGCTTCTTAATTCATATATTCTATGCTCCTCTCAGCCCACACATTGAATTCTATCTATGAGGTAGATAATGCTGTAAACATAATCTCTAGTCTTCAGTCTCTTTTACTAATACATAGATGCATGCCTAATAAAGAGCTTCCCTGCAACCAAACTACCAGGTGTAGAATTTACTCCATCATTTTCAGGGAGCACTCCTTCCCATCAGAAAGGAAAAAGCCCTCTGTACCTTTTAAATTAACTTGGAGTCACTGGAATAGGATTTATGATGCTTAGCTAGCTGTGTCCTTTAGTTTCCTTTAGGTTTTTAGTCCTTTAGTTTCCTCATATACAACATAAGTGGTTTGAACTAGTACTAGATGATCTATGTTACTAGTTTAAAATTCCTTTCTAAAAATATCAATTTCCTAATTTCTTCTCAGTATGGCATTGTATTGTTGTAGGGAGAAAAATACTAAATTACATTTGGTACCAACATATAAGATAGTTTCCTAACTAAGCCTAATTGTCTTCACTTTTTGATTAGGCCATTTTGAGTGAGCTGTTTTTCAAAAGAAGATAAACAGCTGTGGTTATGATGTAATAAACAACATATGTGTTCTTAAAAAATTACTTCTAAATATATAGAGCCCTCTGATAAGACTGTTGAAAAAAATTATAAACAACTTTGGAAGAATTTTGAAGTAAACTACCAATCAAATTATGTAGCAAACAACTTAGGAACACCCAGAACTAAAAATATAAAAATTTACATGAGGCCCCAGATATCTGTCTGTCCCTTGGGCACGACCAGGGCTAGCTCCACTTGAGACTCAAGCAGTCCATGTGAGCTGGACAGCTCAGTTTGGATGGAAATACATAGGCTCTGATTGGGGAGACAGAGAGGGAACTTGATGGAATCTGGTAAGAAATAATACTGGAACTCCTAAAACATCAGGGTAGTGGCTTGTTCTTGAAGAAATATTTTTGGTTACTTTAATTATTAGAGTTTGATTGTCCGCATTGTGAATGCCTACTTTGTGTTTCCATCCACTAGTTAGCATAAGTAACAGTAAACTAGATATATATGTGTATCATATGTTATAAGTATAGATTTTTTTAATTGGATGGGAAGGAAAAAATGGAAGGATGAGAATTTTGAACAAGAAATCTTAAGATTTTACCTCAGCCAGGAGGTAAGAAATATAAACTGCCCAGAAGAAATTCTGCGTACTGAGAAGAGCCCTGTAGAGCAGTCTGCCTGGCCCAATCCAACAGCATTATCCCAATGGTTGAATGACCTGCTTGACCCAGTCTGGAAGCAGGCCAACACCATGTGGACAGAGTCCTGAACTCCTACTTTGTATCCTACCTTAGGTATTTACTACCCAAGGGACTCTGGACTTAATTCCTCTGACCCTCAATTTCCTTATATGTTGAAATGGAGACAATAATTACCTTAAAGGGTTTTTGTGAAAATCAAATGAAACCATGTAAATCATTTTACACACCCTAAAGGTTTATAATGCTAGGTTTTGTTCTATAAACAAAATGTCTGTACTCAAGCTGCTGGTGATCATTTTGCATCAGTGCCTCCAAATCCCATTTCCTTTCCTTTTTGCTTCAAGCTGATATCCATTTGGTCACCTTTCTTTGCTCTCAGTTGATTGGCAGAGATGGGATAACAGACATATCCAGAGTCAAAAACACAATGGACACTGTTGGCTGTTTTTTCCTCTCTGGTTGAGCTACTACTGTTTTCATCTTCTCTATGTTCCAAATTTGCCTCTAGGAAATTGTCCCTCTAGAACTCACCTTAGTTAGCCATTATTATGAAATTCAGAAGTTCAGCCACAATAAAGGTCTAAATTTTCCATTAACAGTAAGGGAAAGATCATTTCTTAAGTTCTCAAGGCAGTGCACCGATGCAAAAAGAGTTTTAGATTCAGAGTGTCCAAATCCCAGCTTTTCTACTTCCAGTCACCTCTGTGAACTTGAGCAAGTCATTTAACTTCTTTATCTGTAAAATGCCTTCCAGTTCTCATGATTATTCTAATAACTTTTACTGGTCTGACTAAAGTGAGAAAACACTGGCTAGGAACTTGCCTACATAGTACCTGCATGACCCGATCAAGGCCTAGACTGCCACAGTGGAATGTCAAGGCAGGGCTGGATTCTAAATCTCCCTTTATCACATGTAGATTAAGTATGAGCCTAGATAGATCCAGATAAGAGATGAATATAAAACACCTGTTAAGTCATAAACATCAACAAAGCTTCTTTCATTTCAATACTTAAGCCATATCTACGACTATATAAAACATTTCTGCCAATGCACATGGTGTTACAAATACAAAGATATCAAAATCAGCTAAAGATAAGTCTTTTTACATTATGCTGATGTGTCTACTGACACCTTTACAAGCCTATCATAAAATCAATAATAACACTTTGTACTTATAAACGGCCTCACACTAGAAATCTAAAACGCTTTATAGACCATAAATTCTCCCAACACCCTAGGTGAGATAAAGAACCAGCACTATTCCCAGGTAACTGGGAATTGAGTCAGATTAGCCCAAGGCCACTGGGGGAGAGAAGATATGTGGATCTAATGAATTAAGCATGAAAATTACATCTCAGTATCACTTAAAGGACACTATGAAAGCAAGCCCAACCCAAGACAAAACACTTCTCCTTTCTATTCACCCTACTTTGGCAATATTCCTTTGTCGCCCAAAAAATATTAGCTGATAACAGCTGATAAGCTTAGGTGTTAACCTGTACACAGATACTTGCATTTTATTGGGAAGTTCTGATAAAAATTCCATACTCCAAGACCATAAAGAAACGATCTCTTTGGAACTCCCAGTTGCATAATTTCAGATCATGGCGCTTCTCAAATGAGAACACTTAGCATTTCTATCCTAGTCTTGGATGTTACCTGGTGGGTTGCAAAGGGTTCTCGGAGATCAGGATGACTTAGAATCCTTCTTCTGGGCCTTTTCAAAGAGTAACAGTCATGCTTCGAGAAGCTTTCTAGGGACAAAGAAACCTGTCCTCTTAAGGTCAGGGAGTTTTTTAGAACCTTCTTGCCTTTTTGTAGTAAACTATCTTCCTGCATATGTATGTGATTTTTTTCCTGGTTCTACCCTTCTGAGCCCAAATAATATCACCAAATACTATTCTATCAGTCAATAACACACTTTTTCCAGTGGCTTTTGTGGACAATGTTGTCCAAGCACCAATGGGAACATTAAAGAGCCTTGACATGACAGCATAGGCCAATTTCCATTGTGCCCATTTGGTAGAGCTTCTAGGGATGAGAGGTCATCCAGTCAATTAACATTTATTAAGCTCCATGTGCCAAATGTTAAAGTCATTTTTGAAATTTCTTGCTATCCAGGAGAAAAATGCAACATTTGTAGGCTACCAAAACTTATGACTCTTAAAGTTGTTCTGATGCTGCGTCTTACTAAGGTGTCTCTGGATCATTGAATTCTTTGGTAACATGGTCAGGGAAAAGCATTCTGAACTTGGAATCAAGAGACCTGAATTGTGCTTTGACTTTGAAACTACCTCAGACAAGTCACTTAAGCTCTCTGAGCCTCTATTTCTCCCTCTGCAAAATTCTGACAATGATTACATGGCACAAATAGACTAGACTTACCCTCCCAATTCGCATGTGCCCTAATATGATGAGTTACTAAGAGCATAGCTGACCTCTTCTTCATTCTAGGAGTACACTTTATAGACAATAAGGGTCTTCTAATACCATAAGCTTAAGTCTCTAATCAGTATGTTTCCCCCATTATCAGTCACCTTTGATTACTTTCCCACTTTCATCTATCAAAATCAACTAGTATTCCCTCAATGTCCTTTAGCCAGTTATGTCCTCAATATCGATAAGCAGTGAATATCAATTAATTTTATGAAAGGATATTTAGTGAGAAATTATAGCAAGAACAGAAATATAAACACATCTCTCAAACTTGGATATACTATCTGCCTCTATCACTTTGACGTTTAGGGAGATGAATTCTAAGTTTGTTTTAAAGTGAAAATTGAAGTTGAAATCAGTATTACATAACCATCCTTCCCACTAAACTCCCTTCCAAAGGTGTCACAGGCGATAGATTCATCTCTCTCTCTTACTTGCATTGGTGTCTCAGCTGCTGGGCTGATTCACTGTTGGGTTGGGTCACAGGTCACTTGCCCCTTGGGGCTGTTCAGGTTTTTTATCAGGCTCAACTGCTGCTGCTACCAGATCAGGCTTGGCCATGGACCTTGCGTGGTTTCTCCAATTTTCTAAGTTCACTAAGTTCCTGACCTGGTCCATTCCATTTCTGACACACATTCATCTAAGATCAGGGGGGAAAAAGAAGTCATAAGGCAAAGGAATGGGGATACATTATGTTCAAGGTCATGTTCTTCCCATAAAGGGAGAGTATGGCCATCAAGGTAAATGCCTCTCCCCCATGAATGCTTACAGAATTTTTTCTTTCTCACTTGAAAGTCACCAGGTAGAGACAGGGCATGGGTTCCTCCACTCTAGCCTTTTGTATATATACTCAGTCATTAGTTAAAAAGATTTATCCATACCATAAGCAGATAGGAAAGAGTCACCTGTGTATGCTCTGAATCAGGAAACAGGCTTCTCAAAATTCCCCATGGATATACATCAGGGAAAGAACACTGTGCATGTTCCACAGGCTGGGCCTACATCTATGCTAGTCCTCTGGTATAATTATATATTTTTTATTATCATGTATTATGTATACATATAATTATGTATAATTATACAGCTTGCCTCCCTGGATTATTGCAAGGAGACCACTTGGTATAGATTAAAATACTTTAGGAATGTGAGTTATTTATCTCAACTACTTGCAGTGTTATTCTTGGAAAGAAAAAGGAAGAAAATTAAAAACTCATAAACTCACTATATCAAAGTCTATGTATTTCTTTTATCAAATATCTATTTAAAAGACAAGGAAAGAAACCATAGTAATAAAAGTTTTCTTCACAGGGAGTCAGTCTAACATCCTTGGGGTTTTCCTCTAAATCTAATGACTTTGCATGCATGACAATGAAAGGAGCGAAATAAGCATTTATTAAGTGCGTACTATGTGGCAGGTGATTTGCTAAGGATTTTTATAAATATTACCTTATTTGAGCCTTACAACAGTCCTGTGAGGTAGGTGCTGTTATCATCCCCATTTTACAGATGAGGAAACTCAAGTAGGCAGAAGTTAAGTGACTTATTCAGGGTCACACAGCTAGTAAGCATCTGAGGCCAGGTTAAAGATAGGTCTTCCTGATTCCAGACTTAGCACTATTCCACTGTGCCATCTAACTGCTTCTAGGCACACATGCTACCAGTTATTCCTCACTTTACTCATCTATCTTTCGGGTAATATATACAGACGGTATCCTTAATACTATTTCTCCCAAGCAATTTGTCATTGGCAATGTGTTGCAACCTAACTCACACTGATCATATACCTTCCTTTCCGTTTTTGGCTGACCCTCCATTTTAATTCTTAGGAGACCATGATATTCTATAACTTGCAGGCAAAAGATGGTAGAAGCAGGTAAATCAGAACAATTATAAACAGATGAGCTCCATCCTGGATCTGATACAATTGTGAGTATGTCAAGGGATCAATTTTTAAAGGTAGTTAAAAGGAAGGAGGATACTTTCTAATTTTTTCCAAATTTTTAAGATATTTGACACATCTAGTGGGGGCTTCCTAAATGAAAGTTTGAGAGGGAAACAGTGATCTTTCACAAACACTATTCTACAGCAGACTATATCTTTATAGTCAAACAACTGGCTAAAAAGTACAGCAGGATCAAACTGTGTTTATTTTTATTGAATATTAAAAAGCATTTGATTTGATAGAGGAAAATGTAGTTTTAAAGGTTTCCTCCAACAAAACATCTCCTGTGTATTTATCAAAATTACACAAGGTGTGGCTCTCTGAAGGAGTGGTAGTTGTTGAGAAATATAGGTCATATGATACAGAAGATCAATAAAATTAATTTTTAAAAATCATGAAAGTTTTTGTAGATGGTATGACAGAGATGAGTTTGTATAACTTGGTTCTTTGTTCTTGATGGTATAATAATTACAGGATCATGGTTTTAGGACTGAAAAAGACCTTAAGAGACGATGAGTCCAACCCTCTTATTTTGTAGATGAAGAAACTGAGTCTGTAAGAGATTGAGTGAGTTTACATAGTTAGAAATATTCAGTTAGATTCATATACCACAATTTGTTCACTTATTCTTCAATCAGTTGGAATGTCTACTATATACATATATAAAATACATTAAAATACTTCATATGCTAAGATCATTATGGAGTTCTATGATCTTAGCCAGATAACATGACATTTTCAAGGTATGAATGATGATGGTTGTGTTATTGTTAGGTAGGGAATCAATCACAGAGGCATTTCCTCCTATTTTTCTTCTTTGTTGTCGCTGAGGCAAATGGGAATAAATGACTTGCCCAGGGTCACACAGCTTGTGTCTGTGCCAGACTTGAAGGTCCTCCTGACTCCAGGAAGACTCAGGTTCTTCTGACTCCAGGGCCATGCCCTGTTGACTCTACTACCTAGTTGCCCCCCACAGAAGCATGTCTAAAAGTGTTAAGCCCTTATTAACTCTACATTATAAGAGACAACTGGTACAAATGAACAAGATTTAGTCCTGGCTAGCCTGATCCCAAAAAGAAAAGTCAGGCTCTTGAGTTCAATATATTCTTCCTCTATATCCCCAAGGAAAATATAAGCTTATACTCCAGATACCTGGGGAAAACATTGGTTTATACTTATGGTCTCTTCAAAACTGATTGCATGGTCCCTTCCAGAAAGGTATTCAATGTACAAAATATAGGACTGATATTTATCTCCTCTACCACAACAGAGATGTTAAAAGTACTAAAGGCTCATAAGTGTATATTGACAAATATTTAAAAGATGACATTGTAACTCATGATTTCCTAACAGTTTCATGTGAGGTTTCTCACTTAAAATGTTCAAACATGAAATAACCTGTGGTACTTATGACCAGGCATTTATTAAACCTTTACCTTGGCTCTGCACTGTCCAAGAAACTCACTCAACATTAGTATCTTCAGACCAGATATGCATGAATGACTGGGGTTCATCCCCTGAGTGATGGTCATCTCCTCCGATAAATTGTTTCATAGATCATCAGCTACTAGGCAAATAACACCTGGACCAAGAGCTTCTCATATTTTAACTTCATGAGGCTGTTCTAAGACTAGAAACAGCTGTTTCCAGATTTCAGAACATCACTTGTGTTAGAGAAAGAAATAAAAAGCAGATTTAATGAGAGATTTTAAAACATATACAGCATATACATAAGATTAGTAAATACACATACATATATACATATATATCAGCTAAATACAAGATATTTTTGGAAGGAGAACTCTGAGTTGAATAAATAAGGAAAAGATTCATGCAAAAGATGGTGCTTGAATGACACCTAAGGAATTCTATGAGGTAGAAGTAAAGAAGTCACGAGTCACAAGAAAAGAAAAATTCAAAACAGTGTTTGTATTCCCTTCTAAAGTCCACTGAAGAGGGAGGGGGTGAAGTCAAAATGGCGGAAGAGAAGCAGAGAATTGCTTTAGCTCTCCCAAAATTCTTCCACATACCTGCAAAAAATGACTCTAAATAAATTCTAGAGCAGCAGAACTCACAAAATGACAGAGTGAAACAAATCTCCAGCGCAAGACAGTCTGGAAGGTCCATGGGAAGCGTCTATCACACCAGGCTGGGAGCTGACTGTAGTCCAGCGTAGGCCACACCAGCAAAGGCTAGGCAGAGCAGGCCTCAGGGTACTGATTCACCAGCAACTGGGATGGTTTCCAGACTTCTGAACCTACAAATGCCAAAGACAACTTGGAAGGTCAGTGGGAGGGTTCTCTCAGACAGAGGGCTCAGTCTGGCCCCAGTCCCAGAGCAGCTAAGTTAAAGTGGGGGATGCGGTGGGAGGCAGGGGAATGGAGGTGGTGGTGTTGGGGAAAAGGCAGCAGCAACTATTTCCTGAGCCTTCAGCCCACAGACTGTGTGAGGCATCCAGAGACTGACCAAAGGGGAGTTGCAAGGATCTCTTTGCTGGTGCTGAGGTGGGATTCTCTTGCTTTGCCTGTCCTTGGACATGGGTCACAGTCCTGGGGGGCTCCTGGGGCTCTGAGAAGTGCTGGTGTGGCAGACATTGTGGCAGAGGTGGAAAAGGAATCCTTCTCACAGTTCCAAGGCAGAGAGAAGTGCTTGTGGTCACTCACAGACCAGAGCACAGGCCAGAAGAGGAGCAAACACCTCTCCTTTGGTCACACCACCTTGGAAGAACTGAAAATTTACAGGTCCATAGAAATATCTCTGAGAACAGCTGCACAAAACCCCTGAAGCATAGGACAGTACACGCTCCACACAAGCAGAGACCTACCTTAACAAAGAGCTAAAATGTCAGGTAATTGACTGGGAAAATAGGCAAAAAGTGGGGGGGGAAATCAGACTATAGAATCTTATTTTGGTGACAAAGAAGATCAAAATATACAACCAGAAAATGACAACAAAGTCAAAGCTCAAAGAGCCTCCAAGAAAAATACAAATTTGTCACAGGCCATGGAAGAATTTAAAAGGATTTTGAAAATCAAGTAAGAGAAGTAGGGGCAAAATTGAGAAGATAAATCAGTGACCCAAGAAAATCATGAAAAATGAGTCAAATGCTTGCTAAAGAAGACATAAAAAATACTGAAGAAAATAACACCTTAAAAAAGACTAATTCAAGTGACAAAAGAGGTCCAAAAAGCTAATGAAGAGAAGAATGTCTTAAAAAGCAGAATTGGTGAAATGGAAAAGGAGGCCAAAAAGGTCACTGAAGAAAATAATTCCTTAAAAATTAGAATGGAGCACATGGAAGCTAATGACTCTGAGAAATCAAGAAATTATAAAACAAAGCCAAAAGAATGAAAAAGTAGGAGATAATGTGAAATATCTCTTTGAAAAAGTAACTGATCTGAAAAATAGAACAAGGAAAGATAATTTTAAAATTATTAGACTATCTGAAAGTCATGTAAAAAAAAAAAGAGTCTAGACATCCTCTTTCAAGAAGTTATCAAGGAAAACTGCCTTGATACTCTAGAACTAGAGGGCAAAACAGAAATTGAAAGAATCCACCAACTTCCAGGAAAATCATAGCCAAATTCCAGAGTTGCCTGGTCAAGGAGAAAATATTGCAAGCAACCAGAAAGAAACAATTTAAGTGTTGTGGAAACACAATCAGGTTAACACAAGACTTAGCAGCTTGCACATGAAGGGATCTAAGGACTTGGAACATAATATTCCAGAAATCAGAGAACTAAGATTAAAATCAAGAATCACATATCCAGCAAGACCGAGTATAATACTTCAAGGGAAAAAATGGATACTCAATGAAATGGAAGACTTTCAAGCATTCTTGATAAAAAGACCATACTTGAATAAAAATTTCACTTCCATATACAAGAATCAAGAGAAGCATGAAATGGTAAACATGAAAGAAAAATCATAAGAGACTTACTAATTTGAACTGTTTACTACATGAAAAGATGATATTTGTCAATCATGAGACATTTCTCAGTATTAGAGTAGTTGGAGAGTAGATAGACAGACAGACAGACAGACAGACAGACAGATAGATAGATAGATAGATAGATAGATAGATAGATAGATAGATAGATAGATAGATAGATAGATAGACAGAAGGCACAGGGTGAGTTGAATATGAGGGTATGAAGGGATGATATCTAAAAATAAAATTAAGGGGTGAGAGAGAGGAATGTACTGGGAGAAAGAAAGACAGAGGTAGAATGGGGTGAATTATCTCACATAAAAGAGACAAGAAAAAGCTTTTTCAGTGGAAGGGAAGAAAGAGGAGGTAGGAGGGAATGAGTGAACCTTACTCTCATTGGATTTGGCTTAAGGAGGGGATAACATACACACTCAATTGGATATGAAAAGTTATCTTACTGTACAGGAAAGTAAGGAAAGGGGGATAAGAGGAGAGAGATGATAGAAGGGAGAGCAAATGGGAGGATGGTGTAATCAGAAGCAAACACTTTTGAGGAGGGACAGGCTCAAAGGAGGGAATAGAATAAATAGGGGGGAGGGATAGGATGGAGGGAAATATAGTCTTTCACAACATGACTACTATCAAAGTGCATTGTGTGACTATACATGTATAACCTATATCAAATTGTTTGCCTTCTCAGTGACGGTGGGTAGGGAGGGAGGAAGGGAGAGAATTTGGAACTCAAAGTTTGAAAAACAAATGTTACAAAAAATTGTTTTTGCATGCAACTGGAAAATAAAATATATAAGCAATGGTGTATACAAATTTATATTGCCCTACACGAAAATAGAAGGGAAGGGGATAGAGGAGGGAGGGTGATAGAAGGGAGGGCAGATTGGGGGAAGATATAATCAGAATGCATGCAGTCTTAGAATGGGGGCAGGGGAGAGATGGGGAGAAAATTCAGAACTAAAAATCTTGTGGAACTAAATGTTGAAAACTAAAAATAAATTAAAGAAAAAAATAAAGTCCATTGAATAGGAAATTCTTTCTGCTCAGTGACCAGTCCTTTTCAATGTGTTATGATTGTGAAGGGCTTTGAAGGATGAGTAGAGGATTTTGTATTTGATCCTGGAAGTTATAGGGAGCCACTGGAGTTTATTGAGGATAATGAGATGGTTTGATTTTCACTTTAGGTAGATTATTTTCACAGCTCAATGGAGGGTGGCCTGGGATGGGGAGAGGCTTGTGGGCCAGGAGACCAACCAGCAGACTATTGCAATAATTCAAGAGTGAGATGATGAAGGCTTTCATCAGGGTGGTAGCAGTGTCAGAGGAGAAAAGGGAGGATGCTACTCAGGAAATGTTATAAAGGTGAAATCAATAGGCCTTGTGTAATAGTAAGCACCCCAACATCCACGAGAGGGACCTGCTATCAGGTTCTTAAACCTGCATTCATAAAAGGAAAGCTAACTTTGAAAGGTTAACAATCGCTTTAATCAAGCACATGCATCATTCCTTTAACCAAGCACATATATCATTCACCTAACCGGAAGAAAGAGTATCAAGGAGACTGATCAAAAGTGTGAACAGCTACCGAGAGGTCAAGGAGAATGAAGATTGAGAAAAGGCCATTTGGCAACTACGAGATCACTGGTAACTCTAGAGAACGTTTCCATGGATTGTTACTGTCAGAAGCCAAACTGTTAGGATTAAGAAGAGAGGGAGAGGGGAGAAAGTGGAAGCACCCATTGTACACAAGGGCCAGAAGAGATACAGCAGGATAGTTATATCCTCTAAAGCTCTTACAATCTGTAGCACATAATGTAGCACTTAATGATGTCTTTCACTTACTAATTGCTTCTTGTGTGTTACCTTGTCCACCAATTAAATTGTAAACCTACTGAAGGCAAGCAGAGTCCATGATATATTTTTGTGCACAATTCTTCCCAGGATCTAATATAGTTCTAAGATCAATCAAAATTTATTGTTGGATTGGTTAGCTTAATTGCCAGACCTTTGGGGATGGCTGAAGAGCAGTCTCTCTGTGTAATGTCTTGTGTTTAATAGTGTTTATAGTGTTAATATATATTCATAAGCAGTACACACTCATGCGCACTGTGGTAAGGAAATACACTAGAATCTCAAGTCAGATTTGGTAACTGTTTCAATTACAAATTCTTTCTGTCTCTCCCTCATTCCCCACCCCCAATCCTATGTCCTTAGAATAAAAGCATTCTGCGCTGATAATGGGACATATAAATTTACTCTAATGTAAAAATTAAATTTCAAAAGTTAATTTAACTGATAAAATTGCTCCATATATTGCTTAGGGAATGGTTAGTTTTTCTATGGAGGATACGCTGGTAAATATTTGACATCCAGCTCTTTCAAAACTTTTGGCAGCATACAGTTCTAAATTTAACCTGTACTATTAACATTTTCTCCCTCTGTTACTTTCTTGAGTCTGGACAATCGACAAAACCATAAACCACAAGCCCTGATTTGTAGGTTTGCTGATATCTGAGGTGAAAAATCTCACATTGAAAATGTATCAATCAGTCGGAATGGGTTCTGGCCAAATGCATTCCATCCAATTCCCGTTCCTGCCCCAGGACTTTGCCTGGTATAGCTTCTGTACTGATGACATCTTACTTCCATTGCATTTTCCTCGCAGGCGGGTCTCCCGACCTAGGCGAGAGGATCTGACCAGTCTTAGCTCCAGCCGTCAGGAGGCCACTTCAGCCTCCAGGGTGGGTGAGGGCTACTGAGAGTGATAACGGAGGCGAGCAGGTCCCCCTGGTGGAGCTCTCCATTCACCTGCAAGCCAGGAAGCAAGCTCTGAGATTTGCTACGCCTCATGCCGCTGGTTTTTTGCCACCTTCCTTCCCTGATCCATGGTCCTGTTGCTTCCCTTGCTTTATCCTGTGGCCGGCCCGGGAAGATAGGGTCAGTGGAGAGAAGTCTTCCTGCTTCCCAGCTGCTGGCTGAAACAAGGCTGTTCTGGGGGAATGAATAAAAGTTGGCGTTCCTCTCCGTCCTCCCCCGCCCCCTACCCCCTCTCCACTGTCCTCTCGAGCGTCTCAGCCTTTCCTTTTCCTCTGCCTCCTCTTTCCCGGGCTCCAGTGTCCTTCCCCCTCCGCACTGGTGAGTTTCCCCTTCTCTTTGCCTCTCGGGCAGCCGCCAGCGGTGTCCGAGCTGGGAATGAGCCATTGGCTGCTGATTGCACAGATCGGTGCAGAGAGCGGACACACGCACACACACACACGCACGCACGCACATGCACACACATGCAAACACGCACACACGCACTCACAACTCGCAGTGGCTGCGCCTGGGCTCTGCAAATGCCTCTCCGAAGAGGCGCTTCCAGCAGAAGGGACGCCAAGCAGTGCCCCCGCCGCCGGGCTCCTGCCCCCCGCCTCCCACCAGCTGATCTCCCCACCCCTGCCCGCCTCCCCGAGAGCCAGGGCACAAGGGGATGGTGAGCCGCGGACGCCCCCCGCCCTGAGGACCACCGGGTGCCCACGCCCCGTCTCTGCTGCCAGGCTGTCCCCGCAGCGCCCGGAATCGGAGCCCAGGCTGGACGTCCAGGACCGCTCCCGCCCGCTTTCTCTGCCTGCAGCTCCGGGACACCGTCTGAGAGCGAGCGCTGACTTGGGCGCTCTTTTCACCCCGCTGAGCCGAGCGCGCTCTCCGCGCCCCTTGCCCGGGGTTCTAGCTGAACTCCCCAGGCTCCTGCGTGCCCGCAGCCTGGTAGCCGCCCTTGCCCTCGCAGGCGTCTCCAGGACCTCCCTAAGTGCCGCCGGGTAGCAGTCCGACGCTCCCAGGAGGGCAGCGCCCCGGGAGGATGGCCGGGCTCCGCTGCCTGCTCTGCCTGTGGTTCAGCTGGAGCTGCGCGAGCGCGGGGCGTGGGGAGCGCCTGCAGCAGCCCCACCGAGGGTCCCGCGACGTCCCGGGCCCTCTGGCCCGAGGCATCGGCAGGAGCCCCGCACCTGAGAGAGAGCATCCCGACCAGGTGGCGGAGCATATGCTGCTCCTCTATGACAAGTACCGCGGAGGTGGTCCTCCTGGGGCTGGGTCGCCCCACAAGCCCAGGGTCCCTCGGCACCTACCCCTCCCGGAGGGCAACACGGTCCGCAGCTTCCGAGCTCGAGGAACAGGTGAGCCGCCCTCCAACCCCACCCCGAGCAGGCCCAGGGTTCCCTCTCCGTGCCCCTTTTGTGCACGTACACCCCCATCGCCTCCACCTCGCAGGTGCCCTTTCCTATGTTTGGTGAGGTGGCCTGGCAGCTCAGTTTCTACTCTGGACAGGCTGGGCGAGGTCTAGGGGTGAGAGAAGTGGACTCAGTGAAGGCTCTCCAAAAGGTGGGGAGGGATGCTAAGGAGGCTGAAGGTGTGTGCCTGGAAAGAGGAGGGGAGTGAAATGGCACTGTGCAAAAAGAACAGAAGCTTGGGGGACCTGGGGGGGAAGGGACAAGGACACGGAGGGACCTTAAGATGCTGTCGATCTCCAGGTCCCAGGCTCCCAGTTCTGTCATTAAAGCGCTCAGACTGACATTACTCGATGCCACTGAGAGAGCCTACACCCAAATCCGAAGTCTGACTGGGAATGCCCATCTTTCCTTTGCATCACTTTAAAAAAATGATATTATTTTGCTTTTATCATTGCCTTCACTTCCGAATATGACCTTCCCCTTCACACAAGATAAAGCATCCTATGTAACAAAACTTTAATAAAAAGGGAAAGAGAAAAAAGTTCAGCAAAATTACCCTGTGGGTCCACTGAGTAATTATGGGCAACGCTCCACACCTACAAGTCCCCTTTGCTCCATTTTCAAAAATGCTTTTTTCCGACTTCCAGTACTTTAGTCAGATCAGTCACTTCCACATGACATCCAGCATTGCATCAAATTTGGTGACTCCTTGGCTGGAGAAAATCGGCTATATGAACTGTTTAAAACAACCAAAACCTTATCACAGGTGAAGAAGTTTCCTCTGAGCATTTGTAGCTTCTGTGTTCTGGGGCTGAGAATGGGTGGCAGTGTTTGTGAACTCTTTTCAGTATATGCAGAGAAAAAGCTGTTCATCCTATCTTTCAACACAGATTATTGTAGACTGAAATTTATTGCTTGAGAGGTTATTCCCTGGCCCTGCCAAGAAATATATAATTTATTGTAAATATGAAAGCTTGCAAGATAGATTTCTGGAAGATGTCTATGCCTGCAAGCGTTGAGGATACAGTTGTCCATTGTGGCAAATTGTGTGTATGATAAAGGTAAATTCAACTGTAAATCTATTTAACTGTGAATCATTAAGATGCTTCAGCCGTCTGTACCACCCTACTATTCATGTCAAAATTACTAAGCAATGATTTCCCAAGAGCTCTGATATGCATAAGTCCTGGAAAAAAAATCTTCAAGGAAAGTCCCAAGTTGGACTTTGGAAATGCATTTTGGGGTTTAAGGCATGATGACATTTACAGTAAATATGAATTATGGTTGTCAGTATAAAGCTTTTGAGCTATAGTCTGAGCTAAAGCAGATTTCTTTTTCAGCTGGGTATTATATAAGGATGATCTGTGTGAGGAGTCAGCAAAGGTTCAGAGAACCCCATCCATCTTGCTATGGAATAGATTGTTCCCTAACTTGAGTGATCAGCCTTCTACAAAAGTCAACCACACAGGCTATTGTCCAGTTATGTGAAGAGTTAGGGGCAGTTTTGTATTGCTAGCAAAGTGTAGTAGGGTCAGGATGAAGGGACTGGAATATCATACATTTTATAGATCACCCAGTCCAACCACTTAAATTTACAAAAGACTCGAAGTGACTTGTTGCACAAATTCGGGTGAACTAAGTGGTTGAACCAGATTGATAGAGACCTAAGCATTCTAATTCCAAATGTACTCAGATTGGCATAAAGGAATGAGATACTGATGATGATCACGTTTGTTACCTGTTAGGGTAATCTAGTTAGTTGCTACCTTAAATGACAATAACAGGAGAGAATAGATGTCATTTGGACATTTAAAAAAAAAGAGTTAATGTTACTGATGAATCACATAGGTTCGGGCAGGGGAAGTGGGGAAAAGGTTGGAGACCAGGAAAATGAATCTCTTCATCCATGCATATATGAACATCCATGTTTTCAGCAACAGAGAGCTGATGTGTTTGATGTATTGGCATTATTCAGGGATGGGGAACATGTGACCTCAAGGCTACATGTGGATTGAAGTACCGATTCAATCAAAGGAACACACTTGAGGACTCAAGGAGTTTGTATTTGAATGGAAGAGAACACAGAGTTTTCAACTTTTTAGATGAAAAGGTCTCCCATGGTCCTTAGGATGCAGCAGCAAAGTGGATAGTAGTCCATCTTCATTAATGTCATTTCAATTGATAATCATATCTGTTTCTGATGTCAAATCATTTGACAATGCCAAGGATGTGAATAGCAAGAATTTTATTTTCTTGGTCTTCCAGAGCTGTGATTGCTGAGGAGAGAGGGGCTCGCATGCACTCACTTCCATGCGCATTTCTTCCCAAGATAATGGTTTCATGGGCTACGCTAGAATTAGGACCAACAAGTGGAGTTTTAAATTTGGTTTCTAAGTTGCCAACTTGAAACTTCTTTGCAATGCTAGATTTTTCTCACCAAGAATATACATATACTTCAAAAATCAATTTTTCAGTCACAGAGCTTCAATTTTTCAAATAGAGTCCTGGATGTCTCATTTTTTAATATCAAGTATAAATGTTTAGTATTTTAAAACATTGAAAAGCTAAAATGTGGAACACTGAAAGGAAAATTCATAGTTATCCAGATACAAGAATCTTAGTTCTAAGGAACCAGTTTTTAATTACATTTTATATGAAAGAATCCAATAGCAGATTTGGTTTGATTTTCATAGGTACTTGTAGAAAGTCAATTTTATCCAAGAAATGGATCTTCCACCATTCATTATGAGCTTTCAGTAACAGTCCCAACTTAGGTTTATTGCGAATTACATAGACTTCCTTGACGATGTCAAATTCATAGGCACCCTGAGAGAGAAAAGGGGAAGAAACATGTTCCAGGCAAGTCAAACTACCACCATCACTTTAATCACTACCTCCCTTAATGCCCTAATGTTGATATTCCAGGACACTTAACCTAAGAATCTTGGAAATAGCAGTGCTCCCAGACCAATGGCCCCATCATCCAGCCTAAAGTCCATAGCCATTATTGAAGGGGGTCATCACCAGGGAGAAAGGGCCATCTTTCCTTTCTCCTACCAACACCAATTACTGAAAAACTATGTATATAAACACTGGGCAGATAAACCCAAGGACCAAAGAAATGGAATACAGGGGGTGGGGAACCTGCGGCCACAGGTGGCTTTCTAGATCCTCGGGTGTGACGTTTTGACTGAGTCCAAGTTTTACAGAACACATCCTTTTATTAAGAGGATTTGTTCTTCAAAGTTTGGATTCAATCGTTAATACATTTTTTAAAACCTGAGTTTTTCTAGCATAAATATTAACTAAACCTCAACTATTATTTCATACCACAAGTATCTCCTAAAGAAGTAGCTTATCCTGGACCCCATCCAAAGGTGTTTTAGGTATTCAGTTACTAAAGACCTTGCTGGAAGGTGGTTTCATCTAGAAGCCACAGAGAAGGTACCCAGGCTTCATCAGGAGTCTTTGGCTCCAAACTACATTACATTTTCCTCTCCCTATTCCTCCTTATGACATGTACTCTGGTAGGGCTGACAAAAGCTGTCTGGATTAGCAAATTGGAGATTTTTTCTAGTTCTAAACCCATACAGTCTCGGGGCATGTGGAACTCTTCAGACTGTGTTAAAGGTTCAGGCTGAACTATTGATTAACACTATTTATTGTTCTAAACCTATAATAATGTCTTTGGTTGAAAACCAGCTCCTGTGGTCTCTTTATGATTACTTTATACTTAAATTATTACTTGCTGGGAGGTGGCACCCATCCTAAATATACTTTTCACTAACCTCTTTTCTCTGCTTCCTTCACTGATCCATTCATTTGGTTTGCCAAAGTCATAAATTTGCAGTACTTATAAGATTCTGAGATAGAAAAGTATTTACACAAAACAATTCAACCCATTAGGTTTTACCTTTCTCTTGGCAAGAAATCATTTATTAAGTTATTAATGGCAGCAAAGCTCAGCTTCATAAAAACACATGGTCACATATCACAGGTTGGGAGGATGGAATGAGGGGCATGTGATGAATTTTTATTTTTAGCTTTTGTTAAAAAATTGTCCCTGTTACCTTTTAATAAAAATAAAACATGGCATAATTGGATTGTCCCCTTTGCTAATTATATTATCACCATTCCCATAATTAGTATTTTCTTAATTATAACTACAATCTTTCTAAGATGTTCTTATAAGCAACAGCTTAAATTTGTGTAAGTAGCTTTCTTCAAAAAAGAGGTTTACTTCAGTGGGCATATAGACTTTTTAAAACATCATCTACATTTTAGAGTTAGGTTGTTTTGTTTTTAACAGCACCCTCCTTTCATTGGGAGAGGAAATTCACTTTGAAGCAACTCCCTACGTCAATGCACATCAGCAATTTAGAAGTTTTAACTGTGATTTGCCAAGGTCATAAAGCCAGCATATGTCAGAAGTCTGAGGCCAAACGATGATCCCCTGCACCACAATGCCTCTTAGAAAATACGAGTGAGCACTTAGACCCACACATGAATCTCCTCATTCTAAGAATAATAGCATTGTTGCTTTGTCATATTTCTGGTCATGAATGGCTGGACAAGGAGGTCTTCAGATAGACAACAGGAAATCAAGAGGTGGAAGGAAGGTGTCACTAATAGTGGCAATATCTCTGAAACGGCCCCAAAACAATGAGAGAGAATTATTGTGTAATAGGTTATAATTAGGTAAGTTGGCAAAATATAGGCACAAAACCTAGTTATTTGGAATTTCCTGCACCCAGAAAAGTAGGCTGAGGGTGAACTATATTTGAATTATTTGATATTTCCCCTTAAAGGAGGAGGACAGGGGATGGTGCAAGGAGTAAAATTATTGTCTCGTAATGAGGTTTTTACTCCATTGACAAGATGGTTTTACAATCTGCATTTTTTTCGGGATACTATTAATTCTTGTTATCCATGCTAATGAAAAAGAGAGAGAAGCATCAGTGACACACAAAAAATTTAAAAGTTCTTACTTTGTACTATAGCCAAATACACTCGGAAAGACAGATGGGCCATGGAATCAGTACAAGAGGACACTAAAGCTGAAATTCCACTTAAAGAAAATTGAAAATCAACTCTATAGTTAAAATGAGTTCTTGGGATTAAAAGCATATCATTCCAATGACTACATTTTCCTAAGGACTTGAATAGTATTCAGACTTTCCCAAGCACTGATATAGGGACAGGAATATATGGGCACTGGAGATCCACAGGTACGTTTGGTAGTCTGTGTGTTCTGAAACTCGTCTTTAAAACCCCTACTATGTCCATCTCAGATGTACTTACATTGAAAAGGATATGATATGCAAAACTCAGAGTGAATTACTTAGTACTGTCATGTTCATATGGCCAGTGTTATTCTAGGTTTCGGAACACCAGAAGACAATGTTTTATTCTTTTCTTAAACTGAGTATATTGCTCCTACAATTTCCTATTTAAACTTGGTTAAATTCAGGAGGAATGTACAGTGGATAGATTGCTGAGTCTGGAGTCAGGGAGACTGATCTTCCTGAGTTCAAGTCTGACCTCAGACGCTTATTAATTGTGTGACCCTGGACAAGTCACTTAATCCTATTTGCATCAGTTTCCTCATCTGTAAAATGAGCGGCAGAAGGAAATGGCAAACCACTCCAATATCTTTGCCAAGAAAATCTCAAATGAGATCATGAAGATTTGGAACGAACTATAACTATATGAACTATAAGTGGAAAGAGCCCTGACCTTAGTTCAGATTTTGACTCCACTGCTTACCAGTTGTGTGACCTTCCTTATTAGAATAAATGAGGGGATTGGACAAGACAGACTCTAAGGTCCCAGCTCTTAATCTATGGTCCTATGATGAAAGGAATCACCATGATTTCATCTCCCAGAGTCCTTTTCTGAACCTAAATTCTGGAGAGTTCTTATTAAATATAATTCTCCATGGATCTGTGGGAAATGACCCTTCTTTTACTTGAAATATATGGAATTGGTTGATATTTTGCAATTTATTAAACTTACTATTTGTTTCTTTGGAAAAAACCTCATTAGACATAAAATAAACTAAAATAATAAATCATCAAATAAGATAAATAGAAAAAATAAAATAAAATCACTTTTAAAAAACTTATTATTGCAATTCAGTATTTTAATGCAAGGCCCTTTTAATAAAATCGGAATGCTTGTATAATCTATTTGATTTATAAAATATAAGAGAAATATTGTAAATTATATGGAAAATCAGTGCAAATTCTTAAGTGTTAGCATAGCGAATTTGATTTTTTAAAAAAGATTTTTTTTTTATAGATGAGTTCCGCAGAAATTCTAGTATGGAGAAATAGTAAAAAAATTTTCCTACGTACCTGACAGAAAAAAAAATGGAAAAAAAGATAATCCTTCATTCTTTACTGTGTAGGAAAAATACTAAAACATCAAACTTAACGAGAGTTTAATTTGTTATTTTTGTAAAAGAAGAAAAATTTATCTTAAGCTGATTCAGTTTACTTTTCAAAAGTTTGGTACTATATTTTCATGATGCAAATTGATAACTTTTTTTTCCAAATTCTCTTGTAATTTTTAATGCTTATAAGTTAGTAAATAGGATATCTTTATTTTGATAGTGACAATGGAAAGATATTTTGCCCTCGTAGAAATATTCCGAGTGTATGCCAAGTTCAATTCAAAGGGAATTTGGATGGCTGTGTTGAATTCATGAACATGGAGTTTTTATAATGGAAATGCTGATACAGTCTTGACCCTAGTAGGGCAAGTGCATCATTATATCAAATCTAAACTATAGCTAATGACTTTATAACCAAATTGTCCTTATGATTGTGTCCTTTTTCATCCCTGGAATAGATATGGCAGTCTATAAAAATGCTAGTATATTCTCTATAAACGTAAACACATGGTATGATAATGGAATTTTCCAGCATATCTATGCATCAGAATGTCTCTTGCAACATATCTTTTAATCTTTTAGTAATGATGTCAGGTTTTAAAATTTTTATTGATATTTTTAGTTTTATATCACCTAAATTCCCCAGCATGACCCTTTCCTCACCCAACCCCCAAGATACATCTCTCTAAACTTAGGAGTCCTGCTTCCAGTACAATTTTCATAGCCATCGCTTGGCTTCTGCAAAGAAGGGACTTCACAGGATGAGAAAGTCAGTCAGACTGAAGTGGCAAAACAGACAGGAGAGAAAAGAGGCCGAATGAACTAAATAAGTTGACCCTCCTCTACCATCACTACTGCCAGAACCTTGACCACTGTCTCTCTTCTGATCCTTATTGAAACAACCCAAAATGATTGGATGTAGTAGTATCCTCCAAATACCAGCCCAGCCTTCAAAGTTATCGAGGGGAGAAATCATTGTGGAGAAGAGACCCACCTTCCTCATCACCGCTAGCAATAATTACTGATCAACTGCTATTAATTGGCACATGTGTACCAGAGGGAAAGACAGCACTACCTCTCCTCAGACCTTGACAAAGGGAGGCAGGACCTTGAACTCAGAATCTTGGGCTTCCCAGTGCCCTCGACTATCATTCCAGGAAGCAACCCCTGTGGAGATGCTTCTACAGGAACTACAGTTACAGCTCCTGAAGACTGAGAAAATAAAACTCTTGTCATCACAGTCCCCAGGACTGTCAAGTGGTTCAATATCAGGAACTGACATGATTCTTTTAAACTAATGATTTTATCAGTGGAAATGACATTAAAGAAAATATATTCCCATCTGCTTTGCCACTGCTGAAACCTTCTCCCATATTAGCAAGTGAGATCATCTGTCTTTCTATTTGTCTCCCCAGTGCTTAGAATAGGACTTTGCCCATAGAAATCACTTCATGCTTTATTGATTGTTTCGCTCTAATATGTTAATTTTTGTAAATTTGCAAAGCTAAGAAATATATATACTCCTTTAAATCTTCAGTCAGTGATTCTCAAATTTCTACAACTTTATGATATCGATTAGTCAACAAGGATTAATTAAACCTCAATTTTGTGCCCAATCAGACTTTGCCCCTGCCCACAAGGAGATTAAATTCTATACCTTATTTTTACACATATAAGTATGAACAAAATAACACAAGGTAATGGAAGGGGGCATTAGCAGCTGATTAGGAAAGGTTTCAAGTAAGAAGTGGTGTAAGAGGGAGAGCATTCCAGACATGGAGAGTATTGAGTAGTCAGTGCAAAAACTCAGATATGGCAGAGAGAATTTATCAGTAAAATGGAGAGTGCATAGCTTGGTTATGGGTGGGAATATTAATGAAAGAATAATAAACAAAATTGGACTTTCCATCTTTTTTTGCCACTCACTATTTATTATGAAGCCAGTTCTGTACCTTGCTCAAGTGAGGGAGCGCTTCATGATGGTCTAGTCTCTGTGTACCCACTCCAAATTCCCTTTAGTCACAGGGCACTTTGGTGGCATCCTGAGCAGTATCTAAAAGCCTGAGAGGTGGTTAATCATTGAGCCATCTCCCTTTTCCCCCAGGTCTGGACCACTTACTCTTACCTTTATTGTGGCTCGATAGCCTGGCTGGCAACTTTTGTGACTTAGAGCAACTAGTTTATTTCTAACAAGGAAAGAAGGATAAGAATATCATTGGGCAGGCTACGAAGTGTGCTCATAACTCAAGATATATTTTTTATCATTGCAAGATGTAAAAGTTAGATTTGCTAAGTAATGAAAGCAGAAAGAAGACACAGATGACAGTGGGAGGTATTTCAACTCCTAGAACTGAAATAGACTGCAGGGAATAGTAGAAATCTTGTCATGTAGAATAAAATCTCTTTTTAAAGAGCTGCAACCTAATATGGAAGCATACTTCACCATATACTTTTTATTTTATTAACCAGAACTCTAAGAACATCACCACTTTTAGTGGTTTGAAAACCAGTGTCAAATGCCACTTCTTACTGCAGCAATCTTTGGTTGACTGAAAATTTATGTTTGACTGAAAAGTCGTTTTGTTTTGTTTTTAAAAAGTTGGGTATCACATAGATGGCACTTATTTGAATCAACTGGTAAATTTACTCTATGCGTAGAATTGCCTGTCAACCTGAAAAGTAGGCAAATAAACACACTGAAAAATAAATGACTATTTTAATTTATTTTATACAACTTATATCATCCATCACTATATTTTAGACTTGAGGCTTCTAAAACAGGTCTACATTAGACTTCCCAAATGCAGTAATTGTATATGCGAAACAAAATACACAAAAGAAAGTAACATTGCACAGCATTCTTTTCCTAAGTTAAGAACTCTTATTTTTGTTCTCTTTATTCTTTCATGTATGCAAAAAGATGAGATAGATGAGTACTTAATGTCTTTTCCAGTCCTAAGACTTCACTGTTATTGTTGAGTTGTTTCATTTATATATAACTCTTCTGACCTCATTTCGAGTTTTCTTTATAAAAAGATATTGACATGGTTTGCCATTTCCATCTCCAGTTTATTTTACAGATGAGGAAACTGAGGTAAACAGGGTTAAATGACTTACCCACGCAGCTAGTAAGTATCAGAGGCTCTATTTGAACTCAGAAAAATGAGTCTTCCTGACTCCAGGTCCAGAAATCTATACACCGTGCCACGTGCCACTTAGCTGCTCATGGGTAAGTCAAGCCAATATAACTGCAACGACAATTGTACCTAAATTAATTTACTTCCCTCTTACTTATCAATCAAACTACCAAAAAATTACTTTGGAGAGCTATAAAAAATAGTAACAATATTCATCTGGAAGAACAAAAGGTTAAAAATATTAAGGGAAACAATGAAAAAAAAATGTCTAGGAAGGTAGTCTAGCATTATCCGATATCACACTGTATTACAAAGCACTAATCATCAAATTCATCCGGTACTGACTAAGAAATAGAATGGTGAACCAATGGAGTAGATTAGGCTCATAATACATAGTAGTAAATAATCATAGTAATCAAAAACTCATTGTGTAGCAGAAAATATTTAACCACTAAATAACTGATTGTTGCTTCATGGAGGAATAAATGGACAGCCTACAGTTTACAGAAGAGGAAATAGTTCTATAAAATACTACACTTTTCCTTTTTGGCATTTCTAGCAGTTATGACTGGCTTAAATAAAAATTTGTAATTAAAAATTTTCTCTTAACATTTTGTGACTGTCTAGGTTTTAATTAGTCAAGCTTGATTTTGATCCATTCGTCATAGATTCAAAACAGCTTTTCAATGCACATGTTCAACTCTTTGTGGCCTGAATCTTTGATCCCATGAACCATAACACGCCAGGTCCTTCTGCTCTCCACTATCTTTTGAAGTGTGCTCAAGATCATGTTTGTTGTTTCCATGACATCATCTGTCTATCTCATCCTCCACTGTCCCCTTTTCCTTTTGCCTTCAATCTTTCCTACTATCAGTGTATTTTCCAATGAATCCCAAGAATTGTCATCATGTGATCAAAGTATTTAGCTTCAGGTTCAGTGTTTGACCTTCCAATGAATTGTCTGAATTAATTTCTTTAAGTATTGACTGATTTCATCTCCTTGCTGTCCAAGGGACTCTCAAAAGTCTTCTCTAGAACCTTATTTCAAAAGCATTGATTCTTGGTCCTCTCTCAGCTTTCCTTACAATCCAACTCTCACAGTCATTCATTGCTACTGGAAAACTATAGTTTTGACTATATGTGTCCTTGTTGGCACATGTCTCTGCTCTTTAGTGTATTATCCAGATTTGGCATAGCTTTCTTCTCAAAGAGCAAGTGTCTTTTAATTTCATGGCTACAGTCACCATTTACAGTGAATTTTGAGCTGAAGAATATAAAATCTGGCACTACTTCAATTTCTTTTCCCTTTTTGCCAGAAAGTGATGAGACCAGTTGCCAAGATCACAGTTTTTTTGATGTACTTCAAGTCAGTTTATACTCTCCTCTTTCATCCTCATCAAGAGGCCTCTTCACTTTCTGCCATCAGAATGGACTCATCTGAATATCTGAGATTGTTGATATTTCTCATGGCAACCATAATTTCAGCTTTTGATTCACCCAGCCTGGTATTTGGCATGATGTACTCTGCATATAAGTTAAGGAAATAAGATGACAATATACAGCCTTATTGAGCAGCTAGGTGGTACAGTGGATAGAGCACCAGTGCAGGAGTCAGGAGGACCTGAGTTCAAATCTCATCTCAGACCCTTGACACTCACTAGCTGTGTGACTTTGGGCAAGTCACTTAACCCCAATTGCCTTATCCTGGGTCATCTCCAGTCATCCTGATGAATATCTGGTCACTGGATTCAGATGGCTCTGGAGGAGAAGTGAGGCTGGTGACCTTGTGCAGCCCTTCCTCACTCAAAAACAAAGTCAAGTGCAAGTCATGTCATCATTTCTCTGATGGCATGGTCTTCTTTGGCAATGAAGGATGAGCACACATACAACCTTATTGCAATCCTTTTCTAATCTTAAATTAATCAGTTGTTCCATGTTCGGTTCTATTATTGTTTCTTGGCCTATATATAAGTTCCTCAGGAGAAAAGTAAGATGATCTAGCGTTCCCATCTCTTTGAAGGTTTGCCACATTTTGTGGTGATCTGCACAGTCAAAGGCTTTAGTGTAGTAGATGAAGTAGAAGTGGGTGATTTTCTGGAACTTCTTTGCCTTCTCCATAATCCAGTGAATCTTGGCAATTTGGTTTCTAGTTCCTCTGCCTTTTTGTAAACCAGCCTGGTCTTCTACTAATTTTTCATTCATATATTGCTGAAATGTACCTAACCTTGCTGCCATGTGAAATGAATGCATTTAATAATTTGAACATTCCTTAATATTGTCCTTCTTTACAATTGAGATGTAAATTGATCTTTTCCAATGTAGCAGCTACTGTTGAATTTTCCAGATATTCTGGCATATTGAGTGTAGCACATTAGTAGCATCATCTTTTTTTTTAGAGTTTTAAGTAGCTTACCTGGAAATCTATCCCTTCCACTACTAGCCTTATTGTTAGCAATCCTTCCTAAGCCCACTTGACTTCATTCTCTAGAACGTCTGACTCTGGCTTAGTTACCACACCATCATGGTTATTGGTTATGATAAGATCTTCCTCATATTAAGATTAGAGATATCAAAGGAAAGCTTCATGCAAAAACAGACATGATATATTACAAAAATGTAGGGATTTGACACTTTTACATATACATGTTTTACTTAAATTATAATCATTCCTATATTCCTTATCTCCCTTCCTGGACTATGACTCTAACCTCTATCCTATGATATAATTTCATTATTTCTTTAGTTTAAGAAAAATCATCCTTATAGCATGGATTGTTAAATCTAACTTGAAACCCAAAAGTTGTGCTAAGATTTAATAGGTATTTTATTTTTAATTGAAAATGAATAGAAAACCAAAATAGAACTTGAGCATATATTTCACTTAAATCTACAGTATAATGCTGGGAAATGGATACAGACTCAAGACCTTTGAATTCTAGTGCTAACACTTCAGCTAAGTGAATTTGGTCAATCAAGCCCATTCATTATGTTGTTTCTGTTTCTACAACTACAAAGTGTAGGCATAGAATGAAATGATTTTCAATGTTCCTCGCATTTTGGAATGATTGGATTTTCATTTAATTCATCATGTACTTAAAGTTGTGACAAATATTAATTAGATCATGACACATATTTATTTTGTTCATTCCTTTTGGTCACACTTGACTCTTGGGGTTTTCTTAGTGAAGATACCAAAATGATTTGCCATTTCCTTCTCCAGCTCACTTTATAGTTGAAAAACTGAGGCAAACAGGGTTAAATGACTTGCCCAGGGTCACATATCTAGTAAGTATCTGAGCCCAGATTTGAACTCATAAAAATAAGTCTTTCTGACTAAAGACCTGGCACTCTATCCACTCTGTCACCTAGGCCTACTTGTTTTAGGTAAGTTTTTAGCAAAACTACAAAAGAAAGACTAAATTTCCTTACTATCCCTTACAAAATAGCACCATCTATGGGTGATGGTCATATATTGTCAACTTTTTAAAAAGCATTTCTTTGGGGGAAAAAAAGACTTTTATGTTGTAGCTAACACATTAGAGGTCCAGTGAGTGATGGAATCCTTTGTCACATAATCTTTGATATATGATCATCTGGTCTTTGTTGGATTTTTTCCAGTAACAGGAACTCACAACTTCATGAGGCAGCTCATTTTTTCTTGATAAGTCTTATTTATTCATTAATTTTTCTTGCATAGCTGTGTGTAAGGCATTTTGTTAGGTGATGGGTGATGTTAGGTGATGAATCCAAGATTCAAAAGGTCTATTCCCTACTCTCATAAGTTTTAGAAAATAAGAGAGATAAGATTTTAGTGAGATAAGTGATGTATATAGATAATAATGTAACATTCATTATGTAAGAAAAATATAGACAGAAGGCTGTGAGAGTATAAAGGAAGGAGAAATATTGTCAGAAGTAAGTAAAATCTTCATGGGAAAGATGATATTTAAGTTTGGATTGGAAAGATAGAGTCAGTCAAAAAAATTATTGAGTACCTACTATGTGCAAAGAAAGGTTTTAAAAAACATCTCTACTGTCAGGGAGTTCAGTTTAATGAGAGAAAAAACATGTAAACAAATAACGCAGATATAAGCTACATACAGGACAAATTTGAAATAATCAGCAAAAGGAAGTTTCTGGAACTAAAGAGAGTCAGGAAAGACTTCCTGGAGAAGGTAGAATTTTAGCTGGTACTTGAAGGAAGCTAGAAAAGTCAGTAGGAAGAGATGAGAAGATTATAAGCATGGACAATGGCTAAAATGCCTAGAGATGGGAGAAGTGTCTTGTGGAAAGAGGAGCAAAGAGGCCAGTGCCCCCGGATCAGAGTACCAAGTAGAATTTCAAGAGAGAGTGATCGAAAGGAAGAACATTTCATCCATGTAGTGTTAGAAAGGTCTGCCTAATTAGGTCTACCTAATCTTGAACTGAAACCTGCCTCCTGATAATTTTTACCCCATGATCCTGATTCTGCTTTAAACTCTTTCCTGTGACAGGCCTTTAACTATCTGAAGGTAGCTATTATCTAGGGCCATACCTAGCCTGGATGGCATCTTCTCTAGGCTGACTATCTTGAATCTCTCAGTTTCTGCTGCAACATGGCTTCCAGATTCTTGACGTTTCTAATTCTCTCATATTTTTCTATTGTTCTTCACGGTACTCTTTTTGTTTCCATGAATGATTAGTTTATTCTTAGTCATCTGGAGATCACTAGTACAATCTCAGGTTCCTCTAATTCTATAGTTTAGCAAAAGCGATTCAGGCCCAGAATTCACATTCTTCTTACCCTTGTGTGGAATCTGTAAGTTCCTTCAAAGAAGAGCTAATGGCCCTCCTCCTACACAAGGTCTTTCCTGATTAACCCCAGTAATTAGTGCTCTCTTCCTCTTAAAATTATTTTATATATACTTTGCACTACCTTATTTCCATGTGTACCTACTTTGTCTTCCTTGCAGCTCCTTGAGGGGAGGATTCCCCCCGCCATTTTGGATCCTCATGGTCTAGAATATTACTCTACATGTAGTACATGAGTAATAAATGTTGATGATTTGAATTTCTACATATAATATTTTTAATCAGAATTTCTATTTTACTTCAGATTCATTTATTCTATATATATTTTAATACCTATTTTACTACATGCTATCAGATATATAAAGAAGTACAATGACCAGTGCATGACCTCAAGAAGATCATCTCTTTTAACAGACACAATGCCTATTAGTAGAAAGGTTGTTAAATAATAACAGGGAAACAATTCAAGAAATGTACAAGTTGCTATCTATTAAATGCCACTTGGCTGGCATAAACAATAAATGCTAAGTGTTCCATAGAAGGCTGTGTGAGATTTGTGGGATTTCCACTGTCTTCTGAAAGACATATTGGATTTGAATGTCGTAGAAGAAGGTTGAAGATATTGTAGCTGGGTGAATTAGCTTGAACAAAGACAAGAAGGTTCAGGGACATCATGAGCAGTTCATCTGCAATAAAATTATTGAAGGAGATTAGTGGGAGATGTGGGACCTTCAATGTAGAAAGCCTTGTAAAGGCAAAAGAATATGAAGCTTATCCTGTAGGGCTGGAGGGTCATGATAACTTTTGTGTCCTGGACCCCTTGGAAAGTTGGTCTGTTGAAGCCTAAGGAACTCAATTCAGAATAATGTTTAAAATGCAAAAAATAAAATACAAAAGGATAAAAGTACAGATTATACTAAAATTTGGTTATCAGAATATTAAAATGCTAATTAAAAAAAAAGTTTATGGACTCCTGGTTAGGAACTTATCTGTGATAATAGAAGAGATTTAAACCGAGGAGTGGTATTATGCTTGAAAGAAAATTAAATGGCAGTAGTGAGTTGGATGACTTGGAGGAATAATCCAGACAAGAAATAATAGAGGCTTGAACTTGAGTGTGTAGTGGCCATGAGATCAGAGTATGGGAATATAAGTCATGAAACAAAAATCAAAACATTTTCTAGAAAAAGTGAATCTGCCTAAGGTTGCTTTTAACTTTAATTCCTTAAACATTCTTTAAAAAAAAAGAAAAGGAACACTGGACCCTCTTCTTCCCCTCCTCAAGCCATTGTCTGGCACCAAATCAGGTGCCCAGAGAGCGTACATCACCGGGGAACAATTCCGCTCTCTATCCACTGCACTGCCTCCCTGCCAGTAATGATGATCCCAATAAGGTAGGATCACCGTCAGGACACTCCTCCCCAAATCTCACCCACAGGTTGCATCCTCTGGTTACTCTGTTGCCCTACTAAATACTACTAAATAAACTATAGCTTATGAGTCCTCATATTTAGTAGTCAGCTCTTTACAATTATCTTAAGGCTAAAGTATTTACTGAAATTGCATAGTATGGATAGTATTAACAAAATATCTCTTCTCCTCCGCCCCCGCACCTCTCCCACAAATGCAATGTTGATATATATATATACATATATGTGCATATATATGTATATGTATGTATATATATGTGCATGTGTGTATGTGTGTATACATATATATGTATGTGTGTGTATATGGCCAAGGTAACCCACACCTCTATTACCACGGTGTCCTAGTGTTTTTTTTGCTACTCATACTGCCCCAGGCTACTCTTTAGTGGACATAGTGTCTCTGCTGAGCTGCTGCTTTTCTCATCTCACTGGCCATGCTTCTCCTACCCAGGACTTAATTCTCTCCTGAATACCACATCTCCTACTGGACAAGTTGCTCCTCTATAAGCCACTATTGTGGAAGGGGTGGAGAGCAGCCACCCCTCCTCTCTCAATCCCCATATCGTCCCATCCTGTACTCTGAAAGAGGCACAAAGAAAAAACCAAAGAATTATTCTCTTTCAAAAACTAGTTTCTTTCACTGTCTGACTTTTCTTAGTTGCAAGATATGACTACTTTTGAAGAGCTTGCTCCTACTTTTTAATACTACCATGACTGGTCCTAAAGCTGTCCTATAATTTCATCAAGTTAATTGAGGAACGTCTTCATGTCCCCATTCTCTTCAAGCCCCTCTGTGTTGACTAATGAATGTTTTACCAAATTTCAACAAGTAATAAGGGGTATTGTTAACCTCTCTCCTTTTCCCCTCTTTAATATCTTTTTTTTTTTTTAGTTTTTTGAATTCCCAAGATCATAGATTATATCATTCTTTCATCGTCGCTTAGAGATGACTGGATTCTGACAGGACAATAAATCTCTCCTCTCCTTTTTGGAACATAAGCACAGGCTGTCTTTTCAGACTTTTGAATCTATTGCATTTGTCTTGTTAGTCTCTACCCAGTTTCATTTTTTTCCTTTCCCATTAAGTACATCATGTTCCAGTTCATTCCTTCCTTTCTTATAACCGTTGTGTTGTTCTGCATTATAATGACTATATTTCTTGATATGAGATCTATCTCTTCAAACACACTTGCAACATTTATTTTTTCTTACCTTTAAAGCTTGAAACTTGGTAATAATATTGCTGGATATATTATGCTTAGAGTTTCTCTCTGGTGATGACATGTGAAATCCATCTATGCTTTGCCCTCTAGTTTGAGTATTTCTTTTATTATTTCTTAAACTATGACTGATTTCGATTTTCTATTTTTTTATTTTTCTCTAGAAACTTGATGTTCTTAGATTTTTATCTATATGTCCTTTTTTTAATCAATTGTTTTTTATAATGAATTTTATATGTTATTCTAAAATTTTATTTTTTGGGTTTACCTTAATATATCATTGAGTTCTTTAGTTCTTTTAATGACATCCTTCCTTCCCACTCCACTCCCCCAGGATTTCCACTGTGAATTTTTAATTTTGCTAAAGTTTCCCAGCTTACGTGTAATGGTGATTTTGTTTGTCCTTTAAACTATTCTCTGGGTTCTAATGGCCTTTCTGGTCTCTTTTTGAAGGCTCTATTTGTAATTATTATGAATTATATAATTTTAATAGTGTTATCCTAGGGCTCTTTTACCCCATTTTATTTGTTCATTTCATTGTAATGTTTTCCTTTGTTCTTTCCCTCAATGTTTGTGCTGCTTTGTTGTTTCATGTGGGTACATGGAGCCTAAACTTGTTAAGGGACTGAAGAGTGTGGTTGAGTTACTGCCAAGATAGAGACTTCACTGGGTCCCAGAAGACATTGTTCTGGCTAGTTAAAACTGCATCCATCTGCTCCCAGCCTTGTTCCTGGTTCCTAGACTTCCAAACCATCCTATCTCATCCTAAAACTTACCTCAGGACCTGAGGTCTCCTCACCCTAGAAGATGGAATCAACCCTGCCATCTTCTCCATTTGGAAGCCCTCTGTAAGGCCTTCCCCCTTGTATCACTGTTGATTTCCTCCTGGAGACTCCATTTTGTGGAGGGCTCTAGGCCAGCCTTCAGTCTCCATCTGACCTTGTTCTTGGTTTCAAAACTTCAGAATCAAGGCCCTTCTTGGAAACTTGCCCTCCACTCCCCAACCACTTCTCAGTTCCTTTTTGTGTTTTCTTTATCCATTAAAATAAAAGCTCCTTGAGGCCAGGGAATGGTTTTCTTTTTTGCTAGTATGTGAATCCCCAGCACTTAGTTCAATGTCTGGCAAATAGTGGGCACTTCATAAATATTTGTTTCCTTCCTTTCTTTCCAATGTTCTCCTTTCTCTAGAGTCACTACAACTACTGCCATTAAGAATGAATTTTGTGAGATCTGGAGCATGAAGGCAGGCATGTAGAGCATGTAATGAGGAATCAAATTGATAGTGTGGTTCTGTATGATATTTTTAACAATTTGATTACCTTGCCAAGTTACTTTTATTTCTCCTCTTTTAATTGCTGTTCTGTTATTTCATTTGGCACATATCTTTATTCTGTAAGGGGTTGAAATAAGGAACAACTTTTGAGTCTCCACCTTGCCAGAAGATTCCTCCTGAGGAATTCTTAAGGGAGAATTATTTTTTTAAATAAAAATAGGGGAAAAAGAAAGAGATTTAATTGGGACATTGAAGATCTTGCACCCATAGCCTTTGAATGGTATGTTTGTTAACTAACCATTGGCTAGATTCCTGTATAGTGCAATCTCTCTTTATTCCATTTTAAGCTGGAGGAGTTTCAATCTCCTGCATAAAGGTCTGGATAAAAATACATACTAGGATGAATGGTCTGAATTAAAGCAAAAGATTGGGAACAAATCTGATGCCATGACTTTGTTATAAAGGTCTGTAAAATATTATCTTGGTGTCATGGATTGTACAAATGTGCACCAATGGCAGGTTCTTCCTTTTCCTTCACACACTGTTAAAAATGAGTAAAACATGTTTCCAGTTGTACTTCACTTGTGCTTAGGGAACTCAATGAACTCATTTTTAAGATTTCCACATCTTTAGAGAAATGTTTTGTTTTTACTAAAATATGTTTTTGATCAGCAACATGATTTCATGGCTGCGTGTGTTTTCCTGAAACAAATATGTAAAAGCATGAATCCTAGTGGTTTGATTATGGATCTGGGAATCAAATATAGAGTCCAAACCTCAGGCTATTTGCTGGTCAACTGCACCCTTGCTTCCCCCATTTTGTCTTCAGAGAGTAAGAAATGCAGAGGATCTATTTTTGTTTTAAAACATATGATAAATGAAACACAACTCATTGACCATATTAATGGAATGTCACTGAATTCAGCCAAGTTTCAAGGTATTAGAGGCAAAGTATCACCCACTATATTAAAAATTCATTGAAAAGTAACAATTTAAATAAATACTTCATTTCCTCAGTAAAAAGGCAAATATATTTTGTGCTTTACCACCCCATCTTCATTCTGTACCTTAACCCTCTTTACTCTTGTATAGTGGAAGTTATGATTCATTTTGCTAAAATAGAAAAGAAAGCACTGAACTTGGTGACAGAATCCCCAGGTTCAACTCTTGGATCTGGAACCTGAATGACCAGGATAATGAGAAAACAAGAGACCATGATATGAGGAAAAATTAAAGGAACTAGGAATCTTTAACCTAAAGAAGAGAACATTTTGAAAGGGCAAGATACCTGTTTTCAAATACTTTACAAGATCTCAAAACTTGAGCATTGAAAGTACCTTAGCAGCCATGTAGTAAAATACATACGCTAGAATATCTCCACTAGAAAATACCAGTCTCTGCTTAAAGACCTCAAAAGGGAATCCTGTCCCTCTCAAGACAGTCCATTATACTATTGGACAGCTCTAGTTGTCAGGAAAGCCCAGGATAGCAAAATAGAAACAATGGGTAGGAGTTATAGAGAGCAGATTTACGATTGATGTTAAGAAAGCGCACTGATGGAACTCCATGGACATACAGAAGAGGCACATAGATGGGCACATGGATCTTCAGCACTGGGAGAAATATCTGCATTAACAGACACATTTGAGGAAAATAAAGTTGCCTAATAATGAAAGTTTTCTAAAAGTAGAGTGTTCTTCCCCCAATAGTGGAGGGAGGGAATTTTTTTCATTCAGTTGTAATGTACACTATTCCCTTATTGCCTTCAAACTTGACTGAATTCTATGATGTATATCTTCAGCAAAATCACATCTTATCTAAGATATTTCAAAACTAAAACCATTGGTAGATTTCCAGCAGGGTTGACTTATCAATGATTTGTGGCAAGGATTACCTTTCCTGAATAGGACTAGATAACCTAAGGGATCTTCTGATTTTGTGGTTAAACTCCCACATTTCACAGATGATGAGATGGAGGCCTGGAAAGGTTAAACTCAAGGTTCTTTAACTAGTTCTGAAAGATAGAACTAGGCCCAAGTTTCCCTTCAGGCCATTGCTTTTCCAGTTATAACATGCTGCCAATTCCATTTCTAGGGATCTGCTGGCCAAGTTGCTTACTTTCTTCTAACTAAATATCTTTAAGATGTGGATAATAAGAGTTTTCACAACCTTTTTCATTGGATTTCTTCTGAGCCTTAAGTGTACTTGAAATAGCTTTGTAACCATAAAGTGATATACAAATGTAAGCCATTTTTGTTTTCCAACTGGGACAAGGAGATATGGGAAAGTCCTATTTTGTCGGGTTGTCTTACTTTGCTAGTTTACTTGTAGTCACAGCTCTTTCCCCTACAATATTAGCTCTGTGGATTTCTAATGTCCCCTCAGAGAATAGAAATAATGATTAGTTCTTGCTTTGATATTTTCTGGCATTTTCAATTTCTCCTGTTCTTCTCCTCCCTCCCCTCCCAGGGACCCTGGAAAACAAAGAATTACATATTTTTAACCTGACTTCCCTAACAAAGACTGAACGAATTTTGTCTGCAACCTTGCATTTCTCCATTGGAGAACTATTAAACATTAATTCAAGCTGCATATCTCCCAAAAGTTGTTCTCATCATGGATACAGGAAACAAATACAGATTGCTCTGTCTGCCTGGAGCCTTACACCAGATGGGAACCAAACTCGGTTCTTGGGCCATGTTTTGGCAAATATAGCTAAACTTCATAGAGATATCTTAGCCTGGCAATCCAAAAACATCACTCAAATACTGACCAAAGCAAAAGAAAATGGTGAATTTTTCATAGGTATCAAGATCACTTTTGAGAGACACTCTCTAAAACCAACCAACTCTGAGCCTTATATCTTGGTGTATGCCAACGATTCATCCATTTCTGAATCAGAAAGTGTGGTATCAAGTCTCCAGGGACATTGGAAATTTCCCACTGGAGCCATAGCCAAGTTGAACAACCACATGAGAACAGCTCTGTCCAGGAAGCGGAGGAAGAAGCGTTCCATCAGCAATCCCCTGCTCCCCCTGCAGAACAATGAGCTTCCAGGCACAGAATATCAGTACAAGGAAAATGGAGGGTGGGAAAATAGGAAGCCATATAAGACCCTCCAGATACAGCCAGCTGAGAAGAGTAAAAATAAAAAGAAACAGAGAAGGGGCCCCCACCAGAAAAGTGAGACACTGCAATTTGATGAGCAGACCTTGAAGAAGGCAAGGAGGAAACAATGGATTGAACCCCGCAATTGTGCCAGGAGGTACCTCAAAGTGGATTTTGCAGATATTGGTTGGAGTGAATGGATTATCTCCCCAAAGTCCTTTGATGCATATTATTGTTCGGGAGCATGCCAGTTCCCCATGCCAAAGGTAGGCATTTCCCTTTTTTCTTCTATTTTCATCCATCCTGTTGAACACTAAGGTGTTTGGGTTTTATTTACAGAGTCCACCTCCACTTTTATTTACTACATCAATGAGCTTAAGAAATAATAATACTTGCTCTTCAAGGGCTATTAAAATAGTATGAACTCAGGATTGATTTAAAGAATGTAGGAAAATATAGAAAAATTCTTTGTGTAGAACCCAAACACTGGATGTCTTAATCTGATAGGTAATGTGTGAACTTGGATCTGTCCACAATGAACAAGTAAAGTCAAAGGATGAACTCTAAGGTTGTATTAAGGGAATGGTTGGAAAAATCCAAGGTCATGCAGTTAATTGGATTGATGCCCTGATAATATGCATTTTTTAAAAATAGTTCCTTACCAAAGAATTGGCTCCAAAAAAGGTCAGTAAACTGGCTCCTTGAAATCACCTATAAACTGATTTAATTTTACGTCCCTGCCAACTATTGAAATTTAAAGGAAAAAATAAAGTAAGATGGCTTTTTGTGAACTTGTTCCAAAATCCATCTCATCCTGTTAGGTTCATGTGTCTTTTCCAACATCAATATGGGTTTTGTTTTATCATACCATTACATCATAATGTACATGACAAATACATTTCTAGGAAATTCTTTCTATTTTCCCCACTCCCAACTCACACAATTCCAAAGAACTTTTCCCCCACAAATTTAGTCAGTAAAATATAATTGTGTTATAAGCCCTTCTGTTAAGTCAGTATCTACACTCCTTTCCTCAGCTTTTAACAATTCTAATCTCAGTTGTAAAATAGAAGTTGGCTCCATAAATGGAATTTAGACCAGGAATAGATTTTCTATGCAAAACTTGAATAAAATTTTTCCTATTAGATAATGGAAAAAAAGGCAAGAGTTGAAAAATCTCCTATACCACCCCCCCCCCCCACCAAATGACAAGTTCAGACTTATGGGTTTTAAAGTAGTATTTGCATATTCCAAATTCTGTGATATTTAGGAAATAATATCTAATACACCTCTCTAGCATGAGATTGATTTCCAGGACTCTGTCCTTAAGGATTTGTTTTTTGATTCAGACTGAGTGCCAGGGAATTGCATGAGCTTTTATTCTCTGCGTGGAATTTCTGAAAAGAGTTAGCTTTCAGCCCTTCCAAAAAAATGGTTTACCCAGGAAAGGGCCCAGTTTCTTTCATATTTCATAAACTGAAAATAAGCATTCTATATATTTGAATTTCTGATGAAGACTTTTGCCAATTAAATTTCCATTAAGGAAATATGGTGTTTTTTTAAAAATATATTCAAATAACGTATACAATTAGAAAAATCACAACCCCTTACTTTTGATGTGAAGTGACTAATGTATATTCTACTGTATTTTTTTTTTTGCATCTTTGCAAGAGAATTATGATAAGTTCCATTTCACAGAGGTGGGGAACCTGCAGCCTCAAGGCTACAGGTGGACCTCTAGGTCCTCAAGTGTGGCCCTTTGACTAAATTCAGCTTCACAGAAGAGATTCCCTTAATAAAAGGATTTATTCTGTAAAACTTGAACTCAGTCCAAAGGCCACACCCAAGGACCTGGAAGGTCACATGTTGTCTCAAGGCCACAGGTTTCCCACCTCTGCCTTACACCTAATGTGGCTGACTCTGAGAGTCTCTAACAATTCCAGGGATCTTCTCTGAGCCTCAATCCAAGTGTTAACTCGTCTCCCTCTCCTGGTTGTAGCTAAAAGATCCTTGGTTTTGGCTGTCGAGGGAGGAGTGGCCAATTTATTATTTAAGCCCTCTTTAAGTATTCAGTCTAGATTCTTCCTCTTAGACCCAACTATCTGAGGATTGTTTTTGCTGCCTCAAGAGCTATGGTCTCTACAGCCACTTGCTTACCACCAGGGTTGCCATGAGCCAAAGAGGGGAAAGGGGAAAGAGAATGAAAGATGAAAATGTGTGTGAGGAGAATGTATTTGTGGTTGGGAGGAGGGGAGTGTTGAGGAGAAAAGAAAGTAGGAGAACAGAGATTGAAAAAATAAGAAACTGGGGAAAAGAAATTTTTAAATGGGGAGAGTGGGGTCAGGATGGGATATGGATATTTATAATAGCCAGGTCTGGTAGAAAGAATGCTAGGCGAAGAATCTGAGCATTTGAACTTTAACTTCAACTCTGTCACTTATTATTTGGGAGATGTCAGACTAGTTACTTAGCTTCCCTGGACTTGGACAAATAGTCTCTAAAATCCATTTCATCTCTTAAACCCATGATCCTCCTTCCTCATATTTACACTGTACCTTAAATGTTGAACTGTCACAAAGTCTGAAATCCAGTCTACACTTAAAGCCAGTCCAATGTGCCACTAAAGGGCAGCATTTTCTTCGGAGATGGAGAGAAACCCAAGTGAATCAGTTGAAACAATTGAAATCAGAATAATTTTAGTCAAAACTTGGATAGGCATCAGATCTGGGAGCCTTAGGTTTTCCATTGCCAAAGTGAAGGGTGGAAGTTTGGCTGTTAGGCTGTTCTCCATCTTTCACCACCTTGTGTGTGATCAACTTAACCTTTAAAACTTGCTGTTCTGTCTCCCAAACTTCCCATTTCCTTTTTTTCCTGCTCTTGTTAATGGACTAGTAATTGGGACGAAGGAAAATGAAGACTTACGAAGCTTCCTTATAAATGGTAATTAACAAAATGGCTTTACTATTGTCTGTACAAAATTCTGCCATAAAATTTCTTGCAGAATGCCAGGACATTTTATGTTGAATTATTGTTGAATATTTTGAGAAAAGGGAAAAATAGAAGTTTTTGACTGAACTAATAAATACATTAATTTGGGGAGCAGTGTTGATTCAGTACAAAATGGGACCCCTTGCAGCCCAACAAAAAAGCTGCCCAGGGCACGCATCATCCCAGACCCTCAAGTGAATTAAACTCGGGTTTTACATAGCTGAGTTCTTCATCTGCAAAAGTTGACAACCTGTTCTGTAATTCAGAACAGCTGTGTTCTGCTTTTTCCAAATTCCAGGCTTTGCCCTTTCCCTGCTTTCAATTAGATGGTTTCAGAACTATCACACCCATGTGTGCTGGACTGAAATACCATGAAGCATTGAGGCCAGGCCAAACCCTGTGTCCCAGGTCAGGAATGAAAGCTTTTAGCTGATGACATACTCTCCCCTGCTAATGCGTCTGTAATCAAATTCAACTGAACAGCAAATCTCTCAAGGACATTGTAAGCTTGGCAGGTGCAAGTCTGACCGGTGCAGATCATTTGGAGTTTTCTGAGTTTTCTACCAAATGTAGCCATTCTCACTCAGTTAAGAGCAGAATGTGTAATTTCACCTTCAAGCAAAGCATAAAGCCAGCCAAGTGACTTGTCCCTAGGCCCCAGTTAAAAAAAAATATATTGCTTTTTTGGAGTAAGGTCTGAACTTACAATTTCATTGGCATAAGGAACTTCTGGATAAAAATATTCCCTCTACCAATGCAAGTCAACACTTTCTCTGCAACTTCTAGTCTAAGATAATTACATAGACTTTTGTGAAGCTGTCACACAGCCATTCCATTTCAGAGGCTTTGAGGCTGACTCTCTGTTCCCTGCCATCACACTACCCAAAACAAACATAAAAGCACAAAGACACTAGATTCATGTCTCAGTCATAGCTCATTACAAAAATGACTAGAAGTTCCATTTGGTCTGCAAAACTGCAAAGTTTAGGTAGGAGCTAAGTTTGATCCAAGAAGTTTAATTTCGATCAGGGGACTTTCCCTGTTCCCAGCTTGGGTCCTACAGATGCCCTCTTTCTTTTGCCCCCTGGAATGGAAGGAGTAAATTACTGAACTAGTCAAAGGTGTTGACAGAGTGAAGGTTAAAGTGATGTCTTATTCTCTTTGGAAAGCAAGTGTTTTCCAAAAGTGTTTGCTAAAGGCTCGAACATGGTTTTGCATAAGTGAAAGATATTTGTGTGGTTCAGCATAACAATGTGTAGTCACAAGAGACAAAATCGAAACTCAGACAACAACATTTATGGACCGGTGGTATGTCTCCAGTCAGCGAATTGCTGCTATGTTCTTTTGTGCATGACATAATTATTCCTGGTGGTTGCAGACATGACCAGAGGAAGCCCCAAGAAGAAGGGGGAAAAAATCCAAATCCCTAGAAAACAGATTGATTATGCATTTGCATGCATTGCATACCTGAGATACATTAGGGGAATCCTGATAAGACCAATTAATAGAAATCAAAGACTTGTGCTTAAATTCCAGTAAACCCACCAGAGACTACTAATATTTTCTGACTCTATGATTTGTGAGTTTGAATTTAAGCCAATGAGCAAGAATGTCTAAGGAAACACCCATGAATATTTTCCATATCTATCCTGTGTCACATGCTCAGAATCCATCATTTTTGTCAATGCAAATTATTTCTTTAGAGCAAGGCAAAATGGGATACTTGGTTTTCACCTTAGATTTCTCCTAGTTGGCCCCATTTTAAATAAGCCTTATGATTAGAAGGAGAGTAGTTAGTATAGAAGGGTCTTTGTGTGGTGCAAATTGTTCATGAAAGACAATGAAGCCTGTATTTCAGAGTTGTGAGGGTTCCCAAGAAGATGGGTCATCCTCACTCATTTCTTTTCCTGCTAGGTTTTATTAAATGTGTGCCCGTTCTCCCCCATGAATGGTGGGAGAGTATAAACCCTGGTTTATGGGTTAACTATTATGATTTCCTGAATTTGCTTTATGTAACTGTGATATTATGATTATGGCTTTTGGCTTTTTGTTAAATAAATGGTTTGTGTTTAAGAGAAAATACTATAACAGTCCCGTTAGAGTAAATGGATGCCATCTTGCATAACATTTAAATCTTAGGAGAGCTTTTCGAATATTAAAATGTGAAGACATCACAAGAAAATTTGTGAGTTTTAGGACTAGAGAGAGTGCAAATCCAAATGACTCATTTTGAAGAATCTCTTTGAATCAATATGAAGAAGTTCCATGAGACTGTGTATACATATATACACACAATTATCAGTATAGATGTATATACTGAAGGTAGTGTTACAGCAGAAGGAAGCAGTGTGTACGTATATTTACCTATTCTGAGTGTGTTTGTTTATAATATAGAGTAATGTTATCATTAAACACCCATTAAGAATCAAGTTAGAAGGTCAACATATATTCATACATGTGCATACATTTCTCCAAATTTCCATGATGCTATGCCAGATGAGATCAAGTGGTGAAAATTAGGCAAAGTCAACATGTTCATGTCCTATACATAGTGTACCACTTATTTTCTCTTTGTGAGTATTCTTAGGTTTAAAAAAAAATTTCTCTATCTCCATATTTTGGAATTTATAAGAATGAACTAAAATAGCCATTTGTTTGGAAATGTCTCTGAAAGGGTATATCTTAGACCTTTTAACCACAGTTTTACCACCATCAGATTACTGTGTGACTTTGGGCATGCTGCTAATGCTTCATCTTCTAAATTTATTAAAATAAACAAATTTTAAATAAAAAAAAGGTTTTTGCCAGCCCTCTCAAAGAGCTGTTATGAGTAGTAGCCGTTTGAAAATATGCAACATGTACTCTACAAGAGGGAATGCTCAACTCATCACTCTGGCCGTACCTCCCCTTTCTGGATTCCCAGCCCTCAGGCAATGTGAGCTCTGCTCTTAGCTGGCTGGGATATTTTAAACCAAACCACATGTTGTTCCACACGAGCAATAATAGAGCCGTTAGGCTCTTTCCCAGAAAATAGCTTTACCCAAGCTTCTTTGGTCAAACTTTGGGGATTCATGTGATAACCTTCTATTTTGTTGCTTACATTATTACTGAGCGGTAGTAACCACATTAATGGCAACTTTCAAGAATCTAAACCTGTGGGGCAATAGTGGCCCCCAGTGGCCAGCAGGTAAATTGTTTTCTCTAGCATTTTTGTAAGGCTAGAAGTGGATGGGAACTCAGGAGCTATGGAATCCAATCCCCTCCTTTGTCAGATTAGGAAACTGAGGCCCAGGAAGGCGCTAACATACCCAAGGTCACATGGGTTGTACGTGCCAGAAGCAGGTTTGCAAACTTCAGAATCAGGGCTCTTTCTGTTATATTACTACATAATCACTTCATTTAATTTCTTCTGTCTTTACATAGAAGATAACCCTCAAAGATAGATCAGATCCCTATTACATTACTATGATTTCGTCTCGGCACACACACACATACACACACATGTATATATACATACATGCACACATATATACGTACATACACATATGTGTATATGCATATATATTCCATATATGTATATGGCATATATATTTATGCATAGATGTGTATTTGTGTATATGTGCACAGATATACAAACCATAGTGGTTAACTAGGATTGAGGTTGGAAGAAGAGAAAAATAAAGTGATTGCAGGGGTAATGGTCTAAGAAAATGCTAAGGGCAAAGAGAACTTGCCTAGTAATGGTGGCAAAAGGAGAATTAGGCAGTGGAAGTAAAGAATAATGAGGATTACAGCTCCCCCCTTCATGAGCCTATGATGAAGGTATATTAGCAAAGATAGAGCCACCGCTAGGAAGTATGGCCAGTGATGAAGCGTTCTCTAGAGAAAGCTGGATCTCTGGAGTGTAAGTAATAGGAGAATGAGAGGAAGAATGAAGGGTGGTTTTTCATAACAGAATAGGAATCCCAGAGGACTTGGTGGAAGGAGTGGGTAGAGTTGGCCAAAGGGCCACAATTTATGAACAGAGATGGGGAGTTCTTTGACGCAGAGCAGTGGCATTGCCATGTGAAAGCCAGATTCACGTCTGAGGTATTTGGAGTCTGCCTTATTTTCTGATCTATTTAAGCATAAGGGTAAACTCTTTTGATTCAGCACTTTTTTTAAATATAATAACTCTCCTAAAAAGCATTATACCCATTTCCTACTTTACTGAGTATAGTATATAAAGCATAATTTATTATTTCATTGGTCGTAGGATCTTATATTCTTTTAGGATCATCATTATAAACCATACTATAGACATAAGTGAAGGGGCTATAAGAGATCAGCCTGGATGTATGATGACCTTAGGTCAATGTACTGGAAGTTGGATGATGAGACACCTAATATCTAATCTCTCACAGCTTGCCTCTTTCTCCTAATAGTGGATTTATTTGATGACTCTGGCTAATCAAAGTTATACTATGATGTGATTCTACCTAACCTATGTTCCCCCTCTCCATTTTTCTTTCCAGTCTCTGAAGCCATCCAATCATGCCACCATCCAGAGTATAGTAAGAGCTGTGGGTGTCATCCCAGGGATCCCTGAGCCCTGCTGCGTTCCAGAAAAGATGTCTTCCCTCAGTATCTTATTCTTCGATGAAAATAAGAATGTGGTGCTAAAAGTGTATCCTAACATGACAGTGGAATCTTGTGCTTGTAGATAACCTCTTGCAAGGGATTTTCTGAATGCTTAACTCAATTAATTGTTTTTAATGGACTTTTTTTGCACTGCCAATGCATTTCATTCCAAAAGATTTTTATAAACAAAAGAGAGGGAGAGAGAGAGGGAGAGAGAGAAAGAGAGACAGAGAGACAGAGAGAGACAGAGACAGAGAGACAGAGAGAGACAAAGTGGGAAAGAGAGAGAGAGAGAGAGAGAGAGAGGGAGAGAGAGAGAGAGAGAGAGAGAGAGAGAGAGAGAGAGAGAGAGAGAGAGAGAGAAGAAAAAAACTGAAGATTTCCAACTAGAAAACTGGAACTTAGATTGTGTCTGAATGTGACTGAAAGTAAGAAATTTCCTATTGTGAATCTATATCTCTATCATGAATTGCATAACAAAAATTCTGACTTTAACTGTTAAGAGGACATCACCTTTTTTTTGTAAAGGTAATTTGGGAACAGTTCACAAAATGTCATAGCTTGCCATTCACTTATCTCCACTCTGGCGGTCAAAAGCGATGGAGAGCAGTCTTACATGTTGAACTAGGCTTTCTGCCTTATAGAGATTTTGGGACAATTCAATAAATATTCCAATTGAGTTTGACTTACCCTAAAAGCCTTTGAGAATCTAGTTTCTATATGGGCTACTATACAAATAAGTGGGTGGAATGCGTATCCGATTGTGTGTACATGAGTTCATATGTGAGCCCATGTTCCTGAGTCTGCGAAGGAATGCTTATTTAACATGTTCCATAAACTCAGTCCACACAGTTGTTTCCTTTTGCATGCTGACAACTATTATCCTATCATTGGTAAAACTTTTGCAAAAAGTAAAGGGTAAATTACTATTTGCAGCAAATTGGTGACCAAATTACCTAATTATTATATAATTGAGAATATTTCATTGTACTCCTGAAAAGGAAACCAACTACTCAGTTTAAAAATCGCAAATATTATCCCTTCCCTTTTTTCGGCTTTAGAAAGTTCATTTATTCTTTTAAAATGAGTTCCCAGATTCCTTTTGAATCCACATCCTTTTAGTTATCAATGACTTCATCCTGGCTCCTGCAAAGTCACTATTAAATGTGAAAGGGAAAAGAAAGGTAGAATCTTGAAGTCTCTCAATGACAACTTTAAAGTTTAATCACATACTCAAGTCCAGTCGTTGGTGCCTTTCAGATTTCACTATATTCCCCAGACCACGAATGGAAGATTTTGGAGTCTGACTGCTTTATTGCAACCTCACTTAGAGAAATCCTATAAATAAAGTATGTAATATTCAGAACAACTGCTTTTTAGACTGCTATTTACTATGCATTTCTTTCCTTATACCATTGATGCTGAAACATCTTACAAAGCTTTAATTACATCTAAATACCTGATGAGGAGTCATCTTGCTATCTGCACTACCATTGTGCATTCCCCATCAAGATCAATGACCCTTTCACTTGGACCCCCAAAGATCATTCTTCTCTGTTCAGCCTTTCAGCTTAAGCACTCTGCTCTAGGGTTGGACCTATCCTGTTTGGTCCTGAATGAGTGAAAAAAGTATTCAGCCAGGCCCAGAGTTCACATCACACCCAGGACAGGACAGGTTTATCCTGCTCATCATAGGGATGTCCTTCAGGAACTCTCAACTCTCTGCCACACCATATTAGCCCACCTCACCCCCCCCACACACACACATATATACTTCTTACCTCATGCTCTGGGAACAGCAATTAAATCAACACTAACATACCAGAAAGGACATGGAAATGAGCTGTCTAATGGCTCCCCTTTCAGTTCCTGTAACTAAGAAAAAATGTCCTTTCTTGGCTTTAGAATATCAGCTCCTTGAAAGCAAGAACTGTCTAACTTGTGTAATGGTTGAACCTGATCCCACAGTTCCGTAGAATGTCCTGTGTCACAGGGATATCTTTAAAGAACCAAGTTCTACAACTGTGTTTCTCACATCTTCAAGGAGATTGTGATTTCTGCATTTGGGCAGAGAAGGAGGCAGGTCATAGCTAGGCACTCACTTCTCCATTCTCCTTATCTTAACTTAAATGGGTAGAATTATGTCTACTTATTAAACATTTGATATTTTCAAGTGAGGGGCATGATGCTTTTTAGGGGTTCAAGATAAAAGTCACTTTCCCTGGTTACTCCAAAGGAGAAGGTGATAGACTACTCTGGAACAGCCTAGATCCCTCTGACCAAACACTTAGTACACAAAAGACAATCACAGATATTGAGCAAACATATTTATCTAAGTAAGCCATAAAACAGAAATTGGGAGTGTCACACAGGTTAGGGTAGACTACACAGGAGTAAACGAACTTTTCAGCTCTGAAACAAGATAAAATCCCAGATCAACCCAGGAGAGAATAATCTCACTGGAGAGCTACACTTAGTCTTTATGGATGAGGGAGGAGGTGGGAAGAAATCAAGGGAAACGTGGGAGAGGGAGTTTTCCCCACATGCCTATGATTCAGGGGATTACCATCAAGCCCTTCAAATGTTCCTACCTTATCTCTTCCCTCAACTTTATTGGTTCAGCAGTCTCTCGTCCAATCAGGGGCCACCTATTTGTACCATCACAGAGGATGCCCATTAGGCAGCGGTCAACTTGACTGGGGCAGAGAATGTTAAGTTTGTATCCCCAGCATCTTTCCAGGTTTATTCATTGATTAAGAGCAGTCTTTTCATTGGTTAGAGATTTGAACCTCAAGTGGTTTAAAAAGTTGTGCTGCCTAAAAGGCCTAAACTTTAGCATCTGACTCAACTGGAAGAAAGGAAATGAGCATTTATTGAATGCCTACTATGTGCTAGGCACTGGCATTTTCTGATTGGTCAGTAAATGAGTAGGTACATGATTCCATCATGTAGTTCTTCCAAAGGTCTGCAGACCATGCCTCCCATGCATCCACCCATACATCTTGGCATATATTTCCATCTTAAACCCGCTGCCTACCCACTCCCCAACACTTTCCACCTCTTACTCTATGAAGATTAGTCAAATCTATGCTATATACCATTGCTTCTGTAAAGGGTAACACAATGAACTGCCCTGTTCTCTGTTCACATTTCTGTGAGTCCCTAGGAAGAAAATGCTCCCTTCAGTGACCACATTCCCTTGTATTGTTTCCCTCCATTAGAATATAAGACCCTGGACTATCTCATTTTTGACTGTGAAGTCCCATTGTCTAGCACTTGTAGGTGTTTGATAAATGTTTTTCATTCAGTTGTGTTGGCCAATTAGAGAAAAATATATCTATGAGAAGCAGCAAGATGTATTGAGGAAAGAACCAGACTAAAAGAATTTGAGATCTAGCACCATCTCAGCCTTTTATGATTCAAGTTTATCCATTCACTCATCCATTCAGTAAATTAAATGAATATCTGCTATGTTCTAGGCCCTAATGTATCTATTTAGTACCAACAAATCATTTTTCCTCATTTCTAAAATGAGGGGGAATGGGATGAAAGTTCTTCTAGCTCTTACAGTCTAGGATTCTAGTTATTTCATGTGTATCAAATGAGTTGGTTGCATTCCAAATAGCCATATTTGTAAAACATATACCGATCTCTCCTGTACTTTGGAATGTAGTAAGGGTATGGTGTGTTGTGCTGGTTTGGATAGCATTGCAAATAACTGGAAATTCCTCACTGAAGGTTACTGTAAAGTGGCTTCCTGGTGTATATGAAGACTGATATGTTTATGTGCTCTCATAAATGTCAGAAGAGTTTAAAGACAGTTCTAGGTGATAAAGTACATAAGGATGCCTATTTATTTGGGGGGAAATGTAGTTCATTTTTCTCTGACATCAACGTAATCTGTCAAGAGATGAAGAAAGGAAGAGCCAATTTTAAAGAAACATCATTACAAATTTCAAGGCAAAAGCAACAGCGTATGCTAGAAATGTATTAGAGATCACTCTATCAAACTGAAGCTGAAAAAGCCAATGGTAGAGAAAATTGACGTTAAGTAGGTTTGACCAAAGTATTTCAGGTTCAGTTGCTATAGAAATGGGTCAGTGTAAGTCCCTGGTTTTCTAACTTGAGGTGGTAAATACAGAGCAAATATTGGAATCTTTTCAGGTCTGAAGTCTTGTTTGGGAATCTGATTATCTCTAAGCTTTTATGGGAGTAGACACATAAAAGGAATTGTTTTATGGTTAGAATAAATGACTTGCACTTTCTCCTCTTACAACAAGTCAGAGCCAGTTACCAAACAGCCTCTAAAATCCAAATAAATCCCCAACTATGTAAAACTATCTGTCCCAGATGATAGAGCATTTATTTTAATCGGCATTTAATATGACCAATTTCCCAGAGTGAAAGGAATTCTGACAGTCTTTTGGAATTCACTGTAATAGGATTTGATCAATGGTAGTTTATAAATATCCCCATCATTTTTATCTCTACAAGATAAAAGATGTATGATAACTGTGATAGGGCCATTTGGAAAGGTCACAATGCCCATGGGTGAGCAGAAGGTAGAATGAAGGAAATGTGTTCTTAAGAATAATGTCTTTCCCCAACCCCAGTCCATCCCACATTCATTTTTAAGTAGGTCATATGTTTAAATACAATTGAGGAGTAGGTCCTTAATCACAGGTCCTTCCTAAAGAACTGAGGGGAGTGGGGGAAATTCTGGTCAGCAGTCTACCAAAAGGGCCAAATCTGGGAGTGTCACAAGAGAGTCTTCATCTCACATACAACAAGGTGCCAGCTGATGAATTAGGATCCTGGATGTTCTTTGGGATATTATCTGCCTCTCAGGGTTAGTGTGAGGAAAGTGCTCCAAAAATCTTCAAGTATGATCATTATGGGAGGAGTTGTAATTATTACTGACATTACCTCCATATCAACCATATCTCTCTTATAGATTCCCATAGATGTGTGTCTATCTTGCAAGAGTGTAAAGTTCAAAAGGATTCAGAGACCAACTAATCAAATCCCCAGATGAGGAAACTAAGTACCAGGGATGCTAAGACACATGCTCAAGGTAACTCAGGTAGTCAGTAGAAGAACTAGGATTTGAACACAGGTCCTGTGACTGACTCCAAGTTAAGCACTCTTTCCAATGCACACTTTCCAGTGCTGCCTCAAAGAGACTATTGCCAAAGAACCAGGGTATCATCTGCTACAGGGATTTATTTTGTTACCATCTTAAATCTGGATCTAATCTCATTGAGTAAAAATAGCTACCTAAGTCACTATCACCTTTAGAACCTACTTTGCTAAAATTTGTATTTGAAGTGTAGATGCCACAGGATCCAGCATTTTGGAAATTGAACCAGAATTTTAGGTTCCAATATGGACTACAATAACCCAAGAAATTTATTTCCGGTTAACTAGATATAAGTGATAGACATGTGTCTTTAAGCTTTATTTTTTCCTTTATGCTATTTCTGAATAAAGGGGTCTATCATCAATCATGTATTAATCTCATGGGCAATTGTCATATAGAAGACCTATGTATCAATATAACATGTTGTGAATAGCCATATTATTCATTTATGTAGTCTACGTGTTTTCGTTTTCCCATATTCTGGTGGTTCATTCATGAGTGACTTAGTCTCTTCTCTAACAAACTACTAGTAACTAATGCTTGTACATTAGTTTCTTCCTGAGCCAAGGCTTGATTAGACTATCCTGAACTAAGAAAAAGTCTTAAATTGCATTTACTATTGATCAGTGAGAAAGCATGGAATAAGCAGACATCTATGTATTTTTCCTGGGTATTTTATTTTAGCGTAGTTGATAGAAAATTCAATGATATTGTCTCCTATAAACCAAAACAATAACCACAAAAATTCTTGTAAATGTTTTAACTGAGAATTTTGTGCTTGTACAGTTTGCTGCAATTCTATATATATATTTGTAAATGGAAAGAAACTTTAAAGATGCTTTTAATTTATTTTATGTCTATTGCCTTCCTGCACCAGTAATAACTTACATTTTTAGATATTAAAAGATTGTTTTTCACTGTAGTAACCAATGAAATGAGAAAACTCATGTCTTTAGTTAAGTCATCTAAAAGACATACACAGTGCAGTGAAAATGGGAAGAATATTGGGTATATCAGCTTCGCATTATTTGCATCATTTCCCTCTGATGTTGGAGAACTTTTCACTACAAATTATGAAAATAATAAAATTACCTAATTGCAACTTTTTTCCTTCTTTCTTTTTTTATACTTAGGGAATACTTTTTGTTTTTAATATATAGATTATTTGATGGCTTGTGTTTCAGCTTGGTGATTCAGACAGGCTGAATAGTTTCCTTCAAATGATATCTGGAAATGTAAGGTTCAAAGGTACAAACTACTATTAAAACAATATAGCCTAGGAATTGTGCAAAGAAGGTGACATGTTAGGAGACAGAGAAGCCCAGATTTCCATGAACGCCACAGTGAGGTCCTTGAGATGAACGAGAAGAAGCAATAACAAACAAACAAAAAAATCAGCTACAAACTCCTCCATTCAGTCCAGGATTGGGAAAAAACTGTCAGAATCCTATGGAAGTATATGGTGGAAGTATATGAGTGAACAGGAAAAAGCCTGATCCCACAGTAGAAGATGGGGCTGGAATAGTATAGCATAGCATAGGTAATCAAAAGGTACTATTATTGGAAGGAAAAAGGGAAAGATTATTAGCAGACCTAACACAGGGACCCCATCAACAGCCAAAGACAGGGCAAGGATAACCAATAGGCAGCTCACACCTATCTATATCCAGGCAGCCCATATGTAGCCCACCATCCAGGCAGCTTTGGCCCAAATCGCAGAATGAAAGGAAATCAGAAAATTTCTGCAGAATGAGACCTACTCAGTCCCTGAATTCAAGATCAGGAGTACGACATCATCGAAGAGTGTAGGCATGGAGCCTGAACCTAAGCACATGCCCCAAATTCCAAAATCCGAGGTTGAAGATGCAAGTGAACAGGAGAAAATGTCAAACACAATAGATAGATAGACAGATAGATAGATAGATAGATAGATAGATAGATAGATAGATAGATGAATGGATGGATGGATGGATGGATGGATAGATGGATGGATGGATAGATGGATGGATGGACAGATGGACGGATGGATGGATGGACGGATGGATGAATGGATGGATAGATGGCTTAGACTTAAATACCATCCTAAATTGGGATCTAATTTTGTTGAGTAAAAATGGCTACCTAAGTTACTATCACCTTTAAAACATGTTTTGCTAAAAACTCATATTAGTAGTGGAAATGTCACAAAATCAAGTATTTTGGAAATTGAACTGAGATTTTACATTGCAATGTGGATTACAATCACTCAAGATGACTAAGAAGTAAGACCAAAAGATAGTAAATCCACAATAAGTCAAAGTTGAGCCTCAGAGAAAAGGATGCCTGGTCACAAGAACTATATAGGCTGGAAGAAATTAAAGGAGAATTAAAAATTGGAATAACTATGGAAGAAAATTAATAATATAGACAAGACAATGACAAATCTTACTTAAGGAATTCAATTCACTAAAAATTAGAATGGGCCAAAAAATATTCCAAGAAACGACAAAACATATTCAAACAAAAGCAAAATTTGGGTGAATAAACAGAAGAAAATATAACAAATATGACATCAAAAACAATGAACTTAAAAACTGGTTAAGGAGAGATAATCAAAGAATCGTTGGACTGCCTGAAAATAATGCCCAATAAAAAAATACAGGAATCAATTTTTTTATAATTTATTTATTTTCAGTTTTCAACATTCACTTTCATTAGATTTTGAGTTTCAAATTTTCTCTCCTTCTCTCTCCTACCTTCTCCCCAAGATGGCATGCAATCCAATATAGACTCTATTTATACATTCATATTAAACATTTTCACATTAGTTATGATATAAAGAAGAATTAAATGGGAGGAACTATGAGAATGGAGAAACAAATCAACAAAAGAAAAGGAGAGAAAATAGTATGCCTCAATCTGCATGCAGACTCCAAAATTCTTTCTCTGGATGTGGATAGCATTTTCCATCACGAGTCTTTTGGAGTTGTCTTAGATCCTTGCATTGCTAAGAGCTAAGTCTACCAAAATCAGTCCTCAAATAATATGGCTGTTACTATGTACAATGTTCTCCTGGTTCTGCTGATTTCCCTTAGCATCAGTTTGTATTAGTATTTGCATATTCTGAAATCCAGCTGCTCATCATTTCTTACAGCACAATAGATTCACATACCACATCTTGTTAAGTCATCCCCAATTGATGGGCATCCCCATAATTTCCAGTTCTTGGACACCACAAAAAAAGAGCTGCTATCAATGTTTTTGTACATGCAAGTCCTTTTCTTGTTTTTAATGATATCTTTGAGATATAGACCTAGAAGTGGTACAGGCATCTTTAAAACAAATTGTAAATGAGAATTGTCCGTATTTCTTAGAACTAGGATACCAAGAAAATAGAATCTACCGTTCAACTCTTAAAAGAAGCCCCCATATTACAATCCCCAAGGTTAAAGCTTCCAGGTCAAAGAAAAAAATTCAACAAAGGCCAAAAATAAAAAAAAAACATGTTTATCCATCCTTTGTCTGTTTTTGATGAAAGTCAGGGATGCCTATTTCCCCATAAGTTCCTTCATATTTTTATATTCTTCATCTAATATAAAGATAGTAAATTATTAAAATAATGAGTTCCCTCCTTTTTCTCTTCCTTTTCCCCCAGGATAGTCACTATCCTTACCAATCATCAAACCAAACCAAACCACTCCCAGACCCTTTAACTATTTTAGTTAACTTTCTCTACAGACCTTGAAACAATAGGGCCTTGAGAACACACTTGTTTCTCCCTTCCCCTATTAGCATGTAAACAATGTATCCTCTTATAGTCCTTTATAATTTTGCTCTGGCTGCTACAGCAGTGGTTGCATTCTGGGATATTACAGATTTATTGCAGAGGGACAAGTTTCTGGACTTGATGTAGAGCTTGACTCCACCTCCCACCTCACTTATCCTCCCAGATCCTTGGAAACCCAAACTATAGCAATCAACCCCATAGTACCAGTGGAAATTCTTTGAACTACTGGTGCAAAAGCAGGTAACTGTGGAGTAGAGGGAATGGGCAGAAGACCAAGCCAGGGAACCATGTGCAGGGGGGAAATTGTGTAGAACTCTACTGAGCCTGAGGGAAAGAACCCAGTATCCAGCTAGGGTCACTTGGGTCCCCTAAAAAGTCACCTGAGGCAGAGACCTAGGCTGGTGGACCATGAACACTCAGCATGGAAGGAGGCTGAGATGCCTTGAGATCCAGGTCCCAAGGAAACCACTACCAGACAAGAGGGTGTTAGAAAGTGAGCAACAAGGAGAAATAAAGGGGGAAATGATGGAAATTACCAAAGAGCTCAGGAAGAAGAAAGACCTTGAACATAAGCAGATAAATCCACAATGAAGGCATTAACAAAAGAAGGAAACACGGCCTCTAGACTCAGTAAACTAATTCAAGCATCTCTGAATAAACGCTCCAAAACTAAGGAAAATAAAATTTCACATGATGAGGCAGAGGGTCCTGTAGAATATACAGTAAACATGAAACTACAACATGCTATTCCTGAGTGGTTTCCAAGAGAAATGAGAACTGTGAGAACGAGAATTTATGACCTGCACAGTAAAGGTAACGGACAGAAGAGAAAAAAATTGAATCTGTGATGGAAAGAATTAATAAAGAAACAAGAGAGATAAATAGGCTAGGATACAAATACATAGAAATGAAGGACAAAAAATGAAGCCAAAAAAAGCTTTTTACATGCTCACTATTCAAGTAAAACATACTGATCTCAAAGACAGGATTCCTGGAGTCAACCTAAGGATTATAGATCTCTAAGGAAAAGATGACAGGTCAAAAAAAATCTGAATATCATAATATAAGAAATAAAATAAGAAAATTTCCTCAAACTCCTGAATACAAAAAATGAAAAAACAATTGAAAAAATTCACAGATTGCCTCTAGGAAAAAAAAAAAACCAAGGCTAAAAACTCCAAGACACGTAGTGGTTAATTCAATTGGGAAACAAGTTATGCAAGTGATTAGGAAAATGACTTACTGTTCTGTTATCACTATAAAATGCAGGAGAATTTAGCATAATGTTTTCTAAAGAGCAATAGAGCTCAGGATACTGCCCAGAGTAAACTCCCTGAAGGGAAGGTCAAAAAATTTTATGTGGATTTTCCAGATTGCAGGATGTTGCACCCCTAACCCCTTCAATGTGGAAGAGATAGCTATACAGACATGGAAGGGCTTTTTTTAAGTCACAAGAAGCATCCAAAAACCAAAAGCATGCATCATATACAATAGGGATACACTTGATCTCTTCCTAATAAATATGAGGAAGAAGGAAGAATGGCCATCTCCCCACTTTATTTGAGGTAGTTCTAGAAATTTATTTAGAAAAACAAATAAAAATCTAGACTATTAAGGGAAATTATGAAAAGAAATAGAAATGAATGGAGAATAATAGCTTTTCCAGATGTCAAACTATACTATAAAACAGTAGTCAAAACTATCTGATATTGGTTCAAACAAAAAGATAGATCAGTAGAACAGATTAGAAAAGGAAGAATCAGAAACAATGGAACTCAGTAAACGATAAAGTAGAAAACATCATCTACTTAGAAAAAACTGCATATTTGCTAAAAACTGCTAGGAAAACTGGAAAGTAGTCTGGTAGAAATTAGACCTTGATAACAACTTGCACTATTCTCCACAATGCATTCTAAATGGATATTTAAAGTTAAAGATCATACTATAAAAAATAGAAAAGAAACAGATCCTATACATACGTTTCATCTTAACCAAACAAGAGATAGAGGCAAGTACAAAATATAAAAGAAGTAACTTTGATTATATCAAACAGAAAAGCTTCTGCACAGATATTCTATTATTTGACTCTGGACATTTTCCCCAGCTGTCCCTCATACCTGGAATGTTCTCCCTCCTCATCTCCAACCATTGACTTTCTTGACTTCCTTGTCCTAACTAAAATTCCATCTTCTAGAGGAAGCATCTCCCATCTCCTCTTAATGCTACTGTCTTCCTTTTTTTCATTATTTCTTCATATTGGTAGAGTTGTATATTGATTCAGCCATTCTGGAGAGCAATTTGGAACTATGCCTAAAGGGCTATACAACCATGTACACCCTTTAACCAAGTAATATCACTACTGGACCTGTATCCCAAAGAGATAAAAAACAAAAAAGGAAAAGGACTCATCGATGCAAAAAAAACTTACAGTAACTCTTTTAGTGGTGGCAAAGAATTGGAAATTGAGGGGATATCCATCAGTTGGGGAATGGCGGAACAAGTTGCATATGATTATGATGGAAAACGGCTGTGCTTTAAGAAACTATGATCAGAATGTTCTCAGAAAAACACAGACTTATATGAACTGATACAAAATGAAATGAGCAGAACCAGGAAAATATTGTACAGAGTAACAGTAATATTTTATTATGATCTGCTATGAAAAACTTAGCTATTCTCAGCAATGCCATGATCTAAGACAGTTCTGTAGGCCTTATGATGAAAGATGTTGTCCATCTCCAGAGAATAAACTGATGGAGCCTGAATGCAGATCAAAGATAATTGTTCTTTATTTTCTTAGGGTTTTTTGTGTGTATTTTCTTAAAAGGAATGACTTACATGGAAATGTGTTTTGCATGACCACACATGTATAACTTATGTCAAATTGCTTGCCTTCTCAATGAGGAGGGAAAGGGAAGGAGGAAAAGAATTTGGAACTCAAAATCTGAAAAAGGGATGTTAAATTTGTTTTTATAAGTAATTTGGAAAAATAAAATATTAAATAAAGTGGAAAAATGTTTCTATGTATAGCTTGTTTGTGTATATTTGTTTGGTTTTTGTCTCCCTCATTAGATAGTGAGCTCCTTGGGGTTGTTTTTCCTCCTTTTTTATCCCCAGCACTTACCGCAATGCCTAGAACATAATAGGTGCTTAAGAAATATTGAATGAATGAATGAATGAGCCCATGCACCTAGGAAAAGAAGTTATTGTTAAGCTATTTTTCAATCATGTCTAACATTTTGTGACTCCATTTGGGCTGTTATTGGAAGAGATACTGAAGTGGTTTGCCATTTCCTTCTCCAGCTTATTTTTCAGGTGAGAAAACTGAGACAAACACGATCAAGTGACTTGCCCAGGGTCACAAAGAGGGTAAGTGTGCAAGATCAGATTTAAACTTACAAAGATGAGTCTTTCTGATTCCAGGCCCAGCAAGCTATCTGCTGCACCACCTAGCTGTCCCAGGACATGAAGAGAAATGGTCAAATGGGACTTCAGTACCCCTGTGATGAATGTGACATCTTTGGGGGGTATTACTTCTGGAAGATATTGTAGGTCTTCATATCAATCTTGACCTCTTCAGCATCAGTGGTTGGAGCATAGACTTGCATTACTATGATGCTGAATAGTTTGCTTTGGATTCCAACACATATCATCTGGTCATTTTGGAGATTCTCGGGTACTGCTTTTCTCACTCATTTCTTGACTATGGAGGCCATTTCTTCCAAGGGATTTATATGCAGTGATAATCTGAATCAAATTCATCCATTCCCATTCATTTAAGCTCTCCAACACCCAAGATGTCATTTAATGTTTTCATTTCCCAGTTGATCACATCCAGTTTACCTTGGTTCATAGAGCTTACGTTCCAGGTTCCTATGCAATGGTTATCTTTATAATATCGGATTTTCCTTTTGTCACCAGATGCATCTGCAGCTGAGCATCCTTTTAACTTTGGCCCAGTTGCTCCATTAGTATTGGAGCAACTTGTAGCTGTCCTCCACTTTTTTCCAGGAATGTACTGGATACCGTATGACCTGACAGGCTCATCTTCTGATGTTATCTCTTTCATCATGTTAGTATTGTTCATGGGGTTTTCTTGGCAAAGATACTCGAATGGTTTGCCATTTCCTTCTCTAGTGGATCATCTTCTGTCAAAATTTTCCACCACAAGTCAGTGATCCAGAGTAGAGTGGAAGGTTGGGGGCATAACCAACACATCTTCATGTAAATGTCTAGTCAAATGAATCACTGAAAAGTATCAAAATAAAGTTTTGGGAAGAGTGTTGACAAGATTATACTACTATACTATGTCCACTATCAAGTGTCAAATCAATTTGAAAAAAATGAAAGAAATGACCAAAGTTGTGTAGAATTGTGAAACAAATACTGCCCAAACATCATGTTTATTTTGCATAGTGTCCTACCTAGCAAGCCATACTGAGGACTTTCCATGTCACGAACTTTGAGATCACAAATTGTTTTAGACTACCACAGCAAATAATATTCTCTTGGTTCAAAATTCATGAATGCAAAATAATCAACTAATGATACTGATCCAATCTCATCTTTTTACAGAAGAATAAACTGAAGCCCGGAAGAGGAAATGCCATGTCCAAGGTTACACATCTAGTTTAGTTAATAGCATAACTAGGTTCCCCTGACTGGTAAGATCACTGGAATTAGAACATCTAGCTAGGTCTGAATCCCAGTTCTCCTATTCACCACTTGTGTGACCTTGAGCAAGTACCATAACCTCTTTGGGCATCAGTACCTCATCTGTTAAATGAAGAAATTAGAAGGTCCCTTCTAACTCTAAATCTATGATCCTTCAATCCATTCTACCTCAAATAAAAATTGAATTCACTTATATCCATGTTCAAGATAAAGTTAGTTATTTTGAGTGAAGATAGAACACCCATTTAAGGACTGAGTCACAAAGACATACCAGGGAAATGCTGAGAGAGCAATTGACCAGAAGGTAGGGTCCAGGCAGACTCCATGGGTTGGGGAAGAAAGGCCTCTCTTTGTTTTCATCAGACTCCTTTGTCTATATTAGCAGCAGCAATCATCGGATAAATACTGCACCTCAAGGTCAACCACTGGTATGGTGTTTCCACATTCAATTGACGTACTATTTCGACTCAGTCATATCACCACTAGATGGAGTCCAGATATCAGCCCTGGAAGGCTGGCCAGTGAATGTACACAAGGAAGCTAGGCTGCAGAATTGTGGGACTGCTGGAACACAAGTCTTCAATATAAAAGCATTCCCAGGCTCAGTTTCTCCTTTCTGATAATAAATACAACTATACAAAGGACAGTAGGACATGCGGGGAGGAAGAAAGGGGGAGGGAAAAACTTGGAGAGAGAAGAGGGTGATGTTTATTTTGGCAAGACATCATTATTGGGGCACAACAGCCCAACAAACTACAATGGCTGAATGTAATGGCAAATACAAAGAATTCAGTGAAACACGGGAAGTTTCATATTAATTGAAAATATACATAATGACTTCAGTAATGTAAAGGAACAAATTAAAAACCAGTAATGGTACTGAATAATGGAAAATATCTCCTCTTTCTTGGCTGAGATGTGAGAGACCACCAGATGAGAATGTTCTATATTTCATCAGACATGGTCACTGTATTGTGCATTTCTGCTTAGTTGTTTTTCTGTTTAAGTCTGAATTCTTGGGTAGTGTGTGGGGCAGAATGTTTTGAGAAGTCACTGTGATATAAAAAAGAAATGGCATAAAAAGATATTTTAAAAATCTCATCTTTCGTTTATAATCATTCCCATTAGAACTTAGGGAAACTCATGAAACACCTCTATATTCCCTTCCTTACATCTTCCCCTCCGCTGATAGACTCTCTCTGAGGTCCTTCAGGGCCACTAGTTACATTCTCCATGAGGTCTTTCCTGATCTTCTCCCCTGACCAAGAGTTATCTTATACTAATACAGTCATGCACAATGACTAGATTTATGTGTCTATGTAAAGTCTGCAAAATACTTTACATGTGATATCTCATTTGATACCTGCACAGCCTTCCTCACTCAAAACAAAGTCAAGTGCAAGTCATGTCATTATTTCTCTGATGGCATGGTGACCACACACACCACAATCCAGTGAGGTTGGTGCTATCATCCCATTTTGCAGATGAGCAAACTTAGGCAGGTAGTGTCTATAGAAGAATCTGAACTCATCTTCCTGACTATAAGTTTAACGCCATCCACTATATACACCAACTAGATGTTTGAAGTTGTCTCTTAATAGAATATAAGTTCCTTGAGGGCAGGGACTGTGTAATTATTACCTTTATATCCCTGGCTCCTGCACAGTACTGGGCACATAGTAGGCATGTAGGCATGGTAGACTTACCACTAAAGTGCTGTTTCCTTTCAGTGAACAGAATGAAATGCTGGGGATTCATCAAAAAAAATGGAGGGAATTGCAGTTCAGATAGTTTTCATTTAACCTAGAACAGGTGTCTCCAATATTTTTAATAGTGCATAGCTATCAGTAAAACATTTGAAGAATAACCTCTCAATTTTGTATATCTACTTATTTATAATTTTTATATATGGGCTACTGTAGTAATAATTATGAATATTATAAAACTTGAACAAAATAGACATTTTTAAGGATGAAAGAAAAGTGAAATATATTCAAATCTAGTGTCAATAGGGAGATGCTAGAGTTTACTAAGTAGGGGGAACTGACATGGTCATATCTGTGCTAAAGGAATCACTTTGGCAGCTGAGTGAAGGGTGGATTGGAGTGAGATAGAATTCAGAGAGAGGTGAGAGGTGATAAGAGGCTAATCTAGACACAAAGTGCTATGGAGGTAGAAAAGAAAATATTTAACACAACTGATATGTGGGGCCAGGGATAATGAGGTGTCTGAAATGACACTGACAGTGTAAATCTGAGTGGCTGGAAGAATGGGGGGCGGGCAGCATTGTGGGTTTGGAAGGAAAATTAATGTATTGAGGGTAATGATAAAGACTGCACCACATCCATACCTTCCCGGGGGAACACTTGCCGAACCTACAAGATGAACAAGTAGAACAAGGGGTGGGCGCAGTTAAAATAGTTCTAACAGGGAGACTTTTGTTCTCACCTCCTTCCTGCCTTCCTTACAGATTCCTCATGGGAAAAGAAGTCTTCTACATGATTCCAAAGAGAGAAGTGTTTCACATCAAGCCAGTTCTCAACTGTTACTTCCAACAACCAATTTAACTCTCATTCTCCCACTACTCTATCTGCAGCTCTGCCCTTAATGAGACTGTAACCATTTTCTATAGTTTCTTTGACAGTTGGGTCAGAAGTAGATTGGAAATGCACCCGTTTATACACGTATTGTCTTACCTTGAGGGCAGCAAATATTTTAGTAGCCCAATTTTCCTTGAATATAGGGTAATAAAGGGAAGAAGTGTGAGAGAAAACTGGAGAGGTAGGATAACACCAGGACACGCATAGGAGGCTAAGGCATATTCTATCTGGTAGGCAACAGATAATCCTTGGAGACTTTTAAGGAGAGGAATAAAATCGGAGTTGAGTATCAGGAAGAAATATGTAAGCCTATTTCTTCTCATTCAATATTCATTGGAATCAGACAAATCCTTATTCAACATTAATCTTTATAATCAACTCTCATATACTTGACAATGTTTATTTTCTCATCTTCTTTAGATTTTATTAAGCCCTTACCCCATGAGTCTTTCTTCACACTTACATTCTTTTATCCAATTTCTTTTTACTCCAAAGTGTGAAATTTCATCAATTTGGAATTTCCCTACAATGACAGAGTTTGCATCTCATCCATGTCTCCCCATAGGGAAGCACTCTAGCTGCCCACCTGCCATCCCTTTATGACATCCTTGACTCCTTCGGAGTTCCTGGTTAGTTGTATGGTACGACTTGCTCACACACCATGTGGCTTTCCATTGCCCTGTGTGTGAATCTAATTCTTAATTCTTCAGAGGCAATGGTCTTCCACTTTCCACTGCCAGAAAGCAATACTAGTAAAGTGTTAGCATCAAAAAATGGGCCTTTGCTTTCACGAGAAGCTTTGGTCATTTAAAATCTCCTTGGAGCAACCCAGCAATTTCCTCATAGCTTCTTAAAAACAAGTAGATACCAAATCAAACAGAGAACACTAAGGGTCTTGACTAAGGTGGAAAGGTTCCATTCCATATCTTTGTTGTCCATTCCCATTAGCATACCTTAGCACTTACCTGCCATTTAAAATAGCAACATAATATTGTTGATTTATATTCACATAGGTAGGTTTCTCTGAGTGAGTCTCATTTGTTCTGCTTTATTTCCAAAATGGGGTCTTGCTGTTACCTCTTATATATAATTTCTTCTGTGTATTTTTCCATTGTTGGCTTATATGAAGCTCCTTTGTTCCTCCATGAAAAGTTTATATCTTCAGTAGGTTGTTACCCAAACAAATTCCAGCGTTATTTATTTTTCACTGTACTATTTTTCAATTTAACAAGGAATATTTAAGTAAACAAAACTATGTTGTTCTTCATGGCGTCAAAAACACAAAACATTCTGGACAATTTTGAGCTAAGTATTTGCAGATATTTCAAATGTCATGAACTGTTTAGTTAATCTTGATGGAAACATGCTGTCAGCACCAAAGGAAAATTACAAATGACTTCAATTATTCGGGGAACTAGGGTTCCAAATTATTTCTTCCTCTTCCTTAGTCAATATGCCTACCATGTTTAAATTCAAAATAAGTTTATATCATCAAATTTGTGTCATACATTTTAGTATTCATAATACTATGACAAGTCAATAAATCTAGAAATATCCTCAAAGGCCTATTATGATAGCCTTTTAAGACTGCCAACAATCAGTAGTTATATGATGAAGCTTTATGCAAAAAGTTTACAAAATCAAATATTTTATGATCATTAATCAGTGACTTTAATTTTTAAAAAGTATTAAGAGAATGTAATGGTGATGATAGGGCTAGGTAGGCCTTTGTAGGAAGGGGTCCCTCCCATAGAAATAAGCACGTGCCCTCACCCCTCAAAATCCCCAAAGACTGACCTTCCACATCCACAAAGACTGACCATCGGCAGCTGGGAGAAGAGGCAGAGTTGCTACCTTGCAGAGGTCGGTAGAAGTGAGTTGCTTTACCGCTCATCTTTATTAAACCACTTTTATACTTTTTTTTCTCATGTTTCCCCTCCCTTATACTTCTCCCTGTCCTGACTGGAGTGAAAGGAGGAAGTCAAAGGAAAGGGAAAGAGGTTTTTTCTCTCCCCTTGAATAGGAGTAGAAAATGAACTTTGCCCACAGCTGGCCTTAGGTGTGAGGGCTAGGAAAGGCAGTCTCTGCACCTGAATTCAATTCCTAGCTGCCTTTCATCTTCCTTTCCTGAGCACAGGTTGGGGATGAACTATCCTGAAAAAGGATTGTTTCCAGCCTTGGAACTGTTGCCTCTTGGGTAATGCTGAGTTCGAGAGTCAGCACTGGGCTCCCAGAGTGAGATTTCCTTAATAGTATGTTTGTCTGAGAAGCCCACTAGCAGTGCAGCTGGGGGCACCAATGTGAGATCCTGTGGAGCCAGGAGCTCTGCACCTCCTCATCCCTCCATGATGCTCCTATGTTAGTAGGAACAATTTCCCCCAACGTAAATGGGGAGGGTTTGTTCAGCAATTCCCCAAAAGCTCTTACTTGCCAGGCAAACCCAATGGGCTCTTTGAATGTTCTGTTTTCTGTATTTATTCATGGGCACTTCTGTCCTTTCAATCTTACATATTTTCTATGGTTATTAAATTAAAGCTGTTAAACACATCTGATCGTACTGTACACTGTTGGAGAAAACTCAGTCACCCACCTTTACAAAGACCTAGAAGTGATTTATAACTAAATTTTCAGAGAGAATTAGCAGTTAGGGCATAATAGTCCCAAGAAAGAAACTGACCCATGGAGTCAAGCACTCAGGATCAAGTTTAGGGCTGGATGTTCCCAGAGTCCTTTTGACAGAGGGCTGAGACCTGAGTGCTAAGAATATTTTGCACATTTTGTGCAGCACACATCTCAAAAATTTCTCTAATATTTATGTATTCCATTTCATCAGTGTGTAACCAAAAGTCAAGCGGTGTCACTTGACCCCTCTAGAAGCTGACAGGATTTAAATCTGGAAGAGATCTTAGAGATGAAACCCAATTTCCTTTTGCAGGTGAGGTAAGTGAGGTCAGAAGAGGAAATGAATTTTCCTAGAGACACACAGTTCATCATGTACAAAGGCAGGATCTGGATCCAGATCCACAAGCCTATGCTTGGTGCTATTTCCACTATCCCACAGTGTCTGTCTTAAGAAAAGCTTCACAAGGCTCAAGTACATAAGATTAAACTACAAAATGAGATTAGGAGAATGGAAAATTTTTAGAGTGTAAAAGAGGAGAGTGAGTGACTTTCAAATATCAGAGAGGTTAGGGTAGCAATGGTCAGTAAGTCTAGTTGAATATGCAACAAGTACAAACGTCCTGGAAATTCAAAGGGAGATATTTAGGTTACAAAGAAGGAAGTACTTAATTTCAGTGAAGGTTGTTAGCCAGAAAAGCTCAGTTAACTAAAGTTTCCTGTAAAAATAGGTTAGTCATTTTTTTTAGGGGGGGGGGAGTTTGTGCCAATTCTTCCAGGAGGTGGTATGGAATACACACACACACACACACACACACACACACATATGTGTGTGTGTATATAAACTGTGTGTGTGTCATACATATAGTCCCTTAAATTCTTTTTTTCATATCATGTCTATATCCTGGGGGGCGGGGGGGGGGGAATTATAAGAGTGTACAGCCTGTAGAAAACAAGTTTGGCTTTGAAAAACAAGAAAAACTAATTGTAAAGCAAAGGAATAAATATTTATATGATGTCTATTATGTGCCATGCATTGCGCAAAGCAAGTTTTTACAAATATCATTTCATTTGATTCTCACAACAAGCCTGGCTTGTAGGCTATTACTACCCCCATTTTACAGTTGAGGAAACTAAGGCAAACAAAGGTTAAGTGACTTGTCCAACATCACACAGCTAGTATGTGTCTGAGGCTGGATTTGAACTTCCTGGCTCCATCTCCACCACTCTGTCCATTGCACCACCAGTTGCATCTGCTATAACACAATAATACCAGAATGAAATGACTTAGGTAATGTTGGATAGTCATAGGGACAGCAAATTTGTGGGTTTTTTTTTTAATTTAAGATTACCCATGTTCTCCAAGAATTACAGCTGTGAAAATTCTATGAGGAAAATGTAGCTATTAGAACTGTACAGAGATACTTAATACATTCACTTCTTATATTTGTACCTTCTCAGTTTAAATATGTAATTTAAATATACGTATACATACATATATATTTACATACAAGAAAATTACAGTATATACAATCAAACAGGAAAAGAAAAGCATTTTAAAAGACCTTAAGAAGTTCTTCAATAACTCCATCCTATTAAAAATGGTACTACTATATACAGTATACAATTTTAAAAAAATGAATTCCATAAGCAAAATGTTTTCTTTGGTTTAGCAAAATGATCCCAAATGAAAAAACTCATCTTGTTAGTTCTATCGATGTTGGTCCTTGAACTGGGACTCTCCTGCGTCAGCTGCTTCTTGCAAGGGAAGGGGTAGAAGCACACAGCTGATTTTCTTCCCTCCAGAACTGGCACTCAGGACAACTCGGTGAACATGTAGGACCACTGGAGGGGTGAGCCCAGTGCAAAGTAAGACTCAGTGGTCCTACCAAAGTGGGAAAGCTAAGTCTCCACTCGCACTTAGGGTTTTCCCCACCGGCGGGTATTCAATGGAATTCACCAGCATGAATTTATGTGGTTCTAATGTTGGTCTTCAGTATTGTCTCTGATGCTGCAAATGTTTCATTTGGTAGGGCGGTGGTAGGAGGAAGGGATGGAATCCCTATTGACTCATTTACTTGAAATTCTGTTATTTTACCAAGCTCCTGCTTTACTTCCAAATTTTTTAAAAAAGGGAAAAAAATAGTTCATTCCTCAAATGTCTTTATAAAGAATTATTGACTCATAGCTGATCACAATACTCAGCATTTGTATAACTGGATTTCCTTCCAAATGAATTAGAGTAATGGTTGTTTCCTTTGATTTTCTAATGAGGACAACCATAGACATGGCTAAATATTTCAAAACTTCAGAGGCAGTTTCCTGAGCTCGTGAAATTTATTTCTCCTTTTTTAATTGATGAAGAAATACCTTTTCAGTTTTGTTTCCATGTGCTTTTTACTTTAAGTATAAGAAAAAATAGATTTAAGGCCATGAAGCAGAGGGGAGAATGATCATAAGATGCAGTATCTCCCCATCGTCCAAGGGAGGGTGTTGCCTCCCTATACACTGTATCTCCCTTTAAGCAATTATTTTGTTTCCAATAAGGATTGTTTTCATGAAGGTATCAGGGCTAATCCCAGAAGACAGAATTATCTTCTCTTTTACGGGCTCACTTTACAGTATAACATCATAAATTTAGAATTGTAACTTCAATGACCTTCTACTCAAACCCCCTCATTTTATGGATTAAAAAAAAAAGGTTAAGAGAAAACAGGTGACTGGCCCAAGGTAACCTGGGTAGTAAATGGAAAATAGAGGATTTGAACCCAGGGCCTCATATTCAAAATTCATCAGTCTTTCTACCATCCCACTTTTATAACTAACTATTATGCTGAAGCTGTCACGAGAGGTATTTCACTAAAAGTAGAAAAGTCCAAGATCTTCAAATATTCACGTTTTCCAGCATCTGTGTTTGACATATGGAATTAGTTGGAATTGTCATTTCAGACTTTGGGGACTGGAGGCTACCAGTAACAATCTTTATACTGCCAGTGTCTTTTTATTTGCTCATAACCAAACAATAGCTCCCAAGGGCTCTATGACAGCCATATCTAAGGAGGTGCAAAGATGGCTACAAGGTGACTTGAAATGATGGAGCTGTTTCCTCTTTGTCCTTGCTTCCTCCCCCTACGAGACGTCTTACTGGCTCTCAAAATGTTTTACTTTTGAAGGAATCTTAGGAAGGGAATGTGGGAAGGCAAGTAGAAGGCAGAAGAACCTGTGCTTCTTTCCCAGGAGTTGTTCTGGAGTAACCTTCAACATTTGGGGAAAGTGAAGGATATTGTTGATCGATACTATGACTAGCTAGCAGCTTCTCATTTAGATACTGGAATTCAAACACCCTCCCAGTGAACGGTGAATCCATGGGAGAGGAGTCCTCTTCCCCTGCCAGGTTTTATAAAATACATCATCATGAAATAGCTTCATACTGCTAGAGGGCAGCAGAGTGAGTGATTGCTTCTGTGCCTCTTCTGTGGTGAGTGACAAGAAGAAAACTCTTCCTTCAAAAGTCCTTATCCCAACCGGACATTTCATCTGGGGGTACTCCCTTCTCAGGGGGGTAGTTGTCAAAGTAGCTGTGGTCAATGGGTCCATTGAGCTAATAGGAAAACAATGAAACAATGTAAACAATACCACGGTGTCCCAAATGTGTGGTTCTCAGATAGTCAAAATGGTGACTTTTATGCTATGATCACTCTTTTTTTCCTAACCAAAAAAGAAAATATTTCACAACAGAATTTTTGAATCATCAATTCAAATCTAGATAACACAAATCTCATAACATAATTTTTCTGTATAAACCTTTGATTCCACTGGGGTGGAGAACCTAAAGTGTGGAAACTCCTACTGGTGAAAACTGATCCCTGGTGTCAGATGGCTGACTGGACACAGGGTGGAGGAGGAGGCCCAGAAAGAGTTAAATTCAGGTCTTGTTGGCTCTAAGGCTGCCCTCCATCCTCTATGTCATTAGGCTCCCTCTTTTTATAACTAATATCACAAGTCGTTTCATATACTGCAATTCCAAAGGGTCTTTTGTTATTATAGGGAAAAGATGAATGTTAAAAACAAATCTATTTAAGCCCATCCCTTCTCTACTCCGCACCCACAATGACCAAAAGAGACTGAAAAAGAGTTCAACAAACTAGGTATCCAAGGAATTTCTTTTTTTTCCCCTCTTCTTAAATAAAATATTTATTTTATTTTTATATTATATATATATTTATATATATTTTTTATTTTAAATAAATTTTAAATAAAAATTTAAAACAAGGTCCTGAGATTATTTCCAGAACACACACTAGGCCAGGTTAAATGTCTAAGATCCTTCTCCATCTCACAAATGTGTGGTTCTCAGACAGTCAAAATGGTGACTTTTATGCTATGATCACTCTTTTTTCCCCCATGTGTTATTAACCTAGGATCCATGAATTTAAAAAAAAAAATTTTGATAATTGTATTTCAATACAGTTAGTTTCCTTTGAATTTTTTGGATACATTAAAAAAAAAATGTTATTCTGAGAAAGGGTCTCCAGGATTCCCCAGACCACCAAAGAGAGTCACAACACAAAAAGGTGAAGAATCCTACTCATGGAACATTTTTCCAACTCGATTCTATGGAATCTTGCTGGTCCACGTGATGTGAAGAAGGGTTCTGTGAGAAAATGTAGCTACTAGATTTTTTTCTCTAAAATCCTAAATATAAAATTATGTATTATAAAAATTGTTACATGTATCATATTGTTATGAAAACAAAGTTTATGTTAATTTCCTCCATTTTACTCCCAGAGTTGTCTAACATCCACTTCATCTGGATCTCTCCTCACCCTCTTTTTTTTTTTTTTCATTCCCTCGGGCCATGGATTAGCCTTTGTCTATGGGTTCTAAACCAAAAAAAAATGTTCTATGGCCAAATCATTTTGGAAAATGCTGCAGTAAAGACATGTCAGTTTTCTCCCTTTTAATCAAAATGGGATTCCCATCTTAGTGCTCTGGAATCAAAGGGCCCCTTCTGTAATATTAATGGGAGTTGAAGATCTTCCCCACCCATTAATGGGACTCACATAGAGCTCATTAAGGAAAGCTTGCTTAGGGGAGGTTTGCTTGCTTGAACACTTTCACACCTTTTGGTAATTAGGCAATGGGTTGTGATGCCTTCTGGATCTATATATATTCTGAGGTTAGCATTTTGCTTTGGGGCTCACTCTTTGGGAGAGTGTTCTCATGATTTGGCCAGATTAGTAGCTGTTAAGAAACCCCTCTCCCGCTTTGAAAACACAAATGTTGGTTCTTGTCTCTCTGGTGACTACGTATGTGTTGCTTTGGTCAGACAGTTGGATCTGTCTGTTGATATGGGCTAATTTCTCCGACAGTTAGAAGCCCTGTCTGTTGATCTGTGTGATTTTTTCTGCTTGCAATCTCTGTTTGTATTTTTGCTGAAGTTCAGGGTGTTAACTTTTCCACTGAACTAAGTGAATGATAAATATGTTTAATTAAAGTGATTGTCGATCCCTTTAAAGTTGCTTTTCCTTTAAGAACCTGTGCTAGTGGTCATCCCAGGTGTGCTAGGGTGCTCGTTGTTACACCTACCATCCCTCAACAGTCATTTATCTCCTTCCACTATTTTCATTGGTTTTTTTTTCCCTCTGACAATCTGCAAAAATTGTTCCCATGGAAACAAAAGGTGGATAGAGTACCTCTCTTTTTAAGGGCGATGGCAGGTTCCTTGCCTTCAGTCCCTCCCAATTAAAGCCATTCAGCCACCTCAGAAGAAATGGGAAAAAGGGGGTTACCATTATGATAAATATGTAATGAATTTAACCAAATTCTACAAGAATTAGCCTTATAAAACTTCCTGATATGATATCCACATCATAGGAATAATATGATGTACCACATAGCAAACAATTTAAAGTTTTATGTGCTGAGGTACTTAAAAGAAAATCTTAAAGTATATAAACCATAATGGCAAAAAATAATACAAACTTTAAAATTAAAAATTAAATTAAGATTTTTAAAAACCAACACAAAAAACACAGCATTTTAGCAGTTGATTTAGCTGACTTCTTTGGCTACCAACATCTAAAAATTCAGGGCTTCCAAATACAGAAATAAATGAATTTCCCCATTAAAAGTTAATCCCTTTCTAGAAGGTAAGCTTATTAAAACTGTAGGAAGGCATGAAGTTATGTATTCAGGGGCTTTAAATGGGGCTTCTCACAACTTGCATCCAAAAGTTAGGCATACTAGAGTAGCTATAAACTTATTTTCACTGAGATATAAAAGTTATCCATTCCGAAACTACTAGAGGAATTCTTGTTAGCTTTATTACTACAATTGTGGCCCTGCATATGACAAAGAAAATGCTGGATATCTGGAAGTACAAAACTAAAAACTAGAAAATAGCTTTTGACTCAATAAGGAAAATCATTTAGAAACACAACAAATTTTACTATTTATTTATTTTTCTGGGCAAAGAAAAATAAATAATTGTGATACCTGTGCCTCTTAATGTCATTCATCCCGCTCTTCAGGTTTCCAAGCCTTTCTGTAGGATTTTGTCTCAAAAAAAAAAAAGGTTGATATGAGTTTACAAAAATTTCACTTCAGTAAAGAAGTAATACCAATTTTCTTCCTTTCACTCATATAGGTATATTGGTGTGTCTTTATAGCAGAAACATTCTGAGTTTGCCAGAACATGACATATTAAAAAAATTTTTCTTGTGTGACATTTTGGGGCGTTATTGAGATCTACTGAAAATTAAACAAGAATTATAGAAATCTTCCATCATAAGAGTTAAGGAAAGGATTTTCTGGGGGGATATCTACGTAAAATGTAAAATGTAAAATTTGGGGATTTAAAAATAAAGCAAAAGGAACTTTGGTTGATTAAGTCTGCAATAGACTAGATGAGACTTTTAAAACTCATGCTTAGAATAACATGGATGTAAATCACTCACTACCTTACTAACTTAGAGTTCAGAATACTCTGTTGCTCTGTAACAGAGAAAGATATTTTTCAAGATTAACCCTGACTGATGAAGAAACTGCAACTATCTGTGCAGAATGAGACCAACTCACAGTTTTAGACCTATATATCCCAGAAAGTAAAATGTGTTCCTTCTTTCTGTGATTACAAAATTTAGATACTGACGGAAAAGATTCTGATTTTCAGTCCAAACATGATTTTATCTGCAAAGGGAATTATTTACAATATTACAGTTACTGGGGCACTGAGAGGTTATATGACTTGCCCATGGTCCCATAGCAAGCATGCATGGGAGGTGGTCTTGAGGCAGGTATTCCTGACTCCAAGCCTGCCCTTCTCCCCAGTAGATGGTGCTATCTCTCAGTGAACCAGAAAGACACGTAAAATTAACCAAATGCTTTACATTGTGGAGAAATGAATGTGGAGGGTTAAGCTCTTATAAACGGGGGTGCTATTTCAGTTATATGCTACTATCATCGGTTATGCTACCTGCAAAGACGGCGAATCAAATCTTCAGGGCGTCGTGTTACCTTCTTGGGAAAATCTATTTTCTCAATTCCCTTGAGAATCAAATTATAAGTCATCATTTGGTCAATCCCAGAAAATGGAGGACTAGAGAAATGAAAGAATAGGAGACATTTTAAAAATTCCCAATTAGAAAAAAGAAATTCAGGCTCCAGTCTATGAAAGACCAAGTTTAATCAGAAGAAAAGTCCTAAGCATTAATATAGAAATTGTTTTTAGGGCTATACCTCAGTTTACACATGTAAATATTTTGATTTCATTTGGTCTTAAATGCTACCCTGATTACAATTCTTGGACATTTGGCCTAATGAAGCTGCTTTGGACCTTTTACCTCTGGTGCCTGTTGACGGAAATGACAGGGAATAGTCTTTTGGGCAGTGGTGTCCACTTATTCATACATAAAGATCCCTGCAGGCCCATATTGACTTCATTTTAAAATGTGATGTTACCTTTGTTTTACTGTATTTTTATTTATTTTGTTAAATATTTCTAAATTACATCTTATTCTGGACTGATCTGCACTTGGGAGAATCGTCCCAATGGAGTGTTTGACATCCCCGTATCAGGGTGTAGAATCCATTACGATCAAGCTTAGCTATGTGCTATTTCTCATTATCCCTGCCCTCAGCTCAGTGATTAATTTTTGCAAATGTTTTCTAAATTGATACTTCTTTTCTTCTAGGACAAAAAGAGTTGCACTTATTAGAAAATATCACTTGCATCAGTGGAAAATAAAATATTGTATATTATTTATTTTATCCATGGCAACTGAATGAAATCAGACTTTTAAAATATTTCTTTAACAGCAACCAAGTTCCTCTTCTAAAAATCTTTTGCTTTTAAAATAAAATAAATTAACCCTAAATGACTTTTCCTAATGTACTATCCCTCCCAAAGAGCCATCTCTTGTAACAGAAAGAGGGAAAAAATGGTTCAACAAACTAAACAACACATTAAAAACTTTGAAACTGTAGAAAGTGTTTCTTTGGGACCAAGCTTGGTCATTATAATTTTACAGCAACACATTCACCCTAATTACTTTACTTTTTTTGCTTTTTAAAATTCATTTTATTTTCAACTCCAAATTATCTTCCAACTTTCCTCCCTCACTAAAAAAGCAGGGAAAACAAAACTCATTACAAAAATGTACAGTCAAGGAAAACAAATTCTTGCATTTACCAGGTCTAAATATGTATATGTATGTATATATAAAATGTTACATAAGACATATCTGTGTACATTTATGAGTGTGGATACAAACACATATATATGCCTAGATCTGCACACTCTGTCCATCACCTTTCTCTCTGGAGGTGAGTGGTATATTTCATCATGGGTCTTCTGGAACTGAAGTTGGCCTCTGTGTTAATCTTGTGATCAACATAATGTTCCTAAGGCTTTCAAAGCCTTTTCAATATTGTTGTTATCATATAAAATGGTTCCACTCATTTCACTTTGCATCCATTTATGCAAATATTTCTGAAACTATTTCTGTTATTTCTTATAGCAAAATAGTATTTGATCACATTAATATATTATAATTTGTTCAGCAATTCCCCAGTTGATAGACACCCCCCGATATCCAATTATTTCCACCATGGAAAGAGCTGCTATATATATTTTTGTACATATGGGTGCTTCTCATCTCTTCGTTCTTTTGGGGATGTAGAACTAGTAGCAGTATTGTTAGGTCAAAGAGTCATCAGTTTAATGATTTTTGGATATAGTTTGAAATTAATTTCCAGAATGGCTGGATCTTTCCGAAGCTCTACCAATAGTGTATTAATGTACTTGTTTTCCCACAGCCCTCCAGAATATATCATTTTACTATTTCGTCAATTTTGCCAACCTAGAAGTAACTTTAATTTGCATTTCTATAATTATTCATGATTTAGAGGATTTTTTTCATATGGCTAGTAATAGTTTCAATTTCTTTCTCTGAAAATTGCTACTGACATCCTTTGACCATTTATTAAATAGGGAATGGCTTTTATTCTTATAAATTTGACTCACTTCCCTATATGTTTTAGAAATGATGGCTTTATCAGAGAAATTTGCTGCATAGATTGGTTCCTAAATTCCTAGTTTTCTTCTCATTTTAGCTACAATAATTTTGCTTATAAAAAGACTTTTTAACAGTACTCAAACTGTAAATCTGGCATCCTATGTGCCTCTTTATTTCGTTTGGTCATGAATTCTTACCCTATCCACAGATCTGACAGGTATTTTCTTCCATACTTCTCTAATTTGTTTATAATATTGATCTTTATGTCTAAATGATATACTCATTTGGAGTTTGACCTGGTATATAGTGTGAGATGCTAACCTATACCTATTTTCTCCCAGAATACTTTCCAATTTTCTCAGTAAATTTTTGAATAATTTGTTCTTGACCTTGATCTTTGGGTCTAGGCTAGATTCCCATGCTCATTTTTTTCTATATATTGTGTACCTAATCTGTTCCACTGAGGACCTCTCCATTTCTTACCCAGGACCAAATGTTTTTATGACTATAACTTTGTAGTATACTTTGAGATGTGGTACTACTAAGCTTCCTTCCCACTTTTGTTCATGAATTTCCTTCATATTCTTGACCATTTTTTCCTCCAGTTGAATTTTGTTACTATTTTTTCTAGCTCTATAATGTAATTCTTTAGTGGCTCGATTGACACGGCACTGGATAATTATTGTCATTTTTACCATATTGGCTTAGTTTACCCCTGAGCATTTAATATTTTCTAATTATTTAGTTTTGGTAATGAGTATTTTATAATTGTGTTTAAGAATTCCTATGTGTGTCCTAACAAGTAAAGTCTCAAATAGTTTATGCTATAAGGAGTTATTTTAAATGAGGGTCTAATTTGTCTAAAATTCACTTCTTTTAGCTGTTATTGCTAGATATATTAACATTGTTGGGGGGAAGTAAGTTGAAGTCTCCCACTGTTATAGTTTTATTATTTCTCCTTGTAACTTACTTAATTTTTAAGAACTTAGATGTCATATCATTTGGCACATATCTTTAGCACTGATTTTTGTCATTGGTAACTTTCAGCAAGAGGATATTTCCCTCATTATTTCTTTTCATCAGGATTATTATTGCTATATTTTCTATTATTATTGCTCTATTTAAGGTCATGATTGCTACCTCTTTCTTTTTAACTTGAGTGAAGCTTAAAAATTTTACTCCAGTCCTTTATTTTTAGCTGTGTGTATCTCTTTCAAGTGTATTTTTTGTAAACAATATATTATCCAATTCCGGTTTCTAATCTGTGCTTCTATGCTATTTATTTTTTACGGGTGGGGATTATCCCATTTGACAGCTAGGATTGCTAAGTATACATTTCCCTCCATCCTATTTTTATGCTTTTCCTTCTCTTCATTTCCCACTCCCCTTTTTGTCTCGCTTCTAGCTAATTTCTCTCATTCTCCCTCTCCCCTTTCTCTTACCTTTTCCCTTAACCTCTTTCCTTCTTGTTTCTTTGTTGGGTAAAGCATGCTTCTGTACTGAACTCTCTCTCTCTCTCTCTCTCTCTCTCTCTCTCTCTCTCTCTCTCTGTGTGTGTGTGTGTGTGTGTGTGTGTGTCTGTCTGTCTCTCTTTCTGTCTGTCTCTCTCAGTGTGTCTCTCTCTGTTTGTCTCTCTGTCTCTCTCTCTCTGTGTCTGTCTCTATCTCTGTGTCTCTCTCTATGTCTCTCTGTCTGTCTCTGCATCTCTCTCTCTCCCCCTCCTGTGTGTGTGTGTGTTTATGTGTGTGTGTATCCTTCTCCCCTTTGATCAGTTCAATGGAAAGTGAGGTCCAAGAGTCACTTGTTCCCGGCCCTTGGTGTACAGAGTTGTACTTGAGCATTCCATTTCTGTGTGAAAATTCTCCCCAGTCTCTTCCCTTCCTCCCCTTCTTATGCATTCCTCTTCTCCTTTTCCATTCTTCTTTTAAAATCATCAAAATATAACAGAATCACATTCCACCCTCTATTTAATTAGAGTTCTTCTATGACCCCTGACAATGACAGAGTTCTGGGGAGATATATGTATCACTTCCCCATGTAAGAATATAAATAGTTTAACTGTTTTATCCCTTATGAATGCTCACTCATGTTTATTTTTTAATTCTTCCTTTACTTCTGTGTTTGTATGTCAAACTTTACACTGACTTTGATTTTGTAATCACGAGTATTTTGAAGTTCTATAGTTTCCTAGAGGTCCATTTTCCACCCCACACCCCACCCTACCCCCACCTGCCCTTGCAAGATAATATCCAGTATTGCTGGACAAGTTATTTCTGGTTGTAAGCCTAGATATTTGGCCTTTGGGAATATTAGATTTTAGCTCTCCACTCTTTAAAGTGGTGAATGTGAAATCTTATGCAATTCTGAATGTGGTACCACAGTACTCAATTTTTTTTTTTTTTTTTTTTTTTTTTTTTTTTTTATGGCTACTTGTACTGTTTTTTCCCTGACCTGAGAGCTTTGGATTTTGATTATAGTGTTCCTAGGAGTTTTCATTTTGGGGTTTCTTTCACAAGGTGATTCTTTCCATTTCTACTTTGCTTTCTGTTTTTATTTTATTTTTATTTTGCTTTCTAGTTCTGTGAGTAGTTTTATTTAAATCTAAGTTTAAATATTTAAAGATTTCCTAGAAGATGAGTCTTAAATTATCTCTTCTTAATCTGTTTTCTTGGTCAGTTGCTTTTAAAAGCTATGAAATTGTTTATTTTCATGTTTTCAATCAAAAAAATATTTCTTAATGTCTCATGTAGTCATTAGCTTCTCTTTGGTGAATTCTTTCTTAGCTAAGGTTTTATACCTCTTATTCCATGCTATTAATTTTCTTATCTTTCTTCCATAGTTCTCTTTTCTTTTCTCATTTTTTTCTCTTACTATTCTCATTTGGTTTTCTAAATCATGTTCTATCTCTACTTTTCCTAAACTCTTGCTTTATCTTTTCCAGAAATTCTGTTTGAATTTGTGCCCAGGCTTTATTTTTCTTTGAGGCTTTGCTTGTAGATGTTTTTAAGTCATTCTCTTCTCTTGGGTTTTTGTCTTCACTTTCCTTATTACCACACTACCTCTCTATGGTGAGATTCTTATTCACTTGTTCATTCTTGTAGACTACTTCTTGACTTTGGATTGTATGTGAGGGCTAGCGCACCTCTGAAGGTGAATGTCTGGACTGAGCTTCTTTCCTCTTGCATACTTCTGCTGCTTTCCCATTTCACAGTTTCATATCTGTAAACTTTCAGTGCTCTCATAGTGATGTGATCTGAAGTTATCTTCCCTGCCCTTCTGGTATGAGCTCTGCAAGTTGCTGAACTAAGTTTGTCCCTGATTGAAGGTTTCAGTAGACTGTTCCTAGATTCAGAAACTTGAAAGCTTGGAAGATTGAGAGGGAAGGAACTATAGACTCCCGTCTAGTCTGAGGTTTCTGCCATGATTATTTCATTGCAAGCTTCAGCACTGGCTTGAGGCTAGACCTGAGTCCCTGCCCTGTTATGGGGACCAGAGTCACACAGCTACTGTTTGCTTGTGAACTTATTTCTTGGTTAGTTCACAGTTAGGATAAATAATTGAGTTTAACTATTTTTTACTCTTTCTTGTAAAGTCTGTTCTATTGACTGACTTTTTTTATTTTTTAACTAGCACTAAAGAGTTTGGATAATAAGATGATAAGTTTTTGCCTGAACATGTAATTTTACTGACATTAGAGATATCCAGATGAAGAACCTCCCCTCTACCAATGCAAGTCAATATTCTTTGCAACTTCTAGGCTTAGTGAGCTGCCCACTGCACTGCAACATTACATGGCTTGCCTACAGTCACATAGTATATTTCAAAAAGTAGAACTTGAACCTAGGTCTTTCTAGATCTGAAAATCATTCTCTATCCACTCATACCATGGAGCTTTGTAGTTGGGAGTCTGGAAATGCTTACTTCTCTTTCTTCCTAATTTTTTCATTATTTCCTTTGATAGTATAAATATTTTCTTCTTCCAAATAGTTTTCATTATTATTTTTGTTCAATGCTATAAAACAGATGTCAAACATTTGGGCCACATGCAGCCCACAACACTCCCTGATGCAGTCCAAACCAGATTAAAATGTAATTGGGAAATATTTCACAAAATAAATAAAAATACAGTAAAACATAGATAATACTAGTATGTGATTTTCTAAGCCAATTTGAGGCCTGCAAGGAACCTTATGTATAGCTTTGTGGCCCTTGTTTCTATTTGAGTTTGACACCCCAGCTGTAAAATATGGCTCTGTTAATTTTGTTGGTGTAACGCTATGCCAATAAGCTAATTTGGGTAGTTCTGCCATTTTTACCATGTAGGTCCATCATAGCCATGAGCACTGAATATGACTCCATTTAGTTAAGTTGTTCATTAGCTGTTCCTAAGAAACATTTTGTAACGACACCAGTAGTGAGTGTTCTTTGGCATATTGCTTTCTAGATGCTTTGTTCATTTTCTACTTGCGTTGACCCCTTCTAGATTTTTGTTATTGCAGCGTCTCCCCCTGCTCTGACCTGACTTCCCTACAACACACTCAAACTGGCAGGTTGGGTTCCTAGAGGAACAACTGTTATCTTGTATTCTAGGTTCTAGGTTCTTAGGTCACCTATGTGTGACCACAACCAACAAGGTAGTCCTAGAACCCAAACCAGTGTGATTCACCTTAACAATCACCTGAAACATTCAATTAGCTCCTCAGAAATGACGTGGTAAGAGTAGTAGTTAGGACCCACCCAAAATAAATTCGGCCAACACGTAAGTGGGCATAACCTTAGAGTGCAATGTTGGTATGGCCAAGTCATCAAGGGGATTCACAAAATCAGAATTGCAGGGTCTCAAATATCTTTTCTTCAGAGAGTCTCCTAGAAGTTCCCTGCTGAATGCGGTGTTCATGGCTCTCATGGAGCAGCCAGTGCTGCCAGGCTGGGCTGAGTCAGCCAGCCCTGCTCCTCCAAGGACGTAGTATTTGTTGGATGCGTTCGAATGGGTCGGTCACTTCAGCTGTGCTGGTTTGGAAAGCATACGCAGACAAGTTTACTCTGCTGTAAGGTTGATCACAATCAGGCAGCTTTCATTTGTACTCTAGACTAACGAGGTATCCTTCAACTCTCCGGGATATATCACACCCTTTTACACTTGGCCCAGTCTAACACATCTATTTCCTTAGTTTTCTTCATCTTCTCCTTCTCAACCTTGGATTGTCCATCCAAGTTACAAACGGGAAGACTCTCTTTTGTTTGCTGAGTGACACTGAATGACATTGGTGTCCTACTACTGCCAAATTACTATTCTAGTCTAAAACATTCTTGCTGTGTGACTTCAGGTTCTGAAATCTCTAAATTCTGTAAAATTCCAAAAGCAGTGCTTTTAAATTTTCTAGGAGTCTACCTAGTTTCTGATCTGGCCAGAAACTTGGAAGGTCTTCCCCTCCCTGATTAATTCTTTTGGGAAGGCAAAGTAGACCATCTTTACCTCGATCTTTATTTAGCCTTTAACTACTGAATGGGTGTTGCCTCAGACAAACTGAGACCTGGGAAAGATCTTAACTTAAAAAGACCAAGGGTTCCTATTGTGTCCTGGGCCATCACCAGTTTTTCTAACCTATGTCTTGCCACTAGTATCTGATAACTCTGGAGGAAGGGTGAGGCTGACGACTGTGCACAGCCTGCCTCACTTAAATCTAATCCACTTGCAAGTCAGGACATCACCCTCCTCATCTCATTGGTCCTTTTTGAGAATGAAGGACAAACACCAAGGAGTCAACCTTTTTTTCCCTTCCAGATTTCTGCCAGTGCCTGGTGCTTTGGTCACATTTCTAAACCAAACGTCTCATGTTTCATCTCTGAGGCAATGTGGCTTGGGCCTTTCACATTGGCCTGTGATACCACTGCAGTGAAACACAATATGCCCTAAAACATGGAGGCCTAAACAGCCTCTGCAGTCACATCCTTGGCACTTGGGATGGCTTTTATTCCAGGTCTGTCTGCAGACACTCCCTCTGATGATCCCGTCACCACAGTATTCTCTCATTCGCTGTGATAGTCTTGATCAGTTACCATGGACCTTCTGAAATTCCATCATTGACAGGAATATCAGAGGGGTTCACATTCTCAGGTAACTCAAAAAAAAAAGGCATCTTGTCATTTTCCTGCTACTTTCCAACTGCATCTTACAAAATGTTCTCAATATCCTCTCAAGTTCTATAATATTCTCCTATGCAGAAGTTCTCTAGGCAACTCAAGCTGCACTGCTATGGATCAGAGCTCGATGGATACAATATTCATCTTGTTTATATCAGTCTCTATATTTGTAATGGACACAATAATGCATCAGATAGCATTCAGACGAGAAAAAGTCATCTTGTAGGAACTTATAATGGGAACATACCAGAAAAGAGGATGCTCAATTATATCCCAGAACAAAAGAAAAGTGTTCATTTTTCTCTAGAGGATTCCTCTATAATTAAGAGGTCCACAGACAGAACCCCAACAATGTCACACAAAAGTTCCCACACCTAGGATCTTTGAGATCACGTCCCCATTTGGCACAGATTAGGTGTCCAGGGGATGACCAGTCCTTCCAGTAATATGTGTGACCATTCCTACTGCTATAAGTCATGACCTCAAATCAACGTGTGTGCCATTAACAATCAGCCAGTTGACTCAACCAGTCTTTTTTTAACCCATATACTCAAATGGCAAAACAAAAACAGAAGTTACAGACTATCTCTGCCAAAGCCTGGAGTTCTCTGTCCCACTAAGAAACAGAGCAAAGGACTGGAGGGAAGGAAGAATGAGACCAAGGTAGCTGCAGCTTTGTTTCTACAGGGCTCTGGGTGCCCTTTCTTTGTTTGGTGACATCATTAAGTTTCCTTTGAAGGGAGGCGCTGATGTTGGCAAAGAATGTGATCTCAGCTGCTAGGCTTAACACTACATGGCTCTCCAAGAAACATGGATTCCCAGTGACGGTGGCTCAACCAGATCTGCTTCCGAAAGCACAAGGCTAGTGTTTCTTCTAGAGAAGAATAATAGCTTCCGGGGGGGCCTCATCACAGGTCCCAGGATGGACAAGTCGATTTCTTGGACTCCCTGGTCTGGCTCTTCAACGATACTGCAGCTTCAGGCTTGGAAAGATGTGAAAATCTGCTCTTTCAACTCAAATGCTACTGAGATCTTTCAGAAAGGTAGAGTCCTTTGGACTAGTGTTGGAAGAAGCTTCTCTAATTCAGCCCCCGACGCTACTGGCTTTCCAGGAATGGGATGGGAGAGGTTTCCTCTTTGTCCTTCCTCCTGCTGGACAATTCTTCCTTTTCAGGCAGCGTCCTTCAGTGCAACCAGATTTCTGATGACCATTTCCCAGATTCCTGCGGGATCTTAAGTGGAAGGAGTGACTGGAAATGAAAAGACTGAAGTACTTTGTGCCCAGAGATAAGGTGCCTTTTTCCTTTGCAAATGAAGTACTCAAGCCCTCATAATCCCTTCCAACTAGTAGAAAGCTTCCCTTAAAAATGAATGGGGTTCACACTTAGATTTAGTTTTCTCTGTCTTTTCCTCTTATTACCTTCAACCTTGCTAAAGTCAAAACTGAGCTCACTCTTTCATTACATAGAAATATTCTTGGTTTTTTCTGGGTATATTTTCTATCCCACTTCTTTACCAAAATTGTTACTTAACTCAACTAGCTTCTGTTCTAGATCCTGATCTAGAATTCCCCAAGTAAATCATAATGTTATCAGAAAACGGGAAGATGCGTGCCTTCTCTTTGCCTATTGATGATATTTCAGTACTTGTACAAACCTTCTGGTGTTTCTCCAGTTGTCTCTTATCACACAAATCTATTTTTTTTTCTACTTGAACATTGTGCCTCCTCAATACTTCTGTTGGTTTTTTATACTTAAATGTTTTCCTTGTTTTTCTGGTTTGTTTTTGGGTTTTTCTAGCTTGTGATTTTATATAGTTTATTTTTTACATTAAAGAAAGATTCATCTCTACCTCTATGAATGTGACAAGCACAAATGGGGTCTTGTACTTCAGTGGAGTTTTTTTTTCTGATTTATTGATATAATCATGTCATTTTGGATGCTGTCTTTTCAATTTGATTATGTTACTTATTTTCCTGATGTTGAATTATCCTTGCTTCCCTGCTGTAAATCCAATTTGATTGTAATGAACTTTTTTTGATAAATTATTATAGTCTTTTTGCCAAGATTTTTTAAGTTTTCAGTTGATATTCACCCATAGCCTTTGATCTGTGACTCTCTTTGTGTATTTCTTTCCTGGTTTAGATGTTCCTGATGTTCAGTCATGTCTGACTCTTCCTGACTCCATGGACCATGCTATTTATAGGGTTTTCTTGGCAAAGATACCAATGTGGTTTGCCATTTCCTTTTCCATTAAATCCTTTTGCCAGACAAACTGAGGCTAAATGACTTGTCCAAGGTCACATAGCTAGGAAGTGTCTGAAACTGGATTTGAACTCAGGTCGTTCCAATGCTAGGCCCAATGCCCTATTCACTGAGCCACCAGCTGCAGGTTTAGATATGAGGGCTATTTTTATCTCACTGAAGGATTTTGACAGAGAACTTGCTCAATTTTCCAGAATAATTTGTGCACATGATAATAACTTAATTTTCCTTAAAGATTTATAAAATGATCTAGTCTAGGACTAGGGACTCTTATGCCTCCCCTGCATCCTTGGGCAGTTCCTTTATAGCTAGTTCACATTCTTTTTCTGAAACTGGATTATTTCAGGTCTCTAGTTGGTCTTGTCCATGTGCACATTTTATATTTTTATTCATAAACTTCTGTCTCTTTTGAGTTCTCAGTTTAGCTGACATGTAATCACAGACAACAGATTCAGATAATTCCTTTAATTATTTTCTAGGTTGGTTCTTTTGCTGTTTTAGTGTGGCTCCTTTAAGCACAATATAATTTTTTTATTTATCTCTCTTGGTTGCATAAATTCTTATTATTTCTTTGCCTCATAGCATGATCATGACTTCCTGCTATTTCAGGTTTGCCTGATGCATAGCAAATTTTGGTCTGGCCTCTCATTCTGAACTATTGACTTTGGTTTTTAAGAAGTGTTTCTTCCATAAAACAGCGTTAGGACCCCTACATACTCCTGTATTCTACCAGCCCCCTGTGGCTTCACTTGTATCTTCACAGACTCCATGATCTGAGAGTTTCAACCATATTCTTACTAGTGAAGAAGGCTGATCAAGAGAAACTTGCAATCAGCTTGAAGAGCTTAACCTGTGAGGAGCTTTTATTTTGGACTTGGATTATGTCTCATCAGTTACGAATAAACCGGTTGGTTTGGATTAATCGCAATTGGAGATGAATTGATTGCTTCGGGGTTGGGGGGATGGAGCATTCCCCCCACATCTGACTCAAGAAAAAGAGGTCAGTTTTTGAGTTACTCCTTCTGTACTTTTCTCCTTTTTTTGGAAAACTAGAAGCACTGAGAAAAAAACTAAAGCTAGTGGGTGGGAGCCTGTCCATGGCTTTCCCCTGGCCTGGGAGCCTCTACCAGCTGCCTCGGGGCACAAGAGTACCTCAGCATGTGCAGCCTGAAAGACCTGTGGCTTTGGCCCCATAGAAAGACCCCGGCAACTGGCTAATCGAAGCCATGTTCTGAATAGCACCTCCAGCACTGTGGCCACACTGCCTTTGTCTGAAGACCTCAGAGATGACACTTGGCACCATCCTATGCAGTCCATTCCTCTTGAGCTAGAGCTGTTAGTAAGCTTTCCCGACATCCGGCTTATTAGACCCCAGCAACTGGGGTCTCAGCAGTGTGTCTTCCATTACAGCAGACTCAATTAGCTCTCAGCAAAGACAATTACTAAGATGGTCTAGTAAAAAAGCAGGAGCCACAAAATAGTTTCTCTAAACCCTGAGGGGCAGTCTTCGAAAAATACTCACAATATTCTTGAGAAAAGGGAAATTGATCTTGTAAGTACGTATTGGCTCGTACAGCACATGTAAGGGGACTCATCTGGCAAAAGCTACTCACTCTTCTGTTACACCTTAAATGCCTATGTCTCTTCAAACAGTCATTCTGCAGGAGTGTCACTCCTTGGTCAAAGCATTTCTGCCCTGTGGGCTGCTCCCCTGGGCTCCCTGGGTCTGTTCCTTTCCATACCTTGGTACTTAATTTCATGAGCTAGCTTTCTCTTGAGTCCATAGCTGGTTCTCTTTTCTGCCTTCAAAGATCAAGTTCCTTAAGCTCCTAGGATGACTTAAGTCTGTCTAAGAGCAGTGGTTCTCCAAGTATGGGTTGTGGACCCGTGGAGGTGCCCAGAAGCCCACTGCATAGGGTCAAAATAATTTTCATAATAATACCAAGATAGTATTTGCCTATTAAAATATTTCTCCCTTTTCCGACTATGTATCTGTGTGAAGCCAGATTTTCTAGAAACACTCCAACCAAAATAACATCCCTACAAATTGAAGACAATCAAATTGGAGGATCCAGCTATCTTCTATTAATTCAGACATTAAAGAAATTTGTAAAAATATAATGCCACTCCTCATTTTTTTGGAAAATACAGTTATTTTTCACACAAAAAAATAGTTTGGTGAATTGATTAAGATAAGCAAGAAAGGAGGAGAGAGGATAAATAAACAAGCCAGTGGATAGCTGTGATTTCCCTGCTGTTAGCAAGTGATGAGCCTGGAGCTGGGGTCAGAGCCCAGAATATGTGCTGGCACCACCACACCGCAGAATGGGCACCAAAGGGCAGGGACTTTCTTTCCCCTACTCTTTGTCCCTCTCTCCTGAGGGAGAGAGTAATATATTGTGGGTAGTATACTCACTTTAAGCTTCCTGCTTCCCTTGTGTCTTGGGAAGTGGTAACCTTTGCTCTAAATGTTTATCTATTTCTTAGGCCAGTAAATGTCATAAAGCTAATCATCATAAACCCCAACTGTAGTGATTCTACCTAGAGTCTATCTAAATTTCTAGGTATATCAATATATCTATAAAATACCTACCAGCACTGACATGCTTATCAATATTGACATTGATTAACATTTGTATCAATTTAAATAGCTATCTATCGATGAATGAATGTGTATATGTGTAGTGTGTGCGTGGTTTCTTGTTTAGAGATGAGATATTTTTGCCTAACTGAATTCGATTGGAGGTCTGGAATGATACATTAAAGTAGTCGGAGAGCAGAGTGAGGAGACACATTGCACTCCTGGCAAACAACTTGAGACCAGGACAGTCCCAGCCTTTAAAAAGCCATTTTGAAAAGCCCCCAAAGCACTGGAGCAAAGCATTTTCATCTCCCTTTTCCCAGGGGCCGTTGTTTGCTCTGCAGAGTTTGAAAAGAAAAGGATCCACCCATAGAAGAAGGAGTAGAGAGTTGCTTGGAAAGGGAAAGCCCCTGCCTTGGAGCAGAGTGAGCTGAGAGGGAAGCCCACCCCAGCCAAGTGGGGGAAGTGCTGCCCCAGCACCCTCAGGCAGAGCCACTGCTTTAGTGTGCCTCGGTTGCAGCACCACCTGGTGGCTGATCATAGACTAGATGCTTCTCTGCATTCATTCTAAGACCATTGATGGATTACTTCCAAATGGATTGAATAAAAAGGCACTTACTTGCCAGTCAGCAGTTCATAGACTAGAATTCCTAGTGACCAAAAATCCACACTGAAGTCATGCCCTTTGTTGAGAATGACTTCAGGAGCTACATACTCTGGGGTTCCGCAGAACGTCCATGTTTTCTGTCCAGATCCAATCTTCTTAGCAAATCCAAAATCCACCTGGAAAGGATGGAAGGTAACTTTTCAGCATCTCTCTAGCTCGGGCTCTCCTCTCGTCCTCAAGCCTGACAAGTTGGAGCTATTACCTGAAGAGTCTATATCTGTCCCTCCCTGGTCTACTGGAACCCTCTTCCCCTTGCTTCAATATTCCCATGCGTGACACTGTCCTCACTGTCCTTGTCCCCTCACACACTCCTACCTCCCAGACCTCGTCTGGCTGAGTCAGGGAGCAACCCCCGAGCTCCCACAACCATACATTTGTATCTATCTGTCCTTCCAGAGGAGAGCTGAGCCAGCTCCGCAGACCCTTCCCAGGACCCAGGGAGCAGACCTCCTTTGGGACTTAAGGAGACTTCCCGGCACAATGGAACCATGAAGCAAGAGGTTCAATTAACCAGGAAAAGACCCTTATCTGAAATGTTGTGCTTTATCGTCAGAATGTTCCAATGACTAATTTGCTTGGAATGGGGTGACTCCCAGTGAGGAAACTCCATTTACCAAGGTAGCTTTGCAGAGGAGAATCTTGTTAGGTACCTGGAGCCACTGACTCCAGTTATGGTCACACAGATGATATGGTTCCTAAATGGGACTTGAGTCTCACTCTCCATCTACCTCTCTACTACAGAAAGGTTGAACATAGCCCACAGTGCCCTCAATGATGTCCCAACCAGAACAAAATGTAATTTAACAAAATAAATGATAGTACAATAAAACATAGATATCTAAGTCTAAGTTAATATGTGGCCTGCAGGGATCCTTGGGTACAGTCCTTTTTGCATTTGATGCCACTGGTCTGTACTGCACAAGGACTGGATGAATTAAAAGGCTCCCTTCCCCTCCCCACCATAGATACAATACATACATATATATACATATGTGTATATATATATATATATATATATATATATATATATATATATATATATATATATATATATATGTATCTGGGTAAAAAGGCACTTGATTTCTTGATAATATTCCAACGGTCTTAACCAAAAAGAAAGAAAATAATGCCAGGTTTTGGATTTAGCAGCTAGCCTCCAAATTAGGAGCCAAACATTATTTATTTTTTGAGAAGGTAAAGAAAAGGAATAAAGGGAAAGGAAAGAAAATGAAAGGGAATGAAAGTGGAAAGGAAGGTATTACACTACCATAGAGATAGACAGCAAGGCAGTGAAATGGATAGAGCACCAGACCTGGACGCAGGAAGACCTGAATTCAAATCCAGTCTCAGACACTTACTAGCTATGTTACCCAGAACAAGTCACTTAACTCTGCCTGACTCAGTTTCCTCATCTGTAGAATAGGGATAACAACAGCACCAAACAATGTAATATTTGTAGTGTTTAGCATAGTGCCTAGAATATGGTAAGTTTTAGCAGCTCCTTGGGTGGGGGCACCCCCAATACTATTATCTGATTCTCAGACATCAAAAACTCAAAGCTCTTCACCAGCCTTGTTTCCTTCTGGCAGATACTTTCCTACTTTATCGATGTTCCTCCACAAAAACATGGCACCCATTACTAAAAACCATACAATACATGCAATCTAACAAAGTCAACAAAACAGCTGGGCCATCTCTTGCTCCCTCCTTGACACTAACAAAAAAATAATAATGATAGCTAACATTTATGTAGGACTCACTGTGTGCCAGACCCTGTATCTCATTGGTCCACACTCTGATTCTGGGAGGTAGGTGCTTTTATTATCACCATTTTACAGCTCAGGAAACTGAGGCAAACAGAGATTTAAGTGACTTGCCCAGAGTCACAAAGCTAAGAAATGTCTGAGGCTGAATTTGAACTCAGGTCTTCCTGACTCCAGGCCCTGTGCTCTACCCATTGGACCAGACACTTGCACCCTGCACCTGAGGGAGCATTACCTTTCTTAGTGCCCATATCATACTTTTAATTCATACTGAGCTTGCAGCTCAATCCAATTTAAAGATCTTTTTTCAAAAGAACAACAGGATAGCCCATCTTGGACTTGTGAAATTTATTTTTTTTAACCCAAATGGAAGTTTTTACATTTACCCTATTTAGTCTCAACTTATTAATATTCAGACCAATATGCCACCCTGTCACTATCTTTTAGAGTTATAATTCTATTGCCTAGAGTATTAGCTATCCCTCCCAGCTTTGTGTCATCTGCAGACTTCATAATCATGGGCATTTAGGCTGCACAGGACAAGCACAGATCCCTGGGGAATTCCACTGGAGACCTCCTCCCCATCAAACCATTAATAACTCCCTCTGGATTTGGCTATAACAATCAGTTCTGAAACAACATAATTGAAATACTATCTCATCCATACTTTTCCATCTTTTCCACAAATAAAGTTCTTTGGTGTCTGTCATTACAAGTGCTTTTAAATGTACAAGGTCCAGTTGACCAAGAAAACATATTTTCCAAGTTTTAGGGTGGCAGCTTAAGTCAAAGAATTTAGATAAATTCATCATATTAGAGGTGTCTCTGATACAAGAAGTAACACACAAGTCAGGGAAGATTCTCTCACCATCCTGAGAAAACTAAAACAGCATCATTAGAAATGGGATTCTTTCACCCACATGGGATTGCTCACTAAGACTATTGTACATTTATGAGACTGTCAAGGATATTAAGAAGTAATTTTGAAATGAGTGGAGCTCTTTATACCAAGCAAGGGAATTGGTGTGGGACTGCCTACCTAACTTTGTACGCCTGGAGTTTAATGGACAAGGAATCAATGTTTAATTTTATTTTTATGTCCAGATAAATGAAAGTACAATCTTAAGTTTGAAATTGCTTTTTTACTCATCTGTTCATTGCATTTAAATTCTCTCTATTTATGGAAGAGAGGAAGACCATTAACGTGTTTGCAAAAGCTGCTAGAGAAATACATTTTAGCTGGAACAACTGATTCCATGGAGACTTTGTCTTGGAGGTCATGGAGCGATAGAATCCAGTTACCATTAACATGCATATTTATTGCTAGGAAACCTCCAAAGTTCATTTGGCATCCTTTGGTTTATTACCTTTCATTCCGGATTCATGATAGTGAGCAGATACTTTAGTAGGAAGAATCTTAGAAAAAAACCTTTCATCCATTAAACAAAATCTAGAGAATCTGGCTTTGCATGTGTGGATCTCTACACATCATTTGTACTGCGATGGAAATCTTCAGTAATAAGATGGCAAAAACTTGACAAAAGTGTTGTGGCAAAGTCTGAGAGACATAATTTCTGGGTAATTAGTAATCACTTTATTAATTATGGCTAACAAATAATAAAAAATGAGGCCAATTGCCTTCTCAGAAGTCAGAGGACCATCGGAGACCCCCTGGATGCTTAAATAATCTTAGAGAAGGAGCTCTTCCTGAAGGTTGGAAATCAATCAATTGGTTAACAATGAAAGAATAAATATTATAGTGAGAGATGGGTTTATTCTAGTGAGGAGCTGGAGGATATGTCTGGTCTGGTCACTCTGGGACAAAGAGATTCATCTCCACACCCAAATCATTCTGCCTCCAGCAAGTCTATACAAAAGGATCTACCTTCCACCCAGATCATTTAGTGTAGTGGAACAATGGGCCAGAACTCTACCCTTTAATCCCAGTTGGGTGCTTCCTTAACACTTCCTTAGCTTCCTTAGGCTTAGGGTATGAGTATGTGGTAGCATGGATAGAGCACAGGGTCAACAGCCAGGAGTTCAAATTTGACCTCAGACATTTCTGAGCTTTGTGGAGAATGTTAATTCAATCTCGTCATCAGCCCTGTCCTTCACAGGCTGATGTGTCTGAAGACTGTGACCTAGTCTTGAAATACGGAAATAGGAAGTGGGGAAAAAACCTGGTTCCCCCCCATATTAATTGGTTAATAATCATTTCTTTCAGTGTAATACACTATGAAAACCCACAAAAAGTAATTAAAGGTAAAACATTGAGATTTCAAATATCCTGATAAAGCAACAATGAAAGCTGAATATTTGGAAAGGGTAAAACTTATCTACTGTAGCTATCTAGCACGAAAGTCTCCAGGAGATATTTGTATTTCCTTAAGTTTTCTTGAACTGGATTACAAATCAGATACCTTGTGTTATATGATTAATTTTTCTACTTTCTTAATTCTTCTATCTAAAAGTGCACAAGTTAAAAAGGGGTAAGGGGACATACTGTAAATGATAAAAAAGACAAAGATGAGGTTATGATAAAGATGGAAAATTACATGAGAAGAAATGTTTCATAGCAGAAAATAGCTCTTCTGTATGTGAGTTAATGGTGATTCTACTTATGTCCTAAAGATAGGGAAAGGGAAAATGAGACTCATTACAATAAGATTAAAAACTTCCAGGTTAACGTTGTGGTGGGTCTTGAGAAAAAGCATGGGAAGAAAGAGCAAGGAGGAAAATATGTAACAATGTGATTATTAGTAATTTGACATGGATTAGTAGCTTTTGCTTTATGAAATACAAGTGCAGTTGGTTTCAGAGACAGCAGGAGGACCTAAGTCCAAATCCAACCTCAGACACTTACTAGTTGTGTGACCCTGGGCAAGTAATTTCATCTGTTTGCTACAGTTTCTTTTCATATAAAATAAGGATTATACGAAGTAACATCTACTTCACACGGTTGTTGTGAGGATGAAATAAAATAACATTTGTAAACAGCATTTAGCACAGTGCCTGGAGCACAGTAGGTCCTATATAAATGCATATTCCCTTCCCTTTATAAAGTTTCTTTTTAATAACTGAAAGCTGTAAACTATTAACGCTCATTCAACCCATAGATTGTAGCTTCTGGAAGAGCTTTCCATATACAAGAGTGCCTTTCTAACGTGACAGTCATTTGGTTTCTCTAATACCTATGGAAAATAACCTTAAAGTACTTATTTCCTTTTGACGGTTTAACTTCAAAATTCTTCAAAGAGGTTAAGAAGCATTAGTAAAAGGGACAGGATGAAGAGAAAGAATGATTATTGCAGTCCTAGAAAATAAGATTGGAAAATGAACATGAAATACAACTAGCCTTGAATCAAATTATTGTTGTAAGCTCCTTCCAAAAGTCTGGATGGTAATTAGAGAAACTCTGAGGTACCACCTCACACCTATCAGACTGGCTAATGTGAGAAAGAAAGAAAATGATCAATGTTAGAGAAGATGGGGGAAATTGGAACACTAACGCATTGTTGGTGGAGTTGTGAACTGATCCAACCATTCTGGAGAGCAATTTGGAACTATGCCCAAGGGGCTATAAAACTGTGCATACTCTTTGACCCAGTAATAGCACTACTAGGTTTGTATCCCAAAGAGGTCATAAAAAAGGGAAAAGGACCTGTATGTACAAAACTACTTAAAGCAGCTCTTTCTGCTGAACAAGCTGTAGTACGTGATTGTGATGGAATACTACCGTTCTATAAGAAATGATAAGCAGGTGGATTTCAGAAAAACTGGAAAGACTTCTATGAAGCGAGGCTGAATGAAGTGAGCAGAACCAGAACTCTGTGCACTCAGCAATAAAATGGTCTAAGACAATTCTAGGAGACTCCAGGTGGAAAATGCTGTCCACATCCAGAGAAAGAACTGTGGAATCTGAACGCAGATCAGAACGTATATTTTCTCTTTTGTTCTTTTTTGTTTCTCGTAGTTTTTCCCTTTGTTCTGATTCTTCTTTTAAAACACGACTAATGTGGAAATATGTTTAATATGGTTGTACATGTATAGCCTACATCAGATTGCATGCCATCTTGGCAAGGGGAAAAGGGAAAAATTTTGGAACTCAAAATCTTATAAGTGAATGTGGAAAACTATCTTTACATGTAATTGAAAAAAATAAAATATTATTAAGGGGGAAAGTGCTACAGAGAACATATAAATAGAAATTAAAAATTAAAAAAAACAAAAACAAAAGTGTCAATGATTTTAAAATGCTTAGTATAGTTGTTTAATTCTCTCAGTTTCTCATGTCCTTCCTTGGCTGGAACATGTGAGAAATGTTAGCTACAGCAATAAGAAAGGAAAAAGGAATTGAAGGAATTAGAATAGGCAAAGAAGAAACTAAGTTATCACTCTTTGCAGATGATATGATGATATACCTAGAGAATCCTAGAGGATCAAGTAAAAAGCTACTTGAAAAAAAATCAACAACTTTGGCAAAGTTGCAGGTTACAAAATAAACCCACATAAATCATCTGCATTTCTCTATATTACTACCAAAGCCCAACAGCAAGAGGTAGAAAGAGAAATCTCATTTAAAGCTATGGTAGACACTATAAAATATCTGGACCTACCTTCCAAAACAAACCCAGGGAGTATATGAAAACAATTACAATTTATTGTAGCTAACCTCCTCCTTTTACTAGTCTCAATATCTTTTGCAGGGTCATCACCCTCACGGGTAGGTATATACATAGGGCAGCTAGGTGGTGCAGTGGATAGAGCACCAGTGCAGGAGTCAGGAGGACCTGAGTTCAAATCTCACTTCAGACACTTAACACTCACTAGCTGTGTGATCTTGGGCAAGTCACTTAACCCTAACTGCCTCATCCTGGGTCATCTCCAGTCATCCTGATGACTATCTGGTCACTGGATTCAGATGGCTCTGGAGGAGAAGTGAGGCTGGTGACCTGCACAGCCCTCCTTCACTCAAAACAAAGTCAAGTGCAAGTCATGTCATTATTTCTCTGATGGCATGGTCTTCTTCAGCAGTGAAGGAAGAACATACCTTAGGTATACACTTACTGTGGGTTTACTATGATGTATGTATGCATGTATGTATGTATACACACACACTCACACATACACACATACATCCTTATCTCTCTCCTGACCACCAGTTCCACATCTCTAGAGTACTGTTAAACATCTTCACTTAGATGGCATCTCAAACTTACTATGCCCAAAATGGAACTCATTATGCTGCCCAAACAAATTCATTTGTTTTAACCTATAAAATGTCATTTATTGTTTTTTTTATCTTTTTATATAAAGTTTTGAGTTCCAAATTCTATCCCTGGCCCCTCCTTCCTGAGACAGTAAGCAACCAGATATAGATTATACATGTGTGGCTATGTAAGGCATTTCCATATTAGTTGTTTTGTACAAGAAGACTCAAATAAAAGGGGAAAAATGAAGGAAAAAGTGAAAAATGGCATGATTTGGTCTGCATTCAATCAATATCAGTTCTTTCTCTGGAGGTACATAGTATGCTTCTGTCCTTTCAGATTGTCTTGGATCATTTTACTGCCAAAAAGAACTGTCATTCACAGTCTTCATCGAACCTTGCTATTACCTGTACCAAGCTCTCCTGGTGCTGCTTGTTTCACTGTGCATCAGTTCATATAACACTTTCCAGGCTTTTCTGAGATCATGCTGCTTGTCACTTCCCATAGCACAATGATAATCCATTATAACCATATACTACAGCTTGTTTAGCCATTCTCTAACTAATGGGCATTCCTTTAATTTCCAATTCTTAGCCACTCAAAAAAGAGCTGCTATAAATATTTCTGTACAAACAGATCCTTTTCCCTTTTGGGGGATGTCTTTGGGATATAGATGTAGCAGTCCTTTGGCCATAGTTTCAAATTGTTCTCCAGAATGGTTGGATCAGTTTACAACTCCACCAACAATGTACTAGTGTCACAGTTTTCCCACATCTCCAATATTTATCATTTAATCTGATGGGTGTGTCCTATCAATTTGATCCTTCTAATTTTCCTGTTCCTTTTGAGGGTATCACCATGCAAACAGTATTCCAATATTATAATCTAGGAGTCCATCTCAACTCCTCACTCTCACCCCACCATATCTAATCAGTTGCTTTCTCCCCATCTCTCCCATCCTTTCCCTTCTCTCATTCATTCACACCACAACTGCTATAGCTCAGGTCCTCTTCATCTACTTACTGGACTATGGTAACATCCCCTTAATGTGTTTCTCTGCATCTGATCTCTTTTATTCCCTCTCCTCCATAAAGTTGTCAATTTGATCTTCCTACACTACCATGTCACTCCTCAAGAAGCTTCAGAGGCTCCCCATCGCCTCTAAAACAAAATATACACCCCTGTTTAGCATGAATGCTTTCACAGTCTGGCTCCAGTCCGTTTTTCCAGGCTGATCATATATTATTTCCCCTCAAGCACCCCACATCAGTCAAACAAGACGTGTCTTCCTCATATATGACATTCCATTTCCAACCTTTGTTCCTGAACAATTCTTTTCATAGTAAGTTATAGTCTAATCATACCAACCTCACCCTTTTCCTTTGCCCTTTGAGTGACCCAAATTTTATTTTTTTTCAGAGACTTTGATATCACTTGACTAGATATATTCTCTGGTAAAATACTGATATATTTAAAACAAGTTTTTGTTCAAGAAAGAATTTAAGTCATTACAAGATATCATGTTGTAGAGTGGACAGAGTACTGATTGTGGAGGTAGAAAAACCTAGGTTCAAAACCTGTCTCAGATATTATGTGCTCCTGGGCAAGTCATTTAACCTCTGTTTGCTTCAGTTTCTTCATCTGTAAAATGGGGATAACAACAGTGATCCGCCTTCCAAGGTTATTATAAGGGTCATATGTGATCATGTGTATAAAAGTGCTTTGCAAGCCTAATGAACTCTCTTTATGCCAACTGTTATGACTAGAAGCTATTTCCCATTGGCAGTCTACCATGTGCTATCCCTACTCAGTTATGGGTTCACTTCACTGCCTATCTACCACTTAAGATAAGTGGCCTGTGGGACCAGTTTCTCTCCCCTTGCCCATTACTGTCTAAATGATAAGCATACTTCGTCCACTTGAAATTTCTTGTTGTGCATAGTTAGACCAAACTCTTTTGAGCACGATGTCATTGGCAAACTACATCATTTAGAGAGCCTCACAATCTCAAAGGAATCCTAATTCCGCTAGGCTCTGCACAAGACATCCTGAGGCAGTTAGGTGGCTTAGTAGGTAGATAAAGTTCTGGGCCTGGAGTCAGGAAGATCTGAGTTCAAATGTGGCCTCAGATTACTACTATGTAACTTACTAGAAATGTGGCAAGTCACTTAACCCTGTTTGTCACCGTTCTCTCATCTGTAAAAAAAGCTGGAGAAGGAAATGGCAAACCATTCCAGTATCTTTGCCAAAAGAAACCCAAACAGGAACATGAAGAGTTGACGTGACTGAAAAACAACTGAACTATAAAAAACAAAAACAAAGAAAATGAAAAATGTAAAGCGCTGTAAAAGAGCTGGCTATTATTATTATAAAGTAAAAATAAATGTATGTGCTCCAATGCCAGCTCCTCAATCCTACTGTCAAATACATCAAATAACTAATAATACTCCTAGCTCCATACATTTGTTCAAAAATATTCCTGCTCCTTAGAGTTGCCCTGGACTGCTTCATCTCCAACAATCTATGTCCTTTATTACTTGATACCTGGTTTAAAGCTAACTTTTCCAAAACACCTTTTCCAATTTTCCCATCCTGTACATATTTTTCCCTTCCTCTACATTCCTTTGGCATCAGGATAATGTAGCATGCACAATTAACCACCCAAAGCACTGTCTTTCTTCTTTAATATTCTTATACTTTTAAAGATGTTTCTTGTTATATTTTTTCCTTGTCTCCTCAACTAGATTGCGTACTTCATGAAAACAAAGATAAGATCACAAAATGTCAGAGGGGGAAAATCAAACGCATGCCAGAGAGGCTAAGCCAGGTAACAGTCTAGCCAAGACTTAAAGCAGGTCTCCCACAGCTCCTAAACCATGGCTCTTTCCACCATCCCACACTGCTTCCCTCATCATTTTTTTCTACCATCCTCCATACCAACTACCATGATGTTCATGAAACTCTCATCAACTAACTTGAAATACCATATAAACTCAATTTTAATGACTAAATAACACTTTGTAAACCTTTCGTAAATTTTCTAGTTTAACCATAAAATTTCCAGGTAACAAAATAGTATTCATCACAACACTTTAGGCGGTTAAGTGAATAGTTTTGTTTTTTTTTTTTGGGGGGGGGAGGTGTTGGGAAAAGTCCAAAAGGACCCTGTAAATATGACAGCTGCACCAGATTGAAGAGAAGGATAGCAACCATGCACCAACTTTGCATTGAGAAATTCTGCAATCATTCACTTGCTACAGTAATAATCTTACCAGTTTAAGGTATCCCTCAGCATCTAGAATTAAATTCTCTGGCTTTAAATCCCTGTAGATAATACCCAGGCGATGCAAATAATCAAATGCTTCTGTCACACAGGCAACACAGAACTTAGAAGTGGCTTCATCAAAGCTGCCCCTGCAATCAAAATCATTTTTACAGTTGATACTTCCTAGTCTATGAGAGCCATTCCCCAATTAATAAGCAGTTAACCAGTTTGAGAACACTTCTTAAAGAATTGCAAAGTGAAAAAAATTATATGAATCACTAATGCATGAGAAAAATGTAAATCAAAATACCCCTGTGATTTTATCTCATTACCAGGAAATTGGTAGAGATGACCAAAAGATGGTAGTATTAAATGGTGGAAGGTTTGTGGAGATAGAGCAAACACACTGCTAGCAGAACTGCAAATTGGCCTAATGATTCGGGAAGTCATTTGGAACTAGGCTCAAAAAGTACTAGTGTCTATATCCATGACCTAGAGATCCATTAGCCAGGTAGATACTGCAAGAAGGTTAAAGGCAGAAAGAGTGGTACCGAATACACCAGAATACTGATAGCCTCACTACGTGTGGCAGCAAGGAACTGGGAACCTACTCCTGCATCCCACTTCAGTCACACACAAGGATGGTCATACCCTTGATCTTTCCATCTCCCCAAAACTGACCACCATTTCCATGTCCATGAACTCTGAAATTCCCTTATCTGAATACCATCCACTGGCTTTCTACCTCTCTCTCTGCCTTTTAACTCCAAACCCACACTCTGTTCTTCATCCATACTGTAACTTCCAAACCTTCTATCCCTCCATTGTCTCAGCCCAGCTAGACTTGACTCATTTCCCCATTTGAACCCTTTGTGAAACAGTTTGACTTTACACTGTCTCTTCTCTGGGGTACCTTGGCCCCTTATGATACCACTGATCTTGCCAAAACAAGATCTGTCTACCCTCCTATACACACACTGCTACTGACCAAAGGTGGAGAAAACTACAAAACCTTGTTGACTACAAATGTATTATCAACTGGACTATCACTGCTGCAAGGCAATTCTTTTGCATCTCCCATCAACTCACAATCTCACTCCAGGGGTTCTTCCAAGCCTTTTTATTCCTCACATGGCTTCCTCATTCCCTCAGCTGAAAACTTGGCTTCATATTTCAGTGAAAAAATTTAGACCACTCCCTGTGAGCACCCTCTTCTTACCTCTTCCTCATCTCACATCACCCAAACATCTCCCGCTGCTAAATTCTAGATCGCTATCTCACATGAAGAGATGACCCTTCTCCTTGACGAGATAAACCATGCCAATACTGACATGAATGAAGTGATCTGGGGCTCTGGAATTCAATTCTTGATTCTAAAGAATGGCCTAGGAATATTATGCTCACTTTTAATTAGCATGACTTTTAATGGCAATTTTTCAGACGATCAGGAATTTAGAACAAAACTGTTCCCTGGTTCACCACCATGTTCCTATTACAACTATCTTGTGCTAGCCGATGCCTAACTTCATACACTAACTTCCCAAGATACAGTAATGATCAGATTTATAAATACACTATCCCATTAGGTTTATAAAGGGCTTAATATTTTTGTGTTGATGCATAGATACATTTAGAAATCCTTTCCCCTTGATTTCTGATGCTTCTGTATACTGAGTCAATCAATCAATGAGAATTTAAGTGCCTGCTCTGTGTCAAGCACTATTGTACCAGTGTACCACAACTGAGAAGACTTCTGTATCTTCTTCACCCATGTGGATCTATGCTGCTATAATAAATCCCTATCTCTCTCTACCTCTAGTATCTTTCATTTTTTTTAAAAAAATATATTTTTATTGATATCATTTGCTTTTTTTTACATCACCAGAATTACTCTCCATGTCCCTCACCCTCACTCCTCTCAGAAAGTCATTCTATATTACAAATAATATCTTTGAGAGAAAAAAAGAGAGAAAAAAATCATAAAAACAGGTCAATACATCAAAAAAGTTGGAAAACGTGTGCAAGACACTTTACCCAAGGGCCTCCCAGCTCTGCAAAGGAGCGTGGTAGGATTGTCTTAGCATATCTTATCTTTGAGGACATGTTTGTTCTTTGGAGTTTTCCAAAGGCTACTTTTGATTGTTTTGTGGTGCTAACTGAATGCCCAGTAGATATCTTAAATTCAATATATCCCAAACTCATTATTTCCCCCCCTAAACTCTCCCTGCCTCCTACTTTCCCTATTACTGCAGAGGGCAAAACCATCCTCCCAATCCCTCAGGCTCCCAAAGTAGGGGTTATCCTCGACTCCTCATTATCTCTCCCCACTACACACACAAACACACACACACACATACATACACAAAATCCTCTGCTGATTTCACCTTTGTAACATCCCTCAAATATACCCCCTTTTCTCCCCTGACACTTCCCCAGTCTAGGGTAGGTCCTCATCGCCTCAAGTCTTTCCCCATTCTGATCTACCTTGTAGCCTCCAAAATGAATTTTCTTAAACGCCAGATTCAATCATGTCACTTCCCTCTTCAGTAAATTCCAGTGGTTCTCTATTGCCTCCCCTTTATTTAGCATTTACAGGCCTTCAAGGACTCTTACCTTTCCAGTCCTCTTATATCTTACTCCCTGCCAGATAGATGGATAAATAGATAGACAGATGGATGAATGTTTAGATTATAGATGATTGATAGATAGACAGACAGACAGACAGACAGATATACGCCCTTCAATCCAGTGACTGGCCTCCTGGCTGTTCCACGAACAAGACCCTCCATCTCTCTGCTCCACACATTTTCTCTGCTTGTTCCCTATGACTGGAATGCTCTCCCTCCTCATCTCTGCCTACTGCTTTCCCTGATTTCCTTTAAGTCCCAACTAACGACCTTTCTTTTATAAGAAGTTTTTCTCAACCCCTCTTATCTATTGTCTTCCCTCTGTTTACTATTTCCTCTATACCGTGCACTGTAGCTTATCAGTATATAAATGTTTGCTTTCCCTTCAGACCATAAGTCTCATGTGGGCAGGGACTGTCTTTCACTTCCTTTTGAACCCCCAGCACTTAGCACAGTGCCTGGCACACAACCACTTGATAAATGCTTACTGGACTGACCGACGAGATGTTTCTGGTCCCTTGCCTCTTGCCGCCTTGTAGCTCCCAGTTATAAGTCTTTCCCTTCAGCACTGGAGTTTATGTTTATTATGATTCCCTCACTGTGTTACTCCGTGTAGTAAGTCTCCTGCTCCCTTTCCCCACTCTGCCTATTTCCCTGCTAAGTTCAATCAATTTCTAAACCATACTCTGTGTGTGGGTGTAGGTGTGTGTGTGGGTGTCTGTGTATGTGAGTGTGTGTGTGTAGTGGTGGGTGCGTGTATGTGTTTCCTCTACCTTCCTTTGTCCAATTCACATGAAAATGAAGTTCATAGGATACATGTGCCCCCACAAGACCATTTTTTCCATGTTTATACTCATCTCATGCACCACTTCCCAGAAGTCTCATCCCCTTTCATTTTCCTTTTCCAAAGATCGTCAAAAACAGGATAAAACCATCCCACATCTTTACTCGGTCTTAATTTTCTCTATCGCCCTCACAGAAATTAGTGCAATCAAAGGTCCGATTCCCGTGCAAACAAATTTGCAAGCCTTCTTTTGTCTCTTTAATTTACATTTCAAAGTGTTCTTTCTGGTGCATTTTTAGAACTTTAATAAGGTTCAGTAAGGGAACTGAGATCCTGTAGGTCCTAACACATCATCATCTTCCCAGCCTTAATATTTATAAACTCATCAACAAGTCATAAGAATCCCCCAGTGACTCTCCTTACTCACAAATAAATTAAACCAGTTTTGGACAGGATGGCTACCCCTGCATTCTGAAGAAAGGTGGGGAGGGTCAGCTAAGGTGGAACATTTAGATCTTTGCTATTTTTGCAAACTTCCCAAGCAAGACAACAAACAATGTGAATCTGGACCTTGTGATTCCCCCTGAGCACAAATGAGTTTTTTAGAAAAGATGTTAAGGACAGAAGTTGGGAAGCAGGAAGATGTTTTAAACAAGTTCACCCCTACTGCATCCTGGGCCATCTCCAGTCATCCTCATCTGTATCTGGCCACTAGACCCAGATGGCTCCAGAGGAGAAAGTGAGGCTGGTGACGTTGCACAAGCCTTTCTCACTTAAATCCAATTCACATGCAAGTCCTGACATCACCTCCCTGATGCCATGGTGCTCTTCTAGAACAAAGGACAAACAGACACAGAACAACCCCCACTATGGTTCTATACTCTTGAGTAAGGATTAGAGGGGATGCCCTGAGGCAGAAAAAGGGACAGCCCAAGTCTGGCTGAAAGGAAGAGTTGCAAAGTGATGGGGTCATCATTCCAAGGGTGAGGAGCTTGTTGTAGTAGTGTTGTGTCCAACTCCTCCTGACCCCCTGGCCCATGACATACCAGGCCCTTCTGCCCTCCACTATCTCTCCAAGTCCAAATTCATGGTCATTGTTTCTACGAGGCTCTTCATCCATCTCAGCCTCTGCTATCCCCTTTTCCTTTTAACTCTGATCTTTCTCCACATCAGGGTCTTTTCCAATGAGTCCACTCAAGAGTAGTTACCATACTTCTTTCCTTCATCCAGGCCCGCATCACCACCCCCCTGGACCATAGTGATAGCAGCTGCTGGCTGTGCCTGCCTCTAGTCTTTCTCCACTCCAGTCCATTTCCCATCCAGTTGCCAAAATGATTTTCTAAAGCACAGGTCTGATCATGTTACTCCCCTACTCAATAAACTCCAGTGGTTCCCTGTCACCTCCAAGGTCAAATACAAAATTCTTTGTTTGAAGTTCAAAACCCTTCACAACCCTCTCTTCCCTCCATCTCTGAATGCTTCTTATACCTTACTCCTCTTACCTCCATGTGCTCTGAGATCCAGCCACACTGGCCTTGCTGTTTCTCACACAACACTTCATCCGTCCACCCTAGACATTTTCACTGGCTGGAATTCTTTCTGCCTCTTGCCCTCTTTAAAGGAAGCCAGCTTCTTTTAAGTCTCAGCCAAAATTCCACTTACAAGAAATCTTTCCCAATCCCCCTTAGTAATCCTGTCCTCCCTCTACTGATTATCCAATGTACCCTATATAGATACTGTTTGCAGACAGCTGTTTGTACCATGTCTCCCCCATTAGGCTGCAAACACCTTGCAGATGATTCATAAACACTAGCTGCCTGACTGACTGAGTGGCTGGGGAGCTAAACACCTTTCATTGTAGACCTGTCACCTCCACAAGGGGGTGGGCTCTGTGACCTCCAAGGTCCCATCAGTTCTAGTTCAATCGTCTTATGAGGCTAGTGTTTTACACCTAGTTTTGAAACTTGATTTTTCCCACTACTATTACTTCCCTTACTGATCCCATCAGCCCCCATGAATTTAATTACTGTCTCTATGCTGATGATTTTCAAATCTGTCTATCCTGCCTTAATCTCTCTGCTGACTTCCAATCTTGCTTCTCCAACTGCCTTTTAGACATCTCAAACTGGACATCTCATAGACATCTTAACTCAACTTGTCTAAAACGGAATTCATTATCTTTCCCCCTAAACCCTCCCCCTCCTCCTACCTTCCCTATTACTACTATAGAGGCCATCACCATCCTCCTAGCTGCTCAGGCTCTCACCCTAGGAATCATCCTGCACTCCTCAGTCTCTCTTGCCCTCCCTCCCCACTCCCATCCAATGTATTTCTAAAATTTGCCCATCTCACCTTTGCAACATCTCTCCTCTGACACTGCCACCAGTCTGGGGCAGGCCCTCTTCACCTCTCTCCTTCATTACTATAATAGCTACTCCTGGGCCTGCCTGCCTCAAGTCTCTCCCCACTCCAATCCATCCTCCAGTTAGCCACTATGGTGATTTTTTTTTATGTCACCCCCCTGCTCCATAAACTCCAGGACATCCTATTGCCTCCACGACCAAAAACAAGATCCTCTGTTTGACATTCAAAGCCCTTCACAAGCCAGCCCTGCCTACTTTTCCAGTCTTCTCACACCTTACCCCAAGTACTCTTCCCTCCAATGGCACCGCCCCCCAGCTATACCACAAACAAGACTCCATCTCTTGGCTCCAGGCATTTTCTTTGGCTGTCTCCCATGCTTGGACTCCTCAGCTCCAACTACTGACCTCCCTGGCTTCCTTAAGTCCCAGCTAAAATCTTGTCTTTGATAGGAAGCCTTTCCCAACCCCTCTTACTTCCAGTGCCTTCCTTCGGTTAATTCTTCCCTCTCTATCCTCTACAGAACTTGTTGGTACATACTTATTTGCTTGCTATCTTCGCTATTAAACTACAAGTTTCTCGAGGGCAGGGATTGTCCTTTGCCTCTTCTGTATCCTTTAGACCTGGCACACAGTAGGTACTTAATGAATATTGATTGATTGATTGATTTGGCATTCTCCACCTCCATACCACTCACTGATATAATTCATACTGAAATATATCTTTTTACTTTTCTTAGATTGCTCTTGGCTTTTCCTTGTCCCTTTTTTCCTCTTATCAGATCACCTCCTCCCATTTTCCTTGTGAAGAATACGTAGCTGTCTGGAGAACAGATCTCTTTTTTGTAGCTACATATGTGTAAAGAGGTATATACTTAAATAATTACAACTTTATAATTACCTGTCTCTTAAAATACTCCACAGCTCTCCACCTAAGCAGGCCTCCAAGAGCATGTAGACATACTTTCTGTCCTTGAAAGTGCGATAAAATCTGTGAAGATAGACAAAATAATCATAAACATAAGTTTAGAAAAATTTAACCCTAAAATTAATTAACCATATTGTCAATTACATGCCTAGATACTAGCACTGAAAGTGTCTTGAAACAGCCATGTGAAGAAAAGTGGAGTATTGTTAATGAATCTAGGCCCTTTTCAATATCCCCTCTCTGCAGATGACGATAAGACCTTTAGAACCTCCCTCAATTTCTGGGGTTCAGTTCTCTATCTGTACTTGTCTGCTGGATATTTCTACCCATATGTCCCAGAGATACCTTAAATTCCAAAAACGTGAAGATAAACTTATCATCTTCCTCCTTAAACTTGTTACTTTCCAACTTCCATATCTCCACTGAGGATACTACTAGCCTCCCAGAACTGAAACTTCAGGTTAATTTCTGACTCTTCCCCACCCCTTTACTCCCATATTTAATAAGTTGTTGAGTCATAATGATCCTCCATCCACAATATCTCTTTTATCAGTCCCCTCCTCTTCACTCACACGCTGATTTAGACCCTTATCTACTCTCAGCTGGACTTCTGTCACTGCCGTTTCTCTTCTGGCCTTTCCCCTAGCCATCCTTCACAGAGATGGCCTGTGGGATTTGCTCTGTGATGTTTGGATTCAGTCAAAGGATCGTAGTTGAGAACCACATGTGGCTCAAGCTTCCAACCACACCACTTGAATCAAACAACTCTTTTTAAGGTTATCAGCAATCTTTTAACTACAAAATTCAGTGGCCTATACTCAACCTTCAATCTCTACAGCTTTTGCTACTGTTAAACCTCCTTTACCCACTTTTTTTGGCAAGATAATTAAGGTTAAGTAACTTGCCAAGGTCACACAGCTAGTAAGTATCAGGTGTTTGAAACCAGATTTGAATGAAGATCCTCCCAACTTCTATCCCCTGTACCACCTAGCTGCCCCTCCTCCCCACATCTACCTCTTGACCTTCATAATACTATTGTCTCTTCTCTTTCTCCTACTTGACCACCTTGCTCATTCTCCTTTACTGGAGCAGTGAGTGTCTTTCTGTCTACTAAAGGTGAATTCTCCTGAGGCCTTGTCCTATGCCTCCCTTCTCTTCTCTCTCTCTTTCTCTCTCTCTTCTCTCTCTCTCTCTTTCTCTCTCTCTCTCTTTCTTCTCTCTCTCTCGTTCTCTCTCTCTCTCTGTCTCTCTCTGTCTCTCTCTCTTCTCTCTCTCTTCTCTCTCTCTTTCTCTCTCTCTTCTCTCTCTCTTCTCTCTCTCTCTCTCTGTCTCTCTCTCTCTTCTCTCTCTCTTTCTCTCTCTCTCCTCTCTCTCTTTCTCTCCCTCTCTTCTCTCTCTCTCTCTTCTCTCTCTGTCTCTGTCTCTCTGTCTGTCTCTGTCTCTCTCTCTCTCTTCTCTCTCTCTCTTCTCTCTTTTTTTCTCTCTCTCTGTCTCTCTCTCTCTCTTCTCTCTCTCTTTCTCTCTCTCTTCTCTCTCTCTTCTCTCTTTCTCTCTCTCTCTCTTCTCTCTCTCTCTTCTCTCTCTGTCTCTCTCTCTCTGTCTCTGTCTCTCTCTGTCTCTCTGTCTCTGTCTCTCTCTCTCTCTCTCTCTGTCTCTACTTCCCTCGACAGGCTCACCATCTCCCAGAGTTCAATCATCTCTATGTGATTGAGTCTCAAATCTGCATATCTAGCTGTCATTTTGGTCCTCACTCTGAGTCCTTTTTGTTGGGCCTTTCCTCTTGGATATCCTACAATAATCTCAAACTAAATATGAAAGTGGAACTCCTCATTATAATTCTCCCAAAGCCATCCCTCCTCCAAATTTCCCCCATTCTGTTGATGGTACTTTCATCGCTCCTGTAACCTAGGGAGTTCCATACTTGGAGTCACCCTTCACTCGCCCTATTTATTTCACCCAATATCTGTTGGTTGGTTAGCCCATTTTAGCCAGCTCTGTCCTGCTCTCCCGCTCACCCTGCAGCTTCCTTGGTAATTACTGTTATACTGGTCTAACTGTTCTCCTCATTCCTGTCCTCTCACTTCACAGTCCAGTTTCCGCACAGCCACCAAACTGATCTTCCTAAAACACCAATTTTGTCATTCCCCTCCCAACCAATCCATAAAAGTCATTAATGGCTAATTACTGTTCTGCTTCAGTCATTGAAAATAAATGTCTAAAGAAAAATGCTTGAAGGCACCTGATGGTGACTTACTGTACAATAAAGGGGGAGCGAGTCTCTTCCAGAATCTTCTTTTCTGAATAGACATGCTCCTGTTGCTTGGTGTCCACAATGTGCTTCTTCCTGATACATTTCATAGCAAATGCCACATTTTCATTTTTCACTTTAACCTAGGGGAGAATATTTTTTTAAATCCTTCAATGATAAGAAATGGGGAAGATCGGTCATATGGGCAAAGAGAAATTCTAACCTATTTGAGATTAATTTATACATTAAATTGCATATGAGATTTTGAAATTCTTAGCTCACTAAGATTTGGTATATAGATTTCCTCTCATTGTCTGCAAAATTAGGGTTGTACTGATCTTTGACCCTGAAATTTCAATATAAAAGTTAGAAATAATCCTGGCTTAATGTTTAGCCTAGAGGAGAGTGGCACGTCAACAGAGATGTGAAAGAACTTGGGATGCTACCAAAGGAACGAGATGAAGAAAAGACTTGGGAGGGAGTGGGGGTCGAGCATGACAGCCATTTTCCAGTGATTGAAAGACAATGGTGAGGAAAGCTATAGATTTAGACTCAATGTAAGGGAAATGTAAGGGAAAATGTAAAGGAATGTAAGGGAAAACTTCCTAACAATTAAATCTGTCCCAAGTGGAATGGTCTGCTTAGGAAGTAATGAATTTCTCCTCAACAGATGTCTTCCAGCTAGGTGAGGTATATTGTAACACCATTGCTTCTTAAGGGGTTGAACTACAATGTCCATGAGGTCACTTCCAAAGCTGAGACTCCATGATTCTTCAAAACGTTATCATGACCTGACTGTGTGACACGAAAACCCTGAACCAAATGATAAAAGAAGTATTTTTACTTCATAAGCTTAGAGCTTCAAATTAAAACACTAACTCAATCTAGACAGCTATTTTCAGAATTTCCATTTTAAGGCAAAAATTTAAATGGTTGTGTGTATATGGCTGAAAGCACATGTCTGTGACGGGCTGAGAAACTCACACTTAGGCTGTATGTGATGACGAACAAGAAGTGCAGAAGCACAAGTGTTACCAGCCAGCACAATCAATGCTGAGTCACTACCTGGGGGGAATACGATCACTTTCCGGTGGCCAAATCTGTTCTTTTCACAGCTTGGATAAAATAACTGCAATCGTGATAAATCACTCTAAAGTCTGATATAAGGCAACATACTAAAAATAATTCTTTGAAGTAAGAAACAGAATGTTTGCCAGCTGAACAGAGATGTGGGAGCTACTAGTGAGGGTTTTTACTAGTATTCTTCCAGAACTGTTAGGACCAAGGGTTGTAGCAGATGGCGATTGTCAGCCTGGTTCCCTGTGGATGCTATTGTTCAGAAAATGGTTCAATGACAAAATCACTAAGGACTCTGTCATTTTAAAACCATGTGACCTCAGTAGGGTCACAGCTCTACATTCCAGTATATCCCTAGAAAACTTAACCTGGTTGTATCACTACTGGTCCTTCACACAGTTGTTATAAAAAACCAAGAGGTGACGCAAATGAAGTCAACTGCAATTAGACCCTAAACTCTATGTTTTTCATCTTAAGATGACAAATACTATAGCTGCTCCTCAAGTAGTCTTTATAGCTAAAGTTCCTATTTAGACTATAAGACTTTAGATACCCCAGAAACTGGGAAAGAAGGAAGGGAGGAAGGAAGGAAAGAAGGAAGGAAGGAAGGAAGGAAGGAAGGAAGGAAGGAAGGAAGGAAGGAAGGAAGGAAGGAAGGAAGGAAGGAAGGAAGGAAAAAAGGAAGGAAGGAAGGAACACAAGAGAAGGAATGAAGGATTACATTACATTATGTATGTGAAATTTTATGTGTATAATAATACATAACATGGATATGTATGTATGTCACTCCACTACACAATAAGCCCTTTTTAAGCCTAAAGTGTCCCCCTCCTTTGTGGCTTTAGGGAATTTATTTTAGATGAAAATTTATGGGTTCAATCACAATCACTCCCAGTACACAGTTAGGAAAATTCCTAACAGTTAGGGAAGAAGCCAGGCTTTTTAACTAAGTTTACATTTATATCTATTTCTAGTTAACCCCTAGCCTCTCTGTGGTGAAGCAAAATTCAGGTTACTGGAAATGTTTGGGTAATAAAACAGTAGATTATATTATAGTGCCTGGATAAACAGGCACTGGGAAGGAAAACTGGAGAAAGAGTAGGCTTTTTCTGGAGCCTGCCCTCACTCCCTGAATAGGCTGGAGCCTTGGTGGCATCAGCCACAACCTTCTGCTCTGAGATGCCTGTGGAGCTGAGGGCCCTCTTCCATTGCTCCCTTCTTTGCCACAGCTCAGTCCCACCTTCTCTCTTCTCTTTTGGCTGGTTGCCCTGGGGCTGCTGGTTCTTGGCACTGTTCGGCAGCTTCTCTCCTTCCTCTCTACTTCCAGTCCTCAGAATTTCGATCTGTTTCTGAAATAACTCATTCCATTTATACAAGTTGACTGGAACACGACCAAGTCTCACACAACAGTTTTGTCACTAAGTGACAAAAAGTACTCGTACCTGTGACACGCTGAAGCAAATCCCTAGAGGTAGTGCAGGAATCAACAGAACAAATAAACTTCTGGACCCAGTGTGCCCAGACCCTACCAGCATAAACAGATTGTCAGCTTTGATTTTAATGAATTCCAGTCTCTTTAATTTGCTAGCAGAAAATTACAAACAACAGACTGGAACTCAACACCTGTGTACACTTTGACCATTCATACAAGTTGTACAGAAACATCCAGACTAGAGTTAAGTGGTCACAGTGAATGGCCTAAGAAACCTGGCCTTTCAGCCTCTGAAACAGACCCAGGGAAATTTGATTCTGAGGATTTCCTGGTAGCAGAGACAGAAGCTGAGAAAGGGAACAACCTTTCTCATGTTCCCAAAGAGTGAATGGTATGTGTCCAAAGAGGTGAGTCATAAATCTAATTCACCAACTCTCAACCATTCTGGGAAAGAGCTAGACGATTCCCTCATGTGTGAGTAATAACCTCTGAGAACATCTCAAGAACCTGCTGGTGAATTGGTATCATCATCCCAGAGTCCATTATCATATCTCTATATATATCTACATGTAGATATATATATATATATATATATATATATATATATATATGTATATAGATACATCCAGATATATATATATCCCATAGTAGTGATACTAAAAAAGAATGGAAAAATACATTTGTGAGTTGACTACTGTATTTTGAACAGTCCATCGTACCACCAAGACTTCAAGATATCATGGACTGTTTATTAGGCAACCAGTAGCTTTTGGATTGGACCAAAGGCAAAGCAAGACAAGGAGAAGACTGCCTGAAGATCTCTGCATAAAGCCCCTGAGGGAATTGAGCCTGGGAGGCGGCCCTGCCCTCACCCGCCCCATTACTGAAGGTCTCTGCATAAAGTCCCTGAGGGAACTGAGCCTGGAAGGTGGCCCTGCCACCACCTGAGCACCAGAACTTAAGCTCACATTGAATAGCAGCCGTGCCTGCTGCAGAAAGCCCATTTGAATCTCAGACCCCAAGCACTAGCTGGGCAGATCTAGGCAGGGGTGGACAGGAATCTCAGAAGTCAAGTAACTGGCTGGAAAAATGCCCAGAAAAGGGAAGAAAAATAAGACTATAGAAAGCTACTTTGATGGGGTTCAGATGTTCCCACCTTTCAATTCTGATGACAAGGAAGGATTCTTACCATCAGGGAAAGATGTGGAGGTCGGGGCCTCTGTATGCCAGACATCCCAAGGGGATATCCGGTGGACTCAGGCCATGGAAGAGCTCAAAAAGGATTTTGAAAATCAAGTTAGACAGGTGGAGGAAAAACTGGGAAGAGAAATGAGAGAGATGCAAGAAAAGCATGAAAAATGGGTCAATACCTTGCTAAAGGGGACCCAAAAAAAAATGCTGAAGAAAATAACACCTTGAAAAATAGGCTCACTCAATTGGCAAAAGAGGTTCAAAAAGCCAATGAGGAGAAGAATGCTTCCAAAAGCAGAATTAGCCAAATGGAAAAAGAGGTTCAAAGGCTCACTGAAGAGAATAGTTCTCTCAAAATTAGAATGGAACAGATGGAGTCTAATGACTTTCTGAGAAACCAAAAAAATCACAAAACAAAACCAAAAGGATGAAAAAATGGAAGAGAATGTGAAATATCTCATTGGAAAAACAACTGACCTGGAAAATAGATCCAGGAGAGAGAATTTAAAAATTATGGGACTACCTGAAACTCATGATCAAAAAAAGAGCCTAGACATCATCTTCCATGAAATTATCAAGGAAAACTGCCCTGAGATTCTAGAACCAGAGGGCAAAATAAGTATTGAAAGAATCCATCGATCACCACCTGAAAGAGATCCAAAAAGAGAAACTCCTAGGAACATTGTGACCAAATTTCAGAATTCCCAGGTGAAGGAGAAAATCTTGCAAGCAGCTAGAAAGAAACAATTCCAGTATTGTGGAAATACAATCAGGGTAACTCAAGATCTAGCAGCTTCTAAATTAAAGGATCGAAGGGCGTGGAATAGAATATTCCAGAAGTCAAAGGAACTAGGACTCAAACCAAGAATCACCTACCCAGCTAAACTGAGTATAATACTTCAGGGGAAAATATGGTCTTTCAATGAAACAGAGGACTTTCAATCATTCTTGATGAAAAGACCAGAGCTGAAAAGAAAATTTGACTTTCAAACACAAGAATGAGAAGAAGCATGAAAAAGTAAACAGCAAAGAGAAGTCAGAAGGGACTAACCAAAAGTGAACTGTTTACATTCCTACATGGAAAGACAATATTTATAACTCTTAAAACTTTTCAGTATCTAGGTAGTTGGTGGGACCACACACACACATACACACACAGATATGTACATGGGTGCACGCACACACACATACACACATGCACGCACATGCAGAGACAAAGAGCACAGAGTGAATTGAATAGGATGGGACCATATCTTAAAAGAAATTAAGGTAAATGGTGAGAGAGAAAGGTAGTGGGAGGAAAGAGGGTGAAATGGAATGGGGTAAATTATATCTCATTCAAGAGGCAAGCAGGAGACTTTTTGGTGGAGGGAAAAAGAGGAGAGCTGAGAAAAAAAACAAGAAGTTTACCCTCATCACATTCGACTAAAGGAAGGAATAAAATGCACGCTCATTTTGGTATGAAAACCTATCTTACAATACAGGAAAGTGGGGGAGAAGGAGATAAGCAGGGTGGGGGAAATGATGGAAGGGAGGGCAATGGGAAGAGGGAGCAATTTGAAGTCAACACTCAGGGAGGGACAGGATCAAAAGACAGAATAGAAACAATGGGGGGCAGGATAGGATGGAGGGGAAATACAGCTAGTCTTACACAACACAACTATTATCGAAGTCATTTGCAAAACTACACAGATAGGGCCTATACTGAATTGCCTGCCTTCCCAAAGGGAATGAGTGGGGAGGGAGGGATGGGGAGAATTTGGAACTCAAAGTTTTAGGAACAACTGTTGAGTATTGTTCTTGCTACTAGGAAATAAGAAATACAGTTAATGGGGAATAGAAAGTCATCTGGCCCTACAGGACAAAAGAGAAGATGGGGACAAGAGAAGGGAGGGATGATAGAAGAGAGGGCAGATTGGTGATAGGGAAAATTAGATTGCTCAGTGTACTGGAGTCGGGGGAGAGGATAAAAGGGGAGAAAATTTGGAACCCAGAATTTTGTGAAAATGAATGTAAAAAGTTAAATAAATTTTTATTAAAAAAAATAATAATAATAATTTGGTATATGGGCTTCTGAAAGTACTCTGTTAAAAAATGTTCTAGCTTTGGCTGACATTAGGAAGACTGTAACATGTCTTACCATCCTCAAGGGCCCCTATAACACAAAACTTTCAACCATTTACTAGTAGACATGCTGGGCACACACAATTTTTGTGCCAAAATTCCAGTGAAACTAATACAAGGCTTTCCTTGTACATGATATGGTGTCAGAAATGAAGCCATTATGTGTTAGTATTGGGGCATGCAGCATGCCTGCCTATTAATTAGTGTTTTGGAGTCTCTGCACAATTAGTATACCTCTCAAGGAAGATAAAAACTGAAGCAAGCTTACCATCCAGCTTCAACTTCAGTCCAAAAGAATGCTAAAATAAATAACAAAATGATGCTCAAGTTCAATACCAACACCTCAATGAGGTGACAGCATTCTGCTGAGAAATTTGGATGTCCACAGAACATGCAATTAGCAGATCTATGGAAAGGATCCTATGCTTAGTAGTATAGAGACTGGATGGCTTGTTTTTAAAACCATTCTAGAACCTTGTGGGGGCATTCTAAGACAATCCACCACAATCACTTATTACTAATAGATGAGTTAGGCTCCCTAACAAGCAAGTTGAGATGAATAAATATTTATCTCAGGAAATTCTAAGCCCAAAAGACCACCTTCCAGCCATACAGTCTTGACACTCACTAGCTGTGTGACCTTGGGCAAGTCACTTAACCCCAATTGCCTCATCCTGATCATCTCCAGTCATCCTGATGAATATCTGGTCACTGGATTCAGATGGCTCTGGAGCAGAAGTGAGGCTGGTGACCTTCACAGCCTTCCCTCACTCAAAAACAAAGTCAAGTGCAAGTCATGTCATCATTTCTCTGATGGCATGCCTCTTCTTCAGCAATGAAGGACAAACACACACATGCTACCTGACCTAGAGGGTAGCTCAGAAACAGACATTTTAAGTAAAGAAGATTTTGCATACTGTACCTCAAGAACCAAGAGCAATTCTAGGCAGCCCTGGCCCCCTACTCTATGACAGAGCACTATAGTTCTGATAAGCACATAGATAGATAGATAGATAGATAGATAGATAGATAGATAGATAGATAGATAGATAGATAGACAGATAGATAGATACCACATATATATTTACCTATTTGTATATCCATATAATATGCTATGTATGTATATATTAGAAAGAGATAGAGAAAGGTAGCACATATATTGCTTATGAGAGAAAAACGACATCTCTAGAGTTCCTAGGCGAGCGCTATTAAGCCCACTAACCTTTTTTTCTTACTGAAACAGGTCTTTAAGTTGAAATTCTATATCTATATTGATATCTTACAGTCCTCTTTGGATGCTCCTCTAATTCACATTAAATAGTACAAAAGCTGTGCTGCTATAGGAAGCTTTCAGTAACACTTGGACTAGTAACAGTCACCTTGTAGTATAGATCTGCAAATGTGCAATATTCATCTAAATTCTTGCTTCCTTCCAATCTAGTGCAATGGGATATATCCTGGAAATCTACCTGATGACTGAGGTAATATAAAGTACCAAGGGATGAGGGAAACTCATTTTAAGGACTTATGCACATTACATATTAAAATCACAATTTTCACTTGGATGTTTGAAACGTAAACCCCTTACAAGTTCAACTCTGCCGAACCCACCGACACCGAGTGTGGTGACAATCTCGAGGTTCTGGAATGGGGAGGAAGAGGAGAATTTGGCCACTTTCTCCTTCAGCTGAATCATCTCTAGAGACACAGTTTTGTTCTGCCTCCAGCCAGACATGGATCTCCTATGGGGAAAACGTAAAATTATAAATTATTCTTCTCTCTTAGCCAAGGATAATTATGTGTGAAGGCCCATCTCACCTTCACCTAGTGGTTTACTGCCTAGAGCTTCTGCAAAGACAATCTCATTTTTGATGCTAGATCAAGTGGGGGGAAATTTTCTAAAAGCACCAAGAAGCAGCCAACTTGGCTTTTAAGAGCCAAGATTTTAAAAGTGTAATCAGAAACAGATTTCCTCTGTTTCATTAGAATGTCACACTGCAAAACTTCCCAAGGCAACCTGGGATTTTCATAACATCTTAACACTTCCCATGGATAATTATAATCATTGCTATGTGAACCATTAAAAATCAAATGTTCAATTTGTTTCCAAATATTGCTGTTCTAAAATAGTTATTCATCTTTTCCGATTAGCATTTGTTGCTGTGGGTTGGATGCCAATGAGCTGTCAGTACTAGCATTGTACAACAGGATGCAAATTGCCATTATCTCCCTTACAAAAATGTGTGGGAATTTGACTGAATGTTCTCATTCTAATTCAGGTCTTCAATTTTCTGTTAGTTGTGGCTCTGTGATTTGGAAGAAATTAACTGGTGCATGTAGGCCTGGGCATTTATTAACATTAATAGGCTCTGTCTGATTCTGCAAAACGTGTCAGGAAAGTATTTGCCTCAAAACGTTCTCAGGTAAGCTCAAAAGAATTTTCCATTAAAGAGAAAAGTTTCTTGATTGCTCATCAAAGAGGCGCTATGGTGTGGTTTCCACTCTGCCATATTTTAAAGACCTGTTTGGGCCCAGACAGTGCAGAGGAGGGGAGGGAAATGCCTTTAATCAAACAATGTGCTACAGAAATCCATCAATAAATTATCATTTATGAAAATGCCTACTATATGCTAGGGACTTTGCTAAGCACTGAGAGTACAAAGACAAAAGAAAATAATTACAGAAGCATATTTGTAGTATGCATGATGTATGCTTGGGATAGAAGGGTGGTAGTGTCTGGGAGGATTAAGCACGCCTTCATCTAGAATGGGGTAGGGAACCTACAGCCTTTAAAATTTGGATTCAGTCAAAACGCTGAGGACTTAAGGACCTAGATGGCCACATATGGCCTCAAGGCCACAGATCCTCTACCCCTAATCTAGAAGGTAGTGCTTCTGTAATTTACATGTCATTTCCTCCCCTAGGTTCTAAGTCATTTGACCTTAAGGATTATTTTCCTTTTGTCTTTGTACCCTCACCTTACAGGAATTCAGTGATTTCAAGGTGAGAGAGAGAACACAGATGTGAGAAATGTCAAGTGTGCAGAGCTACAGGTGGCCAGGATGGGAGGACTACAGAGTGTGTGAAAGGGAAGGCAGGAAGAGCCAGGGGGTGGAGACTTAAGTCCCAAACACAGGGATTTCTGTTTCATTCTTGGGGTACTAGGGAGCCACAAGTATTTCCTGAGGGGAGTGGATGAGTGATACATTGAGATCTGTGCTTTCTCTTGGCAGCTGCGTGGCAAATGAATGGCTCAGAGCATAGAGAAGCCCCAAGTAGGGAATACAAATAGGAAACTATTTCAGTAGTTTAGTGAGAGATGACAAAGGTTTGAACCAGGTAGGGACTGTGTGCATGAAGAGAAGGGGACATGTGTGAGAGATGCTGAAGAGATCAGAGCATCTTTAGGTTTATCATCAGAAGCCAAAAAAGATGATCTTTGATATTCCATCCCTCATAAGAACAGATCAAACAAGGCCAAAGGCAAGTAAGAATTTTATCCACTCAACTTTGACCAAGCCAATGACTGCTCCCCAAAACAGGAGCTTGAACTATCAAATTTCTGGTCATTTTTGTCCCCCTCTCCCAAAAGGTACTCAACCTGATACTTCTATATATGAACATTTGGCCATCAAGTCACATTACCATTTACATGTGACAGATAATTTCTTGTCAGTATACATGACAGAAGCTATTTTTTCCCTCCTAACCAGTGATGATGGATGTCTATTTGGTTTCAAGTAATATGCAGAATAATTCTTCAAAAACAGGCTACCTTGGGATGGCTCCTTGGGTTCTTTGGAATTATTAAAAACAATACTGTAACTCTCTGAAGCAGTCGGCATTCAAAAAAAGGTTTTTGCTCTTCTTCCTCATCCTTCATTCTCAGGTATAATGAAGAGGGTACGCAAAGCCTATTGTCCCCTCTACAACTAAGAGGGGAACTAACGCTCTCCAGAGATGAATGATACACAAGCATTCTCCCGTTGGAATGTAACCCCACTAAAAGCAGGGACTGCTTCATTCTTTGGTCTCACCACCACCCTTCGCAATGCCTGGTTCACAGAGGCTGAATTAATGAATAAGTGTTTGTCAGTTGATTCTTAGACATTTTCACTCCTAGATTTCACACGGTAGAGTAGACTGGATGGTAATCCAAGGAGATAACTTATTCTTAGGGACCTTCTTACCAGGAACACCTTCACACTTCCGGCATCATCAACAGAAAGGCAAGTGTGATATCGCTCACTGTGGAAATTTGGCAATAACCTTCCAAATCTATTTGGATTTTCTTTCCTATTTCTCACTTGCTATTTCCTGGCTAAAGAGGCATCCGGGGGATTGACTGGGGATTAGAAGCCTCTTCTTACCTCACAGCAACTCTGATTAGCTGGATGGTTTCCCCTTCTTTGTGAGCTGCCAAAAATGGATGCCCACTCTGGGTAAAACCTCTTGCACTTACTTGGCATGCCTTTTTTCATCATCACGGTTCAGGTTCGCCACATATCCCTCAAGGTACTTTTGGAGTTCTTCAAAGGTCCCAACTGTTTGACTGAATGTTCTAAAAAGGAAAATGCTGACAGTTACCCTTCTCCCTATACCAATTAAAATATAGCCATTTTTTCAGTTGATTTAAGTTGCAGAGCATTAATTTTGTTTTTCTTTTGGCAATGGCTCTGAGCCTTTTGTTTCACTGGTATGGGGAAGTCCCGGTATGGAAGATCCCTTGAACAGTTCGCTGCTCAATTTGTCTGTAATTGGTAAAGTCTTGTAGATTGTCTGGGATTCATGTACGTGCCCAGACCCTCACACCTGGTATAAAACCAGGTCCTCCCAACACTAATGCTGTTTTACTATGCTACACAGCCTCTCATGGAATACTAACAAAGTTATATGGAGTGTCCCTAAAAAAAACGAAAGCTTAAAACTGCACCAAGACTTTTAGAACACCCCATAGAATCAGTTCTCTGGGTTCAAGAAAGTAATTGGGGTTATCAATGAGAGGGTAAAGATGCCCTCTGAATCTTTCCACTGAAATCTAGGAGAAATGCAACTGTTCATTCTTGCCAACAAGCCTGTATTATACTGGATATTTCGATCAGAGAGGCCAATGACCTTAAATGCAGCTAAATGAGGCTTTTGTCCACTGAAAACTAACGATGACATATTCTTCTCCCTGACCCCAAAATATTTTTTCTTCTCTTCCCATTTCTTCTTATTCTTATTTGTACCAATACCCCAAGAAGCCTTGACTTCATCTTATTTATGTCATTCATTCATGACTGAATCTAAACTTGAAGTTTGGAGAGGGACCAAAGATTCAGTCAAAGGGCAGCAATTGAGGGCCTAAAGGGCCACAGGGGGCCTCAAGGCCACAGGTCACCTGCCCCTCACTGTGGGTGTATCCTGTACTTCTGTCATGCACTCTCCTCTCCTTCTGCACTCTCACTGTCTCTTGGTTATTTCATGAACCTGGGTTTAATTATGATTTCTCTGCAAGTGACTTGCACATCTTTTTATCCAGGCCCACTCTCTCCCCTGAGCTCCAGTCTTGCAACAATTGCCAATTATTTTGAACTAGAGAATTGACTTGTAGATGAGCATATAGATCAGTATTTTTAAGTAGTGATGCAGGGGAAGAATTTCCCCTTGGAAATAGATAAGACCAAGGATTCCGAGATCACTGATAGCCTTTCTCTAACAATAGGAAGGTACTCACTCTCGATCAATAACCAAGCATGCTACATCATTTTCCTCTGCGATGATGTTAGCTGATCTGACGTCATCACTGTTAAGGAAAAAAAAGACATGTTTCACTTATGCTATATTATATTACATTTTATATAATATAGTACATAATTTATATATGTTATATATAATATATAATTTATATAATATAATATATAGTTATATATTAGATTAGGTATACATCTAACAAAAGCACCAATGTTCTCTAAGTAATAATATCTCTGTTATATCACTTTCAATCAATAAGTGACAAGGAAGACTAATTGAAAGATGTACAGGCAATGGGGTATAGAAATCTATTTTGCCCTACAGGAAAATGGAGAGGAGGACAACAGAAAAAGGGTGGGGTGTGACAGAAGGATAGAAGGTGACAGACTGAGGGTAGGGGTGGATGGGGTGCATGCTGTCCTGGGGAGTGGGAAGAAATGGGGAGAAGATTTGGAATTCAAATTCTTGTGGAAGTGAATGTGGAGAACTGAAAAATAAATTATATATTAAGAAAGTGTATAAAGTGTATTTTTTGAAATCACTATGTGAACCCTAAGGATTCATTTTTAACAGATTCTAAAAGCACCCCTGGGGTTAGTTTGTGTCCAACCTTAAAAGTACAAAGAAAGCCATTCTGACATGTTGAACAACAGTACCTCTAAGTAGCGACGGAGCAAAAAGCAAACAATACTGTTTGTTGTCTCTTTCTCTCTGACTTTAGCTTTGTGACACTGAAGTGGCTCTGGGGGTTGTTTGGCCATTACAAGAAGCTCAACTCATATTCCTCATTGAAATAATTAAAATCTCACTAGATGAAATGTATGACGAAATCTCTTTTAAACACCCAAAGTAGAAGATATAATCCTTGTTCAGGGAGCAGCTTTAAAATCACAGCATCTTCACGAAGAGAAGACTGGAGGTCATTCAAATCTTGGTAACCTGATTCACAGGCTTTATAGGAAAAATATGTTAACAATTAAAATTAAATGCCTAAATTCAGGATGACTCATGAGGCAATTGTACACGCTCAGCACAAGCAAAGTAGCTTCTTCCTGTTTCTTACAGACATTTCTATACCTTTACAGGCTGCCTCCCAAGACTGGGATGTATCCTCTCCTCATCTTTGCTGCTAGGAATCCCTACATTCCTTCAAAACTAACTCAAACACTGCTTCCTATACGAGACCTTTACTCAACCTCCTCCCCCAAACTGCTTCTTTCTCCACAAATTTATCTGGTTTTTTTTTTGTTTACATATTAATATCTACCTATCTATCTCTCCTGTCTGTCTGTATTGTATGTATCATCTCCCCTAGACTATCAGCTCCTTGAGGGTAGGAACAATTCAATTTTTTTGTCTGTATTCTCAGCACCTAGCACAAAGTAGGCAATTAATATATGCTTATAGACTGATACATAATGTACTTATTTCAGATCTCATGACACATGAAAAATAGGTAGTATAAATTCAAAATTAAACTGCATTCTGTAACTAATATTTTTGAAATACACATAGCCTTAAGGAAAAAAATTCAATTTGCTTTTAGGCTTTAACAATCTTTTTTTTTCAGATTGTTTTAATATTATCAACAACCTAAATTATCAAAGATTAAAAGATAAAAGTTGTCGGTTGGGAAAAAGTCTTCTGTATCAAATATCTCTGATAAGGGAATGATATGTAAGATATATAGGCACCTAAAGAACCATATATGACCAAAAGTCCTTCTTCAATGGTCAAAGAATATGGAAAAAAGTCAATCAGGGCCACACAGCTATTGTCAAAGGATGTATATGTAGGATTTTAGAACTAGAGATGAAATTCTCAGTCTCTTCTGATAGAGCAATACCTTTATGTTCATTTAGTCAATTGCCCATTTCATCTCCTTTACAAAACTAGATAACTCTAAGATTGAGTCAACTGAAAAAAATGTGTAATATTTACTGGTTTGGGTAAAGCAGAAACAAAATTTTTGCACAAGTTAGACTGGTTCAATTAATAAAGCAGAATCCAATATAAGAAATACATTTAAGAAATATGTCTATTGGGGAAAGTTTTTATGACCAAACAAGGGACAGAGAGGATCACAGAAAGACAAAATAGGTAATTTTGATTATATGATATTTAAAAGGTTTTCACACAATCAAATCCAACAAAGCTACTATTAGGAAAACAATTAGCTAGGGAAATTGTGGAAGAAAGTTTTCCTGATAAAGGTATCATTTCATATACCTGTATCTATCTATCTATCTACATATATATGTATACATATGGAACTGATACAAATTTATAAGAATAAGATCTATTTCCTGCTTGATAAATGGTCTAAGGTTATGAATAAGCAATTCTCAAGAGAAGAAATCCAGATTATCTATAATCATGTGAAAAATACTCCAATAATTAGATGTAAATTAAAACAATTATGAGATTCTGCCTCACAACCATCAGAATGGCAAGGAGGACCAAAAAACCAAATTATTCGTGTAAGAAGGGTCTCTGGGAAAATAAGCACATTGATATTGTGTTAGCAGAGATATGAATGGATCTAAGCATTCTGGAAAGCAATTCTGAATTATACACAAAAAGTTACTAGAGTCCTTGCCCTTTGATCCAGCTATTCCACTAAAGAAAAAGGAGTTGTCATACATGTACAAAAATTCCGTGGCAGCTCTTTTTTGTGGCAGCAGGAGACTGGACACTAAGAGAATGTCTATCAGTTGAGGAAAGGTTGAACAAATTGTAACATATGAACACAACGGGACATGACAGTGCGGTAAGCAATGAAATAGATGATTTCAAGGAGACGTGAGAAAAACTGTACAAGCTAACGAGCTGAATCAGGAGAACGATTTCTGCAATAACAACAGTCCTATAAAAATCAGTAATTTTGGAGACTTGTATAAACTGATGAAAAATAATCAGAACTATAAGAACACTAAAAGGAGATCCGTTTGAAAGCTCAAAAAATTCTGATCAACACAGTGATCAGCCATGAAGGAGAGGTGATGGAGAATGTGACAGATAAAGGAGGACACAGATTAGATGGATGCATCAGATAGATAGATAGACAGATAGATAGATAAGACATTTCTATGTGTATATATTTATAAAACACTCGTATACATATATACATATACATAAATAATACATATATTATACACACATACATTTGGCTTGTTTGTTACAAATCCTATGTTTCCTACAAGGATTTTTTTCTTTTTTCAAATGGGATGGGAATAGGAGGGAGAAGTAGATTTCTGTTAATTAAAAATATAACCTAATTTTTAAAAGAAATGTGTAGACATATTCTCACACAATGCACCAACCTGATGAGAGCCTTTTCTCCAAAGTAATCACCTTTTTGCAGTATTTTAATCAGCTGAGGTTGATCATAACCTTCAGTACTCTGAGTGACTTTCACCTGGGTAACAATAAGACAAAAGAATTTCACCAAACTCATGTTTTCATTACTCTGTTATCCATAAAAGAAGCAGGCATGCTGAGCACATAGAAGTCATTTGCAAATTCTGATGGCAGCTCTAGCATGGCACAAGACTCAATTCAAGTCCACAAGAATTTATAAAGCACAATGACAGGAAATAGAAAAAAGAAAATGTCGACTCAGGAATGTATATAAAACGAATATTTCTCCCTCCAATATCTTACTAGGGCTGGTGAATATACATAATAACAGTGGGAGTTCTGGATGCTTATTTTCTAACAACAAACAAAAGGAGGGCTGTTTTGGTTCCAACAGAATTTTTATGTCAGTCTAAATCTTAATTTTAGATATACACATAACAGTTACAAACACATTAAAAGGTTATTGGTTTATTCATTAAAATTACATTATTGGGGAAATGAAAGACCAAGATCAGAAATATAATTTACAAATCCATTCAGTAACTTAAGGAAAACCTTCTCATGTGGTTGACTAGAAAGGTTTCCCAATAATGAGACAGTAAGGGAGGGGGGTTTCTTAATACAACTTGCCTCGTGTCACATCCAGAATTGTGGGACAAGAGCGATCTGCAAATGCCCACTAAGGCTCAAGTGCAAAAAGTCACAGTGTTTAATCTTGACAACCATATTGACTCATTTTGGCTGACAAATGAATCTTCATACTAAGCTGAATCTTCTAATAAAGTATATGGAAACCATGTCAATTAGCTCCAGAATTTTTTAAAGTATATTAAAAAGGACATAACTCTTTTCATGTCTTCCAGATAATTCAATAAAAACGATCACCCTGATTTATTTAGCTTTCATTCTAGGGCCACCAGAAGTTCAGTTAAACTCTAAAGTAGATCAGAATTGATCCAAAATAGCCCAGACAATCAGGTCAATGACATATCAATCTTTCTGGAGTCCTACTGCACAGGCCTCAGGCTTTCTGTTTGCTTTTTACTCCCCTAGAATTCTCAGGGTTAATTGCCCCCTGTCTCTGGGGAGATGAGACACATATTGTGATATAACCTTTCTAGGCACCAAAAGAAGGTCATTGAGAGGTAATGTGGCCACTGATAAAGGCAATCATATGGCATGCGGGGTGGCTGAAGAAATGGAGGAGATGAGGAGAGGGGGTGGGGACACAGGGACAAGATAAGGTCATCCTCTCCAATAATCTAAAAGGCTATAATGCAGAAGAGATTAAACTTGTTCTGCCTGACCCCAGAGGGCATAACCAGGAACAACAGATGAATATCACAAAGGCTCAAATATAAGCTTAATGTCATCAAAAATTCAGGAACTGTCTGGAAGTCAAAGGAGATGCCTTTAGATTCCTCCTCGTTGGATGCCTTCACGCAGAAAATGGATGGCTCCTTGTCTAGGATGTTGTAATGAGGATTCTTTTTCTGGTATAGGTCAGATGAGATAACTGAGGCCCCTTCCAATTCTAAATTTCAGGATTTAATGTTGTCCCACAAGTTACTGGTCCTTGTTCTAGTGGAGGTTCCATGCCTGATGTAATGGCTTAGAGCCTGAGAATTCAGAAAAACAATCCCTTTTATATAGATATAGATAGACAGATGATAGATATAGATACATATATATCTATGTCTATATCTATATCTATCTATCTATCTAACTATATATATACATATATATGTGTATATATATATATGTGTATATATATATATATATATATATATATATATATATATATATATATATATATATATATATATATATATATATATATATATATATATATATCTGGACCAAAGGGCCCAAACCTATTTCCCAGATAAATCCATCTGGAGGCAAAGTTAATTCCAACTACATGAGACCTTCTCCAGTGTCTTCACTCACATCATTCCCCAATTAGTATACTGGAAGTATGAGAGTTTATTCAAGGGGCTCTAGGTAATTTTTTTTTGCAGGAAATGAGATAGGGATATGCTTTATTTATGTGAATTTACAATTAGTTCAGTGGAAGTTGCTTGGATTGAAATCCTGTTTTCCTTAAATTTCTAAGATATTGCATTACCACAGTTTTTCTTCAATATGAATTCTAAATGACTCCTTTCAAAGAAGATCTTCACAATATCACTTCATCCGTAGTTATTTCCTGCCTGAATCTACTGATAATGATTAAGCAACTTATTTTCGAGGAAAACCTACCCTCATTTTTCTGTCCAGTGAGAATTATCTGATGTTTTATAGACTGCTTTTCCTTTTCCAGGAAAGGCATGACAACATCTGCTTCATTTATATGATTTCATTCTGGTATGAATTACCTGTTGTTCCCTAAGTTCTGTGCTCTATCATAAGGTGTTCTCATGGTCATTACATTTATAAGGTTTCTCTACAATACAAATTCTCTGATGTTGAGTAAAATCTGAGCTCTACTTGACAGCCTTTTCATATTCATCACATTCCTAAGGTTTCTCTTCTAAATCAACTTTCTGATGTCCAATGTTTTGTCTTCCAACTGAATGTCTTCTTATATTCATTACATACAGAGTGTTTCTTTCCAGGATGAACTCTCTGATATGCAACAAGGTATGTTCTTTATTGGAAAGTCTCTCCACATTTATCACATTTATATGGTTTTCCTCCTGTGTGAATTCTCTGATAGTCATTATAGCTTGTCTTCCAGCTGAAGGTCTAATCATATTCATTGTACTCAGATGGTTTCTCTCCAGTATGAATTCTCTGGTGCTGATTAAGTCCTATCTTCTAGCTGTAGATCTTCTCACATTCATTACATTCACATGGTTTCCCTCCAACGTGAATTCTCTGGTGCTGATTAAATCTTGTCTTCTGGCAGAAGGCCTTCCCATATTTTTTACACTCAAAAGATTTCTCTCCAGTATGAATTCTCTAGTGATCAGTAAGTATTGTCTTCCAGCTGAAGACTTTCCCACATTCATTTCATTTATTGGGTTTCCCTCCAGTATGAATTCTCTGATATTCACCAAGCTGTTTTCAGGCAAAAGGTCTTCCCACATTTATTGCATTCAAAGGGTTTCTCCACTATGAATTGCCCAATGTTAAGTAAAGTTTCTTTTCCAAAGAAAGGCCTTTCCATATTCACAATATTCATTAAGATTTTCTCCCATATGAAGTTTCTGATTTAAACAAAGTGTATTTTCTGAAGGAAGACCTTACCACATTCATTACCTTCAGGATCACAGTGCTACATAGATCTCAAGTATAAGAATAAGTTTCTCTTTCTTTTTTGTTATTGGAAGGAGACAAAGAAAATGTCAATTGAGTGTTCCTTGTCCCCAATCCAATCTTCATATTCTCTAATATTTAGATCTTGTTTTATTCTTACTTTGTTTAAAAAAATAACTTCAGTGTCTCCTTGTTGCTTATCATGTAAATTTTAAGCTTTCTGCTTGACTTTCAAGGCCTTCCATAATCAGGGGTCATCCAGCCTTTTCAGTCTAATCTCATACTCAAGTGCAAGTCATGTCATCATTTCTCTAATGTCATGGTCTTCTTCAAAAACAAAGGACAAACACAGACAGACAGACTCAGTCGCCTAAATGTGTCAGGTCTTCACTTCCCCAGGTCCAGTCCTTGGCTCACCACCAAGTGAGTGAGCTATATCTTTTGCCTAGAATGGTCTTACTACATCCTTCACCTATTGAATTCCCTTCCATCCTTTAAAACCAAATTCAAACTTTACCTTCTCCATACAAACTTCCTTGATCTACCTGATGAATAAAGACCTTCCCCCACAAATTCCCCTAACACTTTGCTTCCACCTTCATAATGTACTTAATAAATGTTATTTTATATCATAATTTTCTGGAGGTGCTATGAAGCCAGTGACCATGTCTGAACTAAATCCTGGATGTTCCCAAGCACTGTGCCCTGTACACAGTAGGCCCTTGATAAATGTTTGTGAAAATTGTGGTAACCAACTGTTGAAAGAGTATTACAGTGGAATGGGCACTGGAGTCAGAGGACTTGCGTTGGAACTCTAATTCCAATTAACTACCTAGCTAATCTTTAGAAATCACTAAATTTCTCTGGGTAGAAACCTGGGCTCCCTCATCTTTGAAAAGAAGTTGGACTTAAGGATCCCTTAAGATACCTTTCACCTCTCAGCCCATAATTCTACCCACATCACGTTACTTCTTCATCATCACAATGAAAATGCTCCTGTTAGGTGATGACATCATTTGTACGTCTAGACTGTGATGTGGTTACACCTGAGCTGTAGCTCAAGTCATCATGATGAGATGACGACATGTATCTAAAGCCATGGAGAACTTGGGTTCACTTTGCATGACTGAACATCATCAAATCACCCAATCACCTCAAATAGGGCTGTCTCTCTCTTTTCCCTCCAACAAACTGAATATTCCCATTTCTCTTTGTGTTAATCTCTTCCTTTATCTGGACTCATGGTTAATTAACAAATGACAATTATTGAGCTGGTAAAAGAGCACAAAGATCTAATAGATCAAAAAAAGGCTGATCAGATAGAGAACCAGGTACGCAATGTTTCATCATGCTTCAATATACATAATTACATGTACATATATAGTATTAGATATACTTATAGAATATAACACATATATATGGGAGAAGGGTGGACAGTGACCCTACTATACATGTATTGGGGTATAAGTTGAACTGGAATATGAGTCAATTTGAACTTTTCAGTTAAAAGAAAAAATTCTCAAGTTTTATCCTGTATTTATTAATGAAGGTCAACCTTCATCATATAGCTTCACAGGCCACAGCTGTTTGGCAGAGAAGCTCCCTTACCCTGCTGCTAAATATATATGAGAATCATATATTTAGAGCTCAAAGTGGTCTTAGAGGTTGGTAGGTCTAATTTCTTTATTCTAAATGCTAGCATTTCCCCACCTCCCCTCCCCTGGCTACTCCTTCCATTTGCTGTTGCAGTGGCAGGCTGGGTTCCCTTGGGTTCTAGGGGCATACTTCTGACACAGTTCATCAATTCCCCTAAGTGTGATTCCCATTAATGATCAAGCAGTAGTAGCTCTTAGCAGACTAAAGTGACAGAGTAATAAACAATAACTACCCATTTCCTCCATAACATTATCCCACAAATACACACAGGATACTCAGGAAATAAGGGCTCAGACTTAGAAGGCACCGGTGGAAGGATACATGTGTGGCAAAGGCACATGGTGAGTCCTATGTGCTAGTGAGGCACGCGTATAGGATACCAGTGTGGCAATGACAAGCAACAACTCAGACTTTCTTTGCAGAGCCACGTACCGCTCCCCTCTCCCCTGCCCCATTTTTGCTGGGTGGCTTGCTCGATTGGTTTCCCATGGTCAGCTACTCTCTACATCCAGCTGTCTTCTTTTTTTCCCCGGGTCCTGTTTCTCAAAGCAGCTTTCTGCCCTAAGCGATTGCCTTTTACCTGTGTCTGTCTGACTCTTCCCTCAAGTGTGCCTCAAATTCCTGCAAACTGACAATTTTTTTCAAATTTTAAACTTTCTTTTAAGAGAATTTCCAAATACACAGAAAAAAGAGGATTCTATTTGGAAACTGCAAATCTCCATCTTGTACAATATGCTTTCTTTAAAAAACTAAAGTATGTAAGTTTTACATGTTACTTTCCAAGCTGTCCTCATCATCTGCACTTCCTTCAAAATTTCTCTGTTCTCTTCTGCACGTTTTTTAAAAGGCTCAATGGCCCCTCTTTTTTGGCATCATTGTTACCATCATTAGCCCTCCCTGCACTCCTTAGACTTCTCCCATTATCCTAGAAAAAGAAAAAGGAGGGAGGGGGAGTCTTTGTCACAAATAAGCCTAGTCAAGCAAAACACATCCACACAAGGATCATGTCCACTGAAGGATGTCTGCACCTTGTACCCAACACCTCCCTGTAAGAGGGAGGTAACATACCCCACCATAGGTCCTCTGGAGTCAAGGCTGCACACGGCTTTGATCAGATTTATTCAGTCTTTTAAACTGGTTTTTCTTTACAATGTTGTTGCTTCGTTTAACTTATTCTCCTCCTCGGCTCTCTTCCCTCTATCAGTTCATAATAGTCAGGATTCTCCAAAACCGTATCTTTCATCATTTCTCACAGCACAGTAATATTCCATTGCATGATTATACTTTGATTTGTTCGGCCACTCACCAACAATCCAAGCATCTCTCTTCTTTCTTTCTCCTCTTTTAATCCCTCCATCAGGATCAAGACCCTCCCTTAGATTTCAGTTCTTTTCTCCCCATCCCTTTCCATCTCCCTTGAAGATCAGGAAGCTTCTTGTTTTGCTTTTCCAACACACATCCCCTCCCCATCCCTATTTGTTTCTCTGCCGAGCTTGATATACTTCCACGCTTGACTCCATGTGTATTCGACCCTCCTTTGTCCACATTAGAGAAGAAAGAGGTTCATCTGATGCCCACCCCTTTCTCCACATCTGTATATGTTTTTTCTCACATCCCAATTATGAGTAGTCAGGTGCATCCTCTTTCCACACCAGAGTGCTTCTCCTTTTACCCTCCCTCCTCTTTCACTTCTTAAAGCCCTCAGAACTGAACCAAGGCTTCCCTAGTACCTTAGTTTTTCATTTTTAACTCCCTCAATATCTTTTGAAGACATTAAGGTCCTCATTAGGTGGAAAGATTATCATACAATTGGGGGAATTATCATATTCTCATAAAATCAATGGATCATATAGTTCCTTCCAATTGCTCAAATAAATATACTTTTTTAGGTGTCCCTGGAGCCTTTAATTTGCATTTTGAATTCCCTACTCAGCACTCGTCTTTTCATCAGAAATGTTCTAAAGTCATCCAATCCATTAAAACTCCATTTTTTTTTTTTTGCTTTCTGTAATACTGCATCCCAAGAATTCCTCTGGATTTTTAATAGAAGCTGCCAGGTCTTGGGGATCCTGATCCTAACTGTGATCTCTGGATGCTGACAGTACTTTTTCCCTTTGACATGGAAGCTCTGGTTTTTGACTTTGATATTCAGGAGATGATCGGTTAATTCTTTATCTTTGCTTTCTGGTCTTAGCAGACCTGGGAAATTTTCATTTATGATTTCTTGAAATAGAGTATCCATCCAGGCTTTGTTTTTAATCATGGTTTTCAGGGAAGGCAGTGACACACTTTCTAGATCAGTTATATTCTATATCTTACATTTTTTTTCTTTTTTATCTTTCCATTTGGTTATGTAATTTTTTTTCTATTTCATGAAGTCATTGATTTTCGCTTTATCTATTCTGGTTTTCAGGGATTCTATTTCTTGGGAAAGTTTTACTTTTTCTTCAAATCTACTTATTCTTCTAATTCTTTCCTCCAAAACTTTCATTTTATTTTTAATCTCTTGCTTAATTTTTTCTTCTAGGCATTCATGTAGTCCTTATGGAAAATCTGGTTTTCCCTTTGAGTTTCCATTTGTAATTTTGAATTGAGTTAGACTCCAACTTTTTTAATACTGGTCAGTGTTTTTCTTTGATTTACTCATCTTTCCAGCTTTAGTTGCTAATTTGAACCTTTCTCCCAGGAAAAGGCTCTGCTCCTTGCTGCGCAAAGTTTTGGGTGGGACATTTGGTCCAGCATGGTCTCACCATGGGTTCCCTGAATTCTGCTGACCTTCAGGGTTAGACCCCTTCTGAATCTCTGAGATTCATGGCTCTGGATCTTCAGGGCTCTCTCTGGTGTCTTGGGACAGAGCACTAAGGGCCCAACTTGGTCCTCCCCAGGGCTTCTAAGGTCCCCATCCTGGAACTTTCAGTCAACCTTGGGGCTTTCTCGGGTGAGCCTCTGCATAAAGAGCCTTGTAAACTACCCTCTGACCATGCTGGTTTGCTTTGCTGGGGGGGGTCCCCTTTTCTTTCATTATGGGGCTTCTGGCTAATGTTTTGTACAGTTCTGGAGTGGAAGAAGCCACTGGAGTGTAAAGTTTCTCATTAGATTTCTGATCATTATTTCATCTCATGAGAACTTTAGGGTTTTGCTAGAAGAGGTATGCGGGAAGTAGAAGGTCTGCCTCCTGTTCAGACAGTATCTTGGCAGGAACTCAAAAAAACAAACTTTGAATGGAAAGATGGAGCGTTTCCCTCTCTCCTGCAAGGTACCATGACCAGTGGACCTAGAGTGAGGAGAGGTCAGCTCCTCATTTTCTATCCACCATGCATGAGTAGAGATTGGTCCTTCTGAGCAGAGAGGACAACTGTCTGACCAACCTCCTCATAAGGGGAATGATTCTGTGTGCGACAGTGGTAGGCAGGGGTGTGTAATGGGTTTGGAGCTGGAGAATCTCAGTCCAGGAGTCCACTACACCATCGCAGAATCTGGACAACTCACTTAAAACTTCACTGGGCCTCAGTTTCCACATCTGTATATAAGGGAGTAGTTCAGCTGAGATAATGACATCTCTTTCCTCCCAGTCCCTTCTGCCTTTCCAGGGGCTTCTCCCTTGAACTCCCTGGAGCTTAGCTATTTAAAGCCTCCAGGGGTCATAGCTAATGGCTCCAGTGAATCCTGTTCACTTCTTCTGCCATTTGAATAAAACTGCTGAAAATGGGCTGGTAGAGGGAAGGGCTCAGATTCTGTCTGATCGGTTCAGAATATGTCAATGCCAATTTGTTTTATCCTTAAAAGGCCATCTTACGTTGCTAAAAACAGAACATAACAGTTATTTCTCTGGTTTTGATGACTATCATATTTACCACTCCTTTTGCTAAAATGAAAAAGGTGCTTCCTTCCTCGCCTTCTCTGATGATGTAATCTCCTTTGTCATAATATTCCTGTTGGGATGAGAAAAAGACAAGTATCAGAAGAGAGGCGTATTTCAGGGCAGAGCTGAAATAGCATTTCTAATCTTTTGGAAATACTGGCTACACAAGGCATCACTCTCTGCTCCTTGTGGGTTCCAAGCCTTTCATCCATCACAGTCACAGGCCTTGGAAAAGTAGAGTCATGGCCAGCTCTGGCCTTTTTTAGTGCCTTCCTCACTGAGATCATCCCTGGAACTTTGATGAAGAGACAGACCCAGGATGTCAAGGGAATGAGAACTCAGTTCCAGTCATTCCAGGTCACTTCACATTTCTAAATCATAGCTATTTTTTTCCCTAAAGACAGAAAAGGAAGTAAATAACCAGACCAAATAATACAAGCACAGACCAGAAGAAAGTGAATAATATTTAAATAAACAACGTATTGTGTCCATCAAGAGATAGGGGATTTCTGGATGACACAACCCCACCTCCCTGACAGGCAACAGCAGAGAGGACATCTAGAGGCATAAGTCTTCAGAATTCTCTCAAGGGGAATGTCTAGACCACAGAGGGCAGAGGCGAAAGTAAGAGCTTCTCTCTAACTGCTCCTAAAGCAAGGGCAGCATGACGCAAAACATATTTTATGTCTATAGTGCTTGATTTCCCTTTTTTTTTTTTGCTAGTGTGACTAACCAACTATCTAAAGCAAAACTAGTAAAAAAGAACTGAGAACTGGCTCTTTCTGAATCTTTAATCTGAGTTTGTCTCATAAATTCAAAAAGATGTAATAATAAGTCATCTATTTTAAAATGACAGTTAACAATCTTAATTTCTTCCCTATTCTACTATCTAAAGCAAATTCCTCTATTTTTGGTAGAAAGTGCTTGGAATTGGCTTATTCTATACATTCAGTATCTTGATCTTATTTCAAATATTCATAAAGCAGGGAGGGATTATTTACCTAAAAATGATAATGATTCACAAGCTTAATGTCATTCCCTGTTTATTCCTACATGCCTTAAAAAGGGATGAACAAACTGCCCTATTGTGTAAATATCTAAGAAGTATTTACCAACTTAAAACCTATTTACACCGATGAAATCATGGCTGTAACTGCCCTAGAGGTATTCTTGAGCCTTTGGAAAGCCTGCTGCCCTTGACAGCTCATTCCAAGCGACTACTTACACAATCACTGAACCCAGGGCAAGCTACTCATTATTTCACCCTCAAGTTCTAGACTATGCCCCCACACTTGTGTGTGGATCAGTGATAGCTTTGGTATCACTGATAACCTTTGGTGAAATCTGCATTCATTAGACTTTCCTTTCAATACTGGGTGGAACTACCCAGGGAAGGAAGTTTCCTGTATTTAGGTTAAGTAAATAACATGGATGGTGGAAAATGAAGACTACTATTTTCATGAAAATTTAGTATGCATTCTAACTTTTTTTAAAATAAAAAAAAAATCAGAAATGAATTTGAATAAAAAGACAGTTTATGGCAAATTCTGAATACATATGTGAGCTACCCAAATTTCTGAACCTTAACTGGCTCATTCTATATGGCCAGCAACTAGTAAACTTTATGAGAAACATTAAGAGATGCTCCCCTCTCTAACCTCTGTACCTGCTGCCTCATTAAAGGTCCATTTGGTCAGTGCTTGTAACAGAGAGTTAAGTAACTTTATTATCAATATCATCAATATCTGTTTGCTGCTCAGAAATGGACAATCAAATCACATGTTTAGTTGGGACTGGGTTGGAGGAATGGGTCTCCGAGCTGCTTCCATTCTGTTCTGCATGGCCCAACAGCCAGGTGTGTTGCTGGTGTATTATCACTGAAAGATTTTTCAATTTGATTCTGAATTGTTAAGTGCTTTATTATGTTCATTAATAAATTTTCACAACAAACCAATGGCATATATTAATATTATTTCTAACACCATTCTCCACCTAAAAACAGGAAAGGTTCAAGAAAAGTTCCCTAAGATTAACACATGGTTAGTTTTATTCATGCCAACATTTTGGATGTCTTAAAGAGCAAGTTTATATCAAACACTTAGTGACCCACCATGGGCAACCATGTGGTGCAGTGAATAGCAGGCCTGGAACCAAGGAGACTCATCTTTGTGAGTTCAAATCTGGCCTCAGACACTTACTGGCTAGGTGATCTTGAGCAAGTCACTTGCCTCTGTTTCCTCATCTGTAAAATGAGTGAGAGAAGGAAATGGCGAGCCACTCCAGTATCTTTGCCAAGAAAACCCCAAAAGGGTCATGAAGAGTTGGGTACAACTGAAAAACAACATTCTGACCCCCATGCATATAAAAGGATGTCACTCATGTCACAAAAATGCCTTGCTCAAGACTACACAGCCAGATGTGGATGCAGCTGGCCCTGGAACTCAACAAGACAGCCAGCCATACTGTTCTAAAATAGATAAGTGATTGCTTCTTGATAGGATTAGACAATTGAATTGCAACTGGTAAATAGCAGGCAGCTTTCAGAGCTCAATGGACTCTATTAGCCCATTGTTAATTACTTTTGCCCTTGAGAGTTTTCATTCAATAACATTTTATTTTGGATGCCAGATACAAACATAAAGCATTTTCTGAATTATTTTGGTACCTAAGGACAAGCAAAAAGAGACATTGCAATAGTTTAATAGGAAGTACAAGATGAGACTTTTAAACTTGTAAAATTTGCAAATGATCCCTGGATTTGAGTTCCAATATACACATTCTGTAAGAACTTCCTGTAACTCTTATAGAGATGCTCACATACCATTTAATTTTAATGATACAAAAATTCAATATTTCTGGCCAGCATATAATTCTCTGGTGAATCTCCTCTAGAAATACCATATTAAAAACAGATTTTCTTCTCTAAAGGAAAAGATAGACCTTTTTTAGTATATGGGGGGAAACACTAAAATTAGAATGAATTATTAATTGGTAACATCTGTGAAAAGTCTCAGGAGACAAGGGGCAAGCAGTCTTTTCCAAAATGACTTTCAGAACAGAAACCTCTGGGGGGGGTTCAAGGTCAGGAACTATATCATCATGGCACATCCTCGATAATCTGCTAGATGGTTTTCATGAATTGCGAACAAAAACATTAGTGATGTCACAGGCGCTTTAGGATAAAGTAGTCTCCGATCACTTTTCAAGAGATATTACTCTGCATTATCTTCTGGGATTGAAAAAGACATAAACCTATCAACAATCAACACTGCAGGGATTTTTCTCCACTGAGAACAGTCTTCTAAAAAGTCTGAAGGCTAGACGTGACTTCAGTTACCACTCTAATCCATCTCCAATGAATTCAGTAAGCATTTCAGTTTTCATTACCATTAATCACAAAAAAAAAAAAAGGTGAAGGAAAGCTAACGTATCCAACTTTCTAACTTTGAGATCTGAAAAGATGTAAATATAATGGAATAAAAATTACGATATATCACAGTGACAACCACAATGTGAGAGGAATTTTTCTGCTAGACTTAGTCCTTCACAGAAATGCAAGGACCTAAAAAATTCCCAATGGACTCGGGGCAAAATGCCTTCTACATCCAGAGAAAGAACTATGGAACTGGATCACAGAATGAAGCAGACTATTTTCTCTTGCATTATGTTTTGTTTTGTTTTACGGTTTCTCCCATTCATTTTAATTTTTCTATGCAACATGACTAAGGTGAAAATGTATTTAGTAAGAATATATGTGTCGAACCTATATAAGATTGCAAGCAATTTTAAGGAGGGAATGAGAAGGAAGTGGGGAGGGGGAAAGGGAAAAATCTAAGATATATGGAAGTAACTGTAGAAAACTGAAAACAAATAAAATAATTAAATTTTAAAAGTTTTTAAAAATTAAGGTACATGTCATAAATGTATTATTTTAAGAAAAATTAACAAGTTTTGGAATAAAACCAACCATCTGAGTTTTTCTGAACATATTTCAATAAGGCCCTTTTCTAAGGTGTTAAATTTAAAAGTATAACATCTGTGGGTATTTTCTTTTTCTACAGAAAGTTCATTTTCAAGGACTGAAAATAAAAATGGCATTATATTAAAGTACACTTACATCTCCTGATTTTTCTTCACTTTATTACAAGATATATTTATCATGTACTTTTCTCCATTCTAATGCTATCTCAGTTTCATTTCACTGACAGTTATCCATTAAGCCAACTCTAAAAGAAATTAAGATATTCTTCAAATTCAAAATTCTTGTGTTGTCAGTTTCATTGCTGTGAGTATCCTGTCTACTAAGAGAGACTGAAACCCTTCTGTGCCTTAGTAAGGTTTCATGAGTTCTGTGGATAAAAAGATCCATCCCTTGAGGACTAACCTCCTGGAGATGAGCCTCCCCAAACTTAGCTAGCCTAGTCTTCTGATAACAGATACATGGTTGGTCACAAAGGCCATTCTTATAGCCTTCCCAGTTTGATAAGACCTACGACACAGAATTTAAAATTAGCTGTCATAGTCTTTGAGATCATAAGTCACATCCATAATGAGTCATCACAATAGGATGTCGGAAGAGGATTCTGATATTAATCTTAGAAAATTAAAAGTCTGTTTATGTTAACACTTTAATTAACAAAATATTTTTAAAAACTAAAACAATGGTCAGCAATAAACATGCAAAAAATTCTCTAAATATTTAGAAACTATTCAACTAAGCCTTTTCCAGTTCCTATCTTGATATAAATATTTCTACTTAGTAAAACTATTTGTAACTGTTAATTAATGAGCTACTTATTTTGAACAATATTTAATACAACAAAATTCCAGTCTGACAATAGAATCTAGAGACAGAGTTAAAGATCATTTAAATGAAATTTAGTCGATCAACAAAGTTCTTTCAAAATAGGAAAGAATGATTATCTCAACTGAATATGATCTAGCATAATTCTCAAATTCTTAAGTGAAGATTTATGTGGAACTCTAAATGCTCTTACCACTTCTAAGCAGTCAATGATCTTGGTGAGTTTATCTTCAGGTAAATTCTTCAGCAAACACACACTGCCGAAGGAAAAAGAAACGCATTTAATTTCTTTTTTTTTCTACTAACAATTCCTTCATAAATCATATTTTTTTTTTACTTATAACATTTATACAGTTAATTTTGTAAAAACAAAACTTTAAGTTGTAAAGCATATAAACTGGGAGTTTTAAGGGCTAATTTTTAAGTAAATATGTGATGTTTGAGGGGATGGGAGGATGGAGGAGGAGGAGAAATTGCCAATCCCTATCTATTCCAAGAAAACCAGAGAAGTAAAATGAACTATCAAAGGCTTTGAAACTGTCTAATTAAACCTTCATTACTCATGTACATCTCTTCTCGTCTCCTCTACAGTAAAGTCCACGAGGAAAGAGCCTATGTCTTCTTAGCCTTAGAATTCCCATAGCGATTGCCATGGGGCCCTGAATATAATAGGAATTAAGTAAGTATTTCTGAAATGAATGGATAGAAAAATAAACAAATCTAACATTCTTGTATTAAAAATGAGTGGCAGTCAAAATTATCTTCCTCTTTCATTCCAGTGTCTTCTCTAACCGTTCTATTAACTCTCTGAAAGAGAACTACATGTGGAGGGCAAACAGATTCTAATTTGTCTGTAATTAAGTCATGATCAGGGACTGAGAAATAAGGAAATTTAGGACTGGAAAACTGTTAGTCACGCTGTATTATCCTTTAAAATTACTGGTAGACAGAGGCGTGTAAATGTTATAAAAATAATAACAGCGCAATTAGCAGCAGCAGCAGCAGCCGCTAGGTGGTGCAGTAGATAATTCAGGGTCTAAAGTCAGGAAGCCCTGAATTCAAATCTAGCCTCATACACTTACTGTTGGTGTGACTGTTGAGCAAGGCACCTAACCTCTGTCTGCCTCAGTTTCCTCATCTGTAAAATGGGGATTATAACAATACCTATCTTCCAGGGTTGTTTGTAAAGCACTTAGCACAGTGCCTGGAACATAGTGGGCCCTTAACAAATGCGTTTTCCCTTCTAATAATAATAATTATATACCTTAAATAAAATACAATAATACCAAAACTTAATGTTCCAACAAACAGTCATATTTTGAGCAATAAATCAAACTTTCACTATAATGAGAGGTTCCAACAATACATGATTCAAAGTTGTTCTTTTAGGTAAGCAAAATGTGCAAGACTTTTAGAGTATGCAACAATTTTAATAACACGAATGAAATTTTATTAAAATTGACACCATAGCGGGAATGGAGACAGAACGCTACATCAAAAATAAAAACAATGTAAACGGTGACTTTGCACCAAAAACATTTTCCCAAAACACATTCTTTGGAAAATACAAAGAGCTACCTGTATGCTGCTAACAAAACCAAGAGATATTTAAGTGAAACATTTTTTTAATGAAATGTAATAAGAGAAAATAGTTTTCATAAGGGATCTTGTCTTATAGTTCCCCAAAGCTCAATGAGCTATGGTTATTAAGCCCTGTTCCAGTCCTAATGAAGCATCCATTAAATCTGTAAATGATCTTCCCTGAAAAACAGTCTTTCCTGGGAATTAATGGAGAAAAAGATTTTAAGGAAAGAGTTTTTCAAAGAGGGCCCGGATAAGCTATCTTAACTATTTGTACGAGGCACCAGTTAATTCTTTGGGTTTCTTTTCCCTGTGGCAGAATATACTGATTTCCACACAAGGTCTTAGATAAAGTTTGCTCTCTGTTGGGGTGTTTTCACTAGCAGAATATCTCTAAGACATTGCCAGTCATGACCGTGTAACCTGTTGGGGGCGGGGAGAAGGAATGAGGAGGGAGAGTATTATATTAACTCTAGAATGTTTTACAATATGAAGTCTTCAGATATTTAGGGCACCTAACTTGTGCTTTCTACCCCAGTCATACCCACCACTATCTGGGAATACAGAATCCTAGAATTTTAGAGTGGGGAGGGAATTCAAGTTACATCAAATCCAACTCATATCAGAAAAGGAATCCCCACCGTATTTTATTTTATAACCTCTGCTTGAAAGCTTCCAATGAATATATCTAAAAACCGAATGAGCATTATATCAAATGAAGATATATTTTAAAATAAAATTGTTAAATTTTGCTTGTGTAAATAAGCAGAAAGGTCTATAAGCATCATTGCTCTTTGATAAAGAACTAGAAATACTAGATTTAGCAATAGGACAGGAAAAGGAAATTGAGAGAATAAGCATAGGCAAGGAAGAAAATAAAATTATTGTGTTTTGCAGATATGATGGTTTGCCTAAAGAAGCTCAAAGAATTAACTAAAATTAATTGAAACAATAACTTAAGCAAAGTCGCAGAATACAAAATAAACCCACATGAATCATCAACATTTCTATTTACTACCAATTGAAATCCAGCAGGAAGAGAAAGAACATGAAATTTCATTAACAACAGTATAGCTAAAATTAGAAAAGATGACAGGTATAGGAAGCAAATGTATTTGGAATAAGTTTCTGATTTCTAAGATATGAGTCTTTCTCCAACTGAAAAATCATTAAGAAATATGAACAGGTAGTTTTGATAATTAGAAATCCAAGCTATCAAAAGCCATATAAAAAAAATTGTCTAAATCATCACTAATTAGAGAAATTCAAATGAAAACAACTCTGAAATTCCATCTTATACCTATTAAACTGGCAAATTTTAAACAGGAAATTAACCAGTCTGGAGGGGCTACAGAAACAGAAGCATATTCATGCACTCCTGGTAGAGTTGTGGTTTGGTTTAGCCATTCTAAAAAGCAATTGGAACTATGCTCCATAATTACTAATCTGTGCATATGTTTTTAAAGGGCGTTATATCATCACTTGGTCTATACCCCCAAAGAAATCAAAGACAGAAGAAAAAGACTCATATGTAAAGAAAAATTTGTAGTAGTTACTTTGGGAATAGAGCTGACTAAACATTAAGAAGGTGCTTACTAACTGGGGAATGACTGCACAATTATGGTTTCTGAATGCAATAAAATAGTATTGTGTCATAAAAAAATTGGTGAAAGAGATCTTTCAATAGAAACTAGGGAAGACTTGTATGGACATATGCAAAGTGAACTCAGCAGAAGTAGGTGAGCAATTTATACTGTAAAAACATCCCCATAAATACAGATAACTTTAAAAGACTTAAGAATTCTCTGATCAGTATGATGCCAAAGGATCAATGATGAGAATACCACTCACCTCCTAAAAGAGAGTTTTTGGACTCAAGATGTAGAATGAAATATCCATTTTTTTTTGATGGTCAATATGGGTATTCGTTTTGCTTGATTTTACATATTTGTTACAAGGTTTTTGTATTATTTTTTTCCCACTGGGGAGTTTGGGGATGAAGGACAGGGATGTATTAGGGAGAAAAAAAAAGTTATTTATTATATTAAATAAATTATGTTACAGGCAGCTAGGTAGCACAGTGCCCTAGAGTCAGGAGGACATAAGGTCAAATTCAGCCCTAGACACTTAATAACTGTGTGACCCTGGGCTAATCATTTAACCCCAATTACCTCCCCCAAAATTAAGTGAATTAAGTTAATAAAAATGATAAAAATATTCAATAAGGGAGACCCATTCCTACAACAACTCATTCCACTTTTTAACAAATGTATTCATTAGGTAGTCTTTGGTGGGTTTGGAATTTTTTGTTGTTGTTTTAGTTTTTTTCAGGCATCCAAATTAAGTGTGCCTCTGAAATGTCTATACACCCACTGCTTATGTTTTTGCCTTCTGGATCAAAAAGAACAAGCTTATAACTTTTTTCACATAGAAACCCTCCAAAACTTATAGGGTCAAAGATTTAGAAGTCATTAAGTCCAACCCTGTCATTTCACAAATGAGGAAACTGAGTCCTCCATATGTTAAGGTATTTGATCAACCATATCTAGTCAGTAAATAAATATTCAAAGCAGGAACAGAGCCCAAGAGTCTCTAAGTCCAGCTCTGTTCAATACATCTTAGTCTCTGCTCCAGGGTAAACATTCTCAATTCTTTCAACGACTTCTTCCACAGCATAGAGTCAAAGTCCTTCACCACGGTGATTTCCCTTCTCTGAAAGCTCTCCTGTTCTGCTTAAAACGTGGTACCCAGGACTGAATACAATGCTATTGCCATAGTATTCTGAGCAGGGTCCAGCCTTAAGGGACTTTCACCTCTTTAATCCTGGAAACTCTGTCTCAGCATATCTCACAATTAATAGTAATTGATAAGGAATTTAGGAATTAATGAATTAAGAAATAATTAATATTAATAAATAATTAAGGAATTAATGTACTGTTGGCAGAATTGTGGTTATTGTGGACAATATTTTTGGCTCTTTTCACCCTACTTCAACAGTTACTTTTGTGGCAAGCTAACCTGATTAAAGTAATAGGAATTTAGAAGAAGTTATACTTTTAAAATTTTAATTAATCTCTAAAAAATAGATAAGTTAGAAAAAAATCAATGAAAAATTCAGATGAGGATTTGGGTTCCCTTTAAGGTAATGCCATCCTCATCTCATAAGACCCTCTGTATGTGGGGCTAAAATGTAGTTACCATATTTTATGAGAAAGTCTGGTGGTTTTTACTTCAAGCTGAGGATATCTTTTTTCTTCTAGTCTAGTAACATCAGAATGCTTGGAAGGGGTATTATCAGAAAAATAAAATGCTTTTGCTATCAATGAAATGCTGTGGGCCAGTCACAAGTTTTTTGCAGGCTCTTTAATATCTGTTATCATATGTATTTCTTTTCAGGATCTAACATATCTCCTGTTAAACATCCCAGGATGTCACTCTTACCTCCTAAGGAACTGTCTGTACTGTTCATCTCGAGCTTGAGTGGTTCTTCTCATAATATTCTGGAATACTTCTCTATCCAGTGCCCACGTCTTCACATTGGAGACAGCTACAGGAAAAAAAAAGAAAAAAATGTTATTTGATCATTTTAATTATCGAAACTTTTCAGAAAAATCACAGAAATTCTTCATATAGCCATCCATGAGCTGGTCTCCTCATCTGAAGGGTTTCCCACTGACATAAGTCCCCAGGAGATCACACTTTTGGGGTCTACTTTTATCTGGGTGCATAAAACACCCCACTGGACTTGGTTCACTCACTCCGAGCTGCTCTCCCACTAGCAGACTGAAGTTCTCAGAGATAGAACACCATCATAAAGTCACATTCAAATGCACTCAGGATCCTAAGGATAACCCTTTAAAGGTAAATACATCTCTACAATACCACTAATTCTGGAGCCCCCAATTTGGATAACTGGACATAGTGCAAAGTGTGAAATCAGGAAAACTTGAGTTCAAATCTGACCTCAGGCACTTACTAGCTGTAAGAGTCTTGGCACTTAACTTCATCTGCCTCAGTTTCCTCTGCTGTAAAAAAGGGATAATAATAGCACCTACCTCACAAATGCCATTATGAGGATCAATTGAAACAGTATTTGTAAAATACTTTGCATAGACCTTGACCTACAGTGGGCATTTAATTTAAATGTTTTTTTCCCTTCCCTTTTCTTCTCCTCCTTCCCAAAAAGAATCCAGTGTGTTTCCTATCTACATAACCAGTCCCTCAAAATAATGCCAAAATAACGGATCTTAAACATAACCCATTTACTTAATAAAAAGATGATAATAATAACAATAATTGAAAATGTTTTAAATTATGTAAATAACAAAATATAAACATATAAACCCAGATCATACTCTTCCACGAATGCTCTCAATTGCTGTGAAGAAAACTGGACACATTACAGGAACCTGACGAGGAAACTTACGAGGGAGGAAAACTCTGGGGCTTAGAGTAATTCACAGCCCTAGACAGCGGACGTCAATGTGACTGGTCCATTCAGAATCACCTGCATCCCTCAGAGATGCTCCTGCTTGACCACTGACCCTCTCCTCTACGCTTCACTTCTCTATTCAAACAAAGCCTTTACTTTTAAACTAATTAACTAAACCCTTAAAAAGGCAGCTAGGAACCGTTAAAAAAAAAGACACAGGACTTAACCCTGTTTGCCTCAGTTTCCCCATGTGTAAAGTGAGCTGGAGAAGGAAATGGCAAACCACTGCACTATCTCTGCCAAGAAAACCCCAAATGGGGTCCCAAGGAGTCAGCCACAACTGACATGACTGAGTAACAAAAGGAACTGTTTAGATCTTACTGAGAAAGAGCAGTTTTCCTTAAATTAAGGTGCAAAGCTCATCAGACTGGCCCATCTCTAGGATCTACCTATACACCAGCCCGGCCAGATACTGTCCAATCAAACACGCGATTCTTACTCACCATGGTACCCAAGCCCTTTTCTGCTTTTTCCTTCTGAAGCCATTGAAAGCAGAAAACAAACACAAACTTATGGAAAAACACCTTTTTCCAACTGTAGGTGGCGCTCAAGAGCAATACTCCGAGGATGAAGTAAATTTCCTCCTCAGCCAATCAGAACTGCTTCTAACAGCCGGGGCTCCCACAAAGTAATGTCTCAGGTCCCCTGCTGTGTCTCAGAGTTTCTTCTCAGCTTCCTCTCCTACCCCAGGAATAGCAGCCATAAACCGTGCCGCCGCTCAAATGAGACCCTATAGTCTCTCAGGGATTCACCTTTCACTGAAAATGATCACAACTTCCCCAAATTTGTCCCATAAAATCAATAGTCCTTTTGTAAACCACCCCCTCGCCTCTCAATGTTTCTCTCATTTCTCATTGTCTAAATTTTGCCTTCTTTAGGCATCAAACATGTTTATGTTAATTAGTTGAAGTACCTACCCATAATGCTTGTAGCTCTGGAGTGCTCTCTTCTTGGTACCATGGTAACAAAGTACTCAGTGGTGCCATGAAACTGAGTTTCTTAGCGATCCTATTTACCTAGTTTTTAATAAATTTTAAAAACATCTTTGTCTCTTTATAACATTCAAATATTCCCACAAAAGTAAGCTATTCACTCTACCTGGCTGTAAAGAAATCTAAGTTCCCAAGTCTATTTTACAGATCATTTTCTCTCCAAAAAAGCCCACATCCCATTTGAAAATTTACACATATCTAGGTATGTATGTATTTATGTATGTGTGTAAGCATTGCTAGTACAGTGTGATATGGACACATACATATATATATGTCCAGATACTCATTTACATATGTATGCAAATATGTAGCAATATACATGTCTGTAAATATGCATGCCTATATTAGTATTGTATATAGGTACATGAAATATATACTCCCATATATTAGCATACATGTATATATGTACATTATACATACTCATATATATTGCCAGTGCATATTAAAACATATATATGTACATGTGTGTAAATATACTCACATATATTCGCAGTGCATACTAAAACAAAGTTCTTTTTCTATTTGTGTTAAATATCAAAATGTTTATAACAGTAGTAATATCTTACATCCTTTGACAATTAATATAAATCTCTTCTCTTGCATAAAACTATTTTTTCTACCCTTATATTACTGCTATAACCAGCCTCATCTAGGAACCCTCCCAAACCCTATCCTGACAACAAGGTGGAAGGACTCATCACCATCTGTGCCACCCTCAATTTGCCCTGTCTAAACCTTATTTGGATTTAGTTAATCGTATGTTGTTCTCCTTCCCCACCCCATTTGACTGTGAACTCTTTTAGAGTAAAGACTGTTTTCTGTCTTTCTTTGTATCCCCAACATTTAGCACAGTATCTGAAGCATAATAGGTACTCAAATACTTGCTGACTGACTTGCCTGACACCAGTTGTCAGTTCCTGACCATAGACATTCCTTAGACCCACTATAATGGGGGAGATAAATTACTCAACATCAGAGGAAACATTAGCATAGAGATGATCTGGCCGATGTCTATCGGCATCAAACAACATGAGTATGTTTCTGTAATCAATACTTCTGCCTCTAGTTCAGGTAAGAGTGAAGTTCATTTAATGTCCACTTCAACCACCTCTTTCTTCCATGTTTGTAAACTCAAGTTCTATCCACCTTTCCTTCCTTCTACAATCATGTTCTTTACTCTTCTGAAAGTCCTCAGAACAGAACCAGTCCACCGACCCTTCCAGGAACCTCAGTTTTTCTTATTTAATTCCCTCAATATCTTTCAGAACCTAAGGTTCTGAAGACATACCTGTTTCTTCTCACCCTCTACCATCATACAGCTCCTTTCCAATTACCCATATATACTTATTCGTCTAGCTTTCTCTGGACTCCTATATTTGCATTTCAACACTCCATTCATCAAAAATGTTTGAAAGTCTTCTATTTCATTAAAGATCCATTTTTCATGTAGGATTATAGTCAACTTTGCCATGTAAGTTATTATTGGTTGTAAACCTACAGTTTTTGCCTTTAAGAATATCATATTTCAAAGTTTTCACTCCTTCACAGTGGTGGTTGTCAGATCTTATGTGATCCTGTCTGTAATTTCTTGATACTTGAACTGCTTCTTTCTGGGTGCTTGCAGTACATTTTCTTTAAACTGGAGACTCTGGATTTGGGCTATATATTCCTGGGAATATTTAAGTTTGGAATTTCTTTCAGGAATTATCAGTAGAATCTTTTTTTTTTTAATTTTCACCTATAGTTCTAACAGATCTGGTAAGTTTTCATATAATTCCTTGAAATAAAGCAACCAGCCCTATTTTAAAATCATAGTTTCAAAATGTTCCATGATTCTTAAATTCTCTCTCCTTGGTCTGTCCTTTTTGATCTCAAGTATCTTAATATTTTCTTCTATTTTTAATCCTTTGATTTTGTCCTAATATTTCTTGCAATTGCATGGAGTCATTGATTTCTGTTTGATCTATTCTGTATTTTAGGGAGTCCATTATTGGGTAAGTTTTACCACTTTCTATTTTGTGCTATTTATTTCCTTCCAAATTCTTCCTTCAAGAACTCTTATTTTAATTTTTATCTCCTGCTTCATTTCTTCCAAGTATCCAGGAAAAGTCTATTTTTTCTTTGGAGCTTCTATTTACAGTTGTTACAGAGTTACTCTCTCCTTCTTTGGAGGGATCTCTATATCTGGAATAATGTTTGATACTGGTCAGTGGTTTTCTTTGATTTGTTCATCTGTCTAGCTGTAGGTCCAGATTTGGGACTTGGTGCCAGGGCCAGGCTCTGCCTCAGCCATAGATTTAGGTGGAATGGTGAGCCCTGGTTGGCCTAGCCCTGGGTCCCTTGGGTTATTGCACCGACTCTACTTCCTAGGGTTGGGTCCTTTGAGATTCATAAAGTTACATATTTATGTCCTGGTTTCTCAGGACAGAGTTCTAGGGCTGTCACCTAGTATATCTGCATCAGTTTTGGTCATTGTCTTCTACCACTCTCTGGGCCATCCAAGCTTTCTACCCTGAGCTTCCTATTTAGTCTAGGGCCTTCTCAGGGGAAGTCCTTTTTTCTTGCTGCCTCCACACTTAGATCCTTGGAGTTGATATATATCCTATCTTTGTGCTGTTTGACATCAAACTTTGCTAGAGAAGCAGCCCTTCCAATGGCCTGTTGGCTTCTCAATGATTTTTGCGTGGTACTGGAGTGAAAGAAATCACTTGATGTAAGTTCTCACTGGATTTCTTGATCATTATTTGGTGTGGTATTAACTTCAAGGCTTTGTTGGAGAAGACGTGTGGGGGCTGAGCAATCTACTTCCTGCTCAACCATTCATCCTGAGAAGAACTACAAGATTCCAAAAGGCAGAAGCTATGGACTTACAAACAAGAAAAACTTACCCTGAAAAGGTGAGTATAAACCCCCAAGGGTAGACATGCATCTTTAATGGAATAGAAGACTTTCAAATATTTATGATGAAAATACCAGAGCTGAGTAGGAACTGAAATGCAAACATAATACTTCAAGAGAAACCTAGAAAAGTGAATTTATTTGAACCCCTGGAAAGGACTATATGATGATGCAGGCCTAAAATTTTTATACTGAAGTTCTCTACCTGGTATAGAACAATGTGGTTTTTCAAAAATATTTTTATGATTGTATTTTGATGTAATTTATTTCCTTTGTAATCCTATGATTTTATTTTATGCACTTAAACACACTATTCTGAGAAGGGGACCATACATTTAATCAGATTACCAAAATGATGAAATAACACACAGACCCCCAACAAAAGGATAAAAAGTTCTATGTCATTTCAGGACCTCAGTACTTTCAAAGGATCTTGAGGAAGTTAAGAAAAACTGGGTTTCTGGGAATATACTGGTTCTGTTCTAGGAATTTTAAGTTTGACATGTAGAGCAGGTGGAAAGGAATATAGTCGGGTAGAAAAGAAGAAGAAAGGGAAGGAACTTGCTATAAGAGGGGTATATGAGCAAGAACATTTGCAAACATGGGAGAAGGGGTAGTGGTGGCATCAGATAAACTGCACTCACAAAGATTCACTTCACAGGCTTCAAAATTTAAGAAAGAAAACTGTAGTAAAACTTGGGACCTTAAAAATGCCTATGTACAAAAGCGCAAGAGTTTTTGGAAGGAGAAGGAGGAGGAAGAGGAGGAGGAGGAGGAATAAGGAGGGGAGGGGGAAGGAGGAGGAGAAATGTAGATCCTAACATAAAGGAGAATATTTGAGATCTTAAATATTGTCAACACAGCAATGAGAGCAACAAATACAGCATGGCTCTTAAAGGATCCTGCATATCCTCTGAAGGGAAAAAGGAAATAGGAGTTTGAGAAACAGATCAATGACCTGGCACAGAGGGAGCATATAGAAGTGATGGGACACTTCCTTATCTGAATGCCTCTTCTTCTGCCTCTCTCTACCAAAAGCAGAATAGCTAATAATTTCATGACTTGCCTAATGGTGGCACAGTGGATAGAGTGCTGGATCTTGAGTCAGGAAGACATCTTCATGAGTTGGAATCTGACCTCAAACGCTTACTAGCTGTGTGTCTCTTCTTGCCTCATTTTCCTCAGTTACAAAACAAGCTAGAGAAGGAAATGGCAAACCACTCTAGTATCTTGGCCAAGCAGAGTCAGACATGACTGAAATGACCCAAAACAAAAAGTGTGAAATAAGGATCGTTCTTTATGCTCTTATGAGTTCAGCTGAAGTATAACACACTTTTCTCCAACCCCTTCTTTTCTTTGGTATTTTGCCAAAGATTTTTATAGAGACATAAATGGAAAAACAGGATAAAATAAAAGCATAGAGGCCGTGGTTATCAAATTTGCAGATGATGTAAAGCTGAGAGGGGTAACTAAGACACTAGCCAGATAGATGGTGGAATGGATACACCTGGAATCAGGAAAACCCCCATTCTAATCCTTCCTCAGATTATTTATTACATGTGTGACAATGAGCAAGTTATTTCAATTCTTTAAACCTTTGCTTAAAATAATAATAAGTAGCTTATTATTATTATTTGCCAGATTTTAAACATCTTGATTCACTAGAACATTGAAATAACTCTAGTGACATGAAATTTAATTGAAAAACATACAAAATTTTATGCATGAGGTAACTTTAATAGTCCAAGAAGGGGTAAGACTATAGTAGTCTGAAAAAGACCTAGGAATTTAATGTACTTTAAGCTCAAATTGAGCCAACATTGTTGACATTTTCTCAAAGGAAATTCTTGTTCAGGTAAGGATTAGACTGAATAGTCACTGATCTTCCTTCTAACTGTGAAATTCTGGGATTATATGAGAAATAGAGAATTGATAAAATTATTTCCCAGTATATAAGTGAACAAAGCACAATATAAAATACAAAAGTATTCATTGAAATCCTTTGTATAGTTCAAAAAAATGGAAATAAAGTTGGCGTTCACCAAATGGGAAATTATTAAATAAATCATGAAACATGAATGAAACGATATTATTGCATTATAAGAAATTATGAATATGAGATCAAAAAAATAGGGGAAGGTTTATATGAACTGGTAAGAGAACAATATGTAGAAAACCATGCAAAATATACATCATAATTCAAATCAAATAACACTAAAAGATATTATTTGTGTTAAAGGCAAATAATAATTCTGGCTCCAGAGGACCAATAATGATGAATGCTTTTCTCCTGCTGGCAAAGAGGTGGTCAGAACAGATGCAGAACGTTGCATAATATATTGTCAAAATGTGGTTACTATGTTCCTTTGTTTTTAAACAAGAGAAAATTTTTATGGGGAATGTTGTTCCATAAATGCATTGCTAAAAAGAAAAAAGCAATAATTTTTTTTAAAAAGAAAATTTTCCTAGCAAGGTAGAACAGGATATCTTGGAAGGTACTGAGCTTCCTCTCACTTTAAGTCTCTAAGTAGAGTCTGTATGACCCCCTATTTTGGATACTGTAGTGAGATTTCTTCTTCAGATATGGGTTAGACCAAACCTATGAGGTCACTTACAACACAGAATCTTTGGCATTAGGTGTATGATTAGGAGTCACACTCTCTAAGGTCATATTGGGCTCCCTAAGTCATTGGGAGGTAGCTCATTCACATGCTGTCATACAAAAGGAAACTAGCCTATGGTGAAGCCTGAGGGTGTATAATTCAGATGAAGATTCTTCACAGTTGAATACTTCTTGTGGTACTTTTCTATGGTACTTCTAATACTCTGGGGACTGGCATCTTGTGATAATATAGATCGGTTTTTCTTTGGGAAAGAATCTTTAACCAGGTAGATGGAGAAGAGCAAAGATGAAGATGGAAATAAAAAAAGGCAAGAAAAGAGTAGGTGAATGATTATTTCCAACTGAAGCTATGGTATTGAAATGAGAAAAAGGAAATAACTCACATGAAAACCGACAGGACATAGCTATAAAGATTAAATGGATTTTTTAAAAAATTAAGAGATGCTATGTCCAGTTTTTTTTAAGAACAGAACAGTTTACCAACAAAGATATATTAGATGCCTACTGTGTGCAAGGTACTTGAGATACAACTAAGACCATAGATTGAAAGCTTAAAGACACCTAGAATATCTTGTCCAAGGCCCTTACATCACAATTGACCTTAAATGACTTGTCTGTGGTCATATAGATTATTGAGAGATAATACATGCAGACAAAAATAAAAAGACAACTTATAAGGGGAGCTGTGCATAGGAGTGATCACAGTGGCATGAGAGATCAGAGGGGATCAATTTTAGTTGATGGGCTAAGGAAAGTTTTCATGGGTGAAGAGTTGATCACACAGTCAGAATGAGGGACAGCTGGTACACTGCATGCTCCACTGGTATTCTTGTGATGTCAAGAAAAATGAAAGAAGGTAACAATTCATTGGATGAAGTTATGAAAGATACAGACAAGAGTCCCACAAAATGGGCAAGCACAGACAGTCTACAATCTTCATTGTTACAAATAATGCCCATTTTGATGAGGTCACAGATCAACTTCAATATTAGAATAATGCTATGAAAAGTCATTTTCATGTTAAATATACAGATAACCATGGGGAAACATTCTATTTTATTTAAATCACCTGGATGTTTTCAATAATTCTCTATTTCACTTTCCCAAAGTGTATTGCACTGTTGGCTCACCCAGTTACTGTCAGTGTACATTTAGAAAAGATGATGTAAACACTTCATATCTTGTTAGAATAGTGACTTTAATATATTTAATATCTTTTATTAGTTCAACGTTATGGAAAATGTACCTTTTACTGAAGCTGTCCTTGTACAGTTGTATAAAATGGCTAGCTCGCCAAATGTCGTCCACATTGGGATTGATGATAGTAGCTTGTTCCCTTGGAATACTTCTACTCTTCCCTCTAAAATTGTCAAGCACAATTTTAGAACAGGAGTACAATAAAATCAAGCTGGATTATATAAACTAAATGAGAAAGTGAATCAAAAAGCACACAGATAAAAATAAATAACAGAGGACTTTATATAATAAAGTTCTTTCCATATTCTGATGTATGGAAGAAATTAACAGGGTTTTGCTAATCTGCTTAAAATTAATTACCTACAATTTTAAATCATGTAATGAATGCCTAAATATCAATTAACATACTCTTTGATTTTCTTAATGCTGTGGATAGAACGATGAACCTGTAAACAGCAGGACCTGTTCAAATCCTGTGTAACCTTGGGAAAGTCACTTAACCTCTCTGTCTCTGTTTCCTCATCTGAAAAAAAAAAGGGGTATAACAATAAGACCTGCCTCCTGGAATTGCTGTAAAGCTAAAATGAAATATTTGTATTGCATTTTGTAATCCTTATATAAATCACTATATAAATGAGGTAATATAAATTACCTCACACTATCCATCACCCTGACGGTGGGGGGAAATCCTCAGTGATAAGCAAACCATCACAAACAGTAACATCAACAACAAAGTAGCCCCAACATGAAAATTATCTAGGGGTTTAGGGCTATATAAGACATATCCCTCTTTCTCTACTGAGTTTGAAAGTATTCAATTTCATTTTCCCTCAATTCTTTATGCAGATGCTGGATAACTTCTGAGTCATGACTTGGGATATATATTTTAAGCAAAAAATAATTTATTTAAATTGAATGTCTACCAAAAAAAAAATCATCAGGTCATTCTGTAGAGTTTGTTAAAATAGGATCTTGCTTGATTTTTGTCTCTCTGATCTTACAGGAGATTTTGGATCCCGGTCATCAGAATGTGTATCTGATTCAATTGGAAATGAACCTTAAGCCTGTCACTAATTAACTGTGACTTAAGGCAACTCAGTTAAATCCACCCTTCCCCAGCCCAAATCTAAAGTGAGGATACTACTGTAGGATCTTGGGCTTGGAAGAGGTCGTAGGAGTCATTGTAGTTCATCCCCTCTCATATAACCTCAAGGAAACTGGGAAACAGAAAGGTGAGGCGTCATGCCCAAAGTCATACAGGTAGTAAGTCTCAGAGTCAAGATTAACACTCTAGGCCTCTAGCAGGAAATCTGATACTCTTTGCACTGTACCATACTCTCAGTGGACTTGAGGGATAAAACGAAGTAATCCTTTGGTAACTCAAAAATCTTTCCCCATACCTGATCCCCTCTACAAAAAGCAATGGTAAAGTGAACATTTACACTGTTAAAAGTGCTTTCCTCATAATAACCATTATAGGTAGGTGATGTGAGAATAATTACCCCCTTTGTAGAATTTAGGAATATGCGGTCAAAGAGTCAACACCTATAGCTTCTGTTTAGAAACCTCCAGCCATGAAAAGTAATCATCTCTCAATACAACCTATTCTATTTTGAGATAACTAAGCAGTTTTTCTTTAAAATTATAACTTGTCATTTCAATGCAGAGTAAATTACAAAGTGTCAGAGATGAAGAAATCTTCAGAACAGAGAAATAAAAGATTACCAGCCTCCAAAGACTAAGCCGTAATGAAACTGCTAATGTACTGGTAACCATACCAATACTTTATAGGATTTAGCATTGGGAAAGACTTAGAGATAAGTTTGTCTACCGCTTAGTTGTCACATGAGAGGACCAAGTGATATGCCCCAGGTTACACAGGCAGTAAATAGAAGAACTGAATGTATGCTGGGGGCAGGAGAGGGGGAATTCAGGAATTCTCACTACAGCAATTCAGGATTCTTTCTACTATAACTCCCAGGGAATCTAATAGATAAAAAGGATCAAGACGTGAAAAATGATATTCCATGAACAAATGGAATTGCAGTTATAGTAATACTTAAGCAACTGATCTGTTCAGATAATCAGAGAATGGAATCACAGTCTTCTGTAAGATGTGAACAGGAATATATGTACATATACATATATGCATGCATGTGGATAGAAGTTGGTTACGTATATACATATATATTATGCATATTCATACTTATCACATATTTGACTCTAAAATGCATACTCTTGACCTATAGCCTCAAGATCCAAGTCCAATCAAATCATTTATTAGACTATTCAAGTCAACAGCCTGAAATAATTCTTTCATCACTCCAGTCTTGGTAGCCTAGTTTGGTACATTGCACTCAAATGTCCAAACTGGGGCTAGTTTCAAACTTTGGCAAGCAAAGGGTTGAATAAATACTTATGATTCATCTCCATTTGGGAATTGTTCCCTTTTTAGCTTCTATTTGCAAATCCAGTGGTACTCACTGTCTTCCTAATCTTCCACAAAGGAGTATGGGACAGGAAGGGAAATATTTTAGTGGTTTATAAAAAGGACTGAAGAGCACTAATCCTACCACATTTCACCGCATTTATCTATGTATGGATTGGTTTCAACTTCTCATTCAAAAGACTGGCAATTTTTTTTGGAGTATATTAAAAAGGGTTTATATTTAGTCCAAGAAAGTCAACATCAGAATTTGAATATTAGCTGCAGTACTACAAGTCAAACTGTCTTTTTGTTTTTGAGTGAGAAGGAAATAATTAATGCTGGTATCTCTGGGATGCAATGCAGGATTTATGTATTGCTACTTCCTAACCTCAAGGCAGCTAGGTGACTCCACAGATAGAGTTCCAGGCCATGAACTCTCACCATGAGTTCAAATCTGGTCTCACATATTTACTAGCTGTGTGACTTTGGACAAGTCACTTAACACTTGGTCATCTCAGTTTCTTTATCTGTAAAATGAGCTAGAGAAGGAAATGGCAAACTACTCCAGTTTCTGTGCCATAAAAACCCCAAATGGGCTCACAAAGAGTTGGACATGACTGAAAAATGATTAAACAATGAAAAAAATTGATAACCTCAGAAAAATTAATGAAGTTTTTTTTTAATTCTGGAACACATCAGAATATAGCCAACAATATAATTATTGTTTATAAGAATCAAGAACCTAATTAATCAAAGACTCACCTGCCAATACAAAAATATGATTTCCTGGTTCTCCTTGCTTAATAATATAACTGCCTTGTGAGTAGTTTCTTCCATACATGCATTCCACCATGTCTTTGATCTGCTGTGGGTCCAGTCTCTTCAAAAACTGATTTTTATTCAGGGCTTCTGTGATGAGTTTCTTATCACTGGTGTTATACAAAAGAAAGGTTAGTTTCCAGGAAATAAAGAACATATCATTTTAATTTTAATTTTTTTTGTTTGGCTGCCAACATTGAAGACCACAGAATTAGACTTTACTGGACTTTAGGGGCTATGTATTCCAACTCCCTTACTTTAAAGATAAGGAAAGGAAGGCCCAGAAAGTTTAGGTAAAGTGACTTGCCCAAGGTCATGGATACTAAATAACAGAGCCAAGATTTGAATGCAAGCCTCCCAACTCTTTCTACTACACCTTTCTGTTTTGCTGATAAGGAACTTCTGCCAATGGAAAGATGCTACATTTATGTCACTGAGGTCTTTCAAAGGTCAACAAAGTGCTTCATCCACAGAATTAAAGTATTCCATTTTTTTTGGAAGACTGCTGGAAAAGTTTGGATACATTTTTTGCTGTTTGTTTTTAAGTAAATATTGATTGACGCGCAAAATCATCTTTTCCAAGATTTCCTCTTTCTAAAGTCTTCTACAAATAAAGATTTTTTTCTTCAGAGTAGAATTATCACTGACTACTTGAATTTCTTCTCCCAGGGCACATGGTAGAGAAAGAAAGGAAGGAAGAAAGGAAACATTTATTAAGTCCTACTATGTGCCAGACATTGTTCTAAGCACTTCATAAATATCATTTCATTTGACCCTCACAACTGCCCTGGAAGGGAAATGCTATTATCACTTTCATTCTACAGTTGAGAAAACTGAGACAGAAAATTTAAGAGGCTTGCCCAGGGTCACACAGCTATTGTCTGAAACCGAATTTGAACTCAGGTTTTCCTGACTCCAGGTCCAGCATTGTATTCATTGTGCCATAGTAAGGGTAGAAAGACTTACCAAAGCATTTATTCTAAGCTTTCCTTCTATCTCTACCCTCGTTTTCACTCCAAGTATAGTCATGGATGGGTAAATTAAGACCTTCCCCAGTCTCATCTCTTTTGAAGAGTCTTTAAAATTATATTTATTTGACTTCCTTTCATTTAAATATTATTTTAGAGCTGGAAAGGATTTTAAGGCCCAACCCCCTTTCACAAAGAAGAAATTTTGACACTAGTAATTACTACAAAATCCCAGCTTTGGAAGCAAAATCAGAGAAAACAATAAGACTCACTTCTACAACATGTCATTCAGGCCATCCACAAGCTTTCATTACACACACTATCTGACAGGACTGGGTCAAGGCTATATGGGTCACTCAGACACATGCATAGATGAACAGTTGGCAAGGCTCAGACCAGGAGGGCTGGAATCAGACTTGACCCTTGATCAGACTGCATATGGCACACGACAAGTTTGAAGGAACCCAGACTGATCCATCTGGCGTTAGCACTAGGAATCCGGGAGAACTCACATCAAACCAAACAAGGCTCCAAGAGTCCCTCTTGATGATCAGAGTGCCTGGTTATAACCCAGAGTCTCAGTTTAGTTAGTAAGGCTACAAGAATGAGTAAACAAAATGACAACACAGACTCCCATCATCCATAGCTATTATGATGCTGGTAACTTCCAAGACACAAAAATAGAAGACAATAATATCTACATCTCCATGATAAGGTCAACTAGACTTGCTAGAGGAAATGAAGTCATGGAGTTTTTTAAGGATTATAAAATAAAGGAATAAAACCTCATGAGGAAAGAACTAGAAAAGAGAGGGATAGTGCCAAGATGATAAAACAGTAGAAGGAATTACAGATAAGCTTTCTCCGACTATTCCTGCACAGAGATCTAGCATGTGCATCAAATGACACCTGATGAAGAATTTAAAAATAGCCATAATAGAAAATCATATTGAGTTATTTTTCTAGCACCATTTGGCAAAGGGAGACAGAAAGGTTTGCAGAACCTGGTGAGGGGGTCTAGACAGAGTGATTTCACAGAGATCTCAATGCAGGAAATAAAAGATGACCAATGCTGTAAACCAGAGCAGTGTAAAGTCCCAGATCCACAGAGAGGAGTCTAGCCTCATGCAGGTTGCACAAACAGGTGCCAACTAGCAAGCTCTATTGCTCGTTACCCAATCCCAGGGTCAGTGTAGGTTCAAAGAGGGGCCATGTACCAAGTGATGACATTCCAGAGAGATGGGCCCAAGCTTGCACAGTAAACCAAGATTAAGATAAAAAGCTAGTAACAACTGAGTGACTTTGATCCCAGGAGCAGAGCAGGGTCTCAGTTCCAGCCCAAAGACTGGTCAGAAGCCTACCATGGGACAACCAGGGCAGAAAACCCAGACTATCAAAGCTTTCTGACTGTCCTATAGTGGCTAAGTCCAACAAAACCACTCCAACCAGGGACAAGCTCATAAATGTGTTTGTGAGCAAACACAAGTCAGGAATTTGCAAAGTTAAGAGCAAGGGGTCAGTGATCAGACTTTGCCCTAGATAAAATCACTTAAAGAGGAAGGAAAGTTTGCAGGTACCAAACCTGAATTGTCTGTGAGATCCTAGGATAACAGAACAATCCACCCACCAAGAAAATAGCATTAGGACCCAAAGGGACATAAGTTCAACCTAGTGATTCCCTCCAGAAATGTGCAGAGACCAGCTCTGATATGAAGTCTTAAGTTAAGTAGGCTGGAAGAATTCTTTTTGTAAAATAAGACTCCCATAATAAGGGACTATTTAAGGACACTGAGACAAGAACACACAAGACACAAATTTTCAAAAAAGAGAATGACCCCAAAACAGCTATAAATAAATCTACAACAAAAACAAAGTGATATCTTGGGCACAAGTTTTACTAGAATTTTGAAGACACAAGGCAAGAGGTTTTTAAAAAGAGCTTAAGTGGATTTTATAAATTAAATAAGAGACTGGAGAGTTTTTTTAAAAGGTGGAAGAGAGAGAAGACAACTTTGTCTTAACTGATGAAAATTTAATTTGAACTTTTTTAATGAGTCAAAAGTGGACAAACAAAAAGTTGAGACAACCCTGAAATATCCTTCAGCCAAGTATTCAATGGTTAAAACTCCTCTGTTTACATAATCACTGAGAATTTTCTCACGTTCACCCTATACAATCCCTAGCCACCTGGGAAAGGCGCATAGGAAAAATATAAAAATAACACAGACCTGAGTGTGAAGAAGAGAAAGAATGAAAAAAAGAGCAATTCAAAAGTCTTATGCCTTCCACCACCTGATGCTGAATTCAGTCAATTCTCAGGGAAGGATGAAACGTGCAATTGGACTGTCTAACCCACTAGCCCTTGGTTGGCAATGAATTCTGGCATGAAATGGACTAAATGACTTCACACCATTAAACCTAAGAAATCTCTGCCAAAAATATGTAGTGATATCAGAGATTCACGTCTTTTTTTATTTAATAAGCATTTCACATAACTGGAGCAGAAATCCAGCAGGAGAAGAAGAAATCAATAGAATAACTAGCTCAGGGTAAAATGAATCATTGGGTATCTGTTGCTGAAACAGGGGCCATGGGACTTGAAGCAGATATCTATGGATCCCACACAGAGAAAAAAAATCTAACTCTTGCTATATTGAAACCATAATGGTCTGAGCTCAGCTCATCCATTAATGAGGGCAACAGATGGGAATAATAAAACAATGATCACTGAAAGTCAGAAATTGTGAGAAGGAAGTTAATTGAGCCATAGAATGTTACATATCCCATAGTCTACTAGTCTCAACCAATGGCAGGAATGGCATCCCTGATCAATTACTATTTAACCCTCCAAAAATATGACAAGAGATGGAGCATGCATGAGTTCATGTGACAGTCCATTTCCTTTTAGAACAACTCTAGGTGATAAAATGTCATTTTTCCCCCATTCCTTCTCTTGTTCCTTCTTTTCTCTTTTCCTTCTCCCCTTCCCTTCTCTTTCTTTTCTCCCCTTCCTAAATGTCCCTCCCTACTTTCTACCTAGGTAAGTAAGGGTGCAAAGATTCAAGTGCTGTGCCTGAAGTTCAAATATGGTCTCCGAAATTACATAGCCGTGTAACCCCTGAGTCATTTAACCTCTGTATGCCTCAGTTCCCTAATCTGTAAAGTGGGGATAATAACAGCATCTAATTCTAGAGCACCTAGAACATAATAGGTGTTTAATCAATGATTGTTACCCCCTTATCTAACCACTCTACTTCCCTTCTTTATTTTTTTAAGTTCATTCTTAAATCAAGCCAAAAATGTGTCCCACCTGTTGGTTCTTATTCTGACCTCCATAAACAGAAAAAGTTTATTTGAGATTCATAAAAATTGACTTTAAAGATTTCAAAGCAATTTATAATATTATCTCATTTGATGATTGCAACATTGTGAGGTGTGTACTATGGGTATTGTTATATCTATTTTATGGATAAGGAAACTAAATCTGAGAACTACACTGGAGTCACACAGATAGTAAATTTCTGAGGCAGGATTTGAATTCAGGTCTTGCTAAGTCTAAGTCCAGTATCCTATTTCTATCTGCTACCCTATGTTACCTTTCTCAAAGCTGTCATCTATTTCAAAACAGCTGACATGTCATCCTTAGTCTTTTTTCCTCTAGATAAAACATTTGTAGTTCCAGCCATCATTCTTTATAAGACATGAGGTTTAGACCTTAAGAAGACCCTCCTCTGAATACTCTAGTTTTTCAATGTTCCTGTTAAAAGGAAGAATCCAAATTTGAATTTTTTATCATACTTCAGATAGAGTCTGATCATAACAAAGCACAGAGGAACCATTATAACCTGTGATCTGAACACTATACTTTCAGTAATGTGATCTACGTTATAATTGAGTTTTTGTTTGTTTTTTAGTGGTTGAATCACACTGTATGTATTAAGTCTGTTAAGACCTAAGACCCCTTAGCCCTTTTCATTTGAACTATTTGCAAGTCAGTTTTCCCTACCTTAAACTTGCACGATTGAATTTTTGGACCTAGTTACAGAATTTCACATATCCCATAGTACACTTCATATTGGTGGTTTTGTCCTAGCAATTAGGCTATTAATTCTTGATTGTATTACATCTATTTTTTCAATAATACTTTACAGATGTGTCATCTGAAAAACCATTCCTTTTATTTGAAAATTTGATAGTCATGACTTCTTTACAAAGAACATTATATATAGTCAGACTTGGTTCGTGCATTATTTGTGTTAAATTACTTTTTTTTCTCTTCTTTCTTTTGTATTTTTTGTTACAAAGTTCCCTGGGCAGGGGAGGAGGAGAGAAATATTCAGAAATAAAGGTAACAAAAAAACAAAAAATATAATTTTCATTAAAAAAAATAAATGAGAGTATTTGAGAAAAGTTTTAGGAGGATCAGCAACATAGTACAAAAAGTGCAAAACCTTGTCCAAAAAATTCTCTGAAAATCAGAACAGACCAAACAAGTTAATGATGTGAGGAGAAAACAAGAAAAAATTAAAACAAAGTAAAAATGCAAAAAATAGAAGAAAATATAGGGTACCTCATATAAAAAAATGATTTAGAAAACAAACAAGGGGAGATAATTGAAGGCTACTTGAAAGCCATGACCCAAAGCATACATATCATTTCAAAATTCTTAAAAGAAAAGCACTCAAATTTCCTAGACTCAGAAGTCACAATGAAATAGAATCTACCAGTCACCTGCTGAAAGAAAAATACAGAATCGAAAATAACCAGGAACATCATGGCCAAAATCCACAGGATCTCAAGTCAAAGGCAAAATTTTAGAAGACAGGAAAAAAAAGAGTGCAAATAAATATTAAGAAGCCAGAGTCAAATAACACAGGGCTTGGTAGCCACCACTATAAAGAAGATGAAAGCCTTGAATATGAAATTCCAAAAGGTAAAAGATGTAGACTTAAAACCAAAAAATAACTTACCCAGAAAATCTGAGTATAATTCTACAGAGGAGAAATAGACCTTTAATGAAATAGAGGACTTCCAAGAATTACTGATGAGAAGGTCAAGTTATATAGAAACTTTGAAAAACAAATACAGGAGTCAAGAGAAATATAAAAAGGTAGACATGAATAAGCAATTAGGGTTGAATACAGAAGGAGGGAGATGTTACATTTTAACAGGGAGAGATGATACAAGTGTTCTCTCAATAGCCAAATTTCATCAAGATGCATTTAGGTGGTTAAATAAGGCAGAGGACACAGGAATAGTTTTGTTATGCTTTGATGATCTTTAAAAAAGAAAGGAAAGAGACGAAAAAGGAATTATACTAGGGAAAGAGGAGGATGGGAAAAAAGGAAAGGTTTTCAAAATGAAGGTTATGCAAACAAGAAGAAAAGTGTGAGGAAAGCAGGTATATTTCAATTCTACTTAGATTTGAACTGATCAAAAGAATATAGAAGACAGAGTTTGTTGTATAAATATGTTCAACTCAAGAAAGAACAAGGAGAAAGGAAAGGACAGAATAAGGAGGGTAGACTGAAAGAGGGATTAGTTACATACAAAAGAAACTCTAACCTTGGAAAGGAGTTTAAATGGGTCAGAATATGTGACTATGTCAGTCTAGGAGGGAAAGAGAAGAGGACTGGAAGTTGATAGCAGGAAGCCTAAAAAAAATAACTTCTGAACACACTCCTCTCTCATCACCATTTCCTTCTTTGTTAGAGAAGGGGCAAGAGCCAAGACAAAATTATATAAGAAAATAGAATGGAAAAAATATACAATTAAAGTTAATTATGAACAGGATGAACTCAGCCATCAAAAGGACAACTTTAGCAGAATAGATTAGGCAGCAGAATATAATAATATTCTCTTGAAAAGTAATACATTTAAAGTACAAAGAGTCACACCAAGGCAAGGAAAGGAAATGGAGCAAAATCTATTATGTTTCAGCTCAGAAAAGTAGGTATAGCAATAGTGATCTAAGAAAAGATAAAAAAAAAAGAAAAGATAAGACCAAATAGGTCTGATTAAAACAGATAAAATAGGAAAATTTTATCATGCTGAAAGATAATAGAGAATTAATTTCCATACTTAATGTATAGGCACTGATGTCATAGCAGCTAAATATTTAAAAGAAAAGCTCAGTTCCAAGGGAAAAAATGGGCATATAATTAAAATACTTAAAAACTCAACAAAAATTTTAAAACCTCTATTAAATACCAAAATATAAATTCTGAAATTTATGAAGAGATTAACACTTTACATTTATAATTGGAAACTTCCTCAAAGAATAATTCACATTTATTTAATTAATAAGTTAACAAATAAAATTTATTATAAAAATAAAATTAATGAATTAATTTATTAACTTAATTGATAAATAAAATTTCGAACTGGCCTTAAAAAAAGAAATAGACAAGTGTTTATGCCTAGTTTGTTTTTCTTTTTTTTAAGGAAAACCAAACTACCAAGAAAAATGAACAAGAAATGCAGAAATGTCATAAATTTAGGACTGGTTCAATATAAGGAAAACTATTAACATAATTGACTACATCAATAACAAACAAAAATCATGTGATTATATCAATAGATGCAGAAAAAGCTTTTGACAAAATACAGCATTCATTCATATTAAAAATGCTTGAAAGCGTAGGCATAAATGAATTTTTTCCTTAAAATGATGAGAAGCATATGGCTATAACCATCATCAAGTATTATCTATAAATGGGATGAGCTAGAAGTCTTCTCAATAAAATGGGTAGGAAAGCAGGGATACACATCATCACCATTATTATTCAGTGTTGTACTAGAAATGCTAGCAATAAGAGAAGAAAAATAAATAGAAGGGAAAATGTACGGTGAGGAAACAAAATTGTCCTTTTTGCAAATTATGTGATGGTAAACTTGGAAAATCCTAAAGATTCAACTAAAAAATTAGTTGAAAGAATTTTAGCAAAGTAGCAAGTAATAACAAAGTCACATAAATTATTAGCATTTTTGTATATCATGAACAAAGCCCTGCAACGAAAGACAGTAAGAGATATTTCATTTAAGATCATCATAGAAGATATAAAATACCTGAGAATATACCTGCCAAATCCAGGAAATATATGAACAGAAGTATAAAACACATTTTATAAAAATAAAGTCAGATTTAATTAACTGGAGAAATATTAATTGTTCATGGGTGGGGCAAGTCAATACAACAAAAATGGCAGTTCTGTCTAAACTACTTATTCGGTGTCATCTCAGTTAAACTACAAAAATGTATTTTATTGAGCTAGAAAAAAATAATATCAAAATTTATTTGGAAGGACAGAAGTTCAAGAAAATGTAAAGAAAGGCAGTCTAGCAATATCAGATCTTAAACTGTACTACAAGGCAGTAATTATCCAAACAAAATAGTTCTGGCTAAGAAATAGAATGGTGAATCAATGAAATAGAATAGATAGACAATGCATAGTAGTAAATGATTAGAGTAACCTCATGTTTGATAAGTGCAAAGATCTAAGCTTTTGGGATAATATCCCTATTTGAGAAAAATTGCTAGGAAAACTAGAAAACAGGCTGACAGAAACTATGTATAGATCAATATCTTATACCATTTATGAAGATAAAATCAAAGTGGATACATGACCCTAGACATAGGGAGATAGACATCTTAAGCAAATTAGAGGACCATGGAACACACAACTTAACAGATTTATGGATAAGAAAAGAATTTATAAGTAAATAAGAGATAAAGAACATTCTGGGATATAAAATGGATAATTTTGATTACACTGAATTAAAAGGATTTTTGAACAAATAGAACCAATGGAGCCAAGAAAAGAAAAAAAGCAGAAAATTGGGGTTGAGGGTAAATTGATAGCCATTTTCTCAGAAAAAGGTCTCATATCTCAAATATAAAGAGAACTGAGTCAAATTTATAATAACATGAGCTATTCTTCAATTGATAAGTGATCAAAGGTTATGAACAGGCAGTTTTTCAGAAAAGAAATCAAAACTATATATAGTCATATGAACAAATTTTCTAAATCATTACTGATTAGAGAAATGCAAATTAAAACTACTCTGAGGTACCGTCTCACATCTATCTGATTGATTAAAATGATAGAAGGGGAAAATGACAAATGCTGGAGAGGATGTGGAAGAATTGAGACACTAAATTCTCTGTTGGTGGAATTGTGAATTGTTTCAAAAATTACGGATAGCAATTTTGAATTATGCCCAAAGAGTTATAAAACTGTGTATACCTTTTGATTCATCAATACCACATTAGGTCTATTTTCCAGGGTCATCAGAGAAAAAGAAAACGAACCCATATGTTCTAAAATATTTATAGCAGCTATCGTTGTGGTGGCAATGAATTATAAACTGAAGTTATGTCCATCAATGGCTGAATAAGTTGTATACGACTATGATGTAATACTACTATACTGTAAGAAATTACAAGTAGGTTGGTTTTAGAAAGACATGGAAAGACTTCCATGAAATAATGCAGAACCAAGAGAACATTGTATATAGTAACAGCAATACTGTTCAAACAGTATCTGTGAATGACTAAGCTATTCTGAGTAGCATGAACATGCAAATCAACTACAAAGGACTTTGGAACGAAAATGGTATCCACCTCCAGAGAAAGAAGTGATATATGCATTGTATGGTTCTGTGTGTGTGTGTGAAATGTTGGCCTTTTCTAATGCAAGGTGAGAAGAAAGTTAGGTAAACCATACAGAACTAAAAATGCAATAAAAAAAAAAAGAAATTTTAAAAGAAATATAGAAAAATATCAAAATTATTTTGCCCAACTATATACCAACAAATACGATCATTTAAATGAAAGGAAAGAATGTTTAGAACATATAAGACACTTAGATTAGTAGAACAAGAAATAGAGAATTTAAATAGCCCCATCTCAGAGAGGTAAAAAAAAAAGACAGAAAAAAACAAATTTAGTTGCATAGTGTTTAAAAAACCAAACCCAGCTACCTTATCGAAAACAAAAACAAAAACTGGTAGATGTGGAGAATATAATGGTGATCAGAAGGAAAATGGGGGGAATGAGGAAAAAAAATCTTTGGAACCAAGTTTTTTCTAATAAAAACCACATTTCTAAGATGTATAAGGAACTGATTCAAATTTATAAGAACAAGAGCTTATTCTCAGTTCATAAATGATCAAAGGCTATGAACAGACAGTTTTCAAAGGAAAAGCTTCAAGCTATCAATAGACATATTTTTTAAAACGTCCCAAAACATTAACCCAAAATTAAAGCTGCTTTGAGATTCCAGTTACCTTCCATCAGATTGTTCAAGCTGGCAGAAAAGGAAAATGACAAATGTTATTGGGGATGTGGGAAATAGACACATTAAAGGACTCTTGGCAGAGTTGTAAATGGGTCTAGCCATTCTGTAAAGTAGTCTGGAACTATTCCCCAAAATTTACTAACTCTGCATACCCTTTCATACAATTATATGAAGGATATTGAAAAGGATACACATACAAAAAAGTACTTTTAACAGTTCTTTCTATTGCATCAATAAACTGGAACCTAAGTGTGTCCATTAATCTGGGAATGGCTGAGCAAATAATTTCTGTTCAATCATGTCTTTGTGACGCCATGGACTATACTGCCCATGTACCTCCATGTTATCACACTATCCATGGGGTTTTCTTGGCAAAGATACTAGAATGCTCTGCCATTTTCTCTTCTAGTAAATTAAGGCAAATAGAGGTTAAGTGACTTGACCAGGGTCACATAGCTAAGTGTCTGAGGCCAGATTTGAACTCAAGTCTTCCTGACTCCAGGCCCAGTGCTCTATCTACTGAGCCATCTAGCTGCTCCTAAGCAAATTATAGTGTATAACTATTATGGAATATAAGTGCATCATATGAAATGATGGGAGGCAGGGGTTCAAAAGTACTTGGGAAACTTCTACACACTGATTCAGAGCAAAGTAAGCAGAATCAGAACAAACTATACAACAATAGCTACATCGTAAAGATTGAGAACTTTGAAAAACTTTAGAATTTTCACCAATGTGATGATCAACCAAAATTCCCAAAGATGAATCATTAGGCATGCTAATCACCTTTAGTGGCAGAGAGATGATGGACTCAAGATGTACAATGAGATATAATGTTTCAAACATGTCCAGTATGGGGAATTGTTTTGCCTTAAAATTATGTATTTTTATATGAGTTTTTCTTTATCTTTTTTCTGTTTTCCATTGTGAAAAGGAAAAGAGAGAATAAATTCTTTATAGAAAAAATTTTAATTAAAAAATGCAATAATAGATGGGCTATTATTTTCCTAGAACTTGTATTCAAGACATAACAGGGAACTTTTCAAGAACTATGAAAATGGTTAATTACCCACCTCTAGTGTTTTGCATGGGCATAAATGATCCTTTCAGAAAGAATCTAAAAATTAGGCATATAAGCATATGTCTCCTTTCCCAATTCCTTTCATTTTAAAACCTTTTGAATTAGATTTATGACAACTAAATAATTATAAATTATATATTATATTATATATATATAAACTATTGCAAAACAAAACAATTAGCTAAATAATTCTTGTCAGCCTTTGCCAATTAAACTTTATTTCTGACCAGGAATTGTCTCCCAGATATTTCAAGAAATACAAATTCCATTATCATATAGTACATTCTTAGCCAGCTAATCAGAAGCATCATATCTAATTCTGAAATCTTAACTTTAGCAACTAAATAAGAAAAAGAAATTGAGGAAATAAGAATAGACAAAAAAGACATGATATCTATTTGTAGATGATAACATAAGATCATAGATTTAGAGTTCAAAACTTCATAGATTTTGGGTGTCATTTAGTCCAAACCCCCTCATTTTACAGATGGGAAAACTGAGTCAAGGAGAAATAAAATAGAAATAACTTTTCCAGGATCACACAGATAATAATGGTAGAACTGAGATTCGAACCCATGTCCTCTGTCTACAAATCCAGAACTCTTTGCATCACATCATGCTCTCTGTGATAGTGAATCTCAGTGATTCAATGAAAAAAATCAAGACAGTAATTTCAGTAAAGTAGCCTTCATGAATATAATTAACAAAATCCAATGAGAAGAGAGGGGAAAAAAGAAATTCTATTCAAATAACTACAAAATCATAAAATACATTGGGGTTAATCCTACCAAGACACATTTATGACTTATACAACTATGAATAGAAAATACTCTTTAATGAAATAAAAGAAAATGTAAATAATGTAAAGGCACCAATTTATTCACATTTGAGCTGTACCATTATAATAAAAATGGTGATACTATCTAAATTAATTTACAAATTTTATGACACATCAAATGAAATTCTTAAGAGGTTATTTCATATACCTAAATAAAATAATAATTAAATTATTATGTTATAGTTAATCAGCTGGGAAAAAAGAAAAGATGAAGAATTGTAAGGGAAATGATGAAAATCAGTAGGAATTAAGGGGGCATAATACTGCCAGTTCTCATAAATAGAGCTTCATCTAAAGCAGTAACAATGAGAATTGTTTTGTACTAGTTAAAAAATGAGAAAGTTGCCAGAGTGGTGGCATATGCCGATAATACGTACAATTGAGAGAGGCTGAGGCTAGCGGATCATTTGAGCTCAGGAATTCTGATCTTCAGTACGACAAAACCCGTTAAGTGTCTGCACTGTCTGGCACCACTATGGTGACCCCTCAAGAGTGGGGTGTCATTAGTCTTCCAAAGGACAGATGAAATGGTCTGAGTTATAAACAGAGCAGTCAATAGTTTGTATACCAATCAGTTGTTGAGGTTTGGGGGCTGGCATGTGTTGGCATGTGTCAGTAGCATATCTGAAGTACAGGGGGTCTCTTAATGTGCCCCATAAACCTGAAAATCCCTGCTATGGAGCACAAGCTGATTGGGGAAGGGTACCAAGGGTACCAAGACATAAATCTAAGAATTAAAGCTCTACAAGATTAAGTCATAAAGATTTTACCTTGTCAAGGTTCTCTCCTTTATTCTGAGCAACCAGTGGTAATTATTCTATATTTGGTACTTAATTCCTTTTTTTATTTCCCAAAAGCTAGAGAGGTAAAGGGGTCTGGAGAAATTTCATCTTGCTGGTCATGAGACATAGAATTATTGCTTAACATTTTTATCAATAATTTTGATAAAGGAAGAGTGATTATCCTTTCCAAATTTTTAGGTGACACGAAGTTAGGAGGAATAGGTCACATGTTGGATCTCAGCTAAATCTGACTGAAATGACTGAACAAAAACAAAGATTTCTGAAAAGGAGATGGACAAGCCCTGTCAGATGAGGCACAATGGAGACAAAGGCTTCTGGTTAAAAGATACCGATGCAAAATGATTTTCACTAACAAAAAAAAATGAAAGAACGGTTGCTAAAGAAAAATAACTCTAAGACTCATTAGGAAGGAAAAGTAACAGATGATGGTTCCCCAGATGATGGGAGCAGTGAGAAAAGCCCATCTGCATAGTGTATTTTGTCGTTACTGTTTTTAACACTCAGAAGCTACAAAAGTAGGTAGCTGAATAAGAAGGGGGAAGGAGAAAAAGTGTGGAGGTAATTCTATGTCTGAGTAACAAGGCAGAAAAACCTACTACATTTTCAGTTTAATGAGTTACAGTGGAGGAAAAAGGAAGGGAAAGGAGGAAAAAGATTGTTAAAAAAAAAAGAAGGAAGGAAGGAAAGAAGGAAGGAAGGAAGGAAGGAAGGAAGGAAGGAAGGAAAGAAGGAAGGAAGGAAGGAAGGAAGGAAGGAAGGAAGGAAGGAAGGAAGGAAGGAAGGAAGGAAGGAAGGAAAAATCAACATTTCCTCCCTTAATCAGACTGGTCCTCGGTTGAATAACAAAGGTTCATTGTCTGTCTCAAGCTCTTCAGATGGATTGAACCCACTAGAGCTTGCACTCAACTGGCATTGTCTGTGAATATCATATCACCTTCATGACATTGCAGGGACTATTCACATTTGTAGTACAGTGTAAAAATACGCTTAATATCGTGACATATAATACTGGTTTTGATATAAAAAGCATTAGGAAGGATGATAAAATTATTATCATGATCCTTGGGGAAAGAAGATTTACTTGTATTAATAACTGAATCACAGATTCATAGAAATCAATGGTTTCCCATAGTTTAATTGAATGATTTTCCTGAAATCCAGTACTAAGTTCACGGAAATTTGACTTGAGAAATAAAGAAAGAAAAGCAGTTGTGGGTAGAGTACCTAAGTGGAGGGCTTTGGAGAGCAATCAATTACTCAGTAAGAATATGTTACCAGCCAGGAACTGCACTGGGTACTGAAATAATACTTACCCTCACGGAGCTCTATTCCATGGTAGGAAGTAGCAGACATGCCTTTATGGAGATACAAAATAAATTTAAGGTGATTTGGAGGGAGGATTAGTCAGAGAAATCTGAAAATACCTCCCTCATGTAGGACATTGAGCTGAGTTTTTGAGGAAACAATAGGCTAAGCAGTGGTACGAGAAAAGAGACAACAGCAAAAAGGCCAGTTGAGCTTACTCATAAGTGTGCGTACAGAAGAAAACTTGGAACCAGACTGTGAAGAACTTTAAATGCCATACAGGAAAGTTTGCATTTGATCCAAGCAGAGAATATGGTTAGACATGTGCTTTATGAATGACTGACTGACTAACTGGATGAGTGAATGAACGGAAAAACGTTTATTAAACACTTAGACTGTTCTGGGAAGATCACTTTGGCACCCGTACTGAATGTAATAAGCTCCTAAAGAGGCAAGATTCATGAATACATCTTTTTAAAGGAGGTAGGAGGGCACCTCAAACTGTTTCCTGGATTAAGGTTTTTGCCTAGAATGTAGTCAGATTTGGTTGACTTATTGGGCAGTGTTGCTGAAATACTGTCTTTCTTTCTTTTTTTTTTACTCTTGGTTACAAGATGAATCTCTCAGTAATGGAGTGAGAAGGGATACATTTGGAAATTAAAGTGATGTAATGACAATAAGTATCAATAATTTTAGTTGTCTAGAGCTACTTATCTCTTTTCATGTAAGAAAGCAAAGTGCACATGGATTTATTGAGTTAAAAGTTGAGAGTGAGCCAAATGCCTTGGGTTAGCTAGGGGACAATTCTCATGGAGGGATCCAGACCGTATCTGCTTAGAAATGAAAGTGTCCAGAGAAAGAACTGATAAATAGAAGTATATATAGAATGATTTTTACATACATACATACATGCGCACACACAGACACACAAACACACACAAATTTTGTGTCTAATGATGGCCATCTCTTGGTTGGGGGGGAGGGGGAAAAGGAAAGAAAAAAGGAAAACAAAAGAAATTTACATGATAACTTTATTATCTATTTAAATAGCAAGTGGTACATAACAGATTTGTAGTTTCATGTGTAATTTTTTTTATTCTACTATGTAATGGAAATGCTTGCTTTATTTCATAAATTATAAATAAAATTGTTTAAAAAGAAGTGAATACATATGTGATGATATGTAAGGCAACCTGTTAAAAACATAAGGACCATACTTACAACACAGTAAGTTATGTATGTTTGAAATCTTTGAAGGAGATTTTTGCACATTTTCAAAAGAAAAGGAAAACTTACATATTCCACTTCTTTTACCATCATGGAAAGATTTACAAAGTAAAAAAGCAGTAAGGTACACTAAATTTGGAGTCAGAGTTCAAACTGTGGCTCTTCTTAACATCTCTGTGATCTTGAACTTGACTTCTTAAGTCAACTCCTAACACTTAACTTCTCTTGAATTCTTGCCAAGGTAAGCTCATCTACATACAAAAGTAATGCTGCTGGATACTGCCCCACTCTATCATCCCTAGTCTCTCACTGATACTCAATCACTCCCTCTCCATGCTTCCCTATTGCCTAAAAATACACCCATGACTCTCTCTTCCTCAAAATACCTTTACTTTATCTGCCCATCCCCACTAGTTCTAGTAGTATATTGTACCTACCTTTTATTGGCTAAGTTCCTTGAGAAGGCCATCTATAATAGCTGGCTCTACTCACTCTTTTTAACTCTTTGTGATCTAGTTTCTGGCCTCACCATTAAACCAATACTGGTCTCTCCAAGTTGATGATATCTTAATTGCCAAATCAAATAGCCTTTTCCATCCTCAACCTTCTTAACTTCTCTGCAGTCTTTGACACTGTTAATCATCTTATTCTCCTTGATAATCTCTTCTCTCTAGGTGTTCAGGACACTGCCCTCTCTCCTAGTTGTCCTCCCACCTGTCTGACCAAGCTTTCTCCATCTGCTGGATTCTCCCACTCATCATGAGTGTCCCTCAAGGCTCTGTCTTGAGCCCTCTTCTCTTTCTACTATTTCACTTAGCAATGCCATCAGTTTTCATGGATTCAAGTGTCATCTTTATACAGATGACCCTCTGATCTATATGTCCAGCCCAAATCTCCCTGCTGACCTCCCATCTCTCATCTCCAATTATTAGACATCTCAAATCAGATGTTACATAAATGTCTTAAATTCAACGTTTCCAAAACTGAACTCATTTTCTATCTCTGTAAACACCCTCTTCCTAACTTCCCAATTATTACCAAACATACTACCATCTTTCCAACCAATGGTCAACCTTGACTCCTTATTTTCTTTCACCCCACAAATCCAATCACTACCAAGTCCTATGCCTGCTTCTCTCTTCTGACACTGCAACTACCCTCAAGCAGGCCCTCATGTCTCACATATGGACTATTGCCATAGCCTGCTGATTGAACTCTCTGTCCCAAGTCTCTTACCACTCCAATCCATCCTCCACTCAGCTGTCAAAGTGATCTTAAAACTCAAGTCTGACTCCCTCATTCAATCAATTCCAATGGCTCTCCATTACCTCAAAATAAAATATAAAATAATCTGTCTTTTAAAATCCCTATTGTTCCTTCTCAAGTCTTTTTATATTTTCCTCATTCTTATATCCTCTGTCATACAGTGACACTGGTCTTCCTGTTGTACTTCCCATGAAATACTCCATCCCTCAATGCCTAGAACTTTGAGCCTCTTCACTTCTACCTCCTATCATCTCTGACTCCAAGTCTCAGTTGAAGCCCAACTTTCTTCAAGAAGCCTTTCCCAATCCCCCTTAAATGTAGTGCCTTCACTCAGAGACTAAACTCAATTTATTCTATACAAGACTTATTCATACATTATTATTTTCATATTGTCTCCCCCATTAGACCTTGAGCTCCTTGAAGGTAGGGATTGTTTTTGCCCTTCTTTGTGGATATCCCCAATACTTAGCAAAGGGCCTGGCAGCACTAGGGGACTGACTGCCTTCTTTTTCTTTTAAAGAGGGAAGTAGAAGGCAAGAAGAAATATTATATCAGGACAAAACTGAAGCAAAAACAAATCTAACAAGTGATTTGTCTCACAAAACACACTCCAGGACAACATATCTGCCTTGCTTTTCTCAGACAGTGCATCTGCAAAGTTATTCATGAACTGTACTGGAGGCAATACTTGAACCAACATGAAGGCAAAAATGGATGGAAAAGTGTCCCAACATGCATGGAGAATAAAGTTTCCTAGTAGGATAAAGGTTTCCATACACTCAAATTGTCACATTTGCTTGTGTGTTTTCATCAATCTCATGCTGCAACAGAATATAAACTCCATGAGGCTAGAGATTGCTTTGTTTTTGTCTCTGTGTTCCTAGTACCATGTGCCTTCCATATAATAATTAATCAAAGTTTGTCAAATGAAATGACTTATGATTTGTGAAGACCATCAGTGAACATCAAGTTCCCCCCTTATGAAAGAACCACTCTGCATCTAGAACCATCTCAATGAGTAATAATTCCCTCTACATTATAATATAATATCTGTTGGTTGGGGGGAAAGAGTATAACTTTATGTTGAGTGGGTATGAGTTCTCACAAAATCTCTAGATTTACATTTTCCTATTCCTTTGCTATTTTCCTATTCCCTATTTCCTCTATTCATAAGGTACACTCCATATGGCACTACCAGTGAAGTCAATATCCATGAAAAATGTACAATTGGTATAAAAAAAAATGGAACAGTCATAAATGATTTTTTAAGCTCTTCTGGGCCTCAGCAAAATCTAGCCCCACTTTTATTAAATTCACGTCAGTAGGTCCATCAATCACAAATAGCCTCAGCAACTTTTCAGCAAAAATTCATAGTTCCAAGGAAGCAGTCCCAGAGCTTGATTTCAGAAGGTATCCTTAATATTCTACAAGATCCACATGTTCAAGACATGGGTCTGGAGAACCTGGGACCTCGAGGCTGTTCACAAAACAAAACCCCTTCATAAAAGGATTTGTTCTGTGAAATTTGGAGTCGGTCAAAGGGCTACATTTGAGGACCCAGAGGGTCATATGTGGCCTTGAGGCTGCAGGTTCCCCAAACCTTTTCTAAAGTGATTGCTGTCCATCTGGACTGAAAATGAACTACAAAAAGGTTGCCTGGGGCTGATGAAATGTTCACAAGAACATCATTATAAAGTATAGAAATGTTTCCAGGGAAATAGTCTGGCAGGTATACTCAGTGATCATGTTTAGTATGGAAAGTCAATTTCCATTTATTCTCACGCTTAATTTTCACTAGACTGTAAGCCCTGTGAAATCCAGATTAGCATAAATGTGGGTTTCCTTGAGTTTCCCTATGATCTTAAAAATGAGAAGAGGGTAATCATTTGGAATCTCTATTTCCTTTCATCTTTCTGAATTGATTACTATATCATTGTAGCTTGTATTTTATGGAGAAATGAAGAGAAATGGACTTGTTGCCAATCAAGTTGTTCATTTAAGGCTTTTTGTCATATATTCCTGCATGCGTCCACAATTTCTGTTTCTCTTGCTTTCTTAGGAAATAAATCCTCCTCTAGAGAGATACAAAGCTATCATGGAGTAGGTTAATGAGTTGCTATGCACCACTAAAATGTAAAGAGTGATAAGAGAACCTGGACTTTGTTAGCAGAAACAATTAGAATCCAGTTAGCAAGAATAATTAGGTCAATGTTGGCCATGGCCCAAGGGCAGATGGAATATGTGGATATGGCCGGTCAGCACCTATGCTGTGGACAAGGGCACTGAGGAGAAGGCAGTGGAGCAGGTCAGCTGGGTTGCACTGAGGAAGGAGGAAGAGAGGGCAGAAACCTCAGTGAATATATGTCCATAGACATAAAGGCATATATGTCCATATGCCTAACAGAATGGAAAAGGAAGGGGAATCAGAGCTCCATTTACAGCTTGTAATTTCAGAACACGGAGTATTTAAAGAAAAAGAGAACATGGTCACTCTTTCCTGAGTCAGAAAACATCATCTATTATAATTGTCTATACAGAAGAGTTTAGACACCAGAAAAAGGTTCATTCATATTCAGCCCTTTCATGTGGAAAATGAGAAATATGAGATTATGAGAAAATGAGATTATGATTTAAATGCTAAAACTGAAACGCTATTCAGTTAGATAAGATGGGAATTAAACCACTGCAGTTTGAGATTATGATTGTCAGGTTTAAAGAAGTTTATGCTAATCAGTCTTCATTGAGCAGACGACAAGAGGAACTCAAATCAGCCAACAAATATTTGTTAAGTACCGACCAAGTGCCAGACACTGTACGCTAAGCACTGGGGGATACAGAGAAAGGCAAAAGGCAGTTTCTGCCCTCAGGGAGCTCACCGTCATATTCCTCTTGACATTCTCACCAGAAATGAAACCAGAACACAAAAGGAAATTTCATCTAAAGACTAAGAAAGTTCTTAGATTCTTCCTCAAGAAGTAAAAAAAAGGAGGCAATGTTAGTTGAATTGTGCATCCTAAGGCAAAAAGAAACTTCACTCCAAGGGGCAGTTGGTCATCATACACTGTAGTTCTGATTTGCATTTGCAAGAAGACCACCATGAAAATAAATACAGCTTACAGAATTATTTATGTCCAGCACTTAACACTGTGTCTGGGTCTGGCACACAGTAGGTGCTTTAAAATATTTATTGACAAATTTCCAGAATTACTGTCTTTGTGACCTTGGATCTGTTACTTCATATCTCTGGGCGAGTTTTCTCATCTCTAAAATGAGGAGGTTGGAAGATTCTTTCAATTTCTACATAAGAAACTAGAAAAATTGTCTAAAGAACTTGATAAGCTCATCTAAATTAAATCAACATATATTTTAGGACTCATTGACTCCAGTGCAAAGACTGGCATTGTGTTAATTTAATAATTAATTAATTTTAATTTAATTTAATAAATTTAAATTAAATTAAATTATTAAAGATTTAAAGATCAAAAGTTTAACTCCTATAAATCATCAAAGCTTTCTGCAGAAAGAAAGGCAGGAGTAATAATAGGAGAGAAAAAGAAACTGACGTGATCTTTTCAGACCAGAAAGGACCAGATGACTTTAAGAATCTTCACTGAAACTGTCCTCATTCTGCTCCCTTCATTCTGCATCAGTTTATAAGTCTTATTATGTTTCTCTGAATCTATCGTGCTTGTCATTTTTATGATGGCAGGTTATAATATTCCATTGCATCCATATGTCACAATTTGTTCAGCCTTTCTATAACTGATGGGCGTCTAATTTGTTTCTAGTGATTTGATACTATGAAAAGTGCTGCTATATTTTTATGTATATCCCAGGATGTAAATCCTTGGGATATGTGCCTAAACAGCAGTATTGGTGAGTCAAGATATATACCAGTTATATTACATTGGGGTATGGGGGGAAATCAAGTTCAAAAAACCTTAGAACTCTGAACAAAGCAATGAATAATAATTACTTCAAAAGATCAATGATGAAATCTACTTCCTACTTCTGGACAGAGAGGTAATGGACTAGAGATGCAGAATGAGATATGTATGCATTCTTAAACATGGCCAGCATGTTATTTTGTTTTGCTGAATTATACATATTTATTACTAAGGATGGGAGGATGAAGCTGGTAGATTAGTGGGTAGTGATAGATATGCAAATAAAAGAGCATGAATCAAATGCTTTTTAAAAATGCACATAAATTAAAAGAGCAGCTGTGGACACAAGTGGAGCACTTTTGTTACTACCTTATGGAATTATACATACATATCTACTGTGTGCATGTGTATATATATGGACATATGCTTCTTTTAAAACAATGTATTTAACAAGTTCATAGTTTCTTCTGCAAGCCCGTTATTCTTATTCTTGTATTTGTTGGAGATTAAATTCATGATAAAAAAAAAAGAAAATTTAACCAAAAGCATAATTATCCCCTGCAGTCACAGCAGAGCCAAGTTTTACCTCCTATGGTCCAACCATAATCACTCCCTCTTGGGTGGCCTCCTTTCTAGCAATTTTTTTGTATCCTTTGCATCCTTCTCATCATGGGGTATTGTCTCGAGGATTCTCCCGAGTGGAATCTTATGCATTCAGATCCAGAATCTTTCCCTGAGTTTTCATCACTCCCCATCTTTGATATAACTGAATCTGTCTTTGCCCCAGAACATCTGTGGCATTTTTCCCATGTACAACAATTGCTAGTTATAGCTCTGGGGCAGTGCTTTCCCAGAAAAAGAGGACTATGGGGCAATTCTATTCGAGCAGAGAAGCAATTAATTAATTCCCTTTATTTAGAACAGATGTGACAAATTCGGGTAATCCAATTGGGTCCAATCCACTTTAGCTAGAGCCCCTACAGAATACTTCTAGGATAGGTGATCTGAGTGGATCCTCACTCAATGATACTACACCAAGACGAAAACTGTGCTGTTTAACCATGTTAACCCTACTACTACCCAACCACCTTCAAAGCAATGAATTCTAGAACTATGGATTTCATACTGTCATCTTGCCAACTGAGAGAAAAGAGTTTCCTATGTTAGTCCCTTCCATCAACAAGTCAGCCTTCCCATGTCACCATGCATTCTGATGATAGCTATCATTGGAAGGATACTGCTAATCATATATACTACTGGTATACACACACACATACACACAAACTTTTCACAAAGTTTGAGCTGGTTTGAGCCAAGTGCATAACTATTGAAGGTCAAGTGTGTGTTTGTCCTTCATTGCCAAAGAAGACCATGCCATCAGAGAAATGATGACATGACTTGTACTTGACTTTGTTTTGAGTAAGGGAGGGCTGTGCAGGTCACTAGCCTCACTTCTCCTCCAGAGTCATCTGAATCCAGTGACCAGATATTCATCAGGATGACTGGAGATGACCCAGGATGAGGCAATTGGGGTTAAGTGACTTGCCCAAGGTCACACAGATAGTATCAAGTGTCTGAGGTGAGATTTGAACTCAGTCCTCCTGAATCCTGCACTGGTGCTCTTATCCACTGAACCACCTAGCTGCCCTGAAGGCCAAGTGCCAAGCTTGATAAATATTCGTTTCCCACTCTGGATATGGATGGAGCCTATGATGTTCATCTTTTTCATGCATAATTTCCCCCATGAAAGAATTAATCAAAAAACATTTATTAGATGCTTCCTGTGTACCAAGTACTGGGTTAAGTAGGCAGTGAAATACAAAGAGAATGCCAAAACAGTCCCTGCTTTCAAGATTTCATTCTAATGGGAGAAAAGAGAGAGAGAGAGAGAGAGAGAGAGAGAGAGAGAGAGAGAGAGAGAGAGAGAGAGAGAGAGAGAGATGCATATAAGATACATAAGTAAGTAAATACAAGGTAACTCTACCAAGTTAGAAACATTTTGAACATAGGCCCAGAAACTTCTGTTTCTCTACTGTCTATGGATCAGCCTAATATAACTAAGTGGAAAGGCTCATATCCCAGGCAAGAGTAGACTGTGGTCAGTCGATACCTGAAGAGCTAAAATCATCCCAGATGTTGCTATTCAATAAAGAGATTTTCTGTAAGATCTTGAACACTTCAGTACTCAAAACTCTTCACCACCTGGCTCCTTCCTACTGCTCATCTCTTACACCTTTTTATCCATAAAGTGGTTATAAGAACATCTGTGATATCTATCTCACAAGGTCATTAGGATGATCAAATGAAACAAAGGATAAAAAAAGCACATTTCTCCTTAACCCACTCTAAAAATGTAAGCTATTATAATTTTCTTCTTCCATACAAAAATTTCTGTTGACAAAGGGAAAGTTTTGTCTATATTTTGATATGTCACCCAATGATGCAGCATTGTTCCTGCAGGCATCACAGACACAGCATTCTTTACTCTCTTTTCCCATCTCATTTCAACATATTACTCACTGGCATTTTCTACTTTTACCTATTTGACTCCCCATGGTGGGAGTGACAAATGAAAATAATTGTCCTTCCTAAAAAAGGAGTAGATACCAGAAGTTAAGAGGCAAGGCTTTTGTTTTGTCTTTTCATGAAAAACAAACAATGCTTTCAAATGATAATGTAGGCTTTCCTGTTGAAAGGCAGCCCCAGTAGCTTCATACCAGATGTCTCTGATTAATAGGCCTGTATACCAGTAAATATTCAAAGAGGCAATAGGCAAGAAGCATTTATTAAGCTCTTACTATGTGCCAGACACTTTAAAAAAATGTAATGGGACAGGAATGTCGCTCTACCAGAGCTAAAGTTTGCTAATCAACATTTACATAAAACAGAAAATTAATTGTTTATGAAAAGTGTAAGGCTAGTAGCTTCTGATCTGTGCAGATCTTATATATTCACAAGGCAAGTCAAACATTCCCAGTGGCTTTTCAACACTTCCTATTCATTGGACAATAATCCTGCCCTTTAAAAGGACTCAGTGTACTTTTAACACTGAAACACTCTTCTCCTGCACATACCAGACAACCTCTTCTATTGCATATGCCCTAATGATTCCCAATCTCCCTTCCATACATCTGTAATCAAAGCACAGAATAAGTCTACCTTTGATGATCAAATTGGAGATCTGCTCCAAAAGTTCAGAAGTGGAATCTTAACTTTCTAATTGTTTTTCTTTCTTCTAGTAATTCAGTTGTTGGCCATAAGATATGTATGCATAAAAGTGTTTAAATGATGCTGCCAATATTTATATTTTCATTAAAACATTTGTCTTTGGATTAATTTTGATATTTTATTAATGCAAGTGATGGCACAGTGTGGTGTGGTGTAGAAGAAAGGTGTTGGCTTTACAGTCAGAAAGCCCTGTATCTTTACTTCTCTGGTCCTCAGTTTCCTCATCCATGATATAAAGAGGTTGATCTATATGACTTTTAAGACTCCTTTCAATTCTAAATTTATGATCCTAAGGTTTACTGCCTCTTTTCTATTTTCAAGACTTTTCAAGAAGTTTGTGTTACATATTGAAAATGCACTGTAATTTGAGGAGAGGAACCCCAAGATAGAAAGAATTTAAAGAGATGAAAAAGGAAGCTTACACTTCCTAAAATCTGATAAGCACATCATCCCCATGGCTTAGGTTTCCCATGAAAAGCCATCAAACTTTTGGTGTTCTTAAGTGAATTAGAAGTGATTTCCAGTAAATACAATAATCTATATTGCAACTCAGCTATATGACACAAAGGAGCACAAAGTCCTGATGGGTAAATTGGGAAAACACAACTCTCCATTCACAGAGATCTCTCTTTCTATGGAATATAAGCTCCTTAAGGGCATGAATTCTTTGTTTCTGTTTCTTTTTCTTTTTTGTATCTCCCAATGCCCTATAATGCCTGGCACAAAATCAGAGTTTAATAAAATGCTGGTCAATTAAATGGATAAATTCCAGTGAGTTAGTTCAATGAAATAAGTTACTGGAAGGAGAACCCACAAGCAATACAGCATCAAGAACCAAGAGGCTTAATAAATATCCTTGTGAGAATGTGTAGTTAGAGGGTGACAAAATGTTTACCTTGAGTCCTTCCTGACTCTTGCTTTCTCAAATGAAAATTCAGCAAAGGTCCTGGTGGTTGGTTCGCCAGATACCCCTTCCTTGGCACCTCTCCTACTGTTGAGAGAGACTAAGCCTGAGGTTCTCCGGTTGATCTGAAGAGACACTTTGCATGGAGAAAACAGAAGCGAGTTTGCCCCCTGAATGTTCACCACATCTTGCAGCTTGTTCAGCTGGATGCACTTGTTTTGCAGCTCCTCAGTGATCTCAGCAAGAGCAATTGTCTGCTTTGAGAGCTTTTCCTGCAGCTCTCGAAGGTGATAGTCCCTCTGCTGTAACTCTTCATCCTTCTTCTTCAGCTCCCTTTCCAGTTCTATCACTTTGCTCCGAAGAGCCTCAGTTGTGCCAGAAAATTTCCCAACATGGACATCTGGAATCTTGGACTGTTTGGGTTTCACTGAGCCATTTCCCATTTTGCCCAGTGACCTGCATGGGAACACACAAATGTGTGTTATTCAATTAATGGATATCCTCCTGCAACTCTCTCATCTCCCTGCCCTATATCATTCCCCTCCCTCACTTCCCCTGGCCCCAAAGCAAAGACAAAGAAATGATCAGTGGCTTGCTAAGTAATCAGTTTCCATGTTTCTGGCTTTGAGGAATATCGTGAACTAGAATTGGCATTTATTAAGCCTTTCATCCATTTTTACTTCACCAGCACCCATTCATAGCTCTGCTTTTCACATAAATGGTCCCCTGTTCTCTCCGGATATTCTGCCAGTCTCTGTAAGAAGTGACACAACCAGACTGAGATTTGGAGGTCAGCATGGCAGAGAAATAAACAAAAACTAGCAGCTGAAGAACCAAGGCATGGGAATGTCACAGTTCATACTTCTCTTTGCTGTTGGAGCAAACTTGATTTAGAAAGTATTCAGGATGGTTGTGAAGACAGAATTGGTATTTCATTATTAGCAATTTTCTCCAACCATATACACCTTTCAGTTTCCATATTTTCTCACTATAGTCACTGTAAAAACAATTCATTCAGCAATGCTAGTACTGTAAATAAATAGTGGAGGAATGGACTTTCTCTAGCATCTTTTCCTTTGTTTCCTCTTCTAAAACACAGGGAGTACCCACCTTCAAATAAATGAGTAAATGTCTATCTGTATCAAAATCTTTGAGTCACTTCAAATGATTGTTTCCTCAGATTAAACCTGTTCTCACACTTATGCTTCTATGCTAAAGGGTATTCATGATATTATGAATTCATTCATTCATGATATGAAACCTAAATTTTATCAGAGCAAATATCTAGACTTCTGACTAGCAGGTATCCATTGAACATGATGGTAACAGAAACCATTAAATCCTTGATTATGTCTCATTGTCCAAAACCAGAAAAGGATTATTGATCTTTAGAGGTCAAGGTTACCCAGAGAAAACACACTGTGCCCAGTAACCCTCCACAACTGAAGGACAAGCAACCAAAATCCGCAGACTGATTCTTATGGACTAATGATGACTTCTACAATGACAAATATGTCTATTTTTTAATATTCAATAGAAGGCAACTTAATAACACTTCTCACAAATAATAGATTCTCTTCATTGGCAGACTCTTCTATGTGAAGGAAAAAAGTGGACATTGTTAGAAGCAGAGTTTGAATCCCATAAAGCATGCATGGGAATGCACTGCAGGAGCCATCCCATACAGCATGCATCACAGTTAACCAAAAACTTCTTGGTGGAAGTGAGGGGTGGTATTTATGGCTCAGCACTTTAAGATGCTTTAGGATGACACAACCAACCCTAGATAGTCTTGATTCTCAACATCATGATGGCTGAAGGCAGTGGGAGTCAAAGAGAACTGACCACTAAGCCAAGAGGAATGAACCGCTCAGTGGACTTTAAAAAGATAGTAGTTGCAACTACCCTTTCTCTTTCTTCAGGTCTCCAAATGGCATCATGTCACCATGGAACTTCCTGTAAATAGTGGGGTAGGAATGGTCTTAGCCAACTTGACAGCATAGTGGCTATTCTCACATGTCAGTTAGAGGATAGGTTAGGCTAGAAGAACTGAGCTTTCCCCTTGGGGCCTTGGAATACCCTTCACATTTTGTGTTTCTTTCCCTGAGCATTGATGCCCAAGCAGCAACATTAGGGTGAACAATACAGAAAGATGGCTACCCAACAAGGATCAAAAGATAGAAGAAGAAAAGTAAATGCTATAAAAAAATCTGACCTGGAAAAAAAGACAAGAAGGGATCAGTTAAGAATCACTGGAATCCCTGAAAGCCATGATTTTTTTAAAATCCTGCATGCTATATTTTTTTTAAAAATCATACATAAAAACTCTTCACATTTAGTAGAATCAAAGGAGAAGCTGAAGACAGAAAAAAATCTACCAATTATTTCCTAAAAGAAACCCCCAAATGAAAACTCTCTGGAATGTTATAGCCAAAATTCAGTGCTTTCATATAAAAGGAAAAATTATTACGAGCATCCAGAAAGAGTCAGTGAAAGTACAAAAGTACTACAGCTGGATAACACCAAGATATGGAAGCTTCTACTAGAAATGAGAGGAGATCTTGGAATACAATATTCCAAAAAGTAAACAAGGTAGACTTAACAGGCAAGAATAACTTACCTGGCAGAGTTTAGAGTAATTCTAAAGGGGAAAAAATACATCTTTAATGGAATAGAGGATTTTCAAGATTTTCTGATTAAAAAAAACAGAACTGAATAAGAACTTTACAATACAAAGGGTACAAAAAGCACTAGAAAGGTAAATGCATTTGACCAAATGCTCAAATACATTTAACCAACTGGAAGGAGATATATAAAGGTCCACCACTACTATTCTAATAGGAGAAAGAAACAAGGGAACCTTTAGAATTTCAATGTTTTCATAGACTATTAAGAGAATTAAATTTTAAAAAACCTCAGGTCCTCAGTAGTGGGATTTAAAAAAAGGGAGATTAAAAAGGAATACACTAATGTAAAAAAAAAAAAAGGAAAGGCGCTAAAACTTGATATTCTCACAACTGGGATACATGGGAAAAAGAGTATACAAATATGAAAGGAGTAGGGATAGAAAGTATTAAATGAACATTATTCTTATCAAAACTGGACAAAAGAGGATTGAACACATACACACACATGCAGTGATATGGAAACACATCTAACTCAACAGAGAAATATGCAAAGATAGAAAGGAGTTAAGAGGAAGGATTATACTAGATAAAAGAAAAAAACTGAAATTTAAAGGACTTCCTTATATTGCCTTGTAGACAACTGGGGAACAACCAAACCAATCATAGAATATAAATGTAATGATGGAACAGACACAAGGAGTGATGGAATAAATCTATTATCCAGAGAAACCTGGATAATAGGAACTGATGCAGAGTGAAGTGAGCAGAGCCAGAAAAACAATTTACACAAGGACAACAACATTGTAAAGAAAATCAGCTTTGAAAGACCAAACAACAATGACTAGCCATGTCTCCCAAGGATCAGTGGTAAAGCATGCTGCCTATTCTTTGACCTAGGACTTGGGAGGGAGGCATTAGACCAGCACAGCTCTTTTTTAGTGACTTCAGTTCTTTTATTGACTATAGTTCAGTTGGGAAGGTGGAGGAGTAGGATGAGCAAAATAGTAAGCAGACAGGGTGAGCTATCATCATCTGTATGCTGAGAATTCTCAGTCTACCTGATTCAGGTCTAACAACTTTTCTGACCTTTTGTCTCACATCTCCAACTGCTTTTTAGATATCTCAAATGGGATGCTCTATAAAGATCTTACATTCAACATGCCCCAAAGTGAACTCTTTGTCTTTCCCCTACAATCCTTATCACTTTCCAAATTTTCCTATCATTCCCAAGGGCACCACCATTGCTCCAGTCCTCCATGTTCTCAGTCTAGGAGCCATCCTCAACTTCTAATTATCTTTCATTCTCCCTAACCAATCTATTTCCAAGGACTATTGATTTTACTTTACATCTCTTAAGTTCACTTCCTCCTTTCTCCTGATACAAGCCCAACCTTGGTGCACACCATCATCACCTCACACATGGACTATTGCACTAGCTACTAGTGGGTATGCCTACCTCAAGGCTCTCCCCTCTTCAATCCATCCTCCATTCAACTGCCATAATGATTTTCCTAAAGCACAAGTCTGATCATGTCAACCCCTTACCAATCAACTGTACTTTACCCGATTATTCAATATTATTCCAGTTACTTAATAAACCCAATAACTTTCTATTGCCTCCAAGATCAAAGCCTTGGTGTTCAAAGGCCTTCATAACCTACGTCTCCTGACTACTCTTCTGGTCTTCTTACACCTTAGACACAAATTCACACAGTCTGGTAGCCTTCCTCCCTGCTCTAAGATCTCAGCTAAAGGCATTTTCAGACTGTCTCCCATTCCTGGAATGCTCTCCCTCCACATCTCTACCTCTTAGAATCCTTTATTTCCTTCCATCTTCTACCAAGAATCCTTTCCCAATCCCTCTTAATTTGAGTGCTTTCCCTTTGTTGATTATTTCTTCTTTATCTAGTATATGACTTGTTTGTACATAGTTGTTGATATATTGCTTCTCCTATTTAGACTGTATAAACTCCTAGAGGGCAAGGGCTACTTTGCATTGTTAATATTCTCTGTATCCCTAGCCCTTAATACAGTGCCTGGCACATAGTATTACTGCTGTTCAGTCATTTCAATCATGTCTGATTCTTCATGACCCGATTTGGGGTTTTCTTGGCAAAGATACTAGAGTAATTTGCGATTTTCTTCTCTGGCTCATGCTACAGATGAGAAAACTGAGGCAATGAGGGTTTAGTGACTTACTCAAGGTCACATAGCTAGCAAGTATCTGAGGCCAGATTTGAACTCAGAAGATGAGTCTTCCTGACTTCAGGCCCAGTACTCTATCCACTGCACCATCTAGCTGCCCCATACTAGGTGGTCCATAAATGTTTAATGACTGACTACTGATTGACCAATAGTGGAAGAGAAGGGAAGATTTTCTGGAGGACCAGGATTACTGTTCCAGAAGGAGCCAACTGGTCTGGTCCAGATGATACACTGTAGTTTTAGGGAGCATTCCTTTACCAAGCATGGGGATTCTGTAGTCTTCAGGGCACATGTGGCCCTCTAGGTCCTCAAGTGCAGCCTTTTGACTGAATCCAAACTTCACAGAAGGAACACCACGAATTTTAGAGACAGGAAATTTTTGCATAGTCATTAGATAAATTTTTTGGTTTAGCCTCCTCTAAGAGAGAGGGTGCATGAAGGACCAAATTAGAGGTTCTCTGAGACCCTTTTCTGGAGTTTTCTTCTATCTTTGTCCTAAGACAACCCCTCTATTGACAGAGGGATCATGGACAGAAGTTCCAGAGACATATACTTTTGAACATGAGCACTGTGCAGATTCATTTTACTTGTCTATGCTTACTTATTGTAGTTTTTCTCTTTCTTTTTCTCATCTTTCAGTGAGAGGACTAAGTTAGCAACAGTGATGCTAACAAAAAAGAGGGCCGTTGTTTAAACACTACTTAAAATGCACAAAATGCATATAAATACAGAAAAGCAGAACAATTTTGAAAGTAACATGTGATATGCAGTAGTAGAGTTTGTTATATCTTTTCCAAAAGAAAATCAAGTGGTATGAAATAAAGATTCATGGTTATTTATAAAATCCTTGCTTTTATGTGTTCCTCTGTATATGAAAGTGCTCTGAAGACACAGAATCTTGTAGGCTAATTCATGAGTCCCAGGGATTAGAGTTCCTTGATCACTTCTGGCTTCACTACAGGTGTATCTCTTACAACTACTTGGAAGAGAAAACAACCAGAAACAAGACAGTGGACATAAGCCCTGGCTTGGATTGCCATATAACATGAACTCAGTATGAATTGCTTAGAAAGGACTGAGTCAGTTTGTATCACATCTTGATGTTTTAAGAATCACCTTCCCAAGAGAGCATAAGACTACTGCCTTTTTCTATCAATGTATGTGGGCCATGTGTGTTAAAAATCTTTTTGTGTAGAAGAAATAAATAGCTGTTGTATATGTCATCTACATTGTATAATATGTACCTAACTACTCCCCATTTTGGGAACACCCTAGACATAATTCAAACTTAATTATTAAGTAATTTTCCCTAGGGTTCCAGGATGGAGGGTATAAAGACCCAAAGAGTGGGAACAAAACAACCTCACCCTTTTTTAGGCACTGAATCCAGCCTACATGCATGTGCTGAGACCTGAGAGGGGAATGCAGAAAGAGAGTATGTCCCAGTTCCCTGAGTTCTAAAGTCAGAATCATTGTTCCAGTTCATAAAGGTAAAGTGAATATGGAATCGCAGACCTTCAGATTATATTATAAAGCAATAATCATCTTAACAATTTGGTAGTCTAATGGAACAAACTAGATCAGCAAGAATAAGCAGAAACAATCAAGAATCAGACAAAACAAAACACAATAATCTTGTTTTAGATAATCCTAAGAACATAAACTGCTTGAGAAAAAAAAGCTACACATTTGGTAAGATCTGCTGAGAAAACTGGAAAACAGTTTAGGGAAAAAAATTAGATCAACATTTGATACCACATGGCAAATACAATCAAAATGGATATATGATCAAACCATAAAAAAAATCCCCCCCCAGAAAAAAATCAGAAGAAAATAAAATCAGATGCCTTTCAAAACTAAAACTAGGGTCAGAGGAGATTTTTCAAAATCAAAGAAATATTTTTTATTAAATGAAGATGAAAAAAGTTTTGCATTAACTGAATCAGTACAAATAGGATAAGAAGGGGAAACTGTTGTTTCAGTGCATCTAATATCTATAATTTCTTAAAGATTATGGAAACAAGATAGGTAATATAATAGTAGAGAAGGACAAACACCCCAAGTTTCCTAAAAATGCAAGAGAACAGAGCCTAAAATCACAGGCCAGTGAATTCAACTTTAATTCCTGAATGAATTCTAGAATGAAATTTTAAAGAGATGCTAACTGAACAGCTAGAAAACAAGTGATTACCAAGGGCTAGCAAGAGTTCATCAAGAATAAGTCATGCCAAACTCATCTTTTTCCTTTTTTGACTGAGATAGTAAATTGGTAGTTCAAAGGAATGCTAAAGATACAGTTTACTTAGATTTAGCAAAGCAGTTGATACTCATACTATTTTGTGGGAAATATAGAATTTTGTGGACTAGAATAATGCAATTAGATGATTTTAGAACTGGTTGGTCGGTTGTACTCTAAGAGTACTGATGTATTCTTTGCTTCAGTGTCATTTTGGTGAGAAGTCTCTAGCAGAATACCCCAGGAATCAGGGAGGTTGATCCTGTGCTATTTAACATTTTTATTCATGACTTGAGTAAAGGCAGAGATGATATGCTCACCAAATCTGCAGATAATAGGAGAGTTAACATGATGGATGAAGAAGCCAAGACCCAGAAATGCCTTGACAGGTTAGAGCATTGAGCTGAATCCGGTACGATCAAATTCTATTTAGGTGAATCTAAAGTCTTAGACCTGGGTTCAAAAAAACTACTTCACAAGATCAGGATGAGGGCAACATGGTTAAATAGCAATTTGAAAAGGATTTTGTGGGTTTAGTCGATTGTGGACTTCATATGATTCAACATTACAATCTGGCAATCAGAAAAGCTAATGAGATTTTTAGGTTTAAGAGATGTATAACTTCCAGGAAGGAGGAAATGATAGCTAGCCCCTCTGTACTCTTCCCCACTCAGGCCATATTATGAGGATTATGTTCAGTCCTAGAAAGTTAAATAGGACACTGATAAGCTGGAAAGTGGCCAGAAAAGGAAGATCAAAAAAGATGAAAGGTCTTGAGTTTATGTCTCATGGGCATAAGATGAAAGAACCATGGATATTAGCCTGGAGAAAGGTAGACTCACAGGGACAGGAACATCTGTCTTCAAGTATTTGCAGAGCTTTCATTTGGTGAAGGGATTAGATTTATTCTGTTTTGCCCAGGGAGCAAAACCAGTAAAGGGTGAAAGTTGCAAAGAGGTCAACTGAGGCTTAATATTGGGGAAAATTTCCTAATAATTATAGCTGCTCCAAAGTGGAGTGGACAATCTCAAGCTGTAGAGAATTCTCTCTCCTTATTCTGCAAGCCGAGGTTGCTTGTCAAATATATTATAGTGGAAATTCCTTCAAGTATGAATTGTATTAGATAACAATGGAGATCACTTCCATCATTCAATTTTGTGATCTATAATCCATATTATGGGTTTGATAGCCAAGGTAAATGTATGTAGGGAATTTAAAATGGACATTTAAGGAATGAGACCGAGAGCCATTCCCCAATAGATAAATGATCAAAGAATATGGGTAAGTAGTTCTCAAAAGAATTGCAAACTACTGAAAACTATTTAAGAGACAACACAAAATTGCTAAAGAAAAAAAGTAATACACATAACTGCCAACAAATTGGCAAAAGACAGGGCTAAAAACAATGTCTGAGAGATCATGAAAAACTGTTACAGTTAACACTACGTTGGTGAAGCTGTAAACTGATCCAATAATTCTGGAAAACAATTTGGAACTGTGGTTTAAAAAGTAAATTAAAATGTCCATTCCTTTGACCCCAAATCTCATTTCTAGGTGTATGCTCCAACTAGGTTAAAGGGAGAAATAAAGTTTCCATATGAACCAAGATATCCATAACCCCAATTTGAAGATGAATAAATAAACTGTGACACATGAAAGTAATGGAATGTTATTGCCCCATAGGAAATGAAGAATATGAGAAATTCAAAGAAGTGTGGGAAGATTTATGCAGTGCAGAGCAAAGTAAGCAAGACCAGAGAGACTACATCCCCAAAGCCTACAACTAGGCACTATTAAGGAAACCAAGGGGTACAATGGATAGAGCCTATTCTCAGTTCAAGACCTGAGTTCAAAACCAACTTCAGACATTTACTAGCCATGAATTTGGGCAAGTCACTTAACCTCTTCCTGCCTCAGTTTCCACACCTGTAAATTGGAGATAATAATAGCATGTACCTCCAGGGTCATTGTGAATGAGATAATTTTTGTAAAGCACACAGCAGAATGTTTGCTCCCTTCTCCTTCCTTCCTACAATAAGGTAAAGAGAATGAACCCCCTCCGGGCTTCATAGGCAGAGTCCCACTGGCAGCTTCCAGGTACCTGAGCCTTGCACCTTCCCTATTTTGTCTCCACTCAGAACCTTTGCAAGCTTCCAGCAGAATTCTTGCACTGTCCTGGTTCTCTTTGGTTTTCTATGCTGCTGCTTCTGGTGCAATTTTAGAACATTCCCTTATATTTGCGGGACAGCTGGGCTCCTCTTGTTCCTTTCACAAAACCACAAGTCCTCCAGCACTGTCATTTTACATGAAAGACAGGACAGATTGTGAAGAAAAGTGATTCAGGAAATGGAACCTCTATTTAACTGTGAACCCTATTGTCAACTTGATGTATTACCGTGAACAAATCATTTAGTCACTCTGACTCAGTATTCCCACCTGTTACCCTCAAATAAACCTTCTCTCATCCTTTATCAGGATGACCATGTGAAGCAGAACAAAAAAATGTCTACAAAAAGGTTTGAGCTTCTCTATAGGAAAAAAAATTACTACATTAACAAGTTATCACTAATCATGGAAGAGAATATTGATCATTTAAATGAAATGAATATTTATTAAAAAATGTAAAACACATAGAATAAGAGAACAAGACATAGGGGATTCGAATAACTGAATCTCAGAAAAAGTAATTCAACAAGTCACAAATCAACTGACAGTCATTTAGTCAATCAATAAGCATTTCTTAAGTGTCTTCTATGTGCCAGGCATTGTGCTAAATTCTGGGGATGAAAAGAAAGATGTTAATAGTCCCTACTATTATTAAAATTATTACTACTACTATTATCAGTTACATTCTGAGGGGGAGAGCACAATGTTCAAATAAATGTGTACATATGAGATAAATTAGAATATGAATAAGTAACCTCAAATGAAGGGTCTGAGTAGGGGGGGAAGGGGAAAGGAGTGAGAAAAGCCTTCCGAAGAAGAAGAGTTTTAGCCAAGTCCTGAAGGAAGACAGGGAAGTTAAGTCAGAAAGAGAAAGGAAAGCATTCCAAGCATGAGGCACAGCCAGAAAGGTGCAGTGTCATATAAAAGGAAGTAGATCAGAGCCGCAGGAACAAAGGGTATACAGGCAAGTACATTGGAATGGAAAATTAGGATGGTCTAGGTTTCCAGGCAAACCTGGGGCATGTAGCAGGCTGCTGTAGACTGCTCACCCCAGACTGATGGAGACAATGCTAAGCACAGCCTGACTCATAAGGGGAATCAAACATGCTAGACAGTGGGGTATGCTATAGCAGCTCAAACTGTTTCTTAAGAGCTGATGGTTAAATTTTCTCTGTGATCATTTACAACTCAGAAAACAGTAAGTGCTACAAATCAGGTCTTCATTTATTGTTGTGTTGATTGAGCATAAAAAATTGAAGGAGGAAATGTTACTAAGGTAGATTAAATTTAACAGTGCCTTGCATTCATTTTTCTTTTTCTTTCTTTTTTTTTTTGGAGAACTACTTGTTAAAAATTTACCAAAACCATACTGTCTGAGAGCTTTGGAGACGAGATTTACCTTCTTCAGAGGGACACGCAAAGTACAAGATGCTCTTTGGGACCAACTCTCGATATATGTAGAGAGAGAGAAAGCTGTAGACAGGCAGTAGAAGCCAGCTCAGGATATTCTTGATTTCAGCTTGCTGCTCTCCAAGACTTTGGGAAATTTCCCTATGGATGAGAACAGGACCTCCCTCTTGGTTATTCCAATCTAAAGAGTTCATGGGTCTGTGTATTTTCTGGCACATTCTAATTGGTAGAACTATAATTTCTGTTCATTGTTTCACTTAAGTGAGTGGATTTGTTCACTATTCAGTATTTTTGATGGTCTTTTACATAACTAGTATTTGGTTTACTGGTGAGTCTACCAGGAAACAACTTCAGTGTAATCATATTTGGTTTACTGGGGCAGCTAGGTGGCTTACTGAATAAAGTGCTGGGTCTAGAGTCAGGAAGACTTGAGTTCATATCTGATCTCAGATACTTACTAGCTAGCTGTGTGACCCTAGACAAGTCACTTAACCTGTTTGCCTTAATCCACTGGAGAAGGAAGTGGAAAATCACTCCAATATCTTTGCCAAGAAAATCCCAAATGGTATGGTCCAATGAGTCATGAAGAGATTGAAACAACTGAAGAACAAAAATTTGTTTTACCAGTAAGTGTAATCTTAGGACCAGGGCCCAGGAAGCATTTTTTTTTCATGCCCTTAGATCAGCAATATTTAGCAGGGGAAATAGATATAATTCTAATCTGATACTCTTCTCATAAACTTAAGAAAATAGTTTTTGACCCTATATCCCTTCTCCTAATCTCCTCAGATCAGAAACTGCCATCTCTCTTGAGGAGGAATGGTTGAGATTCCAGTGACATCTATCAATACATCTCACAAGACACATTTAGTCAACCCATATATTCAAACCCATCATATACTGGCATACACAATTTATAGTAGCAATGGGCTAAGCTGTGACAGGTTTTAAATATCAAATAGAGGGTTTTATATTTTACTCTGGAGATAAGACGAAGTCAGTAGTTTATTGAATAAAGGAGTGACATGGTCAAACCAGTATTTTAGTAAAAAAAATAACTTTGGCAAGTGAGTAGAATATATACTAGAGAATATTTATGCTTGGAGATCATTTAAAGGCTATTGCAACAGTCTAGGAGAGAGGCAATAAGAACCTATGCTAGCTTGGTGGCTATGTGGGTTGAGAAATGGGGACATATACAAGACATTGAAAGTAAAAAAACATTGATTTGACAATAGATTTGTTAAGTGAGATGAGTATGAAAGAAAAATCAAGACTATGAAGATGGTATTTCTCTCTACAGCAATAAGAAAGTTAGGAAGAAGGGAGGGTTTGGGGGTTTAGATAATGAATCATTTTAGACAAGATGAGTTTAAGATTCCTACCAAACATCCAATTCAAGATGTCTAGAAGGTGATGATAGAGTCCAAAGATTAAGGCTGGCTATAAAGATCTGGGGATCATCTGCCAAGAAGGTGACAAAATATAGAATGCCATTAAATGGGGTTGTTTGGTTCAAGTAAGGGCTTTCTTTAAAGGATGTGTTTGTACATAGCAAAGGAGCCAGTCTGTAGAAAGTGATATAATATTAGAAAATGAGAGAAATTGACAGCAGGGTAATCTGAAGAAGAATGGAGAAGATGAGATCAAGGATTGATGCCCAACAGTCTGCCTGGGCAAATGCAAGACAGAGGGGAAGGAGAATTAGTTGGGAAGATGTTTGACTGATCTGAAAATATGAGGGGGAGAGAGAGCTCTTAGCAAATGGTCAAAATTTGTAACTGAAGTATGTAGCAAAAAAATAAATGGGGGAGGAACTCCAGGGAAAGATGGATTTACAACTAATTCTATAAAACCATTAAAGGACAATCAACTCCAGTTTTGAACTGTTTGCAAAAATAGTGTAAGGGATCCTACCAGTCCCTTTGTATGGAGTCAATTATAGCCATGATACCAAAACCAGGGAGAGATTAGCTAGATTGGCAGTAATCAATTTTTTTGGTCTCAGGACCCCTTTACACTTTTAAAAATTATTAAGAACCACTGCAAGGAGATATTTATGTAAATTATGTAATTGATATTTACTATATTAGAATTTTTAATATCCTTAATTTGCAATATGATTACAAATGTAGTTTTGACCTTTCAGTCCCCTAAAGAAGTCTCAGAGACCCCCAGTGTTTCTAATCATTCTTTGAGAACTCCTAAGTTTAAAAAAGAAAACCACAAGCCAATGTTTTTAATGGATGCAAGACATTTTTAAAATATTAGCAAAAATGGTACAGCAACACATTAAAAAAATATATGCTATGAACAGGTTGGACTTTGCCAGGAATGCATGATTTATCCAATATTAAGAAAACCATAAATACAATAGACCATATTAATAATAAAATCACAATTATAGTGATAGGGGGGTTAAAGATTTTGTCATAACACACTATATTGATGAGGTTTTTTTCTTTTTTATTATCAGAAAGCATAGTAATAGATGGAACATTCCTTGATGTGGTCAACATATCTAAAACCAAGAGCTGGCATTTTTATTCCTTTTTCTTCTGCTGTTAATTCTTCTTTTTCATTTTTTCTTAATTTTAGAGAATTTCTCCCCTCTTTTCAAAATCAATTAGCTAACAGTTTGTCTATTTATTTAGGTTTGGAGGGTTTTTTTCCCTCCCAAAGGGGGAAAAATTTTTCCTAGCTTCTTTAGAAATTCATTGTAGCTTTGTTTTTCATTCTTGTTTATTTCTTTTTTGAATTGAAGAATATCTATTTTTATGCTTAATTGGTTTCTTGGATTTGCTGCTTTTCTACTCTTTTTATTATTAGCATGTTTATTTCACTGATCTATTCTTTCTCTCTTTTACTGATTTAAGCATTTAGGGATATAAATTTTCCCATAAAGACTGCTTTGGCTGCATCCCAAAAGTTTTTGTGTGCCATCTCATTGTTGTCATTTTCTTTAATGATATTTATTGTTTCAATGATTTCTTATTTGATCCACCAGTTCTTTAGGGCTAAATGAGTTTCCCTTTAAGTTTTAATCATTTCGTCAGAAGTCATTTGTTGACTACAATTTTAGTTTTATGATCAATAAAGGATACGTTTAATGTTTCTGCTGACTATACTTGTTTGTAAGGTTTTAGGCCTTAGAGCACAATCATTTTTTTTTTTTGCAATTTTGCCATATACAGCTGAGAAATACATAAAGTCCTTTCAGTACTCCATTCAGTAATATCAGATGAACTAGCTATACCTAAATTCAAATTTTCTGAAATTTTTTTGGTGCCCTAAGTTTCTTTCTGATTTATATTTTTCTTAGCTATATCTTGATCTGAAAGGAGTACATAGAAATATTTACCTCATGCTTTTTTCATTGGAGAAAATTGACTAACACCTAAGAATTAATTAATGACCAGCAAAACCCTTAATGGAAAAAAAAGTAAGTGCTAAGCTAAAAAGTGGGATATCATGCTACTTTTTGAAAATAAAGCCAATTTTGCTCTTACATAACCATACCATTCCCTATTATGCAGCCTTATCCATATAGACTTCAGTAAGTTGGATATTTTTTATTTCATATAATAAACATGGATTCTCATCAGTCTTCCTAACATCCAATGATTTTATGCTTACTTAAAGCAGTGCCTCAAAAGAGGAAAATTAGTGATCTAAAGAATAATTTAGTAATACTCATTAACTCTGCCACCACTAAGGACCTCAAATAGTGAAATGACTGGTACAGTAGAATGACCTTTGGCTCTGGAGTCAAGAAACCTGGGTTCAAATTGTGACTCTGATACTAGCTATGTAACTTTGAGCATATCTCGGGATCTCTATTTCCTCATCCTTCAAAGAGATGGAAATACAGTAGACAGTCTCCAAAGTTCCCTTGGAGAATGTATAACCCTACTACTCAAAAAGATAATCAGAACCATCAATTATTTTTATCCTTGTTCAGGTGAGTTTCCTTGAAAATATATTATTAGTTAATACCATAATGGGAAAGAAAAAAAGTTCCCTGAAATAATCCAGCATAGTGGAAAACATATTGGATTTAGAGTCAAATGTTCAATCAGAGCCAAAATTCTTATTATCTTGGAGAGGATGTCTTCTTAAGCAAAGTGAGAATAACTGAACTTTTTCTACTTCACTTGGTTGTTTCTATTTGCATTCTCAGTACTTCGAATAGTCCGTGGTACCCTTAATAAATATTGGTTGACTCACTCTAAACTGCTTTGTTAAAAAAACAGAAAAAAACCATGTAAGCTAAACCTTTTAAGTTAAAAGTTGTAATTATTACTACTAATAAGAGACACCTTGGGGAATATTTTATCAAAAACTGGGGCAAGAGATTGATCTGTGAGTTTCAAGGGAGGGAGAGTTTATTCCCCCCACCCTCATAAATGGCCAGGAGCCCTGGCCATTTATTTTTGATTGCATACCTCATTCAATCTATTCGAAGCTCTTGGTCCCAGCACTGTATATAAAAACTGCCTACTTCTCTGTATCGACTTTGCTTCCTATCTTGTGCCTGCACCCAAATCACTGGATTTTCTCCTATTCCCAACATGACTAATTCATTGTCCAAAGCTTAGACTGGAATTCTGCAGTCCTCTTATCACCATAAGAAATGTTGACCAAAGATGCACGGACCCCCCTACCCAAAGTCAACTGCACAAGTTACAAAGAGTTGCCCAACTCCTTCTCTTGGTCCGCCTCCCCAGTTCTGCTTAGCCATGAAGCTGAGATGAACGTCCCTAAGCCGGCGGGCAGGCAGAAGGGATCTCAGTGTTCCCTATTCAGAGCAAAAGCCTGGACAGCTGCTTCAGAGAAACTGAGTGTAAGAAAGCTTTTCTCCCACCAGCCCCCAACCCCCATGTTGCTTTTCTTGGGCATAAGAAGTCCTTTCCCTCAGACACCGGACATCGCCACATAATCCCACACAAAGCCTACACCCGGAGCGCCCACACGCACTCAGAATATACAGGAGGCTCTCCGCCGTTGTCCATTCATTACAGGCGTACATCGCACCCTCGCCCGACCCAGGGGCCCCCCACTCCTTGGCTCCTCTATCTGGCCTCTTCAGTCAGCCCACGGCACTGGAACCTTACCAGACTCCGGGGAACTTTCCAGTTGAGTAGCTCTGTCACCTTACTTGCCGGCTTCTCTTTCACCCCCCTCTCTCTCAGCTGCCCTCCAGCAAGACTTGCCCCTGTGCCCAAGCGGAGGCGGCGGGGGGCTCCCTGAGACCAGGTGTGAGCAGGCTCTGAGCAGCCACTCTTAGCCGCTGCCGCCCGCCCTGGGCGCTCCCGCCCGGGCCGGGCTGGGGCTGGGGCGACGATGGCTGCGTTGGCAGCTCGGGCTGCCAGGCTCTACTGCTGCTGAGGCTCGGGAAGTCTGGCCGTGGTTAGCTTGACAGCAAGCTCCGTGCGCCCTGCGCTGCGCGCTCTGCCGGCTGGAGCTAAGCTTCTCTTGTGACTGCCTGGAGGGAGGATGGGAGGGAGGAGGAGGAAAAGGAGGGGAGAGGGGAGGAGGCGGAGGGCGAGGGCGGGGGTCAGTCGAGACGACTGCGCGGAAAAGTGGGGTTCTGGGCTGCCGAAGGGTGGGGTCAGACACATCGGCCGAGATGTGCGCGCACCAAGGACAAGGGCTGCAGGCCCGGCAGACGGATCAGCTGCAGGCTGCCCTTTACACCCCAACTCCACTGTCAGCTCCAGTGGGGAGATAGCAACGTGGCTGGGAGCAACTGGGAGAGCTTATTGCTATGATCATTATCACTATTTTTGCTATTTTAAGTGCGTGGGATAGGGAACAATGAAGTGTTCACCGTTTCCTTCACCCCTATGTCCCAAGACTGTTTTTGCAGTAAATGCTCCCCACCTCCGCTCCCTTCCCGGATCGCTGACATACTCCCCTGAGATGTCATACAAATGTCCTTCTGCAAAACATGTGACCCCCTATGTCAGTTTTAAAATGACCCCACCTTGGACTCTGGAGCTATAACTCGTGCATGTGATATGGAGCAAGACACTGATCTGTGAGTTTCAAGGGAGGGAGAGTTTAATCCCCCCTCCTCCATAAACTTCCCTGGCCTTGAACATGGGTGATTTAGCAAGCAGGTAATGTCTTACTCTTTGCTTTTTGATTACATGGTTTTTTTTTCCCCTATGGGTTTCAAGATGGTTTCCTAAAAATATCCCCCCTACCACCACACTATTTACTGTGGGTTGAAGCTGACACCTTTGTGTGGTTTTTTTCCTTTCCCTCTTGTCTCCACTAAGGAATTTCACTGGCAAAATTCTTTCTGGTCAAAAGCAGTTTCTGTGTTGATGAATAGGAAATAATATGAGCGGCTGTTCCACATTGGGTATCAAGAGAATTTTCTCACATAACTTTCCCTGGTTTTAGACCACTTGGTGTCCAGAGAGATTTGTGTAATTACTGCATTCCTTTTTACCTACACATATGTATGTGTGTATGAGAACCTCAAATAAAAGTCTGAATAGGGCCATTAAGTTTCATAAGTAGTTCTGTTTGTTTTTGTAGTAATTAGGGGGGAAATGTTAGTATAAAATCTCTCCCTCCCAATCCTATGTACTAATAACACCTGATCTGTATACTTTATTCAAACCTCCAAAAGAAATCTGAAGTCATAGTAGACTCAAAAAAGAAGGAAAAAAAAGAGTTTAAGCAGTGCTAAGTAAAGTATAAACTGCTTACATTCTAATAGGAGGAAAAGAAATTGTGTCCCCACTGAACCCTAGCATTAGGGTTCATAGGAGTCTAATTAGGCAGAAGGATTGGGAGTGATTCTGTTATATCTTGATGATCTTAACAATGGGAAAAGAAAGGAATAAACCGGAGGTGGGGGGGGGGAGAAAGTTTAGGGGAAATTATTCCAGATAATCAGAAGGCACAAGTAGACATCTATAAAAAACAAGGAGGAGCTAGGGGAGGGAAGCAGCTGATACTTCAGCCTCACTCTCATCTGAACTATTTAAAGAGAAGAATACCTACACTTAAAAAAAACATGCAGAGTTAGACACAGAAGTGCATTTCACTCAAAAGGGAAATGGGAGAAGGGAGAATTAGAGGGAGAATAGATTAAGGGAGGGATTCGTTTTAAGCAAAACAAACTCTAAAGATGGGCAAAAATATTTATAATTCTTTTTGAGATGGCAAAGAATGGGAATGTGAGAGGATGCCCATCAGCTGGGGAATGGTAGAATAAATTATGGTTTATAAATAGAATATTATTTTGCTGTGAGAAATGATGAAACGGATTATTTCAGAGACACCTAGGAAGCCTTATATGAACTGATTCAAAGTGAACTGAACAGAACCAAGGGAATAATTTATATAGTCGCAGCAATTTGGTAAAGAGAAAAAGTAACATTGAAAGACTAAGGAACACTGGTCAGTATAATGAACAACTGTGAATCTAGAAGACTAATGATAAAACAGTCTATCCACCTCCAGATAGAGAAGTGAGAAATTCAAAGTGCAGAAAATACACTCTCCTCCTCCTTCTCTTCCTCCTCCTCCTTCTTCCCTGGCTACATGATACCTCTCTCCACTTGGGGTGTCATACCCTTCTATATGGATCCTCTGTGAAAAGGAATATTTTGGTTATTTATATTTTGTAAGCTATCTTGGAGTTTAGGGGCTAATTTTTTTTAATTTTCTATTTTTCTTTTTCAAAAAGCTGGGACAATATTCTTTGTTCTGCTATGTTTTTATTTATGATTTCCTAAAACATAGCTCTGAAAAAAACAGGCTTTAAAAAAAAAATCCATTATGGGGGCGGAGCCAAGATGATGGAATAGAAAGGCATATATACTCTAGCTCTTCCCCAAAGCCCATAAAATACCTGTAAAGAATGACTCTCAATAAATTCTAGAGCAGCAGAAGTCACAGAACCATGGAATAGAGGAGACTTCCAGCCCAGGGTGACCTGGAAGGCCAATGGGAAAGGTCTGTCACACCAGGTATGGAGCAGAGCCCAGCCCAGCCTTGACCACTCCACCAGGGAGGAGGACAGGAGCAGGCCTCATGGGTGGAATCCCCAACAGCAGTAGCAGGGGATCACAGATCCCTCAACCCACAGGCACTAAAGGTCAGTGAGAGGGTTTTTTCAGCTAGATGAGAAGGGAGCAGGGTCCCCCCATAACTCTGGCCCCACGCGGTGGCAAACACTGCAGCTGGTAGGGCCAACTCCCACATCAGGCAGCAGCCTACATCCATTCTTGGAGGCCTCATTTTAAAGCCTGTGGGGAATTGAGAAGTTGATCTGAACCTCAACCCTGAGTGCTGGCATGGCAGAACTGGAAGTGAGGCTGTTGTGGAGAGGAAATCCTACTACTCACAGATTCTGAGCAAAAAAGTTTCTGGTTAATCCCAGATCAGTGCACAGACTTGATTATGCCACCTTGGAGGAATTAAGACCTTACAGGTGCCCAGAGTATACCCTACTCTTCACAAAGAACCCAAAAGTCATGTAACTGGTTAGGAAAATGCACAAAAAAGGGAAAAAAATAAGACTATAAAAGGTTACTTTCTTAGTGAAAAGGTATCTCCATCCCTTCCTTTTGGATGAGGAAGAACAATGCTTACCACCAGGGAAAGACATAAAATTCAAGGCTTCTGTATCCCAAACATCAAAATAGATATTCAATGGTCTCAGGCCATGGAAGAACTCAAAAAGGATTTTGAAAACCAAGTAAGAGAGGTGAAGGAAAAATTAGGAAGAGAAATGAGAGAGATGCAAGAAAATCATGAAAAGTGAGTCAACAGCTTTCTAAACAACACCCAAAAAAATACTGAAGGAAATAACACCTTTAAAAATGAGCTAACTCAATTGGCAAAAGAGGTTCAAAAAGTCAATGAGGAGAAGAATGCTTTAAAAAGCAGAATTAGTCAAATGGAAAAGGAGGTTCAAAAGCTCACTGAAGAATATAGTTTTTTTAAAAATTAGAATGGAGGGGGTGGAGCCAAGGTGGCAGAGTGCAAAGATGCATATACTCTAGTGCTTCCCCCACAGCCCACAAAATACCTGCAAAAAATGACTTTCAACAAATTCTAGAGCAGCAGAAGCCACAGAACAACAGAGTGAAAGAGGTTTCCAGCCAAAGGTAACCTGGAAGTCCAACAGGAAAGATATATTTCACAGGATGCTGAGGGAAGAGGACCCCAGTTTGGGCCACACAGCACTGGAAGGAACAGGACCTGAAAAGACCTCCAGGGCAGAATTTCCAGCAGAGAGGGTCCCAGATCCATCAACTCACAAGTTACAAAGAAAGCTCCACAGGTCAGAGTGGGAGGCTTTCCCAACTGGGAGAGAAGGGAACGGGGTTCCCCCAGAGCTGGCCTTAAGTGGCAGTAGCAGCAGGCAGCACAGAAGCAGCCTGGGTCCATTGTCCATGCAGCTCAGCTTAAAGCCCCTGGGGGAATTGAGCAGCTGATCTGAATTTCAGCTCTGAGCATGATCCTGGGGGGGAGGAGGAGCACTAGGACCCTCCTCTTGACAAAGGATTCAGAACTCAAGTAACTGGCTGGGAAAATGGCCAAAAAAGGGGAAAAAAAAGACCATACAAGGTTACTTTCTTGGTGAACAGGTGTTTCCTTCCATCCCTTCAGATGAGGAAGAACAATGCATACTGTCACAGGAAGTCAAGGCCTCTGCCACCAGTATCTCCAAAATGAATATTAAATGGGCTCAGGCCATAGAAGAACCTGAAAAGTGTATCAGGAATCTGTTAAAGGATAACCAAAACAATGCTGAGGAAAATAACACCTTTAAAAAGAGGCTAACTCAATTGGAAAAAGAGATCCAAAAAGCCAATGAGGAGAAGGAGGTTTTAAAAAGCAGAATTAGGCAAATGGAAAAGAAGATTCAAAATCTTACTGAACAAAATAATTCTTTAAAAGAGAGAATTAAGTTCAGGGAAGCCAATGACTGTGAGACAAACCAAGAAGTTAGAAAACAAAACCAAAAGTTTGAAAAAATAGAAGATAATGCGAAACATCTCATAGGAAAAACAACTGACCTCAAAAATAGATCCAGGAGAGACAATTTAAAAATTGTGGGACTACCTGAAAGCCATGATCAAAAAAAGAGCCTAGACATAATTTCTTTCATGAAATTATCAAGGAAAATTGCCCTGATATTCTAGAACCAGAGGACAAAATAAATATTGAAAGAATCCACCAATCACCTCCTGAAAGAGACCCAAAAATAGAAACTCCTAGGAATACTGTGGCCAAATTTCAGAGTTCCCAGGTCAAGAAGAAAATATTGCAAGCAACTAGAAGGAAACAATTCGAGTATTGTGGGAATACAATCAGGATAACAGAGGATCTGGCAGCTTCTACATTAAGTGATCAAAGGGCTTGGAATAGGATATTCCAAAAGACAAAGGAACTGGGATTAAAACCAAGAATTACCTGCCCAGCAAAACTGAGTATAATACTTCAAGGGAATAAATGATTATTCAATGATATAGAGGACTTTCAAGCATTCATGTTGAAAAGACCAGAACTGAATAGAAAATTTGACTTTCAAACACAAGTCAAGAGAAGCATGAAAAGGTAAATAGGAAAGAGAAATCATAAAAGACTTTCTAAAGCTGAACTGTTTACATTCCTACATGGAAAGAGAATATTTGTAACTCTTGAGATTTTTCTAAGTATTTGGGTAGGTGGAGGGATTGTACATACACACACACACACACACACACACACACACACACACATAGAAAGAGAGAGACAGAGACAGAGAGAGAGAGACAGAGCACAGGGTAAGTTGCATAGGAAGGGATCATGTCTAAAAAAATAAAATTAAGGGATGAGAGAGAAATATATTGGGAAGAGAATGGGGCAAATTATCTCTCATGAAAGGGGCAAGAAAAAAACCTTTTTAATAGAGAGAAAAGGGGGGAGGTGAGAGGAAAAAAGTGAAGCTTACTCTCATCACGTTTAGCTCAAAGAAGGAATAACATGAACACTCAATTTGGTATGAAAACCTATCTCACAATACAGGGAAGTAGGGGCAAAGGGGATAAGTGGGGTGAGGGAGATGATGGAAGGGAGGGCAAATGGGAGGAGAAAGCAATTAGAAGTAAACACTCTTAAAGAGGGACAAGGTCAAAAGAGAGAATAGAAGAAATGGGGTGGTCAGGTTAAGATGGAGGGAAATATAGTTAGTCTTACACAACAGGTCTATTGTGGAAGTCTTTTGCAAAGCTATACATATATAGCCAATACTGAATTGCTTGCCTTCTCAGTGGGAATACGTGGGAAGAGGTAAGGAAGAGAAGTTAGAACTCAGTTTTAGGAACAAATGTTGAGTATTGTTCCTGCATAGAACTGAGAACTAAGAAATGCAGGTAATGGAATATAGAAATTTGTCTTGCCCTACAAGACAAAAGAGAAGATGAGGATAAGGGAAGGGAGGAATGTTAGAAGTGGGGCATATTTGTGGAAGGGGTAATCAGAATGTTCAGCATTTTGGGGTGGGGGGATGGGGAGAAAATTTGGAACTCAAAATTTTATGGAAGTGAATGTTGAAAACTTAAAATAAATTAATTAATAATTTTTTTTAAGTCCATTATGGAGGTAGAGCAAAGATGGAGGAGAAAAGGCAGGGACTCACTGAGTTCTTCCCCAAACCCTTCCAAATGCCTTTTTTAAATGACTCTAAACAAATTTGAGACTGGCAGAACCCACATAGCTATGGAGTGAAACAAGTTTCTAGCCCAGGACAATTTGGAAGGTTGGCAGGAAAGGTCTGTGGCACCAGTATAGGAGAGGAACACAGTCCAGCTCAGGCCATGCCAGTGTAGACCAGGCCCCAGCAAGCCTGGAGCAGGCCTTGGACTGAATCAGCAGCAGCAGCAGTAGTTAAACAACCAATCAGAAGGAAATTATGGGGATCTTTTTGCTAGCACTGATGCAGGACTCTGCTGTTTTGTCCATACTCAGATCTTGCTCCAAGACCTGGGTAGCAGTCCCAAAACAAGTAAGGGCACTAGCACAGTAGAGTTTGCAGACACAGTAGATTGGGGACCCTCCTCACAGTTCAGGGCAGAAAAGAGTACTTGTGGTAGACCACAAACCAGAGCACAGGCCATAATAAACACCTCTTCTTATATCATATCACCTTGGAAGAACTAAAAACTTACAGGTTCCTAGGCATATCTCTGAAAACAGTTGCACAGAACTCTTGGAGCTTGGGACAGCACACACCCTCCACCCTGGAAGCAAAGCCTTATTTTAACAAACAATGAAAAGTCCAGTAATAGGCTGGGAAAAATGAGCAAACAACAAGAAAAGAAATATGACTATGAAAAGTTACTATGGTGTCAAGGAAGCTCAAAACACATACTCAGAAGAAGAAAACAAAATCAAAGCTCCTGCATCCAAGGTCTGCAAGAAAAGTATGAATTGGACTCAGACCATGGAAAAGCTAAAAATGTATTTTGAAAATCAAGTAAGAGAAGTAGAGCAAAAGTTGAGAAGAGAAATGAGACTGATGCAAGAAAATAATGAAAAATGAGTCAACAGCTTCTTAAAGGAGACATAAAAATAATGAAGAAAATAACACCTTAAAAATCAGGCTAGGCCAAATGGTAAAAGATGTCCAAAAAGTCAAAGAGAAGAATACCTTAAAAACCAGAATTGGTCAAATGGAAAAAGAGGTCCAAAATCTCATTGAAGAAAATAATTGCTTAAAAATTAGAATGGGGGGAGGAGCCAAGATGGTGGAGTAGAAAGACTTACGTATGCTAGCTCCGAATCCACAGTCCAGAAATTTCCTGTAAAAAGAACTCCCCACAAATTCTGGAGCAGAACAAGCCACACAGAAACACAGTGGAAGAGATTTCCATTCCAGAGAGCCCTGGAAAGCCATCCCCAGGGGTCCATCGCGCTCTGGACAACAGAGCCCACCCCTGAGCTGCCCCGGCCGAATGGCCCCAGAGGAGCAGATCTGCGCGGGCTTCGGGGCTGGGAAGGTCCCTCCACCCACAAGCACTACAGGTGAGTGAGAAAGACGTCTAGGCTGGCCAAGAGGGGAGCAGGGTGTCTCCGTGACTCAGACCCCCTCGGGAGGCAGTGGCAGAGGCAGCGGCAGAGGCAGCGTCGTCCCAGGACTCCCTAAGCAGACAGGAGCTCAGGGCCATTACTGAAGGTCTCTGCATAAAGCCCCTGAGGGAACTGAGCCTGGGAGGCGGCCCTGCCCCCACCCCAGCACCAGAACTTAAGCTCACATTGAATAGCAGCCGTGCCTGCCACAGAAAGCCCTGAGGGTGGGGAGCAGCATTTGAATCTCAGACCCCAAGCACTAGCTGGGCAGATCTAGGCGGGGGTGCAGAGGAATCTCAGAAGTCAAGTAACTGGCTGGGAAAATGCCCAGAAAAGGGAAGAAAAATAAGACCATAGAAAGCTATTTTCTTGGGGGACAGATGTTCCCGCCTTTCAATTCTGATGACGAGGAACAATTCTTACCATCAGGGAAAGACGTGAAGGTCAGGGCCTCTGTATCCCAGACATCCAAAGTGGATATCCAGTGGGCTCAACCCATGGAACAGCTCAAAAAGGATTTTGAAAATCAAGTTAGACAGGTGGAGGAAAAACTGGGAAGAGAAATGAGAGAGATGCAAGAAAAGCATGAAAAACAGGTCAATACCTTGCTAAAGGAGACCCAAAAAAATGCTGAAGAAAATAACACCTTGAAAAATAGGCTCACTCAATTGGCAAAAGAGGTTCAAAAAGCCAATGAGGAGAAGAATGCTTCCAAAAGCAGAATTAGCCAAATGGAAAAAGAGGTTCAAAGGCTCACTGAAGAGAATGGTTCTCTCAAAATTAGAATGGAACAGATGGAGTCTAATGACTTTCTGAGAAACCAAAAAATCACAAAACAAAACCAAAAGAATGAAAAAATGAAAGAGAATGAGAATATCTCATGGGAAAAACAACTGACCTGGAAAATAGATCCAGGAGAGACAATTTAAAAATTATGGGACTACCTGAAAGCCATGATCAAAAAAAGAGCCTAGACATTGTCTTTCATGAAATTATCAAGGAAAACTGCCCTGATATTCTACAACCAGAGGGCAAAATAAGTATTGAAGGAATCCATCAATCACTGCCTGAAAGAGATCCAAAAAGAGAAACTCCTAGGAACATTGTGGCCAAATTCCAGAATTCCCAGCTCAAGGAGAAAATCTTGCAAGCAGCTAGAAAGAAACAATTTGAGTATTGTGGAAATACAATCAGGATAACCCAAGATCTAGCAGCTTCTACATGAAGGGATCAAAGGGCGTGGAATAGGATATTCCAAAAGTCAAAGGAACTAGGATTCAAACCAAGAATCACCTACCCAGCAAAACTGAGTATAATACTTCAGGGGAAAATATGGTCTTTCAATGAAACAGAGGACTTTCAAGCATTCTTGATGAAAAGACCAGAGCTGAAAAGAAAATTTGACTTTCAAACACAAGACTGAGAAGGAGCATGAAAAAGTCAACAGCAAAGAGAAGTCATAAGGGACTTACCAGAGGTGAACTGTTTACATTCCTACATGGAAAGACAATATTTGTAACTCTTAAAACTTTTCAGTATCTGGGTAGTTGGTGGGACTACACACACACATACACACACACACACGTACACGCATGCACACACACAAATACACACATGCATGCACATACAGAGACAGAGATCACAGAGTGAATTGAATAAGATGAGACCATATCTTAAAAGAAATTAAGGTAAATGGTGAGAGAGAAATGTAGTGGGAGGAGAGAGGGTGAAATGGAATGGAGTAAATTATATCTCATACAAGAGGCAAGTAGGAGACTTTTTAGTGGAGGAAAAAAGAGGAGAGCTGAGAAAAAACATGAAGTTTACCCTCATCACATTCGACTAAAGGAAGGAATAAAACGCACACTCATTTTGGTATGAAAATCTATCTTACAATACAGGAAAGTGGGGGAGAAGGAGATAAGCAGGGTTGGGGGGATGATGGAAGGGAGGGCAATGGGAAGAGGGAGCAATTTGAAGTCAACACTTGGGGAGGGACAGGATCAAAACACAGAAGAGAAACAATGGGGGGCAGGATAGGATGGAGGGAATTACAATTAGTCTTACACAACATGACTATTATCGAAGTCATGTGCAAAACTACACAGATAGGGCCTATATTGAATTGCCTGCTTTCCCAAAAGGAATGGGTGGGGAGGGAGTGATGGGGAGAATTTGGAACTCAAAGTTTTAGGAACAACTGTCGAGTATTACTGTTATTGCTACTAGGAAATAAGAAATACAGTTAATGGGGAATAGAAAGTCATCTGGCCCTATAGGACAAAAGAGAAGATGGGGACAAGAGAAGAGGGGCAGGATTGAAGAGAGGGCATATTGGTGATAGGGAAAACTAGAATGCTCGGTGTATTGGGGTGGGAGAGGGGACAAATGGGGAGAAAATTTGGAACCCAAAATTTTGTGAAAATAAATGTAAAAAGTTAAATAAATAAATTAAAATTAAAAAAATTAGAATGAAGCTAATGACTTTATAAGAAATCAAGAAACAATATGACAAAACCAAAAAAATGAAAAATAGAAGACAATGTGAAATATATCATTGGAAAAACAACTGACTGAGAAAATATATCCAGGAGAGATAAATGAAAAATGATTGGATTACCTGAAAGCCCTGATCAAAAAAAAAAAAAAGAGCTAGATATCCTCTGTTAAGAAATTATAGAAGAAAACTATCTGATATTCTAGAACAAGAGGGTAAAATGGAAATTAAAAGAATCCACCAATCACCTCCTGAAAGACATCCCAAAATCAAAACAGCCAGGAATATTATAGGCACTTTCCAGAGTTCCCAGGTCAAGGAGAGAATATTCCAAGCAGCCAGAAAGAAACAATTCAAATATCATGGACCCACAGTAAAGATACAAGGAGATTTAGCAGCTTCTACATTAAGGGATCAGAGAGCTTAGAATATAACATTCTGGAGGGCAAAAGAGCTAGACTACAACCAAGAATCACCTACCCAGAAAATCTCAGTATAATCCTTTGGGGGGGAAATGAATTTTTAATGATAGAGGACTTTCAAGGATTCTTGATGAAAAGACCAGAGTGCAATAGAAAATTTGACTTTCAAATATAAGACTCAAGAGAAGCATACAAAGGTAAACAGGAAAGGGAACTCATAAGGGAGTTAATAAGATTAAACTGTTTATATTCCATTAGAAGGAAGATATATATAGATGACCCAGGTATAAGTTCAACATGAAGAAATGATATCTAAAAAATAAAATTAAGGGATGAGAAAGAAATGTACTGAGAGAACAAGAAAGGGAGAGATAGGATGGGGTAAATTATCTCCCATGAAAGAGGCAAGAAAAATCTTTTACAGTGGAGGGGAATAGGAGAAGGTAAAGGGAAATGAATGAGCCTTACTCTCATCCGTACTGGCTCAAAAAGCTTATAGCATACATACACAATTGGATATAGAGATTCATCTTACCCTACAGGAAAGTAGGAGGGGAAGGGGATAAGAGAAGGAGAGTGATAAAAGCAAAAGCAGATTGCAGGAGGTCTTCAGGAGCAAAATATTTTCAAGGAGAGCCAGGGTGAAAGGACAAAAAAAATAGGATAAATGGGGGTGATAGGATGGAGGGAAATAGAGTTAGCAACAGTAACTAACTGTGAAAAAAAAATTGAAGCATTTCTCTGATAAAGGCCTCATTTCTCAATCATACAGAGAACTCAGACAAATTTACAAAAATAAGAGTCATTCCTCAATTGACAATGATCAAAGATATGATCAATTTTCAGATGAAGTAATCAAAGGTATTTATGAAAAAATATTCTCACTATTGAGTGGAGAAATGGCATACAAATGTAATGGAATATTATTTTGTTATGATAAATTATTAATATGATGAGTCAGAAGCATGGAAAGATTTACATGATCTAATACGAAGTGAAGTGAACACAACCATAAAAATATTATACACAATTATTTTGCCATTTGTGGTGCTTTTAAGGATAGTATAATTATCCTATTTGTCTCTTTTGATTATTCCTCTTGATCTCTACTTTTAAAGTGTCTTTTTTATGTCTAATATATTATTGGATTTAACTAATTTTACAATGAAAAAGAAGTATTCTATTGTGGAATATCACTTGCAAAAAAAAAGCCTGCTTATTCCCTTGTAATACCCTTGTGTGGGATGCAGCAACCCTTACTCAAATTAAACTTAGAGGCTTCTCAAGGTGGAAGACAAGAAGGAATTTATTACAATCTCATGAGAAGGGGCACTGCTCACGAGACCATGGGTGGTGCCAGCAAGGGAATGCACCTGAGCAGAGCAGAGTACAACGTTATATAGTACCTAATGTCGAAGCCCAGTAGCCTCTCTTCCCATTGTCTGGGAATCCAGGCTTACAGTCTAAGCGGAAATCTACCCCAGAGACAAAGAACATGGAAAGGATCGTTTCTCACCAGTGAGGGTTTGTTGTTACCAAATATGGAATTTAAGAGAAGAATGCTGACGTGGCATTAAGGGGGTGATGAAAAGGAAGAGTACACCAGGTCTCATGACTGGAACTTTGGTGGTTCTCCTCCATCCTGGAGCATTTTATATGCCTAAGAAGGATACTTAGTTATTTTAGCTTTGGCAGGAAGGGTGGGGGTTTGGGGGAATTCATGCCTGAGGGGTCTTCACTTAACCTGATTTCACTCAACCTCATCAACAATCCTCCTCCTTTAGTGTAAGTTATTCTCTTACAAATTTTATATAAATAACAATAACTAGTCTTTCAGTTGCCCTTTTTTTTTTGGTACTAAGGCTTAGAGTTTTTTAAAACAAAATTGAGTCTTTTCAAAGCTATAGTCCTCTGGTGCCATTTTATGACTGAGTCAAAAGAATTGAAAATGCCCTCAAAGGGTGGTGAAAAAATATTCTATCTCCTTTCGTTTTATGGGAAACTTCATTCCATTCATACTTACAGTAAAGTTTTATTTTTCTCTCCATCAAATCCCATTCTAATATATGTTATTTTCCAAAATGAACAAATCAAAACTTCAGCTCCAAGTATCTGCAAGTTTTATTGCTTAGAAAAATGTGTTTCCACTATTCTTCCTTCTTTCTCCCTTCGTAGCCTATACCCAAATCACTGAGTCTTCCTCTCACCCTTTTTTGTTTATATACAAAGCCCTATGAGTTAGAGCTTGTTTTGTTGGACAATTTCCTCTCTAAACCTGTCCCTGCCACCCCAGATCAGAAATCTCTCCTCCCTGTCCTTATTGCATCCCAGTTATCTGTTTTGCCTTATTAAAGTGTTTTTGCCAGTATAATTTTTTTTAACCTTCTCTTAATAGTTATAGATGAGAATTATGGGTTCATGTGATTTCCTGTCTACAAAACAAGCAGAAAATAAGCATTTATTAAGTACTTACTCTGTGACAGGCACTCTGCTAAGCACTAGGGATACAAATATAAAATAGCAAAAATAAAAACAGTCCCTGACCTTTTATATTTTAGTGCAGGAAGACAACACACAAAAGTGAGCTGAAAAGTTGGGGTAGGGGCAAGGGAATAAAGGTACCAAGGATGGGAGTGTGGTGTCAAAGTCTGAAAACTGATAAACAACTTAAGGGGGATGAAATATTGCACACACCCCAGCCCTACCTAGGCAAATGGAGATGCTAGAAGTAACTCACTAGTGACAGAAGGTGGTCAGCATGATGAAGGTAAAATAAGTTGTAAAATAAAATAAGTTGTAACTTAGGTGATTAATGTAAGATAATAACTGTACAAAACTTAATTTTGATGTTGAACTTCTTTACTTGAACAAAGGCTTACAATATTAGGCTCAGCACCAAACATGACTTTAAATTTGGTTCTTATATAAGTAAGCACCCCGACATAAACAGGAGGACCTGCTACCACAGGTTCTTAGATCTGCTTTCATAAAAGGAAAGGCAATTTTTGGAAATTTAACAATCTCCTTTAATCAGGCACATATATCATTCACTTCTTTCAGGAAATCAATAGACAGTGCTTCCAAATTGTCTGACGTAAGCAATACATCTATCACAAGTCAACAGACAGGTCCAACTGTCTGACCATAAATGCCAGAGAGGGAAGCACCAACATCTGGATTTTCAAAGCTGGGGTGCTGTTAAGTGGCTTCCCAGAGTCTCATCTGACACAAAAACCTTCTTCCAAAAACCAAGTCCCAAAGTAAAACCTCACCCTCAGAGTATTTATACCTTTTTTAGAGCCAGAGGGCATCCCAACCCTTGAGAGCCAATGCCTCATTAACAAAAGGTATGCGCCTTCCTACAAATCTTCCCTAATCAAACTTCTTTTAATAGGCAGGCCCATTAATGGTTGGGGAAGATCTTTAATCACATTAACAATACAAATACATATGCTCTTTCTAGTTAAAGAAACTCTTGTTTCTGTACTTTACTCCTAGTAAAGTTTCTTGGTTGAGAAAGGCAACATTCAATCAGAGGCACTTGATTATATCAAAACAAAAACAGCAAAAGATCCTTCTTTGCTTATCTTTATAGTTCTTCAAGTTTATTTCTGAATTTTTATTTAAAATAAGAATAGAGTGAAAATTCTTCCTCTCACAAATATGTGATATAAAATGTTTAGGGAATTTTATAAGCTCTCTTGTTGAGAGATGGAAATTCATTTTTTCTAACTAATAAAATATGACCATCATTTTTTAATGATATTTGTAATCCAAAATCATTGATAATTGGTAATGAAAATTAAATTTTCTTTTTCAACAATTGTCAATTCATCAGCCAGATTCATATCAAATGAGTTGTGAATCAAGTTTAACTTATTGAAAATTTCAGGAAAATATTCATTAAAAGTCACTCCTAAAAATTTCAGATAATCATTGATGTCACTCTTGACAGCATTATCCAAAGACATTTCCTTTTCTATTAAGAAATTCCCTGATGTCACAAAGTATCTAGGCCTATTCACAGTTGAGGATCTTAGATTTTAGTTTCTTAATCATAATTTTACTTTACCTTGAACATTGAAAATATTTTGTATTCTCACTCTGTAATAATGTGATGATTTCATTAATTTTTTAAAAGATGTCTGTTAAATAAGCTAATTTTGTAGTCATATTATATCATTTGTATACTCACTAAAGTAAAAAGAATTTTGAGAAGGCAGAGTCAAGATGGTAAAGGCAGGGATTTTGCTGAGCTTTCTCCTAAACCCCTCCAAATACCTTTAAATAATGACTCTAAACAAACTCTAGAGTGGCAGAATCCACAAAAAGACAGTGAAACAATTTTCCAGCCCAAGACAACTTAGAACATCGGCAGTAAAGGTCTGTTGCACCAGGAAAGAGAGGAGCGCAGTCCAGGTCAGGCCACACTAGTGCAGATCAGGCTTCAGCAAACCAGGAGCAGGTCTCATAGCAACTAAATCAGCAGTGACAATGGCTTCCAGAGCTCTCAGTCCACAGATGGGCAGAAAGAGATTACAGGGTTCTTTTTGTTAGCACTGACACAGGATTCTGTTGCTTTGCCCACACTCAGATCAGGGTCTCAGTCCTAGGTGGCAGTCCTAAAGCAAGGGGAGGTGGGGGGGTGTGGTACTAGCACACCAGAGCTTGAGGTCACAGTGGAGAAGAGACCCTTGTCACAGTTCCAGGGCAGAAAAAGAGTGCTTGTGGTCAATTCAAGACCAATACCTCTAAAAAGGTGGCATACTACCTTGGAAGAACTGAAAATATACAGGTTCCTAGAAGTTTCTCTGAAAATAGATGCACAAACCCCATAAAGGCTGGCACAGTATACCCTCCATACTGAAAGCAGAGTCCTACTTTAACAAAGAGTTAAAAATCAAGTTATAGGCTCAGGAAATGACCATAGAAAGTTACTATGGTATAGCAGGAAGCACCCTGACACATTCAGGATGGCTTACTAGCACAAGTTCTTAGATCTGCTTTTCTAAAAGGAAAGTAACTTTTGAGGGCCAACAGTCTTATTTAATCATATATACAAGCAGAGAAATAAAGACCAACAGACAGGACTTCCAACTATCTGACCATAAGCAATAGATCCATCACAGATTAATAGACGGATCCGATTTTCTGACTATTACATACATACATAGTTACCATAGAGAGAAGCACCAGCATCTGAGTTTTCAAAGTCAGGGGAGAGGGGCTCCTTAATTGCTACCCAGAGTCTCACCTGGCACAGGAGCCTTATTCCAAGCTCGGAAAGAAAAGCCTCAACTCAAAGTATACATACTCTTTTCAGAGTCAGGGCATCACTATCCTGGTGACTCAGTGCCTCATTAGTTAACAAAACATGTGGGCCTTCTTACAAAACAAGCCTCCTTAATGAGTCTCATCTGAGGCCTATAAATGGGTGGGGAAGATCTTTACATTACATATGGTGATAAGGAATATCAAAACACACACACTCAGAAGAAGAAAAACTTAAAGCTCCTTACATCCAAAGCCTCCAAGAAAAATAGGAATTAATCTCAGGCTATGGAAGAGCTCTAAAAGGATTTTGAAAATCATAAGAAAGGTAGAGGAAAAATTGGGAATAGAAATGAGAGTGATGTAAGAAAATCATGAAAAATGAGTCAGCTGCTTGGTAAAGATGAAACAAAAAAATACTGAGGAAAATAACAACTTCAAAAGAAGACCAGACTAAATGAGAAAAGAGGTAGAAAAAGGCAATGAGGAGAAGAATGACTTAAAAATCAGAATTGACCAAATGTAAAAAGAAGTACAAAAATTCACTAAAGTAAAAAGAATGAACAGTGACTTAGACAATTAACTCTTCTCTCAATTGAAATAGAAAAGTAATACTTTTGTGATGGGAAAGCCACCTAACATCTCTGTGTTACAAGTATAACATGTTCATTGTCCATTTTTCTACCTAAAATGATAGTCAATCAAGTTAGTTGATCTGGATATGATAAAATCATAATTCTGACATTATCTAAGATTCTTTTTAGTTATGGTGTTCACTTTAATGCCAAAATTTGTCTGTGCATGTGGCAGTATGCCCATAGTATATTGGCATTCATTTTTAATAGGTAAAAACACCACCCCAAAATTTCCTAGTCATTGATTTGCTTTCACTGTGCAAATTTCACAATAGACAGATTTATTTATTTTCCTTCAAAGTATTAATTATTAAATTAAAATGAATTCTCCAGTAATATGTCCTATTAACTAAAAACTTTACCATTGTTTAGACATCTTACAAATACAATTAGACATCAGTTGCAAAGCAGAATTTTACTTTTTTGAACTCTATAATAACTGATTCAACATAATCAATCATATTGTGAATTCAATGAGATATTGTATTTTTTTTAACTAAGTAACATTTTCTAACTTCTTAATGAAATTGTCTCCATATATATACTTGATGGTTGCTTTGAAACATAGAAAAATTAATTTTCACGTATAATTTTTCTCATTTTTTGCTTTATGATAATTTACTAAATAAGAAGCTTCAATTGCTTTTTTTCTTGTTTATTCACAGAAATCAATATTCCACATTTTCAAATCTTGTTCTTTCCACTTAAAAAAACATGAATAGGCTTCTCAACATAAATTTGCTGTTCTGATTGTAAATACTGAGATTAAGGGGAAGGTTTTAAATTGCTATTTGCAAGAACCTTTCCACAAATCATACATTGGTGTCATGGATATTCATTATCTGCAAGACATAAAAAACTAAATTTAATGTATCCTTCATTATATTTTCCCTTTTTCATGCCCATTGCAATGCAGGTATCTCAAATATCTTTGAGTATTATTTCAAAATTGTGATCTGTCAATGACTTTTACTAACTTTCTGATGGTAATGGGTTAAATGTAAATGAACATTTTGAGGTTAATCAATATATTTTTAAACATTGTTTCATGTATTTTCAATCATTACCCAATAATCCATTGGGATATCTATAAATTTAAAAATAAAATTAAAATATTTTATAAAATTTTCATTTTTGTATTTAATACTAATTAATATAAATAGTGCTATGCTGATATTAATGCTGCAAATGTGTATTCTTCAAAATAACTCCTTTTTTTCCATAGCAGTGCATAGGCATCAGAAAACTCTTCTGAAGCTTAACAATGTTGTTATGAGCATAAAAGACTCCTGAAGATATGGCTACCTAACAAATAAAAATGAATCCTCTAGTTATGATATAAAATATTTATTTTTCCACTGACTAATGACAAGCACTACATTAGATGATAAAGGCACTTACATTTCAATTGTAGGTATTGCTTCATATTAAATAATGTTTGTATATAAACTAACCTTTATAAGAAAAAAGAAAAGAATCCCTTTAGATGTGACTTGTTTCTCTTTTTCCACCGGCACACCAACTGCAATCTCACAGAAACTCTACTGAATGGCTAACCAATGTTATTAACCAGGTCATTTGAAAATATGCCAGACAGAAGAATAGAAAGGTAAAAATAAGTTCAAATCAGAAAACAACCTTAGTATTGCAATGAGAGGCAACGTAAGATTTGTTCTTGCTGCATATTTGTGATGGTTCGTGGCTTCTAATGGCTTGTAATGCACAAAGTCAATGATCATGGATTTCAAACAGCCTGACATTGCTGCCCCTATCACTATCATTACTGTTTTTATCTTCTTGGCGCCAGCCTAGCCATCTCAGTTTCAGTCTGCTAGGGTATAGCAACTAAAATCTCTCCCTGAAAAGGGTAAGCTGATGACATTCTTAATCATAGCTATGATTCCTACTAGCAGAATCCAGGACATAATACTCTAGACTAGATTAGCCTTTTCCTTTTTTTCTCCTATGTCTGGGTAAAATATGCTAGATGGCTATCTAGTTACAATTCATATAAATTCTCAAAATCCTTTAGAGATCATGCAAATAAACTTATCATAACTGAAGGTAGCCTAAGGAGGCAAGATCAGTTTTTCTGTCCACCTTTATTTCCTTTAATTCCTGTCTTTATTATTCTAGTAAATACCTCAATCTCTAACAGATTTGTGTCAATACCACTGACAAACAATACCAAATCTATTAGTACATAAGAATAAAGAATCAGAGTTTTTCTTGCTAGACATTTTTTTCCAAATGAATCTCATAGAGAGGAAAAGGATGAAGACACATGCGAGTTTAATGAGTGAAAGAAATAGTATCTCCAGTGTCTGATTATCCCACCGCATTAGTAGTTAGATTAATTGAAGTGTACAAGATATGGAGGCATACATTTGCCACAAAATATATGGAGACATATTTGACCTTTTTGTGATGCTCTAAAAAAATTTTGGAAGGCTTTTATTTCATTTATAGCTGCTAGTGAAGCTTAGGTCAGTGGAAAATTTATATAAAACCTCCAAGATACTTAGTCAGTTATACATTGATGATCCCACATAGTTTTCTATATCCCTCCCCACCCCCAACCTCAATTCAGCAAAGTGTGGAGTTAAGGCCAGGCGATTCTGGAATATGAAAGGTTAGGGTTATTTGTGAAGGAGACGGGAAGATCTATAACTTACAACAGTAGGAAAACAGAAAGTAATGGAGGGAGAATTCAAGGGAGATTTTATTTACTTATTGTTCCAAAGCACTCTTACATTTGGCCTTATAACATTAAATACGGAGAATGAGACCTTCAAAGATTGTGGAACATGAGGAAATAGTATAGCCCAGCTCTCTCCCACAACTACTCCAACAAAAATCAGAGGCATTTAGGGTTAGGTTTAAGAAAAGTACCAGATGAAGGAGTAATCAGGAAATCCAAGGAGAAACTATAGCTACTCATTTTTTTTTTTGGTATCCAGAGCAACACGGAGGTACAGTAGGAGATCTGTGGGTACTAGGGCAGGGCAATCCAACCAGAAAGGCCCACACAGACACTTCCAGTATGAGAGATGTTTACTAGAACAAGAAGCTAACATGCAAGGAGTCTAACATTGAGAACTGTACAAGAAGCAAGAACCAGCCAACTTCTGGGTCAAAGAGGGGCCAGTGGCTGTGTACTTAGGCAAGAAGCCATTATAGATCCCCATTTCCCCACCCCTTGCTTTGAGCAAGGTCTGAACAGTAGCTGGGTGGTGTTGATCTGGTTGCATATTCTGCCAAGAGACCTGAGGAATTTAAATATTTTTTCATAGGTTACTATGACCAAATAATTCATCACCCATGAGGTTTTTTCAATATTTAGCAAGGTTGGGTTTTTGGAAGCAGATTTAAACTATTGCCAGATTCATATTTAAATCCTTTCTCACATGATAGAGATTTCTAAAGTTTACATTCTGTCCCTGGGAACCACGTCACAATGAGGCATCAAAGTAGAATTTATAGCTGAAAGAAAATGCCACCTCTTTTGTGAAACTTGTCTGATCTTCCTTGTTGGTATGGACTTTAACCTTAAACTTCATGTAGCACGTTGTTTTTTAACTCGAATTCATTGATTATTTAATGTCTATAATACCTATATGTGTTAATGGCTTATCTCCCTATTGGGCTGTATACCCCTTGAGTACAAAAATTGCCTCTTCTCAACTTTGTTTATTCCCCAGGACCTAGCACAGCAGCACACAGTAGGCAGTTGATGTTACTGTGTTTTCAAAATCCATGTTTCTTTTAACTGATCCTTCTTCTCAAGAAGTCTACTAGACACCCAAATGTTTCATTTAATTAGTCAACAATAATACTTTTCCAGAAACAAAGGTAATTGAGAATTCTGTTTAGTTTCATCCATTAGATCAAATTATTTTTCAGCTTTTACCTCATGCCTCTAAACAGTACACAACTAATTGATCTCTAATGGCTCCATAATGCCATAAAGAAACCATCTGTTCTAAGAGAAAGAATATCATTTCCTATCCTGTGTATCTAGCTAGCATGTTGAGTTTCTGAAGGCTCTAAAATGCTATAAGCAATATAATGTTCATCTTCTTGCCTAGGATACTGTCAGACTCCACTCCAGATTTCCACTTCATGAACTTGCTGATGGACAAATCCACAGATCCAGACAGCACTTTGTAACCATGCCCTTCTATGAGCATTTTATTTGTGACTTTTGTATACAGGCAGCTGGATTCCCTTTAGAGACACTACTAATTGGAACTCAACAACTAGTTTAGCTATGCAATGTAGCCCATTTAAAGCATGTTGCTTTAGTGTCGATGTCATACAAGAATCAAATAAATTTTGTATTGGTCTCTAGCTGCTTCATTTCTTAAAGGACAAAGCAATCATTTAATAAGCTATTTATTCTATACCCCTAGAGAATATAGTGTTGAACATGACTTTTGAACTCATATCGTGACACTTTTTGTATTTTATTCTTCCTTTCAAACTAGGAAACAAATATTCCAGGAACTTAGAAATGGCTTCTCTAATCCTTTTCAAGATCATCTTCTTGGAGTGGGTCTTAGGAAAGAGCACTGGGTTCAAGACCTGAGTTCAAATCTTGCCTGTAATACTTATCACTCATGTAACCTTGGATAAGTCAGTCAATAAGCATTTATTAAGCATTCACTATGTACCAGGCACTGTACTAAGTTCTGGGGTTACAGAAAAAGCAAAAGACAGTCCCTGCCCTTGAAGAACTCACAAGCCAAACAACTAGGCACAAACTGTACATGGGATAAACAGGAAATAATCAACAGCACTAGATTTCATAGGAATTGGGAAATGCTTCCTGGAAAAGGGATTTTTAGATAGAATTTGAAAGAAGTTAGAAAATCTGGGAGGGAGAAAAGAGGATGGAGACCATTCCAGACATGGCAGACAGCCAGAGAAAATGCCCAGATCCAAGAAAAGGAGTATCTTCCTTGGAACAGCAAAGGATTGCTCTAGAGAGTGGGATAAGGGAGAAATAGAAGGATTGCCTCAGAGAAGGAAAGCCCACTTAAGGTTGTATGACATAAATTCGTAGTAGACAAGGGTAAGGTTTGGTATGGAAAGACAGAAGGAGAACTAGAATGTCAATAGATTATGACCAGATAAGGAAATTTCCTAGATTTTGATTGACCGAGGAATGAATCAGGCAGCGACTGATGCAGCAATAGATGAAAGATGTTCTCTCTTTTCTCTTTATATCTTCATAAGAGGCACAGTCAGAAGCATGTCCTTAAGCCTGGAGTCATTCTTTGGGTTTCAATTTCTTCATCTTTAAAATAAAAGCACAGATCTAGATTGCATTTGCAGTCCTGTTGGTCTTTAAATCTATCATCCTATAACTTTTATTCTGCTGTGGAGACAATATATGGGAATTAACATATCCTTTTTCCTTTTTTCTCCTTCACTTACAGAACCAATAATTTATCTCAGTGTGTAAACTGGGCAGAGTTGTGTTCTCCAGGTTTATGTGATCCTGGGACAAAGAAGGTTATAATGTAAGAAAGGTCCCTTTCAGGGATAAATTGTATTGCTGATGGAAAAAGGCTAGAAGGAAGGGTAGTTATAAAAAACAAATAGGCCCTTAGAAACAAGGCACTTATCCAGGGTAAACATGACTGAAGTAACCTTTTATATACATCTAATTTACATATAACTTCCATCAGGACTTTGAAAGCAGTAGCTGGGAAAGCTTGATTTCTAGGACTGTTTGACCACTTGTAATGCTAATGAGATTAAAGATCTTCCCCATCCATTAAAGGGGTCTGAGCATTAAGGCGAGTTTGATTAGGGGACACTTGTAGGAAGACCCACACCTTTTGCTAATGAGGCACTGGTTCTCAAAGGCCGTGATGCTCTCTGGTTCTGAAAAGTCTATAAATACTCTGAGGTGAAATTTTGTTTTGGGGCTTACTCTTTGGGAGTATTTGTTTGGCCAAATGAGATTCTGGGCAGCCACTAAGGAGACTGCCACTCCTTTGAAAACCCAGATTTTGGTGCTTCCTTCTTGGGTAACTATGTATGTATGATCAGGTCAACTATGTTGAATCTGTCAGACACTTGGAAGCCCTGTCTGTTAATCTTTATTTCTCTGTTTGTATTTTCTCTGAAGTTCAGGTGCTGACTTTTTCCACTGAACTAAGTGAATGATATATGTGCTTGATTAAAGTGATTGTTGACCCCTCAAAAGTTGCTTTCCTTTTAGAAAAGCAGATCAAAGAACCTGTCATAGCAGGCCCTCCTGTCTGTGTCGGGGTACCTGCTTTTACATCACTACAGCACAGATGTATATTGTCTAGTTATGGTACAGGGGGCAGAAATGAAGAGATTTGTTTATTTATCACTGCAAGATAGAAGTGAGCCATCTCATTGAAAAGGCTCTGCTTTGGACCAGCCAAGGCTGAAGGTTTCTGCTTTTGCTAAAAGAGCACAGAGGCCCAGAAGAAGAATGGCAAAATTGTTATAGAGACTTTTCCTGAGGGAGACAAAAGACATCAAGGCCCACAGTCCATAATTATAAGGTGCCTTGTACACATATGTTTTCTATGCATGCACCTCTTTATATATAAATTGGTGCCCATATCCCCTATAAATACTATGTGCACCAGTAAGAGAGTGTGTCCCTTGTTTAAATATGAAATTTTATAAAATTATTACTATTGCCTTCATATGTTTCTAATTATCTGGCTGTTTTATTAAGTGAGAAGCACACCAATGGGGGCTCAGCAGCTAGAAGTGTAGGATTGTATTTCCTATATCAGAAATATTACTATGACTATGAGAGAATGAATTGTAACACTTTAATTACTTTCCTTAACACTCCCCACCACCATCTTCAGGTGTATGAGTGAATGTGAGAATCACAGATAGAGAAGAGAAAAGAAGGAGAAAAGCAGTCTTATGCTTATACTAAAATAATGTATCACTTTTATATCATACCTTAACTGGAAATCTCTTGACTTTAAAAAGCTTATGACCTATTAAGGAGACAAGAATAAATTTTAAAATGTCACTTTATGCAATCAAAAAAACATTAATTAGTTTTTTTTGTTATACTCATTTTTGAACAGCTCAGAATTTTGTTACTTTTGACCAAAGATCTTGTTATAACCAGAATACTCAGGGTCCAAAGGTTTAACTGAAAATAGTAGCCTTGAGGAGACAGTAATGATGAGACTTCCATGGTCTTCCATCTGAAAGCATTTTGGAATACTGAAAAGCTTCCACAACCATCTCATCATCCTGAGAGATAACAGTCAGCTAAGAAACTCACACAACCTCATCACCACCGGCCCTAGGACATATATCCCAACTCTGATTGGAGAATTCGTCCCCTTGATTAGTGAAGAGCTCCTCCCAGATCTTCCATTTAAGGGGAGAGTCCAGAGCAGCCACCTCATAATTTCCTACCTGCATTTCACATATCCTTTAGAATTTCACTGTCCTGAAAGATTATATCAACTGAGAAACTCCTATCTCCTCAGTGTCTTCTGCTCCCAGAACTTCCTTCTTCCCTTCCCGACACCCAATTTTCAGTCCCTTTTTATATATTGTCTCCGCCATTTGACTATTTTCTTGAGGGCTATCTTTACCTTTCTTTGTATCTCCAAGGCTTGGCACAGTGTGTGGTACAAAGTAGTCGCTTAATAAATGTTTACTGTCTGACAACCGGAAAGACCTCATCAAGGTCATATAGATAGTAAGTATCTGGGGACAGATCTGAATTCAAGTCTTCCTGATTTAAGGTCAAGTATTCTATCCAGTTCACCCCTTAGTACCCTTCTGTTATCTCCCAAGTACCAGCTGCCCCACTGGTCCTCTCATTTGCTTAGCCCTGGGGTTGTCACCCCCAAGGTTCCAAGGGACATGTAGCAAGAGCACTGTGTAGCCAAATCTAGTCTTAAATATAGTTTCCCACTCCTGCTAGTATCTTACTAATTTGGAATCTCAACAAAAATTGAAGCTGGTAAAAATGTGAGTATGTAATAGATTGAGAATTAGAAGAGATCTGGCATTAAGATGGTGCTCAGGCTCATACTTAAAGTTAGAGGTCTCTGCATTTCTGACAAGGGATCATCCCATCATATCAGAATATGCATCCTTTGATTAAGATTGGTAGCGCTCATAATGGAGGAGATTTCTTCCTCACAAGATCTTTTCAAAGTTTCTGTATTTCAAAGGGAACTCTGTGTTACTTCCTGTCTCTTGTTAGAAACAGAATGAAAACCGATCATTAAGGAGCTTGAGTTCCAGAGGCAGATATAAATACTAGCTGGGTCATTATGGGTACAATGGAATCAGGTGGCTTCACTAGTGCTCCTGCTACAATGGGGCTCCTCTATGAACACTTTTAGAATAGTTCACTCTTCCATAATGCTTTAAAGTTTAGAAAACATTGTTACCTAAATGATTTCACTTAATCTTCACAACACCCCTGAAAAATTGGTACCATAAAATATGATTGTTATCCCCATTTTAGAGATGAGGAAACCACATCCCAAAAAAACTAATGTTTTCTCTGGCTGCCTACAACCACAGGGCTTGCCTTGCCCCACTCTTCCCATCCCTGACCCTACCCCCCACTTTCCAATCACACAACTGTAGGACAATTCCACTCAAAGGATTCACCTCATCATTCCCCACTATAATCTCCTGAATTTTGTGATCTCTAGAAACTTGTCTTTCTTCCAAACAAATGAATTCTGAAATTCACATCCCCACAGCATTCCCTGGCTCTGGGAGCCCTCCTTCCCTCTAATTGGAGAAGGTACATATTGGATATTATTTTATGTAGTCATAATTATGCCAATTAAACTACCCAAAAGATGACTTCATAGACCAAGAAAAAATAATAATAAAGAAATTAATTTAGAGCAACAAATGGACAAAAATCTTGAAATAAATAGTAAATAAAAAGTGAGAAGGAAGGAGACTTAGGAGTACCAGATGTCAAACTATTCAATAAAATAATCATCATCAAAACTCTCTGGTACTGGTAAAAAATAAAAAGGCTGATCAATATAACAGATTAAGTGCACACCATACAAACACAAAAGAATCTGTGTTTGATCAACACAAAGAAAGTTACTCCATAATCAAACAAAAACTGCTAATAGAACCAAGATCAACTCCAAAAAAGGTCACATGATAAATAAATTAGCCAAGCAAGGAAGAGCTCTGTTCTATGGACAAGAGGAAAGCTAATGATCAAATAACAGACAAAGAGAATAATAAGATAAAAATAAAAAACTTTGATTAATATAAAATTTTCATATAAAATAGCAAAAATATTGCAGCTAAAATTAGAAGGAAAAATGTTACTTGGAGAAAAAAACCCTTTATTCACTTTTCAAAGAAAGTGTTCACAATACCTAGGTATAGAACTTCTGTACAGAGGCTAAATTTTTAGTTACTCTTGTTTCTTATTCCTTAAAACTGTTTTCCAACATATATTTCACCATCATTTCCTGTGTCTACCTCTGTATTAAAGTCATCAACTGTTAAAATATATGTTGATTTAATTTGCAGAGTATTTTGAATTTTTCTTAGAATGTTCTCTATCCTCCTGTTTCTCTGCAAAGGAAGATGTCACATAAGTAGTAAATATCTTCATCGATTTCTTTCGGCAATGCTTATTATGAGAACTATATTATTAGATGAACAAATGTCCCATGAAATTATGCTTCTCATTTCTTTTAGATGCACAGAAAGCCAACTGAATGAACTCTTTTATTTACATTTCCAAGGAAAAATTATAAGCCATTCTTCCATTTAGTTGCGGTTTCCTTTTGTCTCAGCATCATCTTTAGAACAAGAATGCTAAGGTTAATATAATTCTGTTTCTCCAGTAGTGTTCCCATTCAATAGTCTTTGAACAATTGAAGTCAATACCAATATTTCAGATAATCTTTTTGTGTAAACTCTAAAATATTCTTAGCAACTTCTGTCCTCTTTACTGCTCTGCCATGATCACTGAAAAATCAGGAGGGTGAAAGTGAGAATTGTCTTTTCAATTGCCTGAATTCCCGTGGCAAAATAATTCAGGATGAAGTTGCTAGCCTACTCAGTTCCTCAGTCAATGTTATGCAATTGTCTTTTACAATTGTCCTTGTCTGGAAGCACCTCCCATTAGGGTACTTGAGGGGTTCCCAAGACAATTGGCAGCTTAGAGTTAAAAGCACTCTGCTTGGGTAGGACAGCCTTCACTTATGGTCTGTGGTTCACAAAAATATACTGTTCAAACTTTTTTCTCTTTCTTTCTTGGACTTCTAGACTGGAGTCCATTAGAGTGTCAATTGTGCCTTTCTATTTCCTTTCCTGAGGATAGGGCACAAGCCAGATTTCTTGAAAATGGACTTTTCTTGTTCAAGCATCCAAGATATTAATAAGTTTCTGCATAACCAACTAGGTGACATGGTGGATAATCTTTGAATCAAGTAGTGAGTATCTGAGGCCAGATTTGAACTCAGCAAGATGAGTCTTCCTGATTCAAGGACTAGTTGTGTAACCTTGGGCATGTCATTTAATTTCTGTCTGCCTCAGCCTCCTCAACAGTAAAATATAGATAATTATAGCACCTATCTTACAGGGATGTTGTGAAGATCTAGATAATATTTGTAAGAGAAGCCCTTAGCACAGTAACTGGAACACAGTAGGCAGTATATAAATGCTCATTCCCTTGCCCCTTCCCTTCTACACTTACTACCTCTGGGACCTCGAGTAAGTCACTGAACCATTCTGAACATTAGTTTCAGAACTGGAAGATGGATGTTAACGCAAAGGGTATCACCCTCCACAGGTTTTTAAAGACACTTAAATATCATATAGGTGAAGCATATAGCCAACATTAAAATTCTGTATCAATGATGTTGGCTGCAACATTTAGTGTTGTGCCCTGGGATGTTCTGATCTCAGTGGTGGCTGTCACTTCATGCTCAGACTGGATATTTTACAGTTATAACCTCAGTTAGTCTACAGAAGCACACATCTAAATTTACCATGACCCATTTTTTTATTAGAACAGAAAAGCACAGTATAGCTAATACTCACCCTGGTAGGCAGTTATTTTGTGATAATACCCTTACAAAGTCAATGTTGTCTCCAGAATGAACTCTAGCCCCTTGTGAAGTTCAACACTATCCTCTTTAGAAATCTTTCTCCTATTAAATAAATACTTACATAAGCAAATCCATTTTAAGTGAAAACTATTTCTCATGGCATGACATCACATTGTACTTACTAGTCCTAAAGGGCTATGTGTGTTTTTATAGTATTTCAGGTTCTTGCTTTATTGAGATCTTGTGAATATTAAAACAGATAAAACTTTGATGTGTATTTTTTTAATATAACTAGGAATTTTTTGTTAGTTCACCCATATTTAGATTCCAAAGTTTTAAAGAGAAGCTAGGAACTTTCCTGGGATGCATGGATTTTAGACAAGCAGACTAATATACTGAATGATTTTCTTTTATTATCAATTCAAACTCAATCAGTCTAGGATTTAAACCTATTAAGAAGCCTACTTTATTTCACAGATTATGATTGCCAAAGAATTCATCACCTAATGACTGGCTTTCTGTTGGTGAAATTCAAAATAGTGGATAATTCAAAAGTCATGCATGGTGAGCATAAGTAGGTTGCAGCCTATTACCAATGATGAAATATAAAATCCGGGAGACATGTTGGGAAAAGCAAATTGATTATCATGCAATTATAGCAAGGTAAAATAGAGAGTTCTAGAGTGACCCCTGCAGAGTAGAACAAAGGTTGGCAAACAACGATCTTTCAATCAAAGGTACCCCACTACTTGTTGTTGTATAGCCTGCTAACTAAGACCCTTGGACTGGAAGAAAGTGGAGCTTCTAAAGATTTTTGGAATACAAAGCACAAGAGTTGAGTGATATGAGAAGTCAAGGAGGGTTTCCACTGGTATAGTTGGAAAGGATACCCACATGGATGAAATCATGGATCTGTTGAAGTGTTGATGTCTGTTAATGGTACAAATGGTACAAAAATACAAGATACAAAGTAGGTTCATTTATGTTTATGTATACATCTTATATATCATGCATTTCAACTCCATTAATAATTGAGGGTAAATTTTAAGATTTTTGCCCCTTTAGAGTACTGTATCTAACTATGCCCTAACGTCGAATTTAAACTCATGCTGATGCAATATGTAGTATTTTTTTTCCTTTGGCAAAGCTTCTACAAATATCTGGCTTATTTGAGACTCTCCACCTAAAACTAGCGACAATACTCCCCTTGTACAGAATATTACTTCCTCATAAACAGTAACTGTGCTGTGTTGTGACTCTCTCTGCTCCTTTTTCTGACTACTCCTCTGATTTCCTTATTCTCACATTTGTTTTTTTGCCTTATGATAGAATTATACCCATTGAATTTCCATGCTTCAATTATTTTTTCTTTTTGATTACCTGGATGGATGCATAATTCTTGTTGCTCCTCACTTGCCATACCATTTTCTTTTTGACCACACTTTTAACTGAATTTCTGCCATTTTGTATGTCCCAAGAAAGCCTACTATCTTATTTCTACCCAGTGCCACTCTTTAATGTGTCAGGTTCATATGGGGTATGAACATAGAATGAGTAAGTCTGAAATTATTTCATAAATTTTGGCAAATTAATCACCCTTAGCAAACCATTTCAAGTCAAGTCATTAGCTATTCCACAACTCTATTTGTTCTTTGATTTTTTGTTTTATCAGTATATCATCGTAAATTTTTCTAAAAAAACAATTTTCTGCATACAAGTAGTATATTTAACTATAAAGAATGAAAATAAGCATATGGAACAAAGTCTGTTATCCTTCAGGTGAAATCAAGAGTTGTATTATGACTTCAAATAAGGCAACAATGAAAATTTATGATGTCAAGAGAAAGAAAACAAAATAATTACATTGTGCTTAAAGCACCAGATCCCACTGGGCTCCAGAAGGCCCAGTGGGACAGACTAGGTCCAACAAAATCCTTTCTTTCTCTATTTCTATACCATCATTTTCTCTGCCAGCTCCTTAACTAGGGAGTGGGCATAGCTATTCATATGGTTTTAATGAATACCAACTACAATCTTTCCATTAAGATGAAGTCTTACCATCTAAGTCTTACCATCTTACTATGCCTGTCATGTCCTCAGGCACTGTCATCTTCCCTGAAACTGCACGCTAAGGACTACTAAGCTATTCTATAACTCCAGCTAAGTCTTCCTAAATGTGTTGTCTCCACCAATAAGAACATGAGCTCCTGAGAGCAGGGACTATATGGTTTTTCCATTTATATGCCCAGGACTTAGCATAGTGTTTAGTGCAGATCCTTTTCCATTAATTCACTAACAGTTTTAATAATATAGCAGTATAAAATTTAAAAATCAGTGTTTCTATATTGTACATGCAAAAACCAGAAGAAATAAAAAAATTTCAATTCAAAATGCATAAAATGTCAGATATTTAGCCTAAGACTCATGAGATTTATATAAATACAATTACAAAATGCTTTTCTTGTTGAAACAAATCAAAATTTGAGAGCTATCCACTACTCATGGTTGTGGCATGCCAATTTCTTTATTATTTATTTTTTAACATTCTTTTTTTTTCCTTAAATTTTAAATTCAAATTCTCTCCCTTCCTTCCACACTCTCCTTTGACAAATAAGAAGGCAAGCAATATGTATAATATCAATTATACATGTGAAATAATGCGAAAAAAGTTCCAGATTAACAATATTTACCCCCAGAAGCAAGAAAAACAAAGCAAAAAAAAATATACTTCAATTTGCACTCGGAGTTCATCAGTTCTCTTTCTGAAGGTAGATAGTAATGTTTTTTTTTATCATGAGCACTTTGGAATTGTCTTGGATCACTGAATTGGTCAAAGTACCCAAGTCTTTTACAGTTGAACATCATTGCAACATTGCTATTACCATGCATAATGATCTCCTGCTTTTTCTCACTTTACCTCAGTTCACACAGGTCTCGTATTGTTTTTTTTGAAACCACCTCCCTCATCATTTCTTATTTGAGAAATGAGACTTTATCAAAGAGACTTGAGGTAAATTTTTTTTTAAATATTACTTTATTGTTTATGGTATCTTCTCGCAAAATATAGTTTTTCTGATTATCTCTTCAACTGAAGGGGATTATATTCTACTCCAATGCTTTGTTTTAACTCTGCATGTGTCTTTCATTTCAAGTGTGTCTATTGTAAATAACATATTATTGAATTTTGGTTTCTTTTTTATGTTTATTTATTTTTAGTTTTCAAAATTCATTCCCACAAAATTTTGAGTTCCAAATTTTCTTCCTATCTCACCCCTCCCCCACCCCAAAATACCTTGTATTCTGATTACCCCTTCCCCCAATCTGCCCTCCCTTCTACTACACCCCTCCCTTCCCTTATCCCCATTTTCTCTTTTCTTGTAGGACAAGATTGATTTCTATACCCCATTACCTGTATTTCTTATTTCCCAGTTGTATGCAAAAACAATTCTCAGCAATCCTTCCTAAAACTTTGAGTTCCAGCTTCTCTCCCTTCCTCCCTCCCCACCCATCCCCACTGAGAAAGCAGGCAATTCAATATAGGCTATATATGTCTCGTTTTGCAAAACACTTCCGTAATAGTCATGTTGTGTAAGACTAACTATATTTCCCTCCATCCTATCCTGCCCCTCATTTTTTCTATTCTTTTTTCCCACCTTGTTCCTTCCTAAAAGTGTTTACTTCTAATTACTCCCTCCTCTCATCTGCCCTCTCTTCTAACATCCTCCTACCCACTTATCCCCTTCTCCCCTACTTTCGTGTAGTATAAGATAGATTTTCATGCCAAATTGAGTGTGCATGTTATTCCCTCCCATCCTCTACTGTGATGAGAGTAAGCTTCACATTTTGCCTCTCACCTCCTCCCTTTTCCCCTCCATTGAAAAAACTTTTTCTTGCCTCTTTTATGAGAGATAGCTTGTCCCATTTCATTTCTTCCTTTCTCTTCCCAATATATTCCTCTCTTACCCCTTTATTTTATTTTTTAGATATCATCCCTTCCTATTAAACTCACCCTGTAGCCTATATGTATGTGTGTGTGTGTGTGTGTGTGTGTGTGTGTGTGTGTGTGTAATCTCTCCAACTACCCAAATACTGAGAAAAGTTTCAAGAGTTACAGATATTATCTTTCCATGCAGGAATGTAAACAGCTCAACTTTAGTAAGTCCCTTATGATTTCTCTTCCCTGTTTACCTTTTCATGCTTCTCTTGATTCTTGTGTTTGAAAGTCAAATTTTCTTTTCAACTCTGGTCTTTTCATCAAGAATGCTTGAGTGTCCTCTATTTCTCTGAATGCCCATTTTTCCCCTGAACTATTATACTCAGTTGTACTGGGTAGGTCATTCTTGGTTTTAAGTCTAGTTCCTTTAACTTCTGGAATATCATATTCCAAGCTTTTCAATCCATTAATGTAGAAACTGCTAGATGTTGTGTTGTCCTGATTGTATTTCCACAATACTCGAATTGCTTCTTTCTGGCTGCTTGCAGTATTTTCTCCTTGACCTGGGATCTCTGGAATTTGGCTTCAATATTCCTAGGAGTTTTTCTTTGACATCTCTTTCAGGAAATGATTGGTGGATTTTTCCAATATTTATTTTACCCTCTGGTTCTAGAATATCAGGGCATTTTCCTTGATAATTTCATGAAAGATAATGCCTAGGCTCTTTTTTTGATTATGGCTTTCAGGTAGCCTCATAATTTTTAAATTGTCTGTCCTAGATCTATTTTCCAAGTCAGTTGTTTTTCCAATGAGATATTTCACATTGTCTTCTATTTTTTTTTTCATTCTTATGGCTTTGTTTTGTAATTTTTTGGTTTCTTATAAAGTCATTAGCTTCCATCTGCTCCATTCTAATTTGTAAAGAACTATTTTCTTCAGTGAGCTTTTCAACCTCCTTTTCCATTTGGCAAATTCTCCTTTTTAAAACATTCTTCTCCTCGTTGACTTTTTGGACCTCCTTTGCCATTTGAGTTAGTCTATTTTTAAAGGTGTTATTTTCTTCAGTATTTTTTGGGTGTCCTTTAGCAAGATATTGACTCATTTTTCATGATTTCCTTGCATCACTCTCATTTGTCTTCCCAATTTTTCCTCCACCTCTCTTATTTGATTTTCAAAATCCTTTTTTGAGCTCTTCCATGCGCTGGGACCATTGAATATTTATTTTGGAGGTTTGGGATGCAGAAGTCTTGACTTTTAGGTCTTCCTCTGATGGTATGCACTGTTCCTCATCTGAAAGGATGGAAGAAAATGCCTACTCACCAAGAAAGTAACCTTCTATTGTCTTATTCTTTTTCCCTTTTTTGGGCATTTTCCCAGCCAGTTACTTGGCTTTTGAATCCTTTGTCAAGAGGAGGGTATACTCTGGTTACCTGTAAGTTCTCAGTTCCTCCAAGGTAGCACAATCAAGAGAGAGGAGTTTACTCCTCTCCTAGTCTGCACTCTTGCCTGTGAGCAACCACAAGCACTCTGTTCTGCCCAAGATCTGCCAGTAAGGTTCCCTCTCCAGAGCCTCCACCAGCTCCACTACCAACACTCTTACTCACCCCAGGATAGCCACTCAGGGCTCAGATCCAGATCAGTCACTCAATTTCCCCAGGGTCTTTAGGCCAAAGCTCCAAAAATGGATGCTACCATTGCAGTTGCTGTGGCCAGCGGGGCCAGACCACATTCCCTTCTCACTCAAGTGAAAGAGCTTTCTCACTGACCTTTGAAGCTGTCTTTGGCATTTGTGGGTTGAGCAATCTGGAGACAGCAGCTGCCCCCTGAGGTCTGCTCCAGTCCTGTCCCTGCCACATGACCAAGTCTGGGCTTCACTCCATGGGCTGCGCTCTGCTCCACACACAATGCAATAGAACTTTCCTGTCAGCCTTCCAGGCTATCTTGGGCTGGAAATCTCTTTCACTCTGTTGTTTTCTGACTTCTGCTTCCCTGGAATTTATTTAGAATCATTTTTGTGGGTATTTTATGGGCTACTGGGGAGAGCTCCTACAGGTTTGTCCTTCTACTCTGCCATCTTGACTCCACCCTGGATTCTGGTGTCTAATCCTTTCTGCTCTCTACTTTGGTTTTATGGGTGAGCTCATCCCATTCACATTTATAGTTGTGATGACTGTGTATTTCCTACCATCCCATTATTTTCTGGGGGTTTTTATCTTTCTTTTTATCATGTCCCTCTTTAAAATTCTGTTTTGCTTCTAACCACTGCCTCCCTTAATTTTCCCTCCCCTTTATCATCACCACCCCTTTTCTCTCATTCCCTTCCCCTCCCATTTCACTACTGGGTAAGTTACACTTCTATACACAACTGTGTGTGTGTGTGTTCTTCCTTCTTTGAACCAATGAGAAAAAGGTTCAAGCATTGCCTGCTACTGCCTCATTTTCCCTTCCATTATAATAGCCCAATCTTGTATGCCTCTTTTATTTGAGAAATTTTCTCCATTCTCCCTCTCCTTGATCTCTTTTCCAAGTGCATCCCTCTTTATCACCCTTCTTTTCTTCAGACCATTCCAGCATAATTGTCTTACTCTCATGCCTTCTGTATACATTCCTTTTAACAGTCCTAATAATGATGATGTTCTTAGGAGTTATGTGTTTTATATCTTCCCAGGTAGGAGTCTAAACAGTTTAACTTTATTCAATCCCTTATGAATACTCTTTTATGTTTACCTTTTTATGCTCAAGAAATATTTGTGTTTGAATGTGAAATTTTCTATTCAACTCTAATCTTTTCATCAAGAATGCTTGAAAGTCCTCTATTTCTTGAAAAATCCATTTTTTTCCCTGAAGGATTACACTCAATTTTGCTAGGTCAGTGATTCTTGAATGTAATCCTAATTCCTCTACCTTCCAGAATATCATATTCCTTTATTGTGGAAGCCACTGAATCTTGTGTGATCTTGATTGTGACTCCACAGTCTTTGAATTATTTATTTTTGACTGCTTGAAATATTCCCCCTTTGACCTGGGGGTTCTGAAATTTGGCTACAATTTTCCAACAGGTTTTCATTTTGCGATGTCTTTCAGGAGGTAATCAGTATATTTTTCAATTTCTATTTTACCCTCTGGATCTAAGATATGGGGCAGTTCTCTTTGATAATTACTTGAAATATGATGTCTAGCCCTTTAATCATGGCTTTCAGATAGTTTAATAACTCTTAAATTATCTCTCCTTAATCTATTTTCCTGGTCAGTTGTTTTTCTGATATTTCTCATTTCATTCTTCTGACTTTGTTTTTGTTTCTTTACTTGTTTCTTGATATCTCATGGAAGCTTCTACTTGCCCAATTCTAATTTTTTTAGGAATTATTTTCTTCAGTGAACTTTTGTGCCTCCTTTTCCATTTGACTTATTCTGCTTTTTAAGGTGAATTTCTTTTCAGTATGTTTGTGCCTCTTTTACCAAATTGTTAATTTTCTTCTCAGAATTTTCTTGCTTCACCCTCATTTGTTTTCTCCATTTTCCCTCCACCACTTATCTCTTTATTTAACTCTTCCAGGAATTCTTGAGAGGTTTAAGTCCAATTAACATTTTCTTTGGGGCTTTGATTGTGGCTGTTTTCATATTATCTTTTGAGTTTATATCTTGGTCTTCCCTGACACTGTAATAATTTCTTTATGGTCAAGTTCTTTTTGTTATTGTTACTGTTTACTCATTCTTCCATCACTTTTACTTTGAATTTCATGTTAAAATTGAGCTCTGCTTTCCTAGGGGTGGGGAGAGTCTGTATCAATATTCAGGCTTTTCCATGTTGCTGCTTTCAGAGCTATTTCTGGGATGGTCTGCAAGTGTGGATGCTTCCAAGGTGATGTGATCTTGGGAGAGGTACGGTTACTGCTCTCTTGGTTTACATTCCATTTGCCTGGAAAAGGCACCTCTCTTTTTCTATACTGTTACCAGGGCCCCAGCTCTTTCTGACTGACCCCCAGTGCTCCTCTCCACTCTGGAACTGTGACCCACAACTGCATATGGGCAATAGAATTATCAATCAATGCCTACTGCACCCAGTGCCAGCAAAGAGTCCCCTGTAATCTCTTTCTTAACATTTGTCTGACTACTTCACCATCTCTAAACTGAGAGCTCCAGAAACAACTGGTACTGCTCTGGTAGAGGCAGTGGCAGCAGCAACTGTGACTGCCACCACATATGTAAATTTTGAACAGACTTCCATCAGACCTCCACTCCAGTGTTACAGACTTCTCTTGTCTATCTCTTAAGTTTTCTTAGGTCAGAAAAATATCACACTCCAAGTTTTTGTTGACCCTGCAACTTCAAATTTTGATTTGTGGCATTATTTTAAAGTTGTTTGGAGGGGAATGTTGGGGTGAATTTAGCAGGGTGCCTATCCCTAATCTGCTTTCTTGACTCTGCCTCCACATGTTTTAAAGTCATATTCTAAATAATTTGAAAACTGGTGATGGATCCAGACAACAGATAATGAAGAGTAATTCCCTTTTCATGGCAGGTGGACATAAGTACTCTTAGGGCATAATGTTGTATGCACCAAATGTAGTCAACAACAAACATAGCATAGTCTTACATAGATGCATATAAATGTATATGTGTATATATGTACATATGTGTATAATTGAAGATATTTACCTATATTTGTGTGTTTGTAAGTCTGTGTACGTATGTATGTGTGTATGTATATATCCACACTTAATTGCAACCTTCTTTGGGAGAGGAAAGGAGAACAAAGTAACAAGTCCCCAGCAGGGAACAGAAGAAAACTTATAAGGAAGCAAGAGAAGATGGATACAATGCATAGTATTTATTTTACAGGCTTTCTTGAAATGGAAATTTATTGCTTTATATTTTGAATCTTCTCATTCTGTGCACATGACAATCCTTTTTTTCTCTTCTCTTATTTTGTATTGAAGTTTAAAATATACTTCTTTTTATTTTCCTATTTTGTATTTAAGTTTTAGTATTTAAGTCTAAAATAAATTAATAAAAATAGTGATAAAAATCAAATGCAGTCACTGTCAGGAGCTTTTTTTGTTGTTGAAATTATAATATGCATAATATCTTATGTTATATATGCCATATATAATTTCATATTTGATATTATAGATGGAAAATATCTCTAGCACAATTTTTTAATGGACATAATCAGGCTTCCATAGAATACAATTGGCTAAATAGTGCTCTAGACAGAAAAATGATCACTAATGTATTCCTCCTTCATGGGTTGCCAAAAGTCTTCCCCTGTTAAATAAAGGCACTTTGCTCTACTTTGACAAGTTCAAGATCTAAAAACAAATTCTTTTAATTCTACAGGTTTTATCCTCACTCCTTTGCTCCAACTAACCCACTCCACAAAAGTCCTTCCAGATGACAAAATAGCCAGAAGTATTATTTGCCTTCCCTTTGATTTACTATTCTGAAAATAGCCCTCTTATTTTATGACAACCCGAATCTATCACAGAATTAGAGAAACAAGTTAGGAGATATTAGGTTGTGTCTTGAGTTTTGGCTAAATCAAACATTTTGACACCTTAATGATCCAAACCACCACTTAACTGTAGCTAATTCAAACATCCAATGAAATTGTCAAAATACTTCAAATGATCTGTCAATGGTCCAGTTATTTGTGAGGTGTAGTTCCAACTCATGAGTGCCTGTGCAGATTTATTTGTGAATACTAAATTTTAAAAATGTTCTAGAATAGTAGGGAGTCATATAGTGCGTACACATATAATACACATATATACACTATATATGCAATATTACAATATGTACAGCATCTGTACATACATATATATAATGTGTGCAAATATGTATATATAAATGTGTGTGAGTATATACAATATACATACATATATATTCCACACCTGTGATTTCATTGGTTAGAGACTTGAGGAGGAAACTTCATCACTTCTCAATACACATACACACACACACACTATAATATATAAAATTGTTTGTGTTGTTTTTTCTAGAATCAAGTTGATGCAAACAATATATGCTCAGCAAAGTGACAAATGACATTTGGAACTGAGATGATTCTGTGACCACCATTTACAAATAACTATATAACAGAAACCTGAAAGCTCTTTAAAAAAAAGTCCAAAAGATAAGCATGAGTACTATCCTAACCCCTCCTTTTATAACAGTCTAATACTTCTGGAAAAGATATTGAAACCATTCCTTGAGGTTTGGGTGTCTCAGAGAACTCAAGGTTTAGGTTATTTGCATGACTTCCTGGTTGTTTATCCTTATTGTATATCCTTTCCCTATTATGACTTAGTTAAATCTCTTTTTGTTAACTATTGAAAGATCTGCGTCACATTTTATTCCAGTATCGAACTTAAAATACCAGTGCACTGACCTCCATCAGGCTGAACCTAGAACATTTGGGGTTGTCTAACAGGAACTTGTTGAAGTGGGTAATGAGCAGTGGAAAGGAAGGTGAGCCTGGATTGGCCTTCTGGCTTTGAATGACATTGCTAGAGAGTGCGATTGCTAGCTCTGAGGGGCTCCCCACCCCACCATTCCTGGATGTTTTAGAGTACACATTGGCTGAGGCCATTCAGTGAGATGAGGCTGGTATGAGTACGCCCTGTTTTATCTGAGAGGGAGGAGATGGGGTGCTAGATTTGGAATTGGGACATGTTCTAGAGGATCTAAGCTAAACTATGAACTAAACCTTTCCCCTCCCCAGAAACCAAGGTGCTCCAAGGCAGGTGGAGGATAATGTGTTATGGAGTAAGTTTATATACTTGTGATTATACCTTTTCAAATAAGTGTTTCTTTGTAAAAGAAAAACAAAAAAACTGGAACCTTAAAGATAATTGTGGTTAAAAAAACTGTGTTTTGGACCTTCCAGATATATTGTGTCTCTTCCAGAATGGTAATTTAAGCCTCCAAATGGATCTCTTCAGGACTCAGTTTACCTTCAAAGCAGCTTGGAATGATTGATGAGGAGGGTTGAAAGACATTTTTCCTTCATGAGAAAAAAGACAAATTCAGAACTAGTGGTGGTTAACCTTCTTTTGGGACTTTGGCCCTTTTTATTATTAATAACCATTATCTAATATCCCCAGGGGAGACATACACTGAAAGAATGAATCTCCCATTTTATAAGAGTTATATTTGTTAGAGGATGAGGACAGAAACGTTTGGTTATGAGGCCATTTGAAATGGCAACACTACTGACCCATCAGTCTTCAGTCCCATAATTGCATATGGACAATTGAGGGGCAACATAAGAAAACCCCAAAATGAGAGACTGCAAACTAAGACAGATCACTGAAATTTGAGGATTGTCTAGCAGCTAGGCTAAGGAAACTCCTTATTTTGTTTTCTTGTATTTTAATTTGGAATTTCAGAAGCCAAATGCAATTTTGCCACCTAGACTTGGCTGTGATTCTTTGCTGTAAGCCATAAGGGAGGCACACTTGAAAGGACAATATTGAATTCTCTCCAGGAGCCCAGAAACATTTTTGGAACTGATGGTATGAACGAATGTGCACCCCTATTTAATTAGTTGAGGACAGGCAGGGGTGCTGCATCAGTTTAAAAAGTTTCCAGTCTCACCTCTGAACTGTGAATTGTAAACTGTGGTTCTTTCTCCTGAACTTCTCCTAAGGGGCCCTAGTGGAGGGGAAAGTTCAGGTCCCAGGAATATTTTTCCAGGCCTGCAGAAATATGCTATTGCTTACATCCAGCAAATAGAACTCTCATCCTGACCTAGAGGATGCTCTGGCTTTTTTGCTTAGTCTCCTGCCCGCAGCATAGGAGGGTAGAGTCAGGCCTGCCATAGTGGGGTGGAATCAGGACTAAAGCAATGGCCAGTATGTGGCAGAAGAGCTCAGGTCCTAGTGGGGGTATAACTGACTGGGGGGTAGGCTAACAGACAGAGATATGGGCCTGAGTGGCAGTGGCTAGGAGGCAGCAGTAGACCATAAACATTTATTAAGTATCTACTATGTACCAGGCACTGTGTTACCAGGGCAATGTTCAATGATCATCCTACAAATCTTTCTTAGGGAGGTCTTTGAAAACCAAGAGGTGGCATGGTTGGGTGGGGGGTTGCTTTAAGGCCACAAGGGGAAAGTGAAAGTATCTAAACCCCCATGGGAGAAAGAGGAAGGTCCCCCAAGATTTTGTACCCTCCCCCACTGTGGGATTCCCACGTGGTCTTGGCTGTGGGCCAGAGAGCTCTACGGGGATGAGCAACTCACAGGAAGCACCCTAATTTTAGTTGCCCTGGTCTTATTCATGCAGCTTAAGGTCACTTTCTTACACTGACTCACTGTAAAGTGCAAAGATTTGGCACCACTACATGGCCTACTCATGTAGACCAGGGACTCATTTCTTCCCAGAATTCTCTCCAATTCAGTCATTCTTCCAGAGAGTTGTTATTTGGTTTTGCTTCTTGTTACATTTCTGTCTAGGTCTATTCTTCCTGTAATGATGATTTGTGTGTGTCCTTCTTTGCCAAAGAAGACCATGTCATCAAAGAAAAGATGACATGACTTGCACTTAACTTTGTTTTGAGTTTCTTGAATACTGTACATCAAGGTTGACCAGTAAATGCCCTAAAGTCATGTAAGTAATAGAAAGTTCTTGAGAAGACCCTAAGGAACAGAAGTAATATTCTACACCCTCTCTTTATTAGACTATTCCCTTTAAAGGGCCATTCTTGAATCTTGGTGTGACATCACCTCCTGCTCATCTGAGAGGCCAGAAACTCTATCTGTATCTGATTGCTTTGGCTTCTCAGGCAAGAGGACATCTCCCAGTAGAATCAGCTCAAGGTGTCCTCAATGTCTATCCTTGTCAAATATCCTTCTTCTGCTACAGCTAAGTAGATCTATTTCTATTTCTATTAATGATTGAAAGACCTACAACTGTCTCATTTTATTCTAATATTCATTTAAATTCCCATGGCCTAAGGCAGCCCTAGCCCAGAACAATTTGCAACAGATTGCTATGGAATCTTACCAATCGACCAACAAGAATATATTGTGTCTACTATGTGCCAAGTATTGTATTAGGTATTGGAGATGCTAAGACAAATATGAAATAGCTCTAGCCCTGAAGGAACTAACATTGTCAGGAGAGACACTATGCACATTTATAAATATATACAAAATATATTCTCCCCAAACTACAAGGCAATATTTTGGGAGTAAAAGACATGCTGTTCATCATAGTTCCCTGTAGTATTATTCCAGTGCCTTAATATGGCTCCTCTAAGCTGGGTTAGTAAGGCTGTGGCAGACCCCACCAAGTTGTGTCTGTAAAAGGACAAACTAAATTTAGGGAGAGTCTTTAGCCCTTAGAGGGTCAAGGTTGGGTTTTGTTTTGTTTTGTTTCAGAAGCAACGTATGAAACTACCTCACAAAGTGTTTTACGGCTGTAATTTAAATTTCCAGGGAAATGCCCACATAGATAAAATCCCACTTTTTGAAATATTGGTGAGTCCTCCTCATATTAGTGTAATAAGTAAATGTCCCAATTAGCATCTTTTAAGAATGTAAGTCTTTGAGGGCAGGGACTTTTTAATTTTTCTTTCATTGGTCTCCCCAGTACCTAGCACAGTGTTTGATTGCAGTTGGCACTCAATAAATGCCTTCCAAATAGTATCTTTTTATCATAATGATTATAAACTTGATGCTATTGCTTTTTCATGGAAGACTTTAGTCTTCTGAAGAATTTTTCCTATTTTTACTCCCCTCCCCTGAATTTATCTGGAGTTTTTCTATGAGTGACCAAAACCACTTGATGCCAGTTCTCAACCACAACTCATTCCACACTATCCAAAGTGGACGCTGAGGAAGATTTTATATCCCTGTGAAAAACAAGTAGCTACCATTTGGACTAGAAGAGTAAAGAAGGAAACTGGTGATCATGGTTAGGTCCTGGGTCAGCTTTCTTTTGTACATGTCCCAACTTGGTAAAATACATGTTGGCAATTTGATGTCAATGAGAGTTTTATGTGCCCCAAAATGAGGTCAGCAAGTAAAGAGAAAATTAGCCTATTTATATTTATACTTATTTTATATTTACTTGTTGAAAATGTAGTTTTGCCATAGGAAAAAAACATAATGAAGTTTTTAAAATAACTAGTAAAAATATAATTCTTTTAAATATTTGTTATGAAAATGTTGACGATTATCATTATTTCTTGCTCTGATCCACTATGAATAACTTTTCCAGTGGCATTAAGCTGACATTTACTTTCTTACCTTTTTTAAGATCCTGGGGTTAAACTGAAATTTGGCTTCCAGGAAATGCCTCCCAGTTTGGGGTTAGTGCGAACCACAACCACAGATTGCTTCTTAGTCCTTCTGCCCATTTATGCAACTATCCAACCTCTACCCTGTCCTGGCTGACTTAGTGACCAATACCCACCTGAATGAATTATACTCCTCACAAGAGTTAGAATAAATTTTTAAAAATTAAATACTAATGGAAGGAATTCAATATGGGTGACTACGTAGAGAAACCTAACATAATCACAAGTTTGCTTTTTTCCAAAGACTCTAGACTTTGTCTTTTTGTATCTTGCAACGTGTCATGTTGTTTTATCAAAAATACTGACAACTTGAATTGATGAAACAGGAAGAACTTCCCCGCTGCTATTTACTTTGGCATGCTTGAGAGAGGTGTCCAAATCAGAATGATGAAATCATTTGCTAAATTTGAAAAAGTATTATAGGTCAAAAGCATAAATACATTGAGACAAGCCAACAACAGTGAAGAAATAAAGCTGCTTGGCTTAACCAAGCTTATCTGAGGTTTATTTATGGTTGATGATGACTGAAGTCCTGCCTTCCTGAATAATGATGTCTGAAGACTTATTCTGTAACCCTATGTCTTTCTAAACTAATGGTTCTTCGAATTATTCTCCTCTACCATCAAAGAAGCCATCTATCATGGAGATCTAAAGATTTGTGCTTGTCCACACTCACTTCAGTACACATTGGTTATCAGTATTTATGCTTGGGGCCTTCAGTTAGTGAAACTTGGCAAATTTACCTGAGAATTATATCTTTTACCTCTACAGAATTATCTCTTTTGGGGAAATGAGGTCAACTCTAGAAAGACTGGCGCTCTATTGGAATAGTAACATTCTAGAATGTTTTATGCTATGTTTTTGAAAACATTCTAGATGAAAACATGTCAATAAAATAAATCATAAGGCAGCAGTCTTTTTTTAAGTTTTTAGTGATTTCCTGTCCTTGAAAATACAACTAGATAGGAAATTTAGGTAAAATCTAGAGTAAGTGGAAATTTAAGAAGGGTTAAGTTAGTTGATCAACTCAGGAGAGCCATCTGCAAAAGGAAAACTCCCTTTTGTTTCACTTCTTGCTTTAAGAATATAATGTATTGGTTGACTTCAAGGGAAGAGGTATATAGTCCCACTAAACCCAATTACCTCTAAAATTATCTCAACTGCAAAAAGAAAACAAAACCAAAACATAAAAAGCAAAAGAAACTATAAAACATCAGATTATCAGAAAAAGAAAAAATAGCTTAATCTTAGAAACAAGAATTGACAAAACCATAAATGAACCCCAAAGAACAAAAATCAGCCTCCAGAAAATTATATCAAGCATTGAAAGAAAAATTAAGCCTTATCTTGCATATATTATCTATAAAAATGGAAATAGAAGTCGCCTTACCTTCAACAAAATAAATATGGTCCTTGGTCAAACAAAGGAAATATAAATAATAAAATTTTTTAAAATCATATCACTAATTAATTTTGATGCAACAACAATAGCAAAGAGGTTATGATAATATATCTAAAAAGTATCCACTACAACCTGATTAGATTTATACCAGCACAGACTACCTAGATGCTAGGAAAACTATAAATAGGATAGACCATATTAATAAAAAAGCAATGAAAGTAATATTGTTACATCAACAGATGTTGAAAACACCTTCAACAAAATAAAGTATCTATTTATTTTTTTTAAAAAAACAACAGTAAAGATACAGGAGTAGATGTCTTCACTTAATAATCTAAATGTTACTTATCTAAAATAGACCTATTTTAATGGAGAAACATTGGAAGTTTTTCCAACCAACAGTAAAGTACAAATATCTCATTTTTATTGCTTAATATTGTTATCTAAATACCAACTATAATATGATATAAAAGAAATTAAAAGTATTATCAGCAATTATATCACCAAAGAGGAGATATAATTAATCCCATTTTTTAATAATGTGATTTTTCTGTGATAAAATCCTTTTCTAATGCTTCATGTAGTATAGAGTTAACCCCTAGCTTCTTGGAGGTTATTCCATTATAACATAGCGTCTGGTGGCTTCTACCATGCTGGGAAGGCTTTGAGCATGGCCTCTGAAATAGAATGAGTCAGTGTTCTGAAAAGTGACCTAGCTAACTACAGAAAGACAAGCTGACTGGAGGTTGATGGTGATTTCTTTTATTTTGCCTGTGACAATTCATGGAAGATGGAAAAATTAAAAATTCTTCTTTATCTTGTATAGCCCTCTTTCTTTCTTTCTTTCCTTTTAATCTCTTCTTCATGATGCATCCTTTATGGGTACAGTTCATTTTCTTTGGGACTAATCCCTTCCTTAATCTAATAATCTATTTCATCCCCTCATCCCCATTCCTTTCTATTCTTTCCCTATTGTTTCCCTGTTTAGCAAAACATTTATATACCCAACTCTATGTGTTTGTGCGTATGTGCATGTGTGTATGTGTGTGTGTATGTATACTCATCCTCCTTTGATCAGATCAAATGAAAGTGATATTCAAGTGCCCACTACCCTCACTCATTTCTCCATATTTGTATAGTCTTCTACATTTGCACCCAAACTATATGAGATAATTTCTCATGACCTTCCTTTCCCTTTTTCTATCCCAAAGTGTATTCCTTTTCCTCAACTTTTACTTTCTTCTTTGACAATCACTATTTAAAAAAGAAAGCTGACTCCCAGATCCTCTGTCTTATTAAATTCTGTCTGCAGTCCCTGATGATGAGTATATTCTGAAGGGTTTTATTATCCTCTTCCTGTTTTATATATTGGTTTACTTCCATCTAATTGCTCAGTTTTTCTTTCTTTTGAGTCCAGTATTTATATTTCAAAATTTCTATGCAGCTCTAGCATTTTCATCAGGAATGCTTGGAAGTCCTCTGTTTCATCAAAGGTCTATTTTTTTCACTCTGTAGGAAACACAATTTTGATGGGTAAGCTATTCTTGGTTGTAAACCTAAATCTTTTACCTTCTGGAATATCATGTTTCCAGCTTTTCTCTCCTTTATTGCTGTCAGTCTGTTAACTAGCATTGTCAGCTAATATTTATTATGCACCTACTATATATGATAGACATTATGCTAAGAAAAGCCAAAAATAAAATAAAATAATCTATATTCTCAAGAAGCTCACAAAACCAGAGCTCCTCATAATCACATGCAAATAACTAGGTACAAATAAGATATATACAGAATAAATTAGGGGTAGTTTCAGAGGCAAAGCAATAAGAATAACAAGAAACTGGGAAAGGCTTCTGGCAGAAGCTGAGACTTTAGGTGAGATTTTAAGAAAGTCAAGAAAGCTAAGAGAAATCAGGGAAATCATTCCAGACATGGGTCATAGCCAGTGAAAATGCTTAGTGTAGGAAGATAAGATATAATTAACAAAACAAGGCACTAGAATAAAGAGATATTGGGAAAGGCTTCCCTATAAAAGGTGAGAATTTAGTGGGAATTTGAAAGATGCCAAGGAAATCAGAGGGAAGAGATGAAACTATATTGGGCTATAATTTTCCTAGAAGTTTTATTTTGGTGCTTCTTTGAGGAGGTAACCAATGAATTCCTTCTCTCCTCACATTCTCCTCTGTTTCTTAGAGATTCAGGCAGTTTTATTTTATGATTTCTTGAAATGTGATGTCTAGACTTTTATCTTTGACCATCATCAGATAATCCAATAATTCTTAAAATCACCTTTTCATCATTTATTTTCCAGATCAATTGGTTTTTTTATATGAGTGTTTTGACTTTGCTTAAATATTTCTTGTTCTCTCATTGAGTCATTATCTTGTGTTTGGTACATTCTAATTTTCAATGAGTCTTGCTTGGGGAAAGTTTTGTACCTCTTACATCAGGATTTTAATTCTCTTTGCAATTCTTTCTTCCAAATCTCCCATTTCTTTTCAAATTATTTCCTTTAGTGCTCTCATTTAATCTATAAAATCATTTTTAGTTCTTTAAAAAAACATTTGTTTCATATTACCTAGGAATTCTAATTGAACTTGTTTCCAAGCTGTAGTTTTCTTTGGGGATTTGCTTATAAACATTAGGAGTCATTCTGTTTTTCTGGTTCTGTCTCTTGAGTGTTCCTGCTATCATAATAGCTCTTTATAATGAAATTTTTCTTTGTCTATTCTTGCAGCTTTACATCCTTACTTAAGATTTTGTTTTAGAGCCAAATGTTACACACTTCTAGAGGGACTGGATTGACCATGCTTGGTCCTATTTTGTGGTCTCTTGGGTCTTATTTCTGCCTTCTCTGGGGCAATTCACCTGAAGACCTGCAAGCTTTCAGTGCCCCTAAAGCAGTCTGATTGAGGGCAAAGCTTGAGTGCTGTCCTGTTGCTTGAGTTCCACAAGATCTTTACCCTGGATTGAATCTGAGCAATACAGCTTTGACTTGTCTTTGGATCCATAAGACTACTGATTAACTCAGCCATCACCAGTCATCTAGGGAGTCTGCAGGTTCAGAGTTACAGAACTGCATCCTCTTCTTTGGTCCTGTAGGTTTCAGAGCACATAGGTGCTGGATCTGAGCTCATACTTCATGTCAATGCAAAACTTCTTCCATTTATACTTGTTCTTCGTTTAATACACAGCTTAGAACCTATGACCACTCTTTTACCTGAACTTTCATCACTATGAAGAGATCCCCTCCACAGTGTACTGAATCTGCAATCCAGCAGTGGGTAGCAAAAGACAGAACTGCTAGTTGGCACTTATTTTCACCCTTTCCACAAGGTGAGACCCTCTATGCCAGATCTTGGACCTCTTCTTTCCCTGGTGCACAGTCATAACCTGGCCCTCCTTCAGTGCCCCTCCTGCAAGACTTTATATTGGGTACTCCTACCTTGGTTGGAAAAATGACTCACTATAATTTTTTTTCTTGAGTTTCCCAGCTAGGATTTAGTTTTATGTGTTTTCTAGATCTTTGTGGAAGAGTTACTCAGCTGTATTTCTACTCTTTCATCTTTATTGGTCTCTTCAAGAAAAGAATTAAGTGCTGATGTGTTGGGTAACAAATAACACCATAAACAATTAAATTGATTATATATTAACAGATAGGGAAAGGTTTGTTAATTATATAGGCATTATTTCTGAATTGATTATTATCTGAGCTAAGATCAGAATTAGGATTTTTTAAAAAGAATAAAAAAAGATATGGTATGAAATTAAAACAAGGTAACCCTGAATATTTTCAGCAAGTAATTGACTATTAAAAATGAGAAATAGACAACAGAATTATATTGATATTGTGTAGGATGACAAGATTCCTTATTTAAATCAATTACTCAGAGGCTCTCAAAGTGATAACAGAAAGTTTATTTATTCGATTCTCGAGAAGCAGGGCAATTCCTCCACCAGGTGGTCTGGAGCAGGAAAAGCCAAAGACAAAGGAAAAGCAGTGATATATATATAACTATATCTATATATAGATATATATCTATATATCTATATATAGACCCTAATGCAAGTCCCTCCCTCCCCACTGACCATTATCCTCATTAGCTGAGAATATGATCTTACATTCTAGACATGAAATCTAGCCAATCCCTTTTGAAATGAAGGCATCAAAAAGTTATGTAAATTTTATCTAGTCATTGAGACCCCAATGTATTATACAGTTTATATCCTTATATGGAATTATTCCACTCTAAAAATATTGTAACCTTGAACCTCTCGGTCTTTCTTATAAACCTGGGAGAAGAATTACAATCTGAGAAGTCTTCACTAAACCTATTCCACTCAATATCAACTAGTGAATAGAGTGATCTTCTCAAAGTCAAAAAGACAAGGTTAAACCTTCCCCTCATTGACATAGACTGGTTAAGTAACCCTAGAAAAATCACTTCCTTTCTCATTGCTTTACATAGTTCTTTAATACTATGGACTAGAAAGTACAAATTTGCATAGGTTGAAGGAATTTCTTCAACTAGGAGTTTCAAATACCAATATGATTACAGATCCAGTCTTTATCTCTAACCCTATCATAATTTTATCCTGTAGTTTAGCTCACATAAATTACTTGTCCCAATAAAGAATACAAAAGAGGCCATAAAATACTTCAAACAGAAAATATCTGATCTACTTGACAAAGGAGAGAGATAGCTACCAAAGGCAATGCCAGGTTAGAATATAAACATGTTTTTACAGTCTTTGAAGGATAGTGGATTATTATGAGAAGTATTGTCTCACAAAACAGAGAAATGAAGGTTAAAACCAGTTTAAAGGAAGCTTGGCGAGATATCCAATTTATCAAAGTCTTCACAAGGGCATTCAAGGATAAAAGTGGATGGAAGATCATAAAGAAATGAAAACTAGAAAAAAATTGCAAAAATCATTATAACAAATTGCTTTTTATCAATCAATAACAGTGGAAGAACCACTCTTAAGTCCTAAAATCATAGTTCTGAATGTATTTACAGAAAATATAAAAATGACAGTCAAGGACAAAGACATGAAAAGTAACCAGATTGGACAACTATATGTAATGGAGATTTATGCTTTTTGAAGCAATGCAATTATATAGGTTTTGAGGGAATGTATCTGATAAAGGATAAGATACCAACAGCGTGGGAACAAAAACCTCAAACCTAATTAATACCAAAAAAGGAGATCAAGAGACCTACAACTACCATGCTTATTCGTCCCTCTTCTCAAAATTCTTTTGTGAGTCATCTATACCCAAATTCAGGACATTTTCAACGAGAGTAGGGGATAAGCAAGGTTTCATAAAAATATTCAACATTGGACACACCTTTATTATTTCATTCTTAAATGAAAGATATAGAGAATATAAGATGACATTGTGCTTTATTGCTTGTTGATTACAAAAAAGTACTGCATTTGGTGAAATAAAATGCTGTCTTATAAGTTATTTTACAGCAAGGCATCTCTCATCCATATAGCAAAATCATTCAAGATTCCTTGGAAGATATAACAATTGAAATAACCCCATTTAGCAACTCCTTGATTGTAATTGATCAATCAACAAGTGTTTTTTTTGGGGGATGTCAGGTACTAGTATAGAAATAGAAAGATAGATGATACATACATACATACATACATACATACGTATATACATACACACAATAACTGAAACCATTTCTGCTCTCAAGAAGTAGACATGGAGGTGTCACAGACATAAATAAGTATAGAGAGAATAAAGAGAAAGAGAATGACTTCAAATAAATATAAAAAAGTTCAACATAAGGCAGTTTGGGAGGGAAGGAACAGCAGTTGGAAGATAAGAAAAGGTGTGATGGGAAGGTGATGCTTGGGTTCTGTCATGAAAGAGAGGGATTCTGCAATTCTATTTCTAACTTTTAGGTTAGTCTAGAGTACATTCCAGGAATGGGGTGTGGAGGTAGTGGTAGCCAGGACAAAGATGCAAAGGTGGGAAATAAGTGGGAAATAGAGAGAAGGCTAGTCCGAATCCATCATAGATGGCAATGAAGCTGGAAAGACATTGGGACCAGGCTTTAAAGGGTTCTAAAAGCAAACAAAGAAGTTTATATATCACTTTAAGGAAAGAAGAGGTTGAAAGTTTGAGTAGAAAGAGTGATAGGCTCAGATCTCTAACTAAAAATGAGATTAAGGGTTTTTTAACCTAAAAAGACAAGTTTATATTTTGTCATTTAAGTTCCAGAACCCATTGGTATAAGACTCTCTCCTCATTGGTGGAAATCAATATCCCACACCTGAATGAAGGGTGGAGCTAGGTTGGCAAGAGCAGGAGGGAGGATAGCTTCATTCTCTTCCCTTGTTTCAGATCTCTTGAATCTCTGTAGTCTCTTCGGGCTCTGCAGTTGCTTTGGGTACTTCTTGCTTCTATGTTCTACAGAGAAGATGGAAGATGCCAACCCCACTTCAGGTTGCTTGAAGGGAGAATAGAACTTTGGGTAGAAGTCAAAATGAATTGGTCTAGCAATCTTTATCATGTCCCTAACCCCAGCTTGCTACACTAGTGACCGGGGAATTTCCCCTTGTGTGGGATTTGGGAGTCTCCAGTTGAGTTGTTACCTTGCACTTAATGGGGGAACTCCTTCACTCTGCAATGTATGTGTGTGTGTGTGTGTGTGTGTGTGTGTGTGTGTGTGTGTACACACACACATATACATACATACATACAGACATATATACATACATATACATACATACATACATATATACATATATATGTGTGTGTGAATATATAATCTATATTCTCCTACATATTCTTTGTCTGATCTCTATTCTGCTGTCAACTTGGACAAATATACTTCTTTGCTACTTGCCAAGTGTGTTCGTTGAGGAACTAGTATTTAGTGGTGAGGGAGACAAATTTTAGATACTGAGCTTGGGGGTCTTCCTTTCCTTTCCTTATTAATGAGGAACAAAGAGAAGTTTAAGCTTGCACTTGAAAACCACATTCCTGAGATTGACAATATTTAAGGGAGGAGAGAGAATCTGGCCGGATCCCCACCTTACCCCCAGGAAAGTAGAGTTGTTAGCCTTTGCTCTCCACTTTCTGTTTCCCCTCCTGGTAGGAATGTCACGCCTGCCTTGGAGAAGAAGAGGGGTAGGAGAGGTTAGCAATGTTTATTCTGCCTCCCTTGAAGTCACACAATCACACCCAAATGCTGCATGTGGGGGACAGCCTTGAAATAATTTGATCCTAGAGGCAATAGGAAGACCCTTGAGCTGATTCAGTACAGGAGAGCCCCATGGTCAAATTTATGCTTCAGCTGTGTGGAAGGAGGATGAGAATGGGGAGAGACTTACAGATGATGATGATGGCCTGTGCTTAGGTGCCAGCTGTGTGAGTAGAGGAAAGGAATCTAATGAGACAGATGTTATGAGGGTAGAAACAACAAGATTGGGGAACCAATTGGATATTTGGGGTAAGAAGGAGAAATCAAAGATAATGCTGAGATTATTAACTTAGGAGACTGGGAGGATGGTTTGCCTTTGACATAAGTAGTCAAGTTTGAAGGTGAGGAGAGTCTGGCGATAAAGATAAAATTTTAGACATGTTGAGTGTGAGGCATCTTTGAGGTGTCAAATGTGAAGTAAATAACAGATAATTGGTAATGAGGTACTGAAGCTCATGGGAAAGACTGGGACTGGATATGCAAATCTAGGACTCATCCACATAGGAATGAGAGTTATTCCCACAGCTGCTGATGAAGCTACTAGAGTATCAAGCATAGAAAATGAAAAAAGAAAGGTCTAGGACTGAATCTTGGGGCACACACATATTTGGAGGCTGCAATATAGATAATTAGTCAGCAAAGGAACTTGAGAGTGATCAATCATACATGTAGGAGGAAAACCAGGAGAGAGCAGAATTGCAAAACCCTAAAGAAGAGAAAAAATTGAAAAGATGGTCAGCATTGTCAGATACAACAAATAAATCAAAAAGGATCAGGACTGAAAAAAGACCAGTTCATTTGGTAATTGAGTGATCGTTGCTTATACTGCATAGAAGAATTTCTGTTGAGTGATGAGATCTGAAGCCAGATTACAAGGAATTGAGACATGAGTGAGAGGCAGAGAAATTGGAGGCAGCAAATGGAGATATTTTTCTTCTAATAGTTTGACTGAGAAACGGATGGCTTTGGGGATGGTGGGGTTAGTGAAGGCTTTAAAAGTGTTGCATATACTCTGGAGCTGCTCTCCCAACCCCTACTCACACTGGCATGTTGGGACCCCAGAGGGCGTTTGTCACCCCATTCAAGGTAGTACTCTGAAGGGCTGGGGATGGTCTTTTACAGCTGATGAGTTCCCAGTGGTGTTGCTTCCACTGATGATTATCTGTTGAAATTAGTCAATCAGACTTAACTAGCTTTTAGAAAAGGATATTTATTAAAGTACTCTAATAAGAACAGTTAGTACAAAATATTCCCTTCCTCCAAGAATTTTTTTTTAAATTGTGACACGCTCTCCAGGAGAAAAATGGCCTCGCAGTTTGAGAGCACAGGCAGCAAAGGAGTAGTTCACAACTCCTAAAGGTCCTTCTGCTGTAGTCCTGAATATTTCCCCCTTAGATCTGGTATCACTTTTTTGTTAAGTGGATTGTAAATCCTTGAATTTTCCTTTCCTCATCAGATGTGATCTTTTCTCTCCTCCCAATACAGACCCTGGTACCAGTTGCTGCTATTCCAGACATACCTGGAAAAAGTTCAAATCTTCTGGTCCTCTAAAGTTCACAAGGTCTTCCTATGGTCAAACCATAGTGAATGAGACTTAGGATGCTGTACTGTCCTCTCTCCCCAAGTGATTCCTTTTTAGGGGCTTGGTTGAAAGCTTTTGCCACCATGCTCAAATCTCCAGATTCAAGATTCTCACTCTCTATTTTACAGATGACCCTTAGGGCATGACCAATTCTCCTTAACCAATTCAAACCTATCTGTTGTGCAAAATTACTCCTTTTCTTCCAGTGGCTTATGAAGACATCTGCATTGATCAAGAACCATTCCCACTTAGAATGCTTTTGATTGATTTTACTCATTCAAGATAAAGTCGCACATCACCTGATAGAGGTGTCAGGTCATAGCATCTTATCATTTACTTTGGTTGGTACAGGGGTTACATCTTCCTCAATTTTTATATTTGCTATCCTCAGCAAATTCACTGAAGTATACTTGGCAATGTCCATAGTTCCAAATCTGGGAGAATTGTTTTAGTGTCCTGGGAAGATTCTTCATTGTCCTCTATGAATGCCTTCCTTGATATCTTGTACAAAAGAGTTTCAGGAAATGTTTATCTGGCACAGTTCATAATCAAAACTGAATGTGATAGAAAAATACCCAGAATGAAGGGAACTGTGTTCATTATAGGATAGGAATCCCAGAGGGCATAGCGGAATAAGTGGACAGGTTTGAAATGGAATATAGTGGGGGTGGGGAGAAAGTTGAGGAGAATGGGGCTATAAGAACAGGAGGTGATAGTTGGGGATAATCTGTCTTTATGTGATGAATGTTTAACTAATACAAGAACTAGGAGAGAAACAAGTGGAGGGAGGTTGTTAACCATAGGAGAAGTAGCAGGTAAGAAATTAATAAGAAAACTCACAGTCCCCAAGAGGTGTTGTTGCTCGAAAAGGCCCTGGGGTATAGGAACTTAGTCACTCCTGCCTGCTCTTCCAAAGTTCCTGAGGTGGGGTGGTAAGGATAGAAGGTGGTGGGCAATGATGCAGCCTTCCCCTGCTAGCAGAGGTTACTGAATAGATCTCGGGTCTGTAGACCTCCTGCTGCCCCTCCATTGCAGTGGTTGAGGGGACAATGTAAAACAGGAAGATATTTGTTTGCTAAAGACTTTCAGCACCATAATGAAATATATCTATCTGAGAATCTAGATAAGAGGAATTCCTTGCAAATGGTGAGGTACTTCACATGTGCTGCTGTTCTCATTGCACCAAACTTCAGGACACTATAAAATCTCTTGGAAGAGGTTTTGACTCTGGAAGAGTTATCACTCAAAGGAGTTTATCCTCTCCATACACAGACAAAAAATCAGGTGGAAAAAAGAATGTCTGTCTCCCAGATTTCAAAATGCATTTGGATAGACACTCTATGGAGAGTGTATCTAGATACTAAACACACAGTATGCATGGAGCGAGCAGTATAGAAAACAATACAGTAAACAAATAGATAATTAATTGGAGAGTTAAATATGAGGAAGGAGTGACCTGGATTATTTGGGAAAAGTTACAAAGCTCCTTTACTGCCCCCCAACTTCCCATGAAAGCAAAGGTCAATCTCTGATATGTCCTTCTATTTCTATCAATCTAGATATAGATAAACACTCTATAAGACTGCCATACGGCATGGAAATATGAAATATAGATGCTCCAGAAAAACTAAGGTGAAAATGTGAGGAGAAAGTGAAATAAGGATTGTGACTGTTTTGTGAACGTTCAATGCCAGCTATAATTATTATTGTTGAGAATTTAGGTGGCACAATGGATAGAGTGCCAGGTCTGGAGTTGGGAAGATCTGAGCTCAAATCTGGCCTCAGATACATACTAATTGTGTGACCCTGGGCAAGTCACTTAACCCTATTTGCCTCAGTTTCCTCAACTGTAAAATAAGCAGAAGAAGGAGGTGTCAAACCATTCCAATATCTCTTCCAAAAACTCCAAATCAGGTCATGAAGAGTCAGGCACGACTGAACAACCACAAGTGATAATGTAAATGAATCACAAAACTGATCGTATCTTTTTGATCTAGTGATTCCATTATGAAGACATTATCCTAGGAGCATCAAAAGGAAAAATCATCATTACACAAATATCTTCCCCAAACTGGAGAATGACAGAATCATGACCCTGAGGATGGGACTCTTAGAAGGAAGTGGCCATACCATCTGGGATGTGAATTTGTTTCAAAAAGTAAAAAGCTCATTTTTTTTTAAAGTTTGAATTGAATTTTCTCATTAGATTTGAAAGTCATCTTTCTCCTTATGAGGAGTCATAATCAGGTTTTATGTGTTTGTGCATGTACATTTTTATTTTATTTTTAATTTATGAAAAAAAACAAACATTTGCATTACATAGCAGAATAATAAAAAAATGATTGCACATGAAACTGCAAACCTATTATGTATAACTTGCTATTCTTTTAAAATACATAATAAATTCATCGTCAATTATTTCTCTTTTTTCTTCATTCCCCCGGTCCTAGAGATGGCTACCATTAAAAACAAATGTGTGTGTATAAAATCATTCTATACATACTTCTATTTATCAGTTCTTTTTCTGGATGTAGATAGGATCTTCCTTCATATGTCCTTTGCAGTGAATTTGGGTATTTATAATAAAATGACTTGGCTGCTCCAAGTTGTCCTTAAAACAATATTGTTGTGACTGTATACAATGTTGTCTTTGTTCTGATTTTGCTTTTCATTATTTTGTGCAAACCTATCCATGCTTTTTCTAAGATCATCAAGCTCATCATTTCTTATAGCACAGTAATATTCCATCATGATCATACACCACAGCTTGTTCAATCATTCCACTTGATGGCATCCCCACTATTCCCATTTCTTTTTTAACCACAAAGAGACCTGCTATAAACATTTTATAACATACAGGTTCTTTTCCTTTTTCCCTAATTATCTTTTGAAATAGACCTAGTAGTGTTATTGTTGGGTCAAAGACCATAGACAATTTAATAACTTTTGGGGCATAATTCCAGATAGCTCTCCAAAATGGTTGGATAAGCTCACAATTCTACCAACAGTGAATTAGTGTCCCAATTTTTTCATGTCCCCTCCAATATTTGTTGCCTTCCCTTCAATCATTTGAGCCAATCTTATAGGTGTAAGATGATATCTCAAGGTTGTTTTAATTTGCATTTCTCTAATCAATGATTTAGAGCATTTTTTCATATGACTACCAATTGTTTTGATTTTTATATTTGGATCACATTAAGAAAAAATGCCCAATATTTGTACAGGTATTACAACTTTTTTTCAAACAAATCCCCATCGTCTTATTCTCACAATAACTCTGAATTGGCTAGTACTAAAAATTATTATCCCTCTTATACAAATGAGGAGTCTGGGACATTTAGAGGTTGGGATTTGAGTAAAGTCGTTCATCTAGTGGCTAGACACCAAGTCTCTTGGAACCAGTCCTGCATGCTTTTCACTCAACCATACAGTTTCCCTCAAAAAAGCATTATAGAATCCTAGGTGTAGAAATGGAAATGACCTTAGAACTAGTCTAGTCTATTTCACCTCCCTTTGTAAAAGAGAAAACTGAGGTCTGAGGAGGTTAAGTGACTTGTTCAAAGTCACTTAGGCAGTAAGTAGCCCATCTGAAACTTCCAATTCATTGCTTCCAAGGGAGAGCAGGGTCAGACTATCCTTGTAGGAAAATGGATATGTGCCTCAGCCTCTAGGATAATTTGTTTTTTTCACTCTATTAGAATAAAATGGAGGAAATGAGGAAACAGTCTGTCTCTCCTGGAAACTCTGCTTAATGTCCTTGTTCATGGGAGCTTGCCCAGAATGTTCAAGCCTGAGCATAAAACAGGTGTCTCAAATTATTTTCTTTAAGAGAATCTAGTGATTTCTCTATCATCTGTCTGGATGGTCTTTAAGGATAAGACTAAAGAGAACATATGAATGACAACCAAAATTTTCCTATATTTTTCTTGTTTTAGGGCAAAAAATACTATCTTAAAACAAATTAATAGAATCATTTTGGGGAATAATACATTCTCCCTATCATCTTAGGAAGATGAAATTCATTCATTTAGAAAGCCTTTGTGATATGGACTTTTTTCAAACTAATTGGCAATAACCAAAACATTAAAAATTAATATAGCTTCACAATAATGAAAGCCTGATGACTAACAACATCCACATTGTACTTTTTCATCTTTGAGTTACTACTATAAGAACCCTAGTTGTATAATATTCATTGCAAAGCTTGAGACAGAGAAGAATGGGGTATGAGTAACAACTCATTTTGAAATCTTCATATGATACAAAATTGAGTCAAATCTACGGGAGAAGTTTTTATTTCATCAAGGGATAACATCCTTATCAGTTTCTAAAATAAACTAGGGCAGAAGATAACCCATTAAAAAAATAGTTTTGTCCAGTGGCTCATAAATTATTGACCAAAGATATGATTTCTCATTTAGGGGGATGGTTTTTAAGTTTTTACAAGTCTGCCAACAAATTCTGGAAAAATACAACTGAACAAGTTACAGGAACAACATAAATAAACCCTATGCTAGATGAAAAATAAAGAGAAATTTAAACCGACCTCTTTACGTACAGGGAAAGACCCTTTGCATATTATATTTGGATGAGTCTTTCAAGAATCTTTGGGTTAATGAGCAGACCTATTCAATCTCATCTTGGAGCATTTGTTGCAACAGAAACTAAGCTCATTGAAAAATCTAAGAAGAATGAGGAAAAGTTGAAGAAATAGTCGGGAGGGGTAGGAAAACAAGGTCTTTGAAAAAGGTAGAAATTCAGTCTGTTCACAATGAGAAAGCAACCATGGAGAAAGCACCAGGAATGATTTGCTATTTATTACCTGCAACTATGAGAGTGGTATCTATAAGGGTAAGAGTTCAAAGACACTCAAAGCCATCAAAATGACCTTAGGCCAACTATTATCTATAAAATAGGTAGATAGGCTATAGTTTCCTCTGTAGAATAGCAGGGGCTGAGAATCAGTCATTTGGCTGAGCTTACTCTGCACAAGAAAATATAAATCCATTTTTGCAACTTGACCATGTGATGACAAAAATTACAATACTCCACAAATCACACATTGGCAGCCACTCGAAATCCCACAAGTTTTCATAAAACTTAGCAAAACCAATATAGAATTTAAATATTTCATACACACATGCTTCCACAATTTTGCAACACTTTCATGCCATATGTCACTTAGGAATTTGTGTGACTTGTAAATATAATACACAAAGAGATTCAAATATTTCTGTAACATTAGGGGAGAAAATATCAATTACACTTCAGCTCCATCACCTTTGCTAGTCAGCATTCTCTTCTTGTCAAGGCTAGATTTTCTGGGTCTGTAGTTTCAGTCCTAACAAAGTAGGGAGAAAAGGAGAAGGTCAGGAATCAAAAAGAAAAAGAAAATATAGGGAAATAAGTAGTGAAATGAGATTCGATTCAATTTTTATTCAATGAACATTAAGCACCTACTATGTGCCTGGTCTAACAAAATGGTGTTTTGTGAGACAACTTTATTAATGTTTTATAAATCACAGAGTTAGAAAGCATTTCAGCAGTGATCTACCCAAAGATACCCACACAGGAATGACCTTTATGACACGTCTATCAAGGAGTCACCAAGCGTCTGCTTGGAAATCTCCAGTCTTAGAGTAACTGCTATCTTCCAAGACAGTCTGTTATGGTCCATACAGCTCTAAAGGTGATTTATGTCATCAAAATTATTTGTCTTTTATAATCTTCCTTATTGCTTGCCTGAATATAATTTTCTCCTCTAACCATGGTTGTAAAAGGACTAGCCTTCCTTTATACTTTAATTATTTTAATGGGCAACTAGGTGGTGCAGTGGATAGAACTCCAGTGCAGGAGTCAGGAGAACCTGAGTTCAAATCTCATCTCAGACACTTGACACTCAGTAGCTGTGTGACTTTGGGAGAGTCACTTAACCCCAATTGCCTCATCCTGGGTAATCTCCAAGTCATCCTGATGAATATCTAGTCATGGGATTCAGATGGCTCTGGAGGAGAAGTGAGGCTGGTGACCTGCACAGCCCTCCCTCATTCAAAACAAAGTCAAGTGCAGGTCATGTCATTAGCTCTCTGATGGCATGGTCTTCTTCACAGTGAAAGATAAACACATACAATTATTTTAATGATAAAACTTTCATATTTAGATCATTTGTCCATTTAGAATTTATTGTGTTAACAATAGCTAGCATTTATATAATATTTTAAGATTTGCAAAGTACTTTTTAAATATTATCTCACTTTATCCTCATGGCAATACTGGGAGGTAGGTGTTATTATTATCTCCATTTTATGGCTAAGGAAACTGAGGTAGACAGATGTTAAGTGACTTGCCCAAGGCCACTCATCTAGCAAGTATCTGGTTGGTTTTGAACTTAGGTCTTCCTATCTCCAGACCTAGCTCTCTCTTTATTATGCCACCAGTTTCCTATGTGTCTAACTGGTATATAAAGTGAGATGTTGAACTAAACCTATCTTTGGTCAAACTACTTTCTAGTTTTCCCAGTAATTCTTGTTTAAGAAAGACCCTTTCCCCAAGTAGTTTCTATTCTAATACTAGGCTGATCTACTTGTTTGCTTGTAGGTCTATGTTATCTAAATTATTTCACTAATCTACTCTTAAAGTAGCTTAAATGAAACTAGATAACTTTGATGTAACTTTGATAACTACTATTTTATAATATAATTTGAGAATAATACTGATAATATGGACAGTAACCTGATAATATAAAGATCTCCTTAATTCTACTTCTTTTTCAAGATTTCTTTTGAAATCCCTTTTGTCTCCCCCATTTGAATTTTGTTATTACTTTGTCTAGTTCTGTTCTATGAAGTATTCTTTGATAGTTTTATTGCTATAGCAAAAAATAATCTGTAGATTAATTTAGGTAGTTTTATCATTTTTGTTGTATTGATGAACCTCAGTCATTGGCACCAGATATATCTCCAATTATTCATCTCTTTACATATTTTAATAAACTCCCCATAAATATTTTTTTCTGGCACATAAAATTCCAGATACCTTATGTGTTTTCTAGATATTTACCAAGTACCTTAAAATTTTCAGTTTTGCTAGCATGTAATTGGGCAGAGTAGTTTCTGGCATAGTGGATGGAGCTGACAAAGTAAAAACATAAGTTCAAGTGTGAACTTTGACTCATGCTAGCAATGATTGACAATGTGGCCCTCAACAACCTGCCCGAGGCCCCATACAACTCTCCAAGACAATAGCTGGCGGATGATCGGTTGGTCATCTGCATCAATTGAGGGAGTTTCTTTGTTGGAAGTTGCCCATAGAGTACCAATGAAATCAGAAAACTAGATCAAAAAAACAATGTTTCTAATATTTCTCCTTATTTTCTCTCTAACATTGTGAATTCATCTTGTTCATTTTTACTTTGACAATTTTATTTTCCAAGACATATTTTGATTTCTTTGAAACCATAGGATAATGCATGACAAGCATCATGGTTCATATTTCCTGGAATACCCACATTTAATATTTAGATACAGTAGACTCAGCCTATTTAACATTTTTCATCTTTTTTTATATCTTTCCAAACACCTAGTTCTTATGAACTGTATTGTCCCTATGTTTTCTTAATTTGATAGAGTAGGCAATGATATCACCTTATGAAAGAAAAGTTTGTGAGAAAACCAAACAGAATTCACTATCAAGCACCTTTAATAAACTACTAGGAAGCTCTCAATCCTCAGGTCTTTTCATATATATTTTATAAACTCCATTTGTAATTAGTTGTACTCATAGAAATCTTTTCTTGTGGTATATAAAGTAAGAACAAGACCAGATAATTGTATGTAGAAAAGTTCATACCTAGATAGGTAAATTTCATAAAATTTTTATAGCCAAACCAATTTTCTAACTACCCTGTTCAGAGGACTTCCAAATGTCCATTCATTTCTGATAGTCATTTGTAATTCCTTCTAAAATTATGATGCTTAAAACTCATAAATACTGTATTAACATAAAATAATCTTTAAAGTATAAATCTGGAGCAGATCTTATTGCTATTGATATGATAACATTAATCCAATTGAATATATCTCTAATTTATCAGTACAGAAAATAAGAAGCATAGCATAAATGTCCCAGTTTTGGTATTCCTTTCTAGTTGCATTCAAAACCCAATACATAATAGAACAATCCAACATCATAGCTATAAGGTATGACATTATTGTCCATCAGTCACCATCCACAACCTAAATATGCAGGTAATGGGCAAAAAGTATTTATTAAATGCTTACTTTAGGGCAGGAACTGGGTATAACAATACAAGTAAAAAGTGAAGGCACTTTCATTCTAATGAAAGACAAAAACACACAAAAAGGAGCCAAAGAAGGAAGAAAAATACTTACATGAAGGAATGGAGGCAAAGTCCAGATAATCAAAAACATAACTGGGAAGGGAATAAAGGATGGCTAGCCTAGATGCTTACCCAAAATGGAGACCCCATAAAGAATGCATCAGAGGGCCAAGGGGTGAAAGGATACTCCAGGGTGGAAAAGCATCGCACTGATTCCTCTCTACTATTGTTGGCTGAATGAAAGTAACAATAATCATCTATTCCATGAATAATAATTATCCCTGACTTGTAGATTGATTAATTTAGCAAACCCAAAGTAAACCTGACTTAAATCTCTCAATTCCAAGGTTGCCCTAGAATTCCAGTTCCTTTTGCCAAATACTCTCCAGCATCTTGAAGTAAGGTTTGAAATTTATTAGACATCTCCCCAACTTCCTGGAGTAGAATTTAGTCTTCAGAAAGTCTCTTGTCTGAAACAATTCCTAACAAGTAAAAATTTCCCCTTTTTCTTTGATCATCATTTTCAGTTTTCTAAATCTCCTTGCAGATTTCTTGAAATTCAAACTCTGTGGTGAATTACTGCATTTATCTTTATTTGTTTTTCTGAATCCCATCTTCTGAAAATGAGAGAGAGAGAGAGATGGGGTGGTGGTTACATATATCCAAGTATTTTAATTTCTAATATAGCAATTCATAGCAAATTCAGAGAAACTTCAACATAAAATCCTGAATAACCTCAATTTTGTTCCCATTTTAATTGTCAAATTTATATTCAAAATATCATGCCTGATTTAAATGGTGTATTTATTCTCTGTGGAGTCAAATATTAAGTCTTTTTCTTCTACAATCTCAGTAACAAAAAAGTTTTTTTTATAGTCAGAAACAATTCAAATAATTTCTTTCTACAAATCTTGACAGATCATGAGAAAGAAAAGACTTTTGATCAGATTAGAAATATTCCCAACATTTGATTTTAATTTTTATGCCTTCTCACTTAAAGATTAGTCATATATAAGGTACTTCCCCTTCCTTATTTGGACATTTTATTTACTGAAAGGGAAAAGAAAAAAAGGGCATTTGTGGGAGAAACTCAGGGAAAAGAAGCTTGAGGAGAAACATAGTTCTGAAGGAACTGACTGAATACCCCTCTCTGAGGCAAAAGATCTTACTGCAGTACATTATTTCCCAGCAAGTAATTTACATATGACTGGTTTTAGGCCTTGCTACTTTATTGCTGAGAAACTATGAATCAATGAACTCTTTGGTGACTGCCCCAGGAATTTGAAGGTAAAAGCCAATTTTAGAAGCTGCATACAGAAGCCAGAAGAGAGGTAAGGAGCTAATTGAGGTGATAAATCAACAGAAGAAAACAACAGCAACTGCTTTGAGCTGACACCAGCTGACTGAAGACAGACAGGCTGAGAGCTGACTTGTTTGGAGGAAAGATCTGATTCTGGTGGCTGTTTGGAGGAAGCAGAATCCTCTACTGTTTGAAGATCTACCCAGAAAAAAGCTAGCTGGCCCTCGAGGGTCATCTCTAGCTTAAGAAAAGGTAAACCCTCAGAGTCTTTTATATGTTACTTATATGAGTTATGGCTCCAGAAAGGGAAATCTCTCTATATCTGCATGGCAGATCTGAGTAGTTTTGCATATCCAAAGCTTAAGAGAACTCATTTTTACTGAAATAGCACAGGGAACAGACCTAGCAAACTGCATATCCCAGGCTTAAGACTGTTCCAGTTGCCTGAGAATAGCAAAGAAGCAGTTTTGTCAAGGAGAGAGGAAAGATCCAAGTGAGGAGCAATCTCCCCCCAGGAAACAGCACAACATGAAGATTGTTCACTTTAGAGATTAAGGACATCAGGGTTTGTTGTCTAGAGTTGTGAGTTGCCTGGGCACACAAATTTCCCTATCCTCATGACTCACTGCCAAGTTTCTCCAAATTCAAAAAAACTCCCAAGTCCTTAGAGTTCTAAAGATAGTAAAGCCTTGCCCACCGAGAAACCCCATAGCTTAATAGGTCTAATAAAACCAAAACCACTACAAAAATCAAAAGGTTCAAACCTTCAGTCAGTACCACAGAGAAAATGTTCACCCTTAGGTAGGTATAACAGTAAGGAAAAGTTTCTTTATACCAGATAAAGTGAGATAAGTTCCCATGCTCAATAAGATAGAAGTCTAGGTATTTTCTCAGCTCTTCATAGATTCTCTAAACCATCAAAAAAAAAAAAAAAAACGAATTACATACAAGAAGTAAAACAACTGCAACCATATTTATAGACTAAGACATCAAGAACTCTCACTTGATGAATTAATAGCAAAGACTAATCCTTAATTCCTGACATGCTCACTCAACACTCACAACCAGACCCAAAAACTTGTGCTCTGAGATCCACCCAGTGATTCCCTTACTATTGTTGCGGTCTCTGCCAACACACATACCTCCCGTTGCCCCTGCCCGTATTCTTACCCTTCAATTCCATAGCAAAAAGACACAGAATTAATCTCTACCCTCCCACTCTATCCCCTCCCTCCATGTGGAGGAAGTAAAGTTATAGGAAAGCTTAAGGATGGAGTGACTTTGGGTATGTGGGGATAGCAGTGCTAGACCAAAGAATTATAGAACAGAAATAATTGAATCAGTACATCAGTTTGTATGGGGAGTCCCACCAAACATGAAAGAGAGGAAACTGACATCCATCCAAAGAACATTCTGTCTCCATAGAAGCTACTCAGGATAAGGACTGAAGCTGGCTAAAAATTAATTGCCCAATATGAGAAGAGATTGAGATAGCTTTGAGATCCAGAGTTTAGGGAAGCTATCATCAAAAGGAAAGGAGTCAGAAAGTGAGCAATAGGGAAATATAAGAAAAGAAGACTGAAATTACCAAAGATCTCAGGAGGAAGAAAGCTCAGATAAAAATCTTGAAGAGATAAATCAGCAGTGAACATATTAATAATAGGAGGGAAGATAGACTCCGAGACAAAGCCAAACATCTCTGAAAAAATATTGCAACAAAAAAAGAGAAAATTGAATCAATATTCAAATTGGCAGAGAACCCTATGAATTCCCAAAAGAGTATGGAACCACATCAGGAGGTTCTCTCACTAGTAATTCAAGAGGGAAATAAGAATCGTGAAAGCAGAACTCATGACCTTCACAGTTGAAATAAACTAGAATAGAAAACCATAAGTCAACAGTGGTGAGTCTCACCAAAGAAATAAAAGAGAGCACAAGTGATTGGAAATTCAAATATACAAAATTGAAGGACACTCTGGAAGAAAAAAAGGCAAAAAGCAATGACATCAAAAGAATACATAATCTTTATACAATCAGAACATATTGATCTCAAAGACAGGTTAAGGAGAGAAAACCTAAGAATCCCAAGTCTTTCAGAAGAACACAATCAGTCAATGAAACTGCAAACTATAATGTTAAAAGTGACATAAGAAAACTGCTCAGAACTTCTGAGGGTTGAAAACAAAATGCAAATCAAAAGAAAATACTGATCTCCTGGAGAAGGGTGGAGGGGAGTGGGGGAAGGCACCTATGTTCCAAACTGAAAGATCCATGGTTGTTAAATTTTAACAATTCTTATAACATCAGGCTAACAAATTTTATAGAAATTTATATTTATAGGAGAAATATAAATGAAAGGAAATTAAAATACTACAAAACTATTCTGCACCCACAAGAAACAGCAGAAAGGGGTGGTGTAATGTGCAATTCAGGGTGACATCCCCCAACAAACCTGAGCCAAGTCATCAATAAAAAAAAGACGGATGTTTTATAAAAAAGAGGCATTTGAAGCATTCCCACCAAAAGAAAAACTGACCTTTGCTAATTATTTGCTTTGCAAACAGAAACATATGAAAGGTAAACAAACACAGAAACCAAGAAAAACATAAGTAAAACAATAAATTACTCCTTGTTCTTGAAATAACTTTTTTGAGACAAATGAAAGCTAGATAGATAGAGATAGATAAATTAGACAGGTAGATAGATAGATAGATAGATAGATAGATAGATAGATAGATAGATAGATAGATAGATAGATAGATAGATAAATGATGGAAGGAAGGAAGGAAGGAAGGAAGGAAGGAAGGAAGGAAGGAAGGAAGGAAGGAAGGAAGGAAGGAAGGAAGGAAGGAAGGAAGGAAGGAAGGAAGGAAAATAGCACTTACATATTGCTTTTAGGTTTGTGAAGAACTTTACAAATATTATCTTATTTTATCCTCACAACAAAGCTCAAGGTAGGTGCTATTATCATCCCATTATGCAGATGAAGAAATTGAAACAGAGAGAGAGGTTAAGTGACTTATCCAGGGCCACACACTCTGGCCCTGGATAAGAGTAAGAAGCTACATTTGAACCCAGGTTTTCCTGATTCCAAGCCCAGCACCCTGTGCACTTTGCCATTTAGCTGCCTCCCAAGAATTAACTACATCAAAGAAAGAAAAAAGAATTAAGTTAAATGAAACTCCAAAAGTAGAATGTGACAAATGGGAAAAGGAAAGAGTTTAAGGAGGGAAGGATGTTTTATTCCTTATTATTTGGGAGCCCAAGATAATAATTTGGGGGTCATCTTTTTACAAAGGGCTTAATTTAACTCAATTGAGAATATGTTTTGCTTTAATCCTTAGATGCACTCATGGAAACACCTTCCACTGATGCAGATTGTAAGCCCTCAATATCTTTACATATCATTTTTAATGAAGGTCATTACCAAAAATATTCATCTGAAGGCAGCTTTTGCACCTAACTAGGCTGACCCTTAGATATGGACACACAATCACACACGTCCATTACTAGGCCCTCGCTTGATTTCTTTTCAGCTTGGTAAGACCCCCCCCCAAAACCTTATAAGCATAGTATTCACAAACCCTCATCATCTCCATATCATGATGAGACATTAAAAAAATTTTTTAGAGGTTGATAATGTTAAAATATATCATTGTTATTTTGTGAAACTCTCCTCTGGTATCCCTGTCTTGGCAATGGACACAATTTGATTTCAGAAGCAATTATTAGATGCCAACTACATACAATGCTAGGTGCTAAGAATATAAAGATATAATAAAGCAGTTTGTCCCTCAAGGAGCTCACATTTCACTGAAGGAAAACAATATATACACTCAAGTAAATACTGAAATGAGAGAGACAGAGAGATAGACAGAGACACAGACAGAGAAAGAGAGAGAGAGAGAGAGAGAGGGAGGGAGGGAGGGAGAGAGAGAAAGAGAGAGAGGGGTGGGAGGGAGGGAAGGAGGGAGGAAGAGAGAGAGAGAGAGAGAGAGATTTCCTATAGAAGGACTCGGGGCTAAAATGAAGGGCAATTTGTTAACAATGAAACTGGACCTCCAATGGCAACAACCAAAGCAAATAAATTCTAATAATAAACACAAAGGTTCTTTCTCTGGATGTAAAATTCCTACTGATCTAAGTGAATTTTATGAAATCTTTCATTGCCCTTGTTTTCAAACATGTGGACAAACATATGAAACTTTTTGCCATTAAAAAAAAAATCACACTTTTTAATTAGGAAAAATATCACATTTAACCATTCACTGCCTCAGGCTATGGAACATACCAATTTCAGAACTAGGGATTACATGTTAAGAGAGCTCCCATAAAGAATATTTCCTTGAGTTTAAAATCCACCCTTGCCCTTCGCTGATGAACCAAAGTTAAATGGAGCATATTAAATGTGTATGATTATTCTTTAAAGATCTCTTTAGTTAAATGTGACCAAGTATTTTAGAATAATAATAAATTAAGTTAAAATTATAAAAAATTAAATAACATATTTTTGTTCACTGAAAAAATAAGAAAGAAATTTGGTTTTGTTTAGGCTTTGCACATTTTTTCATGTGTATCCTTCCTTAAGTTGTTCAGATGGAAGAAGGAGAAAAACACCTCCCGTAGCGTAAATACTCAGTGACTGTGAGAATTGCAAAGTCACACAGAGAAGAGACATCAGGCTGCCAGAAAAATGAAAAAATTCTTTCCTCTGCCTTTATTTACCTGCAAAGCTTAATCATGCAGCTGAGAGATTACTCATTAAATCATTTTCTTTATTTATCAGTTTTTAATCTTTCACTAATAAGAATACTGGACAAAGTTCATTAAGATTTATTGCACTGTCTAAATATTTAGTCACCAAGTCATATGGCATTACAACCATCCAGAGTGGTCTGTTTCCACAGATAAAGATAATAAAAATTTATGACCTAGTTTGCTTTTAGCCAAAGGAAATTGAATCACATCCTAGGACTAAATAGGAATCACTGCTGTGTGATTTAATAATATACTCTGACATTTAAATATTTTGTTGTGATAATTGGTTATGTTCCAAATATAATTTTCTCAGTATCATTTTATAAAAACCAAGTTATATGTTGTAGACAGAATGTGTGGTACAGTGGAAAGGGCACTGGCTTTGGAGTCAGAGAACTTGGGTTCAAATCCTCTCCCTGTCATTTACTAGCTATGTAACCTTGAATAAGTCACTTAACTCCTCTGAGTCTCTATTTTCTCATCTGTAAAATGGGGATAATAATAGGTTGTGAGGACCAAATGAAATAACATGTAGAGTGTTTTGCAAACTTTTGAACTCTATATAGTGCTAGGTATTTGTTGTTTATGCCATGGTTATTCATTTCAACTTTAAATACAATGATACAGGAGAAGGCTCTTAAAGTCTTGGACATATACACCCATATACATATATATGCACATATGTGTGTATGTATGTATAAATATTTTCAACACAATCATTTGCCTCTAAAGACCAATTTTCAGGCATTAGAGGTGAAATTATTCTTTGGCATAAAATAAGAGAAATGAAAAGTAATGACATAGAGTTATTGATATGTATTTCATATTTGTGTGAAGTAGAGTATAGTTAGAAAAGCCCAAATATATGAAAATGAATAATGACTTTGAGTGAGCATTCTTGGCAACTATTCTTTGACTACTTTGTTGTTTTTGTCCTTTGTTCTCAAAGAGAACCATGACATGAGGAAGGTGATGCCACGACTTTCAAGTGAATTAGGTTTAAGCAAGGCAGGCTGTGTAAAGTCCCCGGTCTCACTTTCTGCTCTGGGGTCATATGGGTCCAGTGGCAAGATACAGATCAGGACCACTGGAGATGAGCCCCTGTCTACCTTATAAGGAGACAAGAACGCCTAAAGCATAGCACTGGGAATTTCAATTTGCTATTAGAAACATGTGGAAAACCTTAACTATGTGTCTCTAGGCAATATGGCATACAAGTCATCCCAAAAGTATAATGATTTGCCGTGCATGTTTCCTTTCTCTTTTTTACAATAGGTTATATTAAATATTAGATTGAGTATGGTTACAGAGTGTCCTTTTCTAAGGAAGGGAGCATATGATCTTGGTAGATAATGGATCTAGAAAGTACAATTTTGTCTGATAGTGTATGTGAAAGCCTTTCACAGAACGTTAGAATTGGAAGATTCCATAGACACCCTCTAGTCTAATCCGTAACACTGTAGCAATCGCCTCAACCACATCACTAACAAGAAGCTATCCAGCTTTTGCTCATTGCAAGAATTACTGCCCATTACTTCCAAAGGTAGCTCATGATGCTTCCTGAATAGCTCTCATTATTAGGAAGATATGCTTTTCTACAGGTCAGTCAAGCCAACATAGCTGAAGCAACAAGGTACCCTGAGAGAGACAGACAGAGACAGAGAGACAGAGAGAGAGATATAGGAGGCAGTATCTGTCAAGTAAGTCAAACCACCTTGACCACCCTCTTATTTCAGACCACGATGCCAACAGCTTAGGGCCCTGAATCCAAATGTTCTGGGAATAAATAATGACACTTAAAAAGCAGTTATCCCTAACACATTGAGACTTTCCCCATCATGGTTTCAATATATCACAGGTCAGCATAAGAAATTAAATGGGAATTTGGGGAGAGTTTTTGGAAGCTGCAGAGAACATGCAAAGGCCAGCAGATGGCACAGAACAAGTTTAGAAACTCAGAAATGCATAAAATATATGGAAAGTACTATATAATGTCAACATATTTTATCTTTTGATACACGTAAAAATTCAGATCTCTGGTACAAAAGGAGGGCTAAAACTTTTTCTGCGGATTTTCCAGTTTGTGAGGGCATTTCACCCCTAAACTCCATGATGTGGAAGGAATAATTGTATATCCCAAGGACCATGAGACTTTTCCATGAAACCTTCCATGTGTGTTGTTTCCCCCATTGGCATGGGAGGTTCTTGGAAGCAGGGCATTCTATTTGAATCCCCAGTATTTAGTGGCATGCTTTGAACACAGGGCATGCTTAATAAATGCTTCATTTGTTTACTGATTCCTAATATTAATTCTATGTTAAGGTATCTGTGGCCATCTCCAGTCTTCTAGATATTGATCTTGCCCTGAACTCCGGAGATGAAAATGAGGCTGGTGACTTTGCACCACCTTCCCTCACTTAAATCCCATTCACTTGCAAGTTATGGCATCTGATCCTCTTGGGCAACAAAGGACCAATAACAGCATCATCTGAAACACTACTTTCTCAGTCCAAGTGGAACAGTTCATGATAAGAGGTATGGATAAGCCAAGAATGCTTTTATAATCTAATATCACATTAGAAGAAAGTGAGCCAGTTGGCATCTCAGTGAAACTCCTCACCCTTTGTCCACTTGCCAATATGCCAATATGCCACTTCAATATGACCACGAGAAGAATGTTGTCAGGTGACAACAATGACTGTTGATTAACGAAGGGAGTTAGAAATCATAACCACAGGGGCCTCCTCATGGGTAAAGTCCACACTCAGTTATCTCTTCTCCAGAGCTTCCATGATCCTGATCAGTGATTTCCTCAATGAATGGTTTTCCCAATTAACCCCTATAGCAATTACTATAGAACTTCATCATAATCTTCAAAAATTACCATGTCTGAAAAATTCTTTGCAAGAAAAAATTGTTGGCAACCACATCATGAGATTCTTTGAACTTAGCTTGGATGATCCTCTTACCATAAACATAGTCATTCTATGACCAGCACTTCCCTTCATATATAAAAAAATTTAAAAAATATAACATCTATAGACTGGGAGGCACAGTACTAGATAAAGGAATGCTAAATGGAACAAAATTAATCATGAAAAGTATAATGATTTTGTAAATGAATGCCTGTGGTTAGGAAGGCAAAACAAAGAGGAAAATATCTGTCAGTCAATAAGGTTGATGATAGGCAAAGATCAAAAGTCTTTTATTTATAGTAGCACAGTAGGACTTTGCATGGTTATCAAATAGATAAGCCATAGTTCCTGAGGGCAAACTCATTTTTGCAGAAGATATCAACTCTGAGGACATAAAATGGAAGAATCCCAAAATATGAAAGTTAAAAGGGACCTTAGCAGTCATCTAGATGAACTCAGACATGAAAGAAATCCCTGTGGTAACAACTGACCAGTGGTTGTCCAGCTTCTGCCTGAAGACCTTCAAGGAGGAACAAAACCTATCAATTCCGGGGCATCTCCTTCCTTTAACAAAACTCTGTTAGGAGTTTTTCCTGAGATCAGGCCTGAATTGACCTCTTTCCAGTCATTGCTCTTAGTTCTCTAGGGCCAAATCTAGGCCCTACTTCGGATGAGAGTTCCCCCTTTTTATTAGCCCCCTCTCAAGCCCAAATACTTTAGTATAACTCTTGATCTTCATAAAAAACAGGAAAGCACATTTGGCTTGTGGAGAAACCACACAGGATGAACTAGTCATTCACAGTCCTCCAAGTGGATTCTTTCTATATGTTTGTGAAATAGCATTATGAGGGAGAGAAATTGTGGGAAGATGGTAGAATAAGGCAAGAAATTACCTGAATCTCCCAAATTCCCCTTCAAAAAACTTAAAAAAATGCCTCAGGTTGAATTTTTAAAGGGGCGGAGATAATAAAAAGTTGGGGTAAAGCAGTCATCCAGTCTAAGATAATTTAGGAGGATGTTAAGAGAGATCTGATCTACCAAGGTGGGGGTCTGGCAGACAAACAGTAAACCTTGGAGTATCTATGTGGGGATTTTAATTCATAGATGGTAAAGGGATTGGGCTGCTAATCAAGGGAAGAAGATCATAGAAGGAGTGCCTCTGCTGTCACTGGACACCAGGCCCTGGTGCACTGACAATATGCAGTCCCAGGCTGTGGCTGCAGGCGAGGAGTAGTGAGCAGATAAGGTAAGCATGGTCACACAGAAGTAGGGGTCCTGCTCACAATTCGAGGACAGAGAGGACTTGTTGTAGTCACTTACAGAAGAATGGAGAGTGACCTGGTTTTGGTTCTAAGGCAGAAGGCTGAAATGACAAGACGATGAAGGCTGGTGGTAGTGGAAGAATTTTTCTTCTTTTTAATTTTTAAATTTTTTTTTTAATTTATAGGATAATACGAGCATTTCCATAAAATTATAATTAAAAAGGCAATTGCACATGCAACTGCAAATCTGTTATGTACAACTTGCTATTCCTTTTAAATATATAATAAATAGATAATGTCATGTAAATTTCTTACTTTTCTTTTCCTTTTTTTCTTCCCTTCACCCATCACCCCACCCTAGAGATGGCCACCATTAGACATAAATAGGCACGTATATGTAAAATTATTCTGCACATCTTTTTATCAGTTCTTTCTCTGCACAGCAGTTTTCCCTCACAATCTTACACCACAACTTACAGAGATCTCCGGTTGATGGGAACACCTGAAATTTCCAGTTCTTTGCCACCACAAAGAGAGCTGCTATAAATATCCCATTCATGTTCAAAGATATAATTATTATTTCTGAATTTCTCTCTATCTTATTTTTACTCACTATTTGCTTTCTCATCCTCTTTTTACCCCATCTCTATTACTTTTTCTCCTTCCTTTACTCTCCTACCCACTCCTCCAAGAGCCTCTTGCCCATTTCCCCCCCATCCTTCCAAATCCCAATCTACAGATCCCTCTAGAAGGATCTCCCCAACCTGTCCCACAATATTTTAACTCCATCTACATGTTCAGAAGACTTCTCCACCCTTCCAGATGTACACATTGTTTTCTCTTCAACTCAGATGAGAGTAAGGTTCCAATAGTACCAGCCCTCCACTCTCACCAGCATCCTCTGTATTAATTCTTCCTTTCATTCCCATTTTTATAATATAATTGCTCCCTTTTGCCTTTTCCTAAGAAATTTTGTTTTTTAGAATCACCCCATCATACACAACTAAACCCCAGTCTTTCATACAGTTTTACCTTAATGAGTGCCTTATAATTACCTTAATCTTTTCCTTTTCATTTCTTCTGGATCTTTTATATCAAATTTTTCCATTGACTTTTGGACTTTTTGTTCCAAATACATGAAAATATTTCAGCTCATCAAATATCCATTTTTTTCACTCAGGATTATATTCAACTTTGTTGGGTAAGCTATTCTTGAATATAAACTCAGCTCTTTTTTTCTTTAAAATATAATATTTCAAGTTCTACTGTCTTTTAACATAGAAGCTACTAGGTCTTGCAAAATCATGGGAGTATTTCTGCAGTGTTAAAATTGTTTTTTCTTGTTGTTTTCAACATTTTCTCTGTAACCTTGGTATTTTGAAATTCAGACATGACATTCCTGTAAATTTTCTCCCTGGGATCTTTTTCAGGTAGTGATTGGTAGTTTGTTTTTTTTTTCTATTTCTACTTTACTCCCTTGCTCTAGAACTTCAGGGTAGTTTTCCTTGATAATTTCTTGTAATCATATCCACATTTTTTTTATCATAACTTTCAGGGAGTCTGACAGTTCTTATGTTGTTTCTCCTCAATTTTTTTTTCCAGATCACTTGTTTTTCTAATGAGATGGTTCATTTGTTGTGGCAGTAATACCAGGGGTCCTGGTCAGGAAACAGGGGTGGAAAGGAATTTTTGAGATCACTCATAAACCAAGGCATAAGCCAAAAGAGCAGTGACCATAACTGTCTACATCATAGGACATTAGTAGAATAATCAAAAAAGTCAAAGACCCCAAGATAGAGCTCTGAAAATAACATGAAGGGTAAAGCAAAGATATCCATTATTGCCATTGTTTTTGACATAGTGATAGAAATGTGTGCTATAGCAATGAGATAAGAAACCAACGGAAAAAAGGAAACAAAATTATCACTTTTGCAGATGATATGGTGACTTACTTAGAGAACTCTAGAAAATAAGCCAAAAATTAATTGAAATTATTTCAGAAAAGTTGCAGGATGTAAAATAATCCAATAAAACATTAGCATTTCTTAATGTTACCATCAAAACCCAGCAGAAAATGAACAAAAAAAGAAAGTATATTTAAAATAACCACAGGATGTAGAAAATACTTAAAAGTCTCCTAGACACATATAGGAATTATGTAACTATAACCCAAAATACTCTATACAGAAATAAAAATAGGCCTAAATAATTTGAGAAATATTAATTGCTTATGAACTGACTGATCCAATACACCAGAAATTACAAATGCTATCTAAAGTAAACATACTTACTCAATTCTGTAGGGATCAAATTACTGAGGATTACACTATTATGCTAAAAAAGTGATAATTCATCTGGAGGAACAAAAAGTTAAGAACTTGAAGGAAAATAATAGGGAAAAGTGATAGGATAGCCTTGCAGTACCACATTTCAAATTATACTATGAAGAGGTAATCATCCAAATTATTTGATGCTAGTTAAGAGATAGAAGGGGTGATCAATGGAGTAGAAAATACAGAGTAAGGTGCGAGTCTGGGAGCAGCAACCCCATATCTATCTCAGAACTTTCGCAACCTGAACAGCTATCCCTCCAACTACCCTCCAAAATGGCATGAACTGTCAAGGATCAGCTTATCTTGAATGTCCTAAAAGAGGACCAGATTCCTCAGAACCAAATCACTGTTATTGGGGTTGGTGCAGTTGGCATGGCATGTGCCATTAGTATCTTAACAAAGGAACTGATGGACTTGCCCTAGTTGATGCAACAGAAGACAAACTAAAGGGAGAGATGATGAATCTCCAACATGGCAGCCTTTTCCTCAAAATACCAAAGCTTGTTTCTGGCAAAGACTATAGTATGACTGTAAACTCAAAGTTGGTCATTGTCATGGCTGGGGCACATCAACAAGAGGGAGAAAGTCATCTTAATTTGGTCCAGCATAATGTGAATATCTTTAAATTCATCATTTCCACTATTGTTAAATACAGCCCTAATTGCAAGCTGCTTATGGTTTCCAATCCAGTGGATATTTTGATGTATGTGGCCTGGAAGCTAAGTGGCTTTCCTAAAAATCATGTTATTGGAAGAGGTTGAAATCTGGATTCTGCCTATTTCTGTTACCTAATAGGGGAGAGACTTGGTGTCCATTCTTCAAGTTGTCATGGATGAACATGGGGAACATGGAGACTCCACTGTTCCTGTGTGGAGCCGTGTGAATCTTGCCAATGTGTCTCTAAAGAACCTTCATCCCTCTTTGAGAACTGATGCTGATGCAGAAAATGGGAAAGATGTTCATAAACAGGTTGTTGAAAGTGCTTTTGAGGTAATCAAACTGAAGGGCTATACTTCCTGGGCCACTGGTTTGTCTGTGGCAGATCAGGCAGAAAGCATTATGAGGAATCTTAGGAGAATATATCCAAATTCCATCATGATTAAGGGCCTACATGGCATTAATGAAGATGTCTTCCTTAGTGTCCCATGTGTCTTGGGGCAGAATGGCATTTCAGATGTGGTGAAGGTCAACCTGAATCCAGAGGAGGAGAGCCATTTAAAGAAGAGTGCAGATACTCTTTAGGGAATTCAGAAGGAGATTATATAGTCTTAATGGTTGGTGTCAAACAGAGCCATTATATACCCACAGGTATATAAACTACCCACTTTGTATGTAGGTGCTACAGGTTCCTTTAGGTCCAGAACAGAACACTCGGGGATACAAAACACCATACAATAGTAATTCTTTATTGATGCATTGATTACCTTTGTGCTGCCCTCCATTAGGGCACTACAGCATGGCCCCCATGTATCACCTTTCTAGAGGACCTGATTTTGTCTGCCTATACATATACATATATATACATATACATATATATCAATAGTTGTAAATTTCCATATTATATAAAAAGATCTGTATATATACAACAATGCAACCAGTTACTCAAGCATCACACTAACCCTAAATACTGAATAAACAAAAAATAACTTAAAAAAAAAGAAAAAAAATACAGAGCAAGGAAAACTAGTAGCCTAGTGTTTGATAGACTCAAAGACTCCAGCTACTGAGATAAGGACTCACTTTTCATCAAAAACTATGGGGAAAATTAGAAAACAGTCTGGTAAAAAGAAGGCTTAAATCAGCACTTAATATCATACCTAATTTGGACCCACATGGATCCAAATGTATCCATGACTTAGATAGAAAAGATCACTTCACAAGCAAATTAGAAGAACAAGAACAAAAAGACATTTTCCTTTGGATCTATAGATAGAAGAAGAGTTCATGCTAAAACAAAAGATAGAGCAGAAAAGACAATTGACAAAATGCAACATCCATCCTATCAAAAACACAAGAAAGCATAGGAATTAATGGAACCTTTCTTAAAATCTAAACCAAGAGTATGCATTCTATAATGGGGATAAACATGAAACTTTCCCAGTAAGATCAGGAGCAAAGCAAGGATGTCCATTATCATCACGATTGCTCAATAGTGTATTAGAAATGCTAGCTATGGCATTGTTCCAAATTGCTTTCCAGAATGGCTGCACAAATTCACAGCTCCAAGAGGGCATCAATATGCCTGTTTTTCAGCATCCTCTACAATATTTCTTATTTCTACTTTTCTGCCAATTTTGTCAATCTGATGAGTTTGAGGTACAAATGCAAAGTTGCTTTCATGTGATTTCTCTATTTGTGGTTTGGGGCATTTTTCCATTTGGCTAATGATAACTTGGATTTTTCTCTTTGAAAACTGCCTTTTCTTAACCCAGGGATTAATTTATCCATTTGTCAATTGGAGAATGTTTCCTGTTCTTTTAAATTTAAATCAGTTCCTTGTTTATTTTTAAAATGAGCATCTTACCAGAGAAATTTGCTGCACAGATATTTTTCCCCTTGGTTAACAGTTTCGGATTTTAGTTCTACCTATTTTGTTTGTACAACGTCTTTTTAAATTCATCCAACCAAAATTGTTCATCTTTTCTTCTGTGATGCTCGTTATGCCTTGTTTGGTCATAAACTCTTTCCTATCTATGGAGCTCAAAGATATTATCTCCCTTGTTCTATTTTGTTTATGAGGGGAACTTTTTGTGTCCATTCTGAGCTGATCTTGGTATAGGATGTTAGATGTAGGGTTAAGCCTAATTTATACCTACCAGACTGTTTTCCTGTTTTCCCAGGAGTTCTTTTGTGAATCCTCACCTCAGAAGCTAGGAGGTCCTTTTTTTGTTATTTAGTAGTTTCAGTCCCATCCAACTTTTCATAACCTCATTTGGGGTTTTCTTGGCAAAGATACGAGAGTGGTTTGCCATTTCCCTCTCCAGCTAATTTTATAGATGAAGAAATTGAGGCAAACAAGGTTAAGTGACTTGCCCAGGGTCACACAGCTAGTAAGTGTGTGAGGCCATATTTAAATTCAAGATGATAAGGCTCTAGGCCAGGCTATCTATTCACTGCATCACCTAACTGCCCTTTTATTACCTGCCATATGTTATGAAAACAATAACTTCAGTAAGGTAGTAGTATATAAAATAAACTTATACAAATTGTCAGGATGTCTTTATAGTACTAAAAAGTCCTACCACAAAGAGATAGAAAGACAAAATTCAATTCGTATAAGAGTCAAATGTATAAAATCCATGGTTGTATACCTCCCAAGATACAGTCAGGTACTATATGAATCCAGCAAACATTCTTTATGATTTAAAAAAAATTCTTCACCAACTGGAGAAGCATGATTTACTCATTGGTAGACTGAGTTAATATAATAAAAATGACAGTACTATCTAAATTAATTTATTTATTCAGTGCCAAACCAATAAATCTACTAAGGATCACTTTGTAGAACAAGGAAAAATAATGGAATTCCTCTGGAAGAATAAAAAGCTAAGGCTATCAAGGAAATAAAGGGGGCAAGTAGAAATAAAGAGTACTGAGCAGTACCAGGTCTCTATATTACAATGTAGTAATTATCAGAAACAATTTGGTAGTGATTAAAAAATCGATAGTTCTAACTATTAAGGAGTTCTTCCTTACATAAAACCTAAAATTGCCTTTTTATAATTTCTACCTCTTGCTCTTAACTTCTTTCTTCTGGGAGCAAGTGGAAGTAGTCTCCATATGATAATTCTTCAAATATTTGAAGACAGCTATCATCCATCTTCATACATGGGTGTGCACATACACACATACAAACACACACAGAAACACATACACACATACACCTTTTCTCTTCTGTAGGATAAACCATTGATTTTAACTTTCACAAATGCCATGAAATTAAGGACCTTCCCATTTATCAGTGTTCTTCCTAAAACGCAGTGCCTAGAATTGAACACACTACTTCACCCTTGACCTAACAATGGCGGAGAATACTAAGATTATCACATCCCTAGTCCTTGAACCTGTTCCCCCTAATCTTCTCAATGCAGCCTAAGTTGGCATTCAGCTTTATGGTTGCCTAATCAGATCAGTGGTTCTCAAATTTTTTGGTCTCTTTACACCCTTAAAAATTATTAAGGATCCCAAAGAGCTCTTGTTTATGTGGTTATATCTAATGATATCTTTTAGTAGAAATCAAGACATCTTTGTATTATTATGAAAACAGTTTTGATCTTGTGAACCCCTGAAAACGTTTGAATTTTCATCTTACATTGTATTTATAATCCATAAAAATACCCAGATTCTTTTTCACATGAATCCCTATGTAGCCTCAAATGTCCCCATGTTGTACTTATGGAGTTAATTTTTAAGATCCACTCTCTATTAAATTTTATCTTACTAGATTTGGTCTCTGTCATTCAGTGCATTCATTTACTCTCAGTTTTGTCCTATCCACAAATGCAATAAGCATCCAATCTTCTCTACCTTTGTACAAGTCAGTAATCGAAAATCTTGAGAGGGCAGAATCCTGCAAAAGTAGAAGAACTTCAAGTTGGCATAATAATGGTGACTTTTGAGGTCAGGTCATTCAGTGAATTCTGAATATATTTAACTGTGCTGTCATCTAGTCCACTTCTCCAAGTTTTGCCTAAGAATAGAATTGAGGTATTTTATAAAATTCTTCACTAAAATCTAGGTAAGCTGTACATACAACATTTCCCAGACAAACCAGGCTAATAACACTGCCAAAAATAGGAAATGGATTTAATGTAACATGACTTATTCTTCATGAAGGTTTGTTGGCTCCCTGTGATCCTGTCTGTCTGTTCTGGAGATTTAGAAACCTTCCTTTTTGTAACATATTCTATAATTTTTCCATGAAACAAAATCAAGTTCCCTGCCCTCCAATTTTCAGGCTATTCTTTTCCCCTTTTTGAAAATCCGGACTTTTCCCCTTGTCCAGTCACATAGAACCCCTCTGAGAACTTTCACAGACCCTTGGCAGTGGTTCAGTAATCACATATTGAACTATCAGTATCATAGGTTGTAGGTCACCTGGGCTTGGTGGCATGAACTCATAAAGAATAGTTTAAAAGTATCTTATTGGCCATTCCTCTTGGCTTCCCATTAGCTGCATTTGTTGTATTTTTTTCCAATCCCAAAACATTGTTCTTGGAAGCAGGAAATTTATAATTGAATTTGATTTTATTTCTATTTTACTTCAGTTGTCTGACATCATCATCCCTATTCACCTCAAACAACTCTCCTAGTCTTTCTTTGAATCCTCTCTTTTCTCCAATATCTTGTTTCTCAGTCATGTCTAATTCTCATGACCCTGTTTGGGGTTTTCTTGGCAAAGACACTGGAGCAGTTTGCCATTTTCCTCTCCAGCTCATTTTACAGATGAGGAAACTGAGGAAAACAGGATTCAGTAACTTGCCAGGGTCACACAACTACTAGGTGTCTGAACTCATGAATATGAGTCTTCCTCACTTCAAGGCCAGTGCTTTGTGCACTATGGTGCCACCTGGCTGCCTCTTTCTCCAAAATAACTAAAAATAAAATCACTTTTTGTTCTTCTTAGCTTTCCTCCCCAGACTCTACTCGTTCTGAAGTTGATGACAGAATGACAGGACTAGGCTGCAAGCTTTAGTATTTTCCTTCTGTTACCTTCTCTTGCTCACATCTTGTGCATATATATTGTCTAAAAACCTAGTTTTTAGACTTGGATCTCTGTATACAATTATTCCTTTTCCTCTTCACTAGGATGGTTTCCTTGTTTCTTCAGAATTTAATTCTTGAGAATTTCCTGGTTCTCTTGAGCTGACCTCATGTGTAGCATTTTAGTCTATGGAATCCTTCATCACACTATTTGGAACATGTTCCCATAAAATTTAGTATGCATATCAGACCATATTTCTTTTCCTTTCCTATTACAGATTCTAAGGTAAAGTTTAACTTCCCAGTTTCCATCCTTTCAGTCCCAGGAACTAAATCTTCCTGACTGATGAATCACAAAATCAGAATAGTTTCCTCATCTGTAAGACAGGCATAAAAACACCTACCTCCCAGTGTTCTTATGAGGATCATATAAGATGATAATTGTAAAGCATTTATCACAGTGTCTGAGATATGAGTGCTATGTAAATATTAGCTATTATTATCATTAGTTCTCTTGAATATTGGTTCCTCTGTCTCTAAAAAAAATTATGACCATTATTAACCTCAACAGATATAATCATTTCAATATACAAAGAACAGGAAAAAAAAGAATTTCATAGAACTGGCTCAATTATATAAAACTTTTTTTCCAGCATTTTTATACTCAACACAATAATTCCAATATTGTCTCACTTGTGTGTGTTTTTCTGAACTGCCTTCTGGTGTCTTCTTTTATTTATAATTGTTGCATTAACAGTCTTGTCTTCATTTTCTTCTTCATTTCTTGGCATCACTATTACTTCCTGACCACTTCTCTCCCCACCCCCCTGCCCCGTAGCTCTCTATCCCCTCCCAATAAATAAATTGTGTCCTTCCTTTTTAAAAGAAAAATGAGTATATTAAAGTAAAATATTCATACTTTGGACAAATCAGAAAATGTATGCTTCCTTCAGCTAATCCGTCATCTCTCTGCTAAGATCTTCTGGAGTCATGGTTGGTCATTGCATTGATAAATCATCGTTCCAGGCATTCAGAGTTGTCTTCCTTTGCAATGGTTTGGAAGTCAATAAGCATTTATTAAGCACTCATTATGTGCCAGATACTGTACTAAGCCCTAGGGATATAAAGAAAGGCAAAAAATGACTCCTCCCTTCCAGGGGCTCACAATCTAATGCCAGAGACAACACGTAGATAACCTTACACCTACAAGATATATACAAGGTAAATCGGAAGTGATCTTAGAAGGAAGGCATTAAGGAAGACCAGCAAAGACTTCTTACAGAAGAGGGAATTTTAACTAATACCTGAAGGAGGCCCAGGAAGCCAGGAGGCAGAGGTGAGGAAGTAGAACATTCCAGAAATGAGGGGTGGCCAGTGAAAATGAATCAAATTTGAAGTCAGGAATCAAGAGATGGTCTGCTTTTTTTAAGAAGTAGCAAAGAAGCCAATGTCAGTGGATCATAAGGGGTAGGGAAATGAGAAAAGTGTAAGGAAATTGTAAAGGTAGGAGGGGGCTAGGTTATGGATGCTTTCAAAGCTAAACAGAGGGTTTCATATTTGATCCTGAAACCCCTGAAATTTATTGAGTAGGAGAGTCACAACTGTATGTCAGGAAGATCACTTAAGTAGCTGAATGGAGTGGAGAGAGACTTGAGACAAGGAAACCAAACAGGAGAAAAATGCAATAGTTCAGGAGAAAAAAGGAGGCATATATGTAACTCCAGTCACAAATCCAATTGATATGGGGCTCTCTCCTGATTGGTCAGGATCAAAGAGGGCAGAGTTGGTGAGTTAGAGAGAGAGAGAGAGAAATAGAGAGAAGGGGGGAGGGAGTGAGAGAGAGAAGAGAGAGAGAGAGAGAGAGAGAGAGAGAGAGAGAGAGAGAGAGAGAGAGAGTGCTTCACTCTCTTCAGTTGATGTGCTTTAAACTTTGAGTTACTTCTGGCCCTACAGTTACTTTGGGTGTTTCTTGGCTTACATCTTTGAGATACAAGAAGGAGGAAGCCAACCCCATTTCAGACTGTTGAAAGAAAAGACTATGGGAAGACATGAGACAACCTCTATAGCCACCAAGCTATCCCCAGTTTGCTACTCTGGAGACTTTAGGGACCTTCCCTTTGGGTGAGATCTGGAACTCTCTTGTGGTTGAACTGAATTATACCCCTCCTGGTGCAAAGACCCTTCATTCTGTATTGTCTAGAATATATTCCCCTATGTAAACCTTTTCTGATGTCTGTTTGGCAACTAATTTGGACAAATGGGTTCTCTTGCTTAAGAGCTATGTGTGTTCATTGTGAAACTGGTATTGGGTGGAAAAGAAGTTAAGCCTTGGATATAAAGTTTGGAATCCTGCTTCCCCCTAATTAGGAACAGAAATCAGAAGATAACTTGAACCTGAAATTCACATCCTCTAGACTAACAGTATTAAGAGAGGAGATAAATATGATTCTAACCTTCCCCCTCTCTCTGAGGAAAGTTACATCTCAAAGATGTAAGCCAAGAAACACCCAAAGTAACTGTAGGGCCAGAAGTAACTCAAAGTTTAAAGCACATCAACTGAAGAGAGTGAAGCACTCTCTCTCTCTCTCTCTCTCTCTCTCTCTCTCTCTCTCTCTCTCTCTCTCTCTCTCTCTCTCTCTCTCTCTCTCTCTCTCTCTCACTCCTGCTTTCTGTACTAACAGGAATTATAGTCTTTCTTAGAAAAGGATTAGGGAAGAAGCCAGAGATGTTGATTCTGTCTCCATTTGAGCCACATAACAACACTTCTGTGGGGGAAGAGGGGAGGAGAAATCTTCTTGAAACATGTGGGAGATTGCTATACATGTAAGAGATGTTGCAAAAAGCATAATTTACAGGACTTAGTAAGTGATTAACTATGGTGAAGCAGAGAGTGAGGAGTTGAGAATGACCTCTACATTGGGAGTCTGTATAACTGGAATCACCCACGGGAATAAGGGAGTTAGAAAGGAAGGACAGTATTAGGAGAAATATAGTAAGTTCAGTCTGATATATGCTAAGTTTGAGGTGTATGGAATATCCAGTTTATGAAGTTCAATAGGCAGTTGGAGATGGGAAATTAGAAAAGAAGAAGAGGTCATGATTGCATAAATAGATTTGAAAACCATTGAAACAATGGGAGAGGATGAGCTCACCAAATGAGTTAATGGAGACGGAAAAGAGAAGTAGGACAAGGAGAGAGCCTTGAGAGACACTCAACTTTAGTGGCTATGACACAGATGAACATCCAACAGAAGAACCCAGAGAGAGAGAAGCATCATGCAAAAAGAAAATCTAGAGAGAAGGCAGGATCAGCCTGAAGAGCATGATGGTATCCTGGGCTGCAGAAAGGTCAAAGATGAGGACTGATAAAAGGATATTAGATGTGAATAGGAAGATCAATAGTCAGACTGCAGAGATAAGAAGAAAGTAGATACACTGCCTTAAGAAGTTTAGCCACGAGGGGCAGCTAGGTAGTGCAGTGGATAGCTCACTGGGTCAAGATGACCTGAGTTCAAATCCAGCTTCTGACACTTAACTGTGTGCCTTTGGGCAAGTCACCTTAACCCAATTGCTTTAAAAAAAAAAAAAAGCAAGAAAAAAGCTCAACCATGAAAGGGAGGAAAGCTAGAAGAATGGTCAAATTAAGAGAGGAATTTCTAAGGATGATGGAGACATGGGCAAGTTTGTAGGAAAGCAGTAGAAAGCAGTCAAAAGACAGGAACATAATGAGCATATTTTCTAATTATTTAGAATGGAATTTCTCTTTCTTTCTATTTTGGTTTGCTGGCAATATACAAAAAGGTGATTAAATCATTTTATTTGATATACTGCTACTTTAGGAAGTTATTAATTATTTCAACTAAATTTTAGTTGAAGAGGCAGCTAAGTGGCATAAGTGATAGAGTGCTGACTCTGGTGTCAAGAACACCAAAGTTTAAATCTGGACTCAGATACTTCTAGCTATGTGATCCCCTGGGCAAGTCAACTGACCTCTACATGCCTCAGTTTCCTCAAATGTAATGCAGGAATAATAACAACATCTACCTCTCAGGGTTGTTGTTAGGATCAAATGAGATAATATTTGTAACATACTTATCAGTGCCTGACATATAGTAGGTGATTAATAAATGCTTCCTTCCTTTGTCCTTTATATATTCAATGCTCATGGTTAGGCTGTGTCAACATGATAAAAATGATGATTGTATCTGTTAACTACACTTTTAGTGCTATGTCAATCAAATTACCAAAGGGATACTTTATTGAAATTGATAAAAGTAGCAATAAAGTTACTTTGGAAAAACAAAAGCTCTAGATCTGGAATATCAAGGGAAATGATGAAAAGAAATCAGGATGAAGGAATAGCCCCCCAGATTTCAAACGATATTATAAAGTAGCAATCATCAAAACCATCTGATATTGGTTAAAAATAGAGTGATAGATCAATGAAACACACTTCACAAGGAAGAATCAGAAATATTAGAATTCATTAACCTAGTGTTTGATAAAATATAAAACATAAATTATCTAGGAAAAAAATCCTTTATCTGATAAAAACTTCTGGGAAAACTGGAATGCGGTCTGGAGGAAATTAGACTTAGACCAGTGCTTTACAATGTATTTCACAATTCATTCTAAAAGAATATATGACCTTATTATTAAAGAGCATATGACAGAAAAAATTAAAGAAGTCTATCATAATGTCTCTCACAGGTATGAGTAGAAAGCATATTCTCAACCAGACAAAAATAGAAGCAATTATAAAACAAAATAGAATTAAACTTTAATTACTTAATAATAATAATGATAGTTAACATTAATATAGAGCTTACTATGTGCCAGAAACTGTTCTAAGTGCTTTACAATTATTAGGTAATAATGATCTTCACAACTCTGGGAAGTAGGTGCTATTACTATCCTCATGTTACAGATGAGGACACTGAGGCAAACAGAAGTTAAGTGATTTGACCAGACTCACACAGCTAGTAAGGGTCTGAGGCTGGATGTGAACTCAGGTCGTCCTGACTCCAGAACCAGTGTACCTATCTTGACAAACTTGATAAAGTGTTTTGTAATTAGTGTAGCTTGTTCCTCTCGCCTCTCATTTGTTCCCCAACCCCAGACCCTGATTTCTACTTCTTATGATCCTTTCTCTCATTTTGTCATTTTACCTCTCCTTTATGATTTATTCTCTAAAGCTGATTTGGAGGGGAGAGGAGTGAATATTCTCTCAAGGGACAGGCTCTCACTCTTAAATTGTGCACATATGTTCAACATTCCTTTATTTGATTCAAATAAGAGTGAGGAGCATGTGGAGGCTGCTGCCTCCTCCCTTTCTATATGTTGGTATATACATCTTCTCATGTATCACTATTACACATATAAGAATAGGCTAGAGATCACTGCCCTTTATCTGCCCCTGATTCATACATATCAAGACTTTGGCCCTTGCCCTAGCTGTGGCTCCAAGAAACTGTAGTTATATTATAGTGTTATTATATATTATTGCTGTTATCATTCGGTCATATCCCACTTTAGCTATGGAGTTGTATTGGCAGAGATACTGGAGGGAGTGACCATTTCCTCCTCTAGTGTATCCCCATTTTACAAATGAGGAACTGAGATAATTAGGGGTTAAGTGACTTGTCTAGGGTTGCACAGTTGGTATGTTCCTAAGGCTGGATTTGAACTCAGGTCTTCCTGACTCCAGACCCAGCACTCCATCCACTGTACTGCTTAGCTGCCCATTAGATCGTATACACTATATATATGTATGGTTATATTATATAACATAGTATATACTATATAGAAATATAGTATATAGGCAACTTGGTTGTCTACATATAATATATATTATAATATATAATACAATAATTATAATATGTATTATATATTATATATACATAATATATATAGACACCATAGATGGAATATGGGACCTGGATCAAGGAGGTCCTGAGTTCATATCTGTACTCAGGCTTGCTACCTGTATAAATCTGGACGAGTCACCTAATTTCTGTCTACCTCATTTTCTTTATTTGTAAAATGAGGATAATGAGAGTGCCTCCCTCCCAGGGTTGCTGTGAGGATCCAAGTAAGTAACAGTTGTAAAGTGCTTTGCAAACTTTAAAATTCCATAGAAATGATAACTATAATAATAGTAAAAAAAATAGACAAGCATCAGTTTCTTTCCACACATCTCATTAATAAAAAAGAAAGGAATATATTTTGATACCATGAGTTCTGGAGCAAAGAGTGGATTCGAAAAGGTAATTCTAAACTTGGATTCTCTCCATCTTCCCCTACAAATAGTGTTGTTTCTATTATGCTGAAATGAAAAGTTACAAGAGAAGGTGTTAGAACCTCTGTATGAAGGTGGGAGACCAGACCAGTATCAGCTTCCAGCTCACACCAGCTCTGGGACACCAGGCTCTGATTTCTCTTTTCAGTTTCTCAAAATGTTTTAACAAGTGTGCCTCCTCTTCATTTAACGAGAAAGGTGGGGAAAACAAATTCTTCTGGATCGGAGGAAGAAGAGGTAGATTATGAGACATGAAATCAATACTCCATGTCAAATAACCAGACAGCCTGGTTTCTGGTAATAGCTGGGAATCACACCTGGCTTTTCCTTATGAGAAGTTTCAGCTTGTTTTGATGGAGTTAGTGAGAGAGCACAAATTTGGTCTGTACATTTGAGGAAGAGTTTGGGAAAATTTGAGATTATTTCTTCATTTTAAACTCATAAAAAAGTTCTTGTCAATAACTCTGGTGAGCCACCTCCAAAAAAAATCTGCTCATTTTCTGAGCATCGTCTCCTCATTTCCTGACGTGAGCTTTCCTGATCCAAGGGAACCCAGGAACAGATGGGGGAAACTTTAGTGGGGTCTTTGATTCTATTAAGACACTAACCTTGAGGACCACATTGATGTCATCTTTTCAACTTTATTGCTTGATCTTTTTATAAAAAAAATGGAACTTCTGAATAATTTATTTTATTTGGCTTTGTTCTTTTAGATAATATTAGGGATGGTTTTTGGAGAGGGCTATGTTCAAGATTGCTAACGATAACATATGTGCTGGGTTCATATTTTCCAAGTGTTCTTTCAATTTGCTATAGTGGGAATATAAGCCAATCTTTTTTCTTCCCACAGATACTTCAAAAACTCATTTCAATTCAGAGCCTCTTTAGAAGCCAAGGAGCATGGAATATGGAAAATGTATCTTGGTGATGGTTCTCAGGTTGGAGTCAAAGCAATTGTCTAATCACAATTTACCCAAGGGCAAGAGTAGAGGAATAGGGTTTGAGTTAAAGGATAAGGTCTAGACTGTGTTCTCACTGGTATAGAGAATTCCCAGATAAGAAAATTCTATCTCTCAAGGAGATTGGCCCCTTTTCTGTAACATATGGTCCTAACGAGTTGCCTAGAGCACAGAGAGATTAACTGACTTGCCCAGAGCCAGACAGACAATAGCATAGACTTGATAGACATAGATATCAAAAGACTTGAACTCAGGTCCTTCTGGCTTTGAAATCAGCTCTCTATCTATCACACTACATTGCTTCTCCTATCCATGAGATTTATCGTTAATTATTTGCCTGTTTTCTTTCTATATGATGCTATTTTCTTTCTAAATCATTTTTCACTGACGAAGATATGGCTTAGTGATTCACCTAATATTGACGAAGTGCCCAAAATCCACCATTCCCACCCCACACCTTCCACAGTATTACAGAAATAATAATTATTGTTGTTAAAAAAATTAAATAATTTACATTAATGAAATAAATGCAATAAAATTTAAATATTTAAATTAAATGTTTAAATTCTTAATTAAATTGTGACAAGCAGCATTTATGCAGCACTTTACAGTATACAAAGTGATTTGCAAATATTTTTTATCCTCACCACAGCCATGGAAGATAAGCGCTATTATTATCTCCATTCTACAGTTGAGGAAACTGAGGCAAAGAAATGTTAAGTTACATACCCAGAGTCACACAACTAGAAAGTGACTGAGACTGAATTTGAACTCAGGTCCTCCTGTCTCTAGGCCCCAAGTTTAATATGTGATAATCACACTAGAGGGTTTTGTAAAAAATTTCAGCTGAAGATCTTCCCCTGACAACTCCTCTTTCCCTTGTCTTTTAAACTAAGGTCTTTCTAAGTCTGCATAGCAAATAAATAACCCAGTGTATACTTTCATGGAAATAGATTGTGATGTCAGATTTAAGTCTGAATAAAAACAACTGACCTCTAACAAAAATGACTTCTTAGATGCCTTTAGGGCCCCCTTTCTCCATAAGTGTATGAAAGATCTCACCAGAAAGTCTGCAATAGCTTCTTGTTTCAATTATTACTAAGATTCAGGTGAAAGCAAAGGGAGTTGAGGTTATCCATAATGCCAAACAGGATTGGAAAGCTATTGGACCAGGGAACAAGAAAAAGTATACCATGATCGTCATATAGCCCTCTGCTTGAAATAGAGCTGCAGTGTCTACCAACCTTGATAACACCCAAACACATAGTAATGGAAGAAAAATCGATTATAGATCATTTTGTTTTATCTGTATCTCTTAACGCCTTTATTTTCCTTCCCTATAAAGTATGAATAAAAGATAACTGCCTGTGTTATAGGTTTACAGCAGCTAAAATCAAATAACATAGAGCCAGAAGGGATCTTGAAGGCATCTAGAGTTTTTGGTTTTGTTTCTTTTAATTCATGAGGAAACTGAGGTTCAATAAGTGACTTACCCAAGGTTACACAGGGAGTCAGTAGAAGAGCCAAGATTTGAACCTGTCTTTCGAAGTCAAATTCGTTGTTGCCCCAGACACTTCGGTGCTACTCTCTACAATATAGGTATTTTAAAACACCTATAGGAAAATGGAGGTGTGTTTCTTTGCCTCAACTAAAAGCAGTTTAACCTTCAAAGAGTTAACACTCAAGGCATACTGAAGCACTCTAGAGGAGGAGGTTGCTTCCTCCAGCCATTGACTGATAAAGCATAATCTTACGTGGCTACTAGGGGTAACTGGTAGTTTGCTGGGGCACATTACTAGCCAATTATTCTCTGTGTCCAGTTGACTTTAAATATCACCTCCTGAGTTTCTGGATTGCAATTGTGGAGAAATCAACAGAGACCCTGAAGCTGAGTGAGAAGTGAAGCATCTCGCTTCATCCTTCCCCTCTGCCCCACAACTCCTCCTTCCATCCCCTTTCCCTTACAAATGCTCCAGTCTTTTTTCCCAGCTGTTCTAACTGCCCTATCACTCTCACTTTTCCATATCTGCCCCTTCCCTGCAAATCAGGAGATCTTAGATTGCAGGATCTAGAAATGGAAGGAATTCTCTAGTACGACTTTCTCAATTTATAGACTGGTGAGGGAAGTGATTGAGTTCCACAGGTAGCAGACCTGTTTCAGACAGTAGTCATCTGCCTTCAAGTCCAGTGTGTAAGGTTCTCTGTAACAATACAACCAGAACAGCACCCTCAGATGTGTGTTCTGGAAAGCCCTCTCCCACCATTCTTCATTTATTCAGTATGCCTTGAGTGTTGACTTTACAAGGGACCTGTTACAGTCTAGCCTTTGTCTTCTGTTTCTGCCTTTCCCAAGTCATCCTTTCTCTTCTGTGTCTGCTCAGAAACATTTGGTTCCAGATGTAAAAGGTCAGGCAAAGGCAAAGAGAGCTCCCAGATGGTGACAAGGGTGCATGACAAAATATCTATTAGTTTGAGTGCTTTCTTTAAAGGCTGCATTTCATATGCCTTCCATACATCACGAGCCTGGACTCAGGTTTATTTGGTGGTCAGCTTACACTCATTATTAATATGTGCATCTCTGTGAGCAGTGAGTAATAGACTTAGGGTCTTGGCGACCATCTGCTTTCCTCTGCTCTTCCACTGATCTATGAAAAGAAATGCGAGGATCTTTGCCATCTGTTGGCAGTTTTCACACTATTTAAAATCTCTTAATCCATCCCAATAATTCTGCAGAGCGCTGCCCTCTGGTGTCTAAAGCAAGGATAGATTCTTCATTCACAACTCCACAAACTCTAAAACGGTCAATCAACTTTTTATCATTATTCATCACTTGAGGAGGGGGAGTTATAACTATGATTTCATTGGCAAAAGGACAGCCTGTGAAGGAAACTTCCCCTATCAATTTAGATTAGCACCATGCACCTAGAAAGTAAGGATAAGGGACACAGCCAGGATGTTTCAGCACTTAATTCAGTTTTTCCTAACTCCGAAATCAACTCTCTATGTAGTACATCATGGGTACCTCTTCTTCAACATTTATTGAATATTAATAACACAGTAGATATTGTAGTTCTTAAATGATAGGGTCTACAGTACATCCTGAGTTTGAAAAATTCCCTTACTTTAGGGAAAATACTGTAGACACTTGGTTGGTAAGTGTCTGAGAGTACACATGCATGCCTTAATCAGAGTTCCTCAAGTTTTTAAGGCTTCTGATCTTGAAGAAACTTCTTTTTAGAAGAAATCATAAAGAGAGATGGAGGAGAAGGAGGAAGTGAGACTAAATCTGGTTCTGAGCATCGCTTGACAAGCAGAGTAAGAAAACATTCAGCCCTCTTGACCCTGAAGTCAATGAAGGCAACGGAAGCCAAGTGCTAACTGGATTGGAGCTAGAGGCAAGAGCAGATGTTCCCATGCAAAATGGGACCAGGCAAAGGAGTATAGGGCAGATCTGACTGAAATAGAACGTGCATGGATGGATTCCAGGGCAAAATTAACTACTTCTTATTCTTCCCTGGATCGTTGTCCAAAGAAATTCCTTGCTTCCTTCTACCTGGCCAACCATGCTCCCTGGTTGAAGGAAATGTGGTAGGAGGTGTGAAGAAAATAAAGAACTCCACCTGCAGCTGCATTTCATATTGCAGACTGATATACCTTGTTCTAGTATCTATCTGCATTTCTGTTATTTGATATTTGTCATTACCATCAACATGTATCTTTAAATGAATATCCATTTTGGGACAGAGAGAGGGGAACCCAAAGAGATTTGTTGTGTTATTTTTTCTTTTATTTCTCAGTTCAGACCAGGGCCAGCATAAGCTGATTAAAAAGAGATTTTCAGTTTGGTCATTCTGACCAAACTGGTACTGACTTCTGAACACAGAAAGGTACTTGAAATGAAATTATAAGTAGACAGTCGTGGAGACTAGAGTAGTTTCATGGAAGTGCACCCTTTGGCAATGCTGTCTGTAGCTAGTCTTGACTGACGTTGGATGACTTCCCATAGTCCTCGATCCCTACTCTACGTGAGGACCTCTCCCTGCGCTACATTTCATTTTCCTTTGTCACTGAAACGTTTTTCTCCATTTAGTCAAAAATACCTGCTCATCGTATGATATAAGTAGAATAAGTAATAAAACTTTGTATCTATAAAAACCTTTATTTAGAAATTGATCTAGGCATCAGAGGCCCAGAGTTAGAAACACAATGCATTTGGTTTTCAATTGGAGTACAATACATTCATCTACCTAAAATAGTGGATTGTTTTGTGGAGTGGGAAGGGAGAGACTGAAACCAAAAAGATATCACATTTTTATGTTTTTCCTCCAAAAAATGACAATGGAACCAGTAGATTACATCCATAATGTCACAGGTACATATATGAAGATTTAGGAAAAAAGAGATGACACTGAAGAAAATGGAAAACTGAAAGAAAAACCAAAGAAAAGGAACAGGAACAAGACTAGACTACATATGCACATAGTATGTCTGTGATTAAAGTGACTCAACATTAAGAGTGTTGAGGGATTGACTCACAAGATATTTGAAAGACTGGAGGAAGAATCCTGCACCTTATTATTCCCAAAATTCAGCCAAGATGGTAGCCTGAATGGAAGCTCCCATATACCTAATGCAACAAAAACACACCAGATTATATGTGCAATAACTATCAAGAATGGTCAAGAAATCCACTGAGAAACGACAGTGACTTCTCCCCTAGAATTGCACAAAAATGAGCCAGACGCAAAGTGCTGGCACACAATCCAGGAGTCTCCTAGCCAAGATATGGGCTAGTGATACATTTAGCCTGTTAGACTCTATATGTGGAAGTAGAAAAAGTAAAAGGCTTTCTTCAGGAAGAAAAAAATACACAGGTTGTCAGAAATCCCTAAGGTGGTCTGAAATCCACAGTTGCTGGAGAACAGCAAAGACCAGTATGATATGACCACGCTTAGGGGTTCCTTAGCACTCTCTTCTGAGATACCGTAAAGACCTCTAAAGATCCATTATGCCAAACCTCCAAGATCCAGGGGGAATCTACTCCAGGAGAGAGCAATCCCAGGAGGTAGAGATCAACACGGAAATTCAGGTGACTCCAAGTAAGGCTAAGCAGGGCTAACTAGCCCACTCAAAAGAACAGGAACAGAGACTATGCCTGGCATATAGTCCCAATTTAGAAACTAAGGCTAGAGGCATGGGTAACCAAACAAGATACCAAATCATATACGTATATATGAAACTATAAGAGATCCCTCCCCCACAAAAAGAGAAAGTAACTTCATAATCACAAATAGAGACCAAAAAGGGAAAAATATGCATTTTCCATAAGGACTACAAGAATGTCAAAAGAAATAAAGAGACAAAAAAGAAATAAAATCATTGGAAGGAAGTATTAAAAGGAGGATAAATAGCTTAGTAAATAAAGTGATAAACTTTACCCAAATAATGGAATTCTGAAAACTAGAAAAGATGAAAAAGATACTGCTGACTGTATGAGACAGTGAGAAATATTAGAATAAAATCAAAAGACTGAAAAAAATAGAAGAAATTTTTGGTAATCTCTCTGATATCAAAAATAACTAATTTGGTAAATAGTTCAGAGAGAGAATTTAAGAATCACTGAACTCTTTGAAAAACATGATTCTTTTTAAAAAACTGACTATATTTCAAATTATAAATAAAAATTGCCCATCTCACAGTGAGGGTAGAATTCTAATCACCTCCTAAAAGAAACTTCAAAAAGAAAAGTCCCAGAAGTATTGTAGTCAAAATTCAAACATCCATGTGAAAGAAAAAATACTGTAAGTATCCAGAAAGACAGACCTCTAATACCAACGAACCACAGTCAGAATCCCCCAAGACCTGTCCACTTCAATTAATCAATCAACAGGATTAATTATTAATTATTATTAATAATATTATTTATCATTATATTATTATATATTATTTATATTTATATTATTAATAATAATTAATTATATTAAGCACTTAACTATGTACAAGGCACCATGTTTAGTACTGGGGTTAAAGAGAAAGCAAAAACATTGTCCTGTTTCTGAAGACGCTTACATTCTAATGCAACAGATACTACGTTAAATATTATACAAGCAAGATATATACAAGATGGGAGATCTCCAAGTGCAGTATTCCAAAGAGCAATCTCTTACATCAATTACAATCAAGAATAACTCAACTATGCAACGCTGAATATAATACCACAGAGAGGAAAAATACAACTTTAATAGAATCGAAGATTTTCAAGTATTTCTGATGAAAAGACCAGAACTGAATAGGGACTTGGAAAAATAAACACAAGAGTCTAGAGAAATTGCAGCAAGGGTAGTTTATTTGCACAATTGGAAGGAGCTGGAAGATGAAGTAAACACCTAGGTGGCACAATGGATAGAATGCTGAAACTGGAGCCTAGAAAACCTGAGTTCAAATCCAGCTTCAGACACTTAATAGCTATGTGGCCCTGGACAAGTCATTTAACTTTTTTCTCAGTTTCCTCATTTATAAAATGAGGATAATAATAGCATCTACCTCTTAGGTAATGATTAAATAAGATGATATTTATAAAGCACTCCGCAAATCTTAAATTCCTATTCAAATATTATTATTATTAGTGAAAACATTCTTAATAAAGGAAAAAGAAAAAGTCTTCAAAGGTTATTGAAGGAGTTAAATGAGAAAAACAGAGACAACTTGGTAATATACTGGTTCTGTTTTTAGGATTTTTAGAGGGGAGAGAGAAAGGAAAGCAAAATGTATTAGTGTTGACAGGAGGACAAAAGGAGTAGGACTTTCTCATCATTGAAGCGCATGAGAAGAAGACTATATAAACCTGTAGGGGAGGGACCATCAGGTGAGTTTCACCCTTATCTGATACTGACAAAGGAGACTTGAATACAGAAAAAGAGAGAGTGTTTCAGGAGGGTGGATAATATTGAGAAAGGAATAGCTGAAAGCAAAACAAGCTTCCTGATTCTAAAGGAGAGATCGAAATGTGAAGGAGGGAGAGAAATAAAAGAACTAGAATCTGTAGGGTCCCCATCATGAGGAGAATGGCTAAATAAATAAATGTAATGGATTCTTACTGAATTGGAAGAAATGATGAAAAAGATGACTTCAGAGAATCTTGAATAATATGAACTAATGGAAATGAAGTCATCAGAATCAGGAGAACAACATCAGAAAGAAAAGCAATTTTGAAAGACTTATAAACTGTGATCAATACAATGACCAACTATGTTTTCAGAGGACCTATGATGAAGTATTTTGCCCACTTCCTAACAGAAAGGTGACAGGCTTAAGGACAAAACTACTGTTTGGATTCGTTAAGCTTGACTATGCTTATTTGCTAAAAGAAGTCTTTTTTTTTCTTTTTCTCCATTTGTGGTTGGTAAGGAGAAAGGACACATTAGCAATAGAGATATCACATCAAAAAAAAAAGACCATTGAAACATATTTAACAAACAAGGAAAAAAGAAGAAAGTTAGAAGAAAACATATACAAGCAACACAGATCAAAAGCACGTTGAATTTACTATAAATATATTTTTTCAGTAAGTCATATGTAATGGAGAAAATAACTACAGATATGGATATGTTCTTTCCAATTTCTATAACATTTGGGAGAAAAACCTATGTTTATGTAAAGAATGTCTTTTTTCATTATTTAATATTTTATTTTTTCCCAGTTACATGTAAAAACAATTTTAACATGGAGAATGCCTTTAATGAAGTTATAAGAAGGGAACAATTAGGTATTAATAAATGATATTCTACAACAGACCACATCTGTTCACTTACATGATGCACTAAAAGATGTATGGAATACAAGCTCTAACTTGTTTATTATTTGTTCATTATAAAAAATATATTTGATTTAGTAAGACAACACATTGCATTAAAAACTCTCCTAAAATATGAGATCTCCCATGCATGTCAAAGTTATAGATGATTCTTTAAAAATCTAACAGATAATTTTGATGACACTATTAATATGAAGCATGATATAAAACAGGAAGGCATGTGCTTGCTAAAGGGGTTTGCCACAATGATAAACAATACAAAGTATAAATCTAAAAGAGATTCTCTAAAAATAGTAAGGTTGCTACTGTCTGCTGATGACATTGTGCTGATTGCATTAAGAACTTAGAACACTGGAAGATTTCCCAAATAAAATCTAAAATCACTTAACAGCATTTAGTCTAACTATCCAAACAGGAAAAAATGAGTGGGTAAAGAATGCCTATTGTCTATTGGATGGACAATTCCTAAAGCTTGTGCATCAATATGTACACCCTCAGACAGACAATAAATGGGCAATATATAAATATATTTAAATAAATACATATAAATATATAAATGGTCAATGAGCTGGGCTCTAAATTGAATAGGAAAAGGAGAGATACCGATCTTCTTTCCACAATGAAGATCCATCTTTTTACTACCAGTATTCTTTGGGTGATGTTTTGTGCCTGTGAGTCATGGAATTCCATAATTTCCAAAGTAATGAAATTGAGTTTCACCTAAAAGACAAAAGGGAAATGTAGGGTGGACACAAGCAAGTCACAAAGTGACAAATAAGGAATTACACAAGACAGAAGTTTAAATATGCGATGACCAGGAAAAAAAGATGTATTGAACATGAATGGAAGTAGTAGATAACCGGCAGACTGCCTGCATGCTCTCTTTGTATCTGTGCAAAGTCAAGCGAACAAGCACATTGCGTAAATTACTCAGTGAATTTTTGTGATGAGACTGTCAAGAGTCAACTCACAATGAACAGACACAGATAGGTTGTGATCCCCATCACTGGAGGAAGTATTTGTATACATGAGATCACATATGTATGAAATTATCAAAGGGAAAGAAAAGAAAAGCAGAGAAAGAGGTTGATTATAAAGGAATGTCCAGAAAGCTACATGTCAGAGTACTGGAGGTTCAAGTCATGGTTTATTTAGGTTTGTTTTGTTTCATAATGTGAATGACTCTCTTTAGCTCATTGGAGGAGCCTATGCAATATAATGGTAATAGTAACAAAAATTGGGGAGTAAGAAGGGAGAGCCATACTTTCCAAATATATCATTATACTATTTCATGTCCATTAAGATTTGACTTACACCAAGAATTACAAACTAACAATGACCATATAATATTGCACCAAATCACTAATGATAAGAGAAATGCAAGTTAAATCGACAGCACAAGGCTAGACATATTGTGGAGAACATGAATGAATGAATAAGTACTATAGATACAAATATAAAGTATGGTTATGTTTCTTGTACCCAGTGATTTTCTGGTTTATCAGGTTAAGAGCTATACTGCTTACCCCTATCAAAACATCAAATCCCACTTAGACCTCATTGATGCAAAGAATTACAGCTGGAAGAAAATGTTGAAGTCCATTCCTTTCATTTTACAGATGAGGAAACTGAAATTCAGAGAGGTTCACTTTCTTGCCCAAAGTTAAACAGTGATAGAGTTATGAGCTGACACCACGTCCTCAGACTATAAATCTGGCAGGTTTTCCACCACACGATGCTATTCCCACATCCAAGCACTATCATCTGGGGAAGAAACTCCTGTGGAAAAAGGGCTGGCCATCCCCAGCAATTGCCTCTCACAGTGTAGGGTAAGTCAGCCTATCTGAAGCAGCAAGACACCTTTGGGGAGAGACAGGAGACATCTTGTGACAGACAAGTTGAACCACCACTACCACCATCACCGCTACCACTACCACCACCACCATCTTGATCATCATTTTCCCTCAGTCCCTGATGGAGACAGTCTAGTACCCTGAAACTGACAGCCTTGGGAATCATAATGCTTCAAGTATCTGGGAAGCCACTCCTGTGGAGACAGAACCTGGCCACTGCTCTTGTAGGTCACACAATCATAGATACCAAAGACCCAAAACAGAAAGTTCTTGGCACTCTCAAATAATCCAACATCAGAACTCATGTGATTTTATCAATGGAAATGACACTGAAGAAGCATTAACATCTACTTTAATGCTACACCCTAGGGACCAGGGTATTTTTCCATCTCAAAGACTTCCATGTGTGTTGTCTTCCCCCATTAGAATGGGAACTGTTGGAGAGCAGACTCTTCTACTTTTCTGTTTATATATCCAGCACTTGGTGCTTTGCACATAGTGCTAATAAATGCTTTTCCTCATTCTTTTCTAATGTTCCCTATGGCCTTAATCCACCCAAATCTTCTCCAAAGTACCCATGGTCTGGATCTGTGTGTGTGTCTGTCTGTCTGTCTATCTGTCTGTCTCTCCCTTTCCCTCTCTGTCTCTGTGTGTGTCTCTCTCTTCCTGTATCTCTCTCTCCCTTTCCTTCTCTGTCGCTCTCACTGTTTTTCTATCTCTCTCTGTCTCTCTTCCTGTATCTCCCTCTCCTCTGTCTTTCCCCTTTCCCCTTTAGTCTCTTTCTCTCCCTCTCTCTCTCTGCCTCTTTCTCTCTCCATCTCCCTCTCTAATCCAACTAAAAGTATTAAGAAATAAATGTGTCTCCACTCAAAAATCTTCTCCAGACTTTTCTCCCATTCTCTTAGGCCTAATTTCTTTCTTTTAGGAAAATATATGAATCCACCAAAAATAGATTATGGTTGGTAAATAAATTTAGTGAGGAAAAGAAAAAAATCATGTCTAATTAAAACAGTTGCCTTCCCTCATAACCCAAAGGCAGTGCCATCTTTCTCTATTTCTGGAAGGAATTAGAATATTCACTGGACAAGAGAGGTCCCTTTGATTGCTTCAAGTCACATATGATCAGTTTGGACTGAACTATTCAGGACAATAGTCAGAACTGATTTATATGAATTGTTCACTCCTTTAGTTCATGTTGCCCAGGATTCTATATAAAAATCTCTTCTGTCATTTCTTTCAACAGAATAATATTCCTTTATGTTATTATGCTACATCCAGTACTCAATTATCTAAAAAGCCATTAAAGTCACCTCCATTGGATTCTAGCTCTTTCATTTTGATTGTTTCCCCATTTTTATACTCCCTCCTTTAAGGATGAGTAAATGTGTCTCACTTGTGAATATTCCTTTTCAGTTTTTCAATGGAGAGGGGTTTGCAACAGTGATGCCTCCAAAAAAGAGCACTATTTTTAACTGCACAGAAAAGAACAGAAGGAAGTATATTTAGAAGGAAGCCTATGCAAGCAGGACAGTGTTGAAAGGAGAGTATAGAAATTATTATAGACTATTTTTTAAAGCAAGTGATATGAACAACATTGACATTTTCATGCTGAATCTTCTTTTTGTGTACTATGTGTGTGCACAGAAATACTTTCTCTTCTTCTTTTATTTTGTGTCTAAGTTTGGAAATTTTTTTTTTAAATTCCCTCCCCTTAAAAAAGACCTAGTTTCAAATCCTACCTCTAACACATACTAGCTGTGTGATAGTGAGAAATCCTTCAACTCCCACTGCCTCTAGTAGCAGTCTAAGATGCTAAATGGCAGAGCAGGTGCACATTTTTATTAGTGGATGGAATTTATTCACCTGGAACTCCATATATTAATGAAATCACAACTCCATTTCTAAAAAAAAAGTTATTTTCAAATTTTTCAGAATTTCTGTACCACCAATATGTCATTTAGGATTGATCCAAGGAGAGACCAACAGTGTAGCATAAACAAAGGACTGAACTATAAAATTATATGAGAAAGTAAAGACAAGGAACCATTGAAAAATATTTTCTCACCAAAAGAATTCATTTTCTTTTTTTCCTATTAATTATTTTTAGTTTTCAACATTAATTTTCACAAGACATTTTCCCCATCTCTCCCCTCCACCCACTCCCAAGACAGCATGCATTCTGATCACCCCTTTCCCCAATCTGCCCTTCCTTCTATCACCCTCCCCCTACTCTTATCCCCTTCCCTGATATTTTTCTGTAGGGCAAGATAGATTTCTGTACCTCACTGCCTATATATCTTATTTCCAGTTGCATGTAAAAACAATTTTTAGCATTCATTTTTAAAACTTTTAGTTTTACATTCTTTCCTTTCTCTCTCCCAACCCACCCTCATTGAGAAGGTAAGCAATTCAATATGGGTTATGCATGTGTAGTCATGCAAAACACTTCCATAACAGTCATGTTGTGAGAAACTAGCTATATTTCACTCCATCTAATCTCACCCCCCCCATTTATTCCATTCTCTCCTTTGACCCTGTCCCTCCTCAAAAGTGATTGCTTCTGATTTCTCCCCTCCCCCCACTTACCTTCCCTTCTATCATTCCCCTTATCCTCTGCTCCCTACTTTCCTGTATGGTAAGATAGATTTTCATACCCAACTGAGTGTGTATGTTATTCCCTCCTTAAGCCAGATCCTGAGAATAAGGTTCATTCGTTCCCTCTCACTTCCCCCTTCATCCAATCCATTGTAAAAGTTTTTTCTTGACTCTTTTATGCGAGATAGTTTACCCCATTCTACCTCTCCCTTTCTCCTTCCCCCAGTACATTCCTCTCACCCCTTAATTTTAATTTTTAGATATCATCCTTTCATATTCAACTCACCCTGTGCCCCTATTTGTCTATGGATATAGAGATAAATGTCTTCTATTTTTTCATTCTTTAAGTTTTGTTTTATAATTTCTTGATTTCTCATAGAGTCATTAGCTTCCATTTGCTTCGTTCTAATTTTTAAGGAACTATTTTCTGGACCTCCTTTCCCATTTGGCCAATTCTTCTTTTTAAGGCATTCTTCTCATTGGTTGTTTGGAACTCTTTTGCCATTTGGGTTAGTCTATTTTTCAAGGTGTTATTTTCTTCAGCATTTTCTAGGGATCCTTTAGCAAGTTGCTGACTTATTTTTCATGATGTTCTTGCACCTTTATCATTTCCCTTCCCATTTTTTCCTCTACTTCTCTAACTTGGTTTTGATCTCTTCCATGACCTAAGAAAAATCTATATTTTTCTTAGAGGCTTTGGATGTAGGTGCTTTGACTATATTGTCTTCTCATTGTATGTTTTGATCTTCCTTGTTACCAAAGTAACTTTCTATAGTCTGATATTTTTCCCACTTTTTGCTCATTTTCCCAGTCAATTATTTGACTTCTTGAGCTCTTTGTTAAGGCAAGTTTCTGCTTCCAGGGTGGAGGGTCCCAAGCTTCAGGGATTTGTGCAGCTATTTTCAGATATATTTCTAGGGACCTGTAAATTTTCCATTCTTCCAAGGTGATATGACCGAAGGAGAGGTGTTTACTCTTCTCCTGATCTGTACTCTGATCTGTGAGTGACCACAAGCACTCTTTTCTGTCTTGAAACTGTGAGAAATATTCCCTCTCCACTACAGTCACAAGCTCCCTAACACCAGTGCTCCTTCTCACCCCGGGATCACCACCACTGTGACCCAGGTCCAGGCACTGACAAAGCAAAAGAATCCGACCTCAGTGCCAGCAAAGAGATCCTTGCACTCACCCTCTGATGAGCAGCTCCATCCTCCCCCACCGTCTGTGGGCCAAGAGCTCAGGAAGCCTCACCTCCACCTCCACCACCTTGGGCTGGGGCAGAACTACAACATCCATCCCACATTTGACCTCCGGCACCCAGAGATTCAGTCACCTGAGACCTGCTCCACTTTCTCTGTGCTGGCATGGCCCACACAGGACTGAGCTCTTCTCCCAGACTGGCTTGGGCTGGAAAATTGTTTCACTCTTTCCTTTTGTTGATTCTGCTGCTCCAAAATGTGTTTGGAGTCATTTTTACAGGTATTTGGAGAGATCTGGGAGAGAACTCAGGCGAGTCCCTGCTTTTATTTTGGCATCTTGGTTCTGCCCTTTAGACCATATTTTAAAGCAAGTGATATGAAAAAGGTTCACATTTTCAAATTAAATCTTTTTTGTGTACAACAATTCTTTCTCTTTCTCTCTTATTTTCTTTTGACCATTTATCAATTGGGGAATGACATATTTTTATGATTTTGACTCAATTTCCTACATGTTTGAGAAATAAGACCTTTATTATTGAAACTCACTGTAAAAATTTCCTCCACTTTCTTGTTTTCTTTCTGGTTTTGGCTGCATTAATTTTGTATGTGCAAAACCTTTTTAACATCATGTAATCAGAATTATCCATTACATATCCCATGATCCTCCCTGTCCCTTATTTGGTCATAAATTCTTCCCTTATTCATAGATCAGATAGCTTTCCTTTCCTTTCCTCTCCCAAAACCTTAAACCTACTGCACTCTGAAACTCATACATTGAGGGACACTAGGCCCCTGCCTAAGGGCTGGCTTCTGGACCCTCCTGGCTTAAGAGTGATTATCAGTAGTAGCTGTTGCTGTTTTCCTCCAAGCCTGATGTTGGTTTTTTTCCTATGCCTCACTAAGGGGGCCATCCCCTGGCTACTTCTTAAAGAGGCCTATTCACTGAATGAGCCTTACCTCACCCTAAGTGAGTTCCTGAATAGATCTTGACCTAAAGAGGCCAAGGTCTCCCATTGCATCCTAGGTCATCTCCAGTCGTCCTGCTGAATATCTGGTCACTGGATTCAGATGGCTCTGGAGGAGAAGCGAGGCTGGTGACCTAACACAGCCCTCCCTCACTCAAAACAAAGTCAAGTGCAAATCATGTCATCATTTCTCTGAGGGCATGATCTTCTTTGGCAATGAAGGACAAACACAACAGCAACAACAGCTATCTTGTGTCTAAGTTCAGAATTTTTTAAATTCTCTCCACTTAGAAAAAAACCTAGCTTCAAATACTGCCTCTAACACATACTAGCTCTATGACAGTGAGAAACCCCTCAACTCCCACTGCCCCCAGTTTCTCTCTAGGATGCTAAATTACAGAGCAGATGTAGATCTGCATTGGTGGATGGAGTTTACTCACCTGGAATTCCATATACTAATGAAATTAGAACTCCAATAAAAAAAGTTATTTTCAAATTTTTCAGAATGTCTGTGCCACCAATATGGCATTTCTCTCCAAGGGAGAGAAACTGGGGGGAGACCAACAGTGTAGCATAAACAGAAGATTGAACTATAAAAGATAGGATAAGTGAAGAGAAGGAACCATCTAAATACATTTTCTCCCCAAAAGCATTCTTTGAAATCTTCTTCTCATTTTGCTCACAAAATATGGATGCTATTTCCAAGGGATATATGAATAGTTCTGCAAAAGAAGTCAACTTCTGACCACATTAGGTTCAAGTGAGCTTTATTCTCAAGCTACTACCACCAATGAAACTTTCTCCCAAGATCTTTCCATATTCTTTCTTCTGCCTTTCCCAGGCAATAGTTGCTACCCCCTTCCTTTTTAAATAAGGGAGCTGAGACTTTGCCTCCCTAACCTAAGCTTCTCCCACTTCTTACCCTGCCCCCATATAACCTCCTCCTCAACAACTTTATTTCACAATTGTTGACATAGTAGAAATGGATCCAAAACCATCGGCTGTATCCACCTGGCCTTAAGTTAATTTTTTCCAAATTCCTTTGCTAACCCAAATGATTTTCTTTTTTTTGTGGTTGAAGGTTCATACTATAGTATCTCAGCACTTAAGTGCAATCCCATGACTATGGCAAATATTCAATAAACACATTGAAAGAATGATGTCTCCCTGACTTGATATTAACACAATATAAATTTTCTAACTCCTTGACAAATACTACTTGGTTCTTTCACTCTATAGTAAAGGATATATATAGATAGATACAGATATATATTTATAGATAAATAACATAATAAATGCAAAAGAGTTATACCAATTCTCGATCATCTACAAATTAATTCTGTCAACTATGGCTTTAAGGAAGTAAGCCATTGGTTTGAACTTGGATGAATTTTTATTTAATGATATAGAGATATCAATTATAAAGCTATTAATTATTATAGAAGCAAGTGGGGGCCATATAATTAAGAATTCTAGTTACCAGAACAGCACAAATTTAAGCAAAGTCAGGTTGTTTTGTTTGTTTTCATTGCCATTGTATCAAGATACTTTTCCACATAAAAATAAAGCTGTTGTTGAATTAATATCATCCAAATCTCCTGGATTGCTGCTTAAAACCACAACTAGAAAAAGTCATTCAAGAAAAAAATTATGTGCCTGAGGAAAAAGAGCTACTCAGTGAGGTTACCATTTCCCTGTAGATATGTCTCTGGCCAGGTATATGCTGAGCTAGTTCATACCAATTCTCAAGACCTGTATTACAATAACAACAATATTGTATATACAATGATCAATTGTGAATGACTTATTTAGCTATTCTGATCTACACAATGATCCAAACAATTTCAAAGAACTTATGATGAAAATGTTATCTACCTCCAGAGAGAACTGATGAACTCTGAATGCAGATTAAAGATTACTTTTTCACTTTCTTTATTTTTCTTGCTTTTTTTTTTGCAACCTGGCTAGTATGGAAATATGTTTTGCATAATTTCACTTGTTTAATTGATATCACATTTCTTGCCTTCTCAATGGATAACAGAGAGGTGGAAAGAATTCAGAACTCATTTTTTTAATGAATATTAAAAATAAATAAATTTTGTTTTTAAAAAGTAGTTTAAAAAATATTTGGGATATTTTGTGACTTCATGTGGAAAATGTCATTCAAACTGAGCTTTGAAGGAAATGAGGCATTTAGGAGGCAGAGATGTGATACGCTTAACTCTTCCTAACTCTCCTGTCAAATGACTTAATAAAACTTCTTTCTAAAAATTTTTCAGCTTTGGGTTTTATTCTTGAACAATGCTGTCTATACCTAGAACATCATTTCTCCTCATCTCTGCCTCCTAAAATCCTTAATATCCTTCAAAGCCCAGTTTGAGTGACACTTTCCACATAAAACCTTTCCTGATTTTCCTAGCTGCTAGTGCCATTCCTTCTAAATAATTTTGCATTATTTTGTATATATTTCATATGTCTTTATAAGTACATGTTTTAGTTATTTGAGGGAAAGAACTATGTATCCTCAGAGCCTAAAACAGTAGTAGGCAATTGCTGACATTGATATTTGATTGTTAAATATCATTGATATTTATGATGTGACATTTAACTAATTAGTGAGTCAACTAATGGGGAAGAGAAAAGGCATCACTATGTGCCAGGCACTTTTCAAATATTTTCTCATTTGATCATCGCAATTTTGCAGAGTAGGTTGCTGTTACTATCCCCTTTTATGATTGAGGAAACTGAACAGAGAAATTTCAATGACTTGCCCAGAGTCACACAGCTATCAGTTTGTCATATATATCATATCATACCAATTTATCAAATTGATATTTGATTGTTAAAAATCCTTGTTGATTGACTGGTTGATCATTTCTTCTCAGTTAATCATTGTTCTGAATGACTTAGCTTAAGAAAAGTCTATGTTGATGGAACAAGAGGCAGAGCACCAATACAGCTTTTCGTTCAGTCATATTCAACTTGACTGTATGTTTTCTAGCCAAGTGGAACTGTTTTCACTCTGGTTGGCTTAGCCCATTAAACCTTGAAGGAACACACCGCAAGAATATTGCCTACCCTATCCCACTTACCCTTATGATGTCTTCATGGGACATATCCCATTTCTGTGCCTAGACAGGAAGCTGAAACAGTTATTACCAAAAACTCACATGTGATGCTCTAACATCAGGAGCTTTCTAAGGATCCAAAGATTTGGGGTCCAACACCCAAAGGGCCACGTACGAAACCAAATGAATCTTCCCTTGATTGGGCAGAGACAATGAACTACTCACCAAGCTGCATGTCTAATCAAGTATCAAACTACATTGAATTTTACAAGTGGAAAGTGTTTGTAACACAACTATAAATTATTTTGTTTTCATTGGGTTAGATTTTCAGTCCCTGGAGTACCATAAAAAGTCCTTTCACTGAGCTATAAAGAAAAGGATCTGGAACATGGTTTGTGATGTAAACCTTATAGAGCCCCCAGTGCTGGGTTTCTTACATAACCCAGGCTTCTCTCACCTAATATGGGAACCCACTTCATCCTCAACCACTTGATCTTGGGTATCCTTCTTTGACTGGCTGCCTTCATGTTTAAAAATTATCTGGAATCTTTTCCCACCACTCCCAAATGGTGTACTCAGCATGGAATCAAGCCAGGTAGAGAGGAAGGCTTCCCCTGCTTAACTTTCTTTTACCTGACTCAAGTCTAGGAATATTTGTTTCTGTTCTGTGTTGTCCATCCTTTGTGTTTCAGGGGCCAGAAGTGTTTCCTATAGACCCAGGAGTTTGAGCCATGATGACCTTGGAACAAAGATTAAAGGAGGGATGGTGCAACTAGCCAGTCTGACAGGAAACCCCTTAGAAGCCAGGGTTCTGGGAACTCAAGCACAAGGCAGATTTGGACTTGGAACTGGGACTGTGTTCCATGGGGGCTGAGTTAATCCCCTTGTCATCCTCAGAGAATGAGTTGGTGCAGGGTAGGAGGAGGATTGTGCCTCCCACATGTTGGGGGGGCAAGTTTGTATATTTGTGATTACACTTTCTGAAGGAAATATTCCTTTGTAAAAACTGTAGTTTTAAAATAACTTTATAAAAATAATACAACTGGGTTTTCTGAGATCTTTAGTACTGAGGTCTTTAGGAGGCCTTTGAAAGAATAGTGACATTGATGCAAATTCCTTGAGGACAATCAGGATTTCATTTTTGCCTTTGTTTCGCCAAAGGTTACTACACTGTCTGGCACCTAGTAGGAGCTTAATTAACGCTTGCTGACTGGCTGTTCATTAGGTAGCATAAGCAAAGTTAACTCAAAGCCACAGCATTCCATTAAGATGCTGGTCATTGGGGGCATATCTATTTAAAAGTTAAAATGGAGGATGGTGAGATATGGCTAAGGGGATCGAAGGCAAATCTGACAAGCTTCAAAACAGCTCTGACAGGAAGATTACTTCATCCCTGTGGCAGTACAACCTCCTCTTTTGTGTTAGAAACCTAAAATAAAGATCTGTACAGAGCTACTCAGATACTCAAAACATAGCAACAAAAGCTCAGACAAAACCACAACCCCATCCAATAGGAATTCTGGAAAAAATTGGCAAGTTACCTTGTTCTTTTGTGCATGAAGCTTCCATAAGAGCAGGGAAATGAACCACTTTCCAGCTCTCTTTATTCTCCATGGCCCTCCATGGAATAGTAATGAGACAGGGACCTAGATATATTTCTTTACAACTTTCTTAACTTTTAGGTCTACACAAGGAGGAGACAGGGGCTTCCTCTGCCCTCATTTGTTCTTTTTCTTTATGTTAAATATTAGTTTTACATCTGTAAATCAGTTAGATAGGCTTTATGATCTACCTTAACTGATTGTCTAATCATTTTATTTATTTATTTAAAATTTATTTAAAACATATTATTTAATCTGAGAAACATCTTACGGCAATTAGTATTGACAATGTCTTCTTTCCTTGAACCTTCTTGTCGATAGGGGCTTTCACTTTTTTCTTTCTACATTGACTTTATTTTTTTTTTTTACTATAATGACAGAGGCAAAAATTCAAATACATAAAACACAAAAAGGAAAAAGGTATGTGAAACTAGAACCTGCTGTTATATTTTGTTTTTAAAATATATTTTAAAATTAGTAAGGTACTAACAAAATTGCCCTATTTTTTCCCTTGTGAACTTTTCTCTTCTGAATTTTTTCCTGATTCTTCTTTTTCCTTTTAAAAAATATCTCTGCCATTGCGTGCCCTACCTTATAAAAAATATCATGAAGTTTTTACCTTCAAAGAAAAGCTTATTTAAGTAGCTGTAAGAAGAGTGAATGAAAAGGCTTGTTTTGCCTATTAGAAATCTGAAGAAATCAAAGCCTTAGCCACAATGAAATTATTACACCTGGAGCTGATGTAGTTTGGAGAAGGAGGGAGGAATATTCATGCCTGCAGCAGTAGCAGCAGCAGTAGCTGCTGTAGGGGTAAACACAGCATACACTAACTACATTTGGGTTTTCTTTTTTTCCATAACATAGCTCACAGAAGGAGGGGGTTCTAAGGTGAGGTGAAGTGAAGATAATTAAGGGAATTATAATTGAGAGCATGTTTTCATTCATCCACCAGAAATTTGGACTCCTACTTTGGACCTCAAGTTCTGGGAGGTGAGCTTTCACCTTGTCTTGACAAGGTCTAGACCCCATGACACTTTGTCCCATAGCTTCTGCTCTGCTCACTCACTTGCACCAAGTTTTCAGGGTCAGACTGACATCACTGCTGGACTCTCACCTGCTTGAGGTCTAGGGCTGGAATCCTAGATTTGTCTCTGGAGTCAGAAAGAACTGCCAACCCACCTCAATTCCTTAATTCCTGCCATTGTCACTGAACTGTGAACCAAATTTCTGATCCTGCGCTAGAAAAAATAGCCCATTATGGATTCTCCTTGGATTTTCCAGCCTCAGCTCTGTATGGCACACTACCTAGAGAGCTGGGCTGGACTGCTATCTCCTACTCTACCCTCTTTCCTAAGTCTCACAATAACTTTCCAGTTCAGCTTCCTACTTCAAGTCTCTCCCCACTCTTAATTCATCCTCCATTCAGCTGCCAAGGTAACTTTGCTAAAGCATGGATCTGACCCTGTCACTCCCCTGCTCTATTAGCTCCAGAGGGCTCCAGATAGAAAATTCTTTGTCATTTAAAATTCCTCATGACCTAACTTTCCTTACTTTCCAGTTCTCTTACACCTGACTCTCCTCAGTTCACTGGCCTATTTGCAAATCTTTGAACAGGACACTTCATTTCCATGCATTTGCTTTCATGAATGCTTAAAATGTTCCTCAACCACCCTTCTGACTCCTCTTTCAAGACTCAGATCAAACCCTATCTACCACAGAACCTTTTCTTCTACATGCTAATATTTTCCTCTCTGTGAGCAGATGCCTTCCACCTACTTTTTCATATATTTTGTATCCATCTAATTGCTTTACATATTATCTTTCCCAATCAGTGAAAGAACTCATAAGTAAAAAAAGATTCAGACAGTCACAGGAGATAGCATAGACAATTTCTACTACATGAATCTAAAAAGGGTTTGTATCAAAAAAAAAACAACAACAACAACAAAAAAACCTTAATGTAAATTTTAAAAAAGAAGTAAATAAATGGGAAAAAATGATTTTTTTCCTTTATATCACTCAGCAGAGTGCCTGGCACATATTAAGTGTTTAATAAATATTTGTTGGCTTAACATATCTATTTTGTATACCTTTTCTCTTTAAAACAGAACATGTGGTCCTTAAGGGCAGGGTCTTGTTTCATTTTGGTCTTTGTAAATCTAGCACCTAACATAGTTCTGGGCACATAGAAAATGCCTAATAAATGCATATTTATTGAATGTTGAATGAATGAAACTAGATACTTATATTATCCTGAATTTTATAACAATACACACACAACATATAGCACAGAGAAGTAGACTAATGAGCTCTGCTTATGTACCTCATGACCCAGTTTATCTGTGTGCTTCATGATATTTTGAACTCTCATTGGGCAGGGAGCACTTGAGTGAGGGTGGGAAGGGGAGTGTGCTTGGGTCTACAATGAGACTCTGTGTTGCTTGAAGCAGGAATGCAGAATGGATAGCATCATATCTCATTAGGCAGAGTAGACTTGGACAGACATACTTCTGAGACCAAGCCAAGACTGGGGGCTCCTGCCCTTGGGCCTCTTTTTTATCTAGACAGATTCATTCTCAAAATGCAACTGCCCCACCAAAACTCAACAGTTCTTTAGTGAGCACCAGCACTCTGGAAGTAATTACACATTCACACAAGTTTACCACTTCGATGGGAGTTGGGAACTCCTTGTAATCAATTGCCAGCCTCTTCATCCTTTTCTCCTCTCTTCTACACTACTGTTATTAGGAGATTTGATCAAGTCGATAGCAATATTTCCCCAATCCATCCTCCTAATCCTAATTCCCTAATCCATCCATCTGACTACATCTACAAGCCAAGGCAGCATGGAACAAAAAAAACCAATAGTCAACACCTTTACCCAAACTACTAAATTCCACATCTTTAAATTTATTGAAACATCTTTTCCAGAGAAATTCTCAAGTTGATTGCCCACATGTTGAGCAATTTGAGAAGACTGTAGCATTTCACAGGAGTAAATTATATCAGACTTCATTATTTAAACCAAGTACAAGACGAAAGAGAGATGATGGTCACTTAATTCAATGTAAAAAATTTACTAAATATGTCCTAGTAATTATAAATAACTAGAATTCTATCTTAGGAATAAAAGGATAGATTTTTGTCTTGATCTGGAAAAGGGGAAAGGATGTGGAATAGAGACTCGTTTTTCACTTTGGTTCAATTGCCATATGATTCATATGTATAAACAGCTTTTGAACATGTACAGTAGGAGAAGTATCACCAGATTTTGGATGTAATTTTTCTATGTGATCCTGCAATATCTATTTAATGTCTATCTAGCCTAGATAAATTTTAAAACATTAAGGTATCACTGTTCTCATAAGAGCTAAAATATTTATTCCAAGACTTTGAATTTGATATAACATTTAAGTTGCTGTTTCATAAATGATGTGAGCCCAATTAAAGACAGCTGAATTGGAAACTTCCTAGAATGCAAGCATAATTAGTAAAACTGTTATACATAACATTTGGTAAAAACTAGGCTTTCTCATTACTTCCACATTCAATGAAATGTTAGATTTCATTAGCTATTTTGCTTTCCTTAATGCCAAAGACTTCTGAAGAATATGATTTCTTGAATAACTTTCAAATGTTGCTTATTTCTACACATACCAAATAGCTGACAGCATTGAAAATAATCTATTGTAAAGGCTGAGTATTTCAAAATCCTAAAATTAAGAGATAAATATCTCAAAAGTCAAACAACGCAAGTTGAATATTTGGAATATAAGGAGTTCAATAACATCATAATGTTTTTTTGCTATTTTTATAAATTAAAAAGAACTTTGTCAATCATAATAACTTTAGAATTAAGACTATCATTCAATATTTTTAGACAACAGAATATGATATTAAGCCTAAAACTAGCTTCATTCAGGAAAACAATTTTTTCAGCTGTCACAATGTTGAAACTTTCTAAAGAAATACTTTTTTGCTTCTCATGGTCACACACTATTGCTTAGATTTGCAATAATATCCAGTAAGACTTTAGCATCCTAACTTCCTAACAAAGAAACGTTTGCTGTCCTTAGTAAGCAATCCACAAACTTCTGGATGCTAGAAGTATTACAAGCTATTGCATGTGAATGAACACACCTTTTTACTCTGTTTTGAATATTTTATTTTGGTTTTAGATTTTTACAAAATGCTTCAATACATATTTTTTAATATATGCCTTTTTTTGCCATTAGTAGTGTTTATGGTGCAGTACTGAAACCTGTCATACAGTATGGAGTAGCTTATTTCTTCTTGTATTCCACATTATATTCTAGAATAATTTGAACAAATTCACAATTCCATCAACTGATTCATAGTAACTATTCTTATGTTTTAAAATTCATTTGCATTGAACAAAAACATAAATAAAAATAAATATACAAGGTAAAAGTAAGTGAAAGGTTGTTTCTGTGTGTGCGTGTGTGTGTGCGCGCGCGCGTGCACGTGTGTCTTTTTCTGGCTCTGCCTTCATCCTGGAAGAACTCTAGAGAAATCTTTAAAACAAAGTTTAGGTATGGTTCATATCTAGAGTCTTATGAAAAATGGAGGTAACAGGGTCCCTTCTAGAAACATTATTTAAAGTACAATATAGGCATCAGGCAAAGGCAGCAGTTTATTTTCTCCAAGGCAGAAACTGCATAAGACACATAAAGCTCATGGTATGAAAAAATGTAGAAAACAAAACATCTTAAGTGGTCCGATACATTTCTCAAAATTTTGTGAGGTGACTATGCTGACAGTTCCCATTCAAATCAAGCCAACTCTGATCAGATAATTCCCAAGGCCAGGCCTCCTCCTTTAATCCTTCAGTATCTTCCCAGTAATGGTTCTCTTTTCTGAGAAGAGCTCTGTTATGAAAAACATCTATCAGGCAGGCGTTCTCGGCATTCTTAAACTCATGAAGTAACTATGAAGGCTATAAATGTCCATTTCTGGGGGATGCTAGTCCCTGACCTGTCAGTCAGTAAGCATTTATTAAGCACATGCTGTATGCCAACCATCTTGCAACTGAGACAAAAGACAGTTGCTGTCCTCAAGGAGCTCATAATCCAATGGGGCTTGTGCTCAAGGTGGTATAAAGGAGGGATCCATTGATGATCCCACCCCCAAGATGTCACACCCTGATATAGCTATCAAATGTGGTTGTGGAAGGGGACTGTGACATCAGGGAGATGATGACATGACTTGCATTGAACTGGATTTAAGTGAGGGAGGGCTGTATAAAGTCACCAGCCTCACTTTCTCCTTCAGAGCCATCTGGGTCCAGTGGCCAGATGTAGATCAGAACTACTGGAGATATCAAATAAGCACAAGTCTCAAAGGCTTTAGAATAAGTGAGAAAAGTCCTTGGATTAAGTGACAGGATAGGTTTTCAGACTGGTGGAGGAAACCAATTAATCTATCTACGCCAGGATTTCACATTCAGAATATTAATAGCCAAGTTAAAGTTTATAGATATCCAAAAGTTGCCTGTCCAATAGCAGATGCTAAGTAAATGCTGAGCAACTGGATGGCACAGTGGATAGAATGCTGGGCTTGGAGTCAAGAAGATTCACCTTCCTGATTTCAAATCTGGCCTCAGATATTTTCTAGTGTGTGACCCTGGGTTTTCACTTTAGCCCTGTATGGCTCAGTTTCCTCATCTGCAAAATGAGCTGGAGAAGGAAAAGGAAAAGCACTCCAGCATCCTTGCCAAGAAAACTCCATATAGGGTCATAGAGTCAGACATGAAACAACTACACAACAACTAAGCTATTTAAAACTGCACAAAGACTACTGGACAGCCTATAGAAATGTTAAGAGGAGCATGTGGCGTTTAGGTTTAACCGTTCTTGTCTGCCCCTCACCCTACTACTGATTTGTGGCTCAGATGAATTTACTGATATAAGTTCCTCTCTACTCTAGGAGGTAGTATCAAAGGATCTGTAATTCTCTTTATCTTTTTCCATCAGCCAGAGACAGTGCTTCTGGCAAACTATCTCTTTAATAGCCTAATTCCAAAGTTAATGACCTAAGTCAAAGTAGACAAAAATAGAAATTACAAGTGTTGGCAGGGATGTGGGTAAATACACTTTAATATACTTCTGCTGCAGATGTGAATTGATCCAGCCATTATGGAAATCAATTTGGAAACATACCCCAAAAGTCACTATATTTTGACCCAATGATGATACTTTTCTGAATTTAAATCACAGGACAAAAATCCTTTTATTGAGATTTGTTATGTGAAATCTGGATTCGGTCAATGGGCCCCACTCAGAGGGCCACATGTGACCTCAAGGTTGCAGGTTTGCCACCCCTGATGTAGTGTCTCCTTCTGGTCCAGGAGCTCCCCTTCAAAACCACATGGGGTTGTGAAGGACAGAGGGATGGAGAAGGAGGAAATTCCCTCCTTTCCCACCCCCAGCCCTGCTGGGGTCTTCCCCACAGGCAGATCCTGACTTGCAATCTCTCCCACTCTTTGACAAACTCTCAAATTCACCTAGGGCTTAGCTCTTTAAAGCCTCCAGTGACTTCAGTTGTTTCCTTTTGCTTTAACTTACTCTATTTTGTTTGCTCAGACAATAACGTGCCATTCCCTTTTGACTCCAGTCAGAGAGGTATAGTGATCAAAGTATAGATTCATCTTGCTGGCACATTAAAACTTCATGCTGTGTGATTACATTTGAGCAGTTTTTGACCTAGCCAAAAGATGCACTGAGCAGTTTGAAAATACAGAATATTTCATCATTCTTTTCATAGAACTTGGTACAAATATATATATATATATAAATTTTGATTTTATTTGCGGTTTGGGGTCCAGGATCCTATCTGTGATTTCATTGATATAGGGAACTGACTATGACAAAATTCCTGAGGCAGGTCAATACCTGCTCTCTAACTTATAGTCTTGGTGAATTACCCAGGGTATTAAAGGTTAAGTCACTTGTCCAGGGTCAAATAACTAGCCTGTGTCATAGGCAAGACTTGAATTCAGATTCTGAGCCCAGTTCTTGGTCAGCCAGGGAATGATGTCTATTAATTTGTGAAAAGAAAAGGTACCATTGTAGACAGAATCACCAAGTTCAACAGTATGTTGGGGTCTTTTTTATTCACACTATCTTGAAAGCAGGGTTTGCCATCTTGTGTCTCCAGGACACTATATTTCATGTAAATTAGAGTCGGAAAAATGAAATCCTATGGACAAGAAATGTTGCATAAACTGTACTTTCAGATGCTATAATGGTTGATTTTGCTAAAGTGCTTTTTTTTTCAAATCATTTTTACATGGATGGATCACTTAGTAGGAGAGGGAGAATAGTCTATTTGGCAATGAATGTGATATAAAAGTAAAACGGTCACTACAAATAAGAAACATTTTTTTTTAAAGCAAGAGTATATTCATAACAATTTAGACCACAATCAGATATCAGTCACTCATTAACAAGGAAAATTATTTTACATACATATTTCTTGAAATATCACTCTTTACTGACTACTGAAAATTTTGTATGCTATATGTGTGTGTTATGTTAAAAAAACAGAAGTGCAATCATCTTTTTTATTACATTATGTTATGGAAGTGCTTGTTTTATCCCACAAATTAGCAAGAAAATATATTTTTTTTAATAACCAAATTTAAAATTCCTAGGTCAATGGAAAATTGTCCATTCACATTCTAGATATTCAAATAGAGTTGAGCCATCTACTAAGATGCTTGGATTTAACTTCACTGAGCCTAGTTTCAAATATGAGTAACAGCATGAAATCCAAGTAAAGTCTTTGAGCAGGACAAACTCCTATGTATCCAACAAACTATTTGAGCTTTCCTCGATATCACAGAAATGACTGTTATTTTAGCTTTATTTTTTTTAACCGATAGACAAAGCATCAGAAAAAGAGTGCTTCATTTTAATCAGCAGATGGCGGCGTTACTCCTTGGGATTCCCTGAAACATCTCACTTGAAATAGAATGTTGGAATAATGTTTATGTTTGGGTGCTCCTTCCACTGCTGAAATATCAAATGCATCCTGCTAATTAATAAATGTTATTCCTCAAAAGATGAAAATATAGCTACAAAAAGAATCTCCAGTTTACTTTAAAAAATAAAATGATTTTCCAAGTCCTATAAATATTACATTTTCCACATATATATTCCTAGGATCATAGATTTAGAGGTAGAAAGGACTTTAGAGGTCATTTAGTCCAATTTTCTAATTTTACAGATAAGGTTAGGGTGCTGAGCCAAGGTCCCACAGGAAATGAGCTTCAAAGTCAGATTTCCAACACTGGTGTTGAATATTGTTATCCAACAATATTCCAATATTGTCCTTTGATAATCTTTTAAAAAGAAAATATTTGCAAAAAAGAAAAATATCAAGTTCAGGAAAGAAAATTCAAATGCAGTATTAGCTAATTGTGCCCATCACTTAACCTTTGCAGGTCATAGTTTACTCATCAATAGAATGACAGCCAGGTATTGGAATTTTTTCCTGAGGATAAAAAAAGGTAAGAAACCCTATAGTGACTTCTGGGAATTGTAGTCCCAGACAAAGAATTTTCTTAATCCTGGGAGGGTGGCATAGAGGGGTTACATCTCCTAGCTATAAGGGGAAATGTTGGTACCTTGTTCTGGCTAAATCGTTGAAATACATATTCCTTTGTGAACACTGATCAATATTCAGTAGTTAAATTGTACTAGGCTGCTAATTACTGAGCACCTAAAAAATGGGGAGAAGAGGGCTAATGTGACAGAACAGAGATCCTGAAGGGAGGATCAGCAGTGCTGGCTCTGAGGGACAGAGAAATGAAGACAGAAACAGAGAGAGAGAGGAGAAATAGATTCAGAGAGAATGACAGGAAAGGAGGAGACAGAGACAGACAAAGATAGAGACAGAGAAACAAAGAAAAAATTGCAGGCTTAACTCCAGTGGCCAATCCACTGAAAACAACCCTAAGACAGGGTGCCTAAATTGGACTAATGGTGATGAAAAGGATTGCTCCTTGAGCATCAATGTTCAATAAAATAAATAATAAAATAAACAATAAAAGTTTAACTTCTCTGCTGCCTGTTGCTGGACAGTGGTTTCTATGTGATTTAGGCAGTTGGGTAGCATTGTGGATAGAGCACTAGGCATGGAGTCAGGAAGATCTGGGTTCAAATTCAACTTTAGACACATACTGACAGGCTGTCTTACCCTGGGCAAGTTCCTTAACCTCTTTAAATCTCAGTTTCCTTATTTGCAAGACCAGAGATACTAATAGCATCTATCTCCCAGGGTCACTGTGAAAAGAAAATGAGATATTTATAAAGTACTTTGTAGCTATAAAGTGCTGTGTGAATGCCATTATCAGCAGTGTTTATCTCTTTGTTTCTATGTCCTAATTTTATTTCATAGAAAAAAAAGAACAATCATAACTTCTTTGTGATGTATTTTTGTAAATTATTTACAGTAATTTGCAGAAATAAAATTCAAGGAGGTATAATGGAGGACAACAGTGAAGGGATAGAAATACTCAGAATTAAAATAGGACAGAGGTTTGTATATCAAGGTAAAATAGTTTTAATTCCATCCTGATGGCTATTCCAAGCTCTACTCATGAAAAATTTTATGGTTTTGATGTTTCTTTAAAATAAATTTTTCACTGATATCTTTAGTGTTAAATTTGCCAAAATTTTGCCCACTATTTCTCACCTTACCTCCTCCCTAGGAGCCATTCCATGCAGCAAAAAAATATTTTAAAGAAACAAAAGAGGGAGAAAAAATTTAACAAAACTAATAACGTATCAAAAATTATGAAGATATGCACAATTTTCCACACTTTCTTTTACAAAGGAGTGGATGGAGATGTCTCTTCATGTCCATTCTTGGGGCCATGTCTATTCCTTGTAATTTTGAAACAATTCATTTTTGATCATTTTATTTTTTCACCATTTCTGTTGTAGTCATTGTGTATATTGTTTTCTAGACATCTTATTTCATTCATCATCAGTCTGTGTGTGTATTTATGTTTTCCTGCATCTGTCATATGCATTATATTACAGCACTGTAACATTCCATTACATTCATTTACTACAATTTGTTGTAGTAAATGAAAATGTGTACCAACTTTATTTTGAATTCTTAGCTCTCACAAAAAGTGCTGAGATAGATATTTTGGTGTATATTGGAATTTTCTTCTTTTTTTATTTATTTAATTTTTTACATTCATTTTCACAAAATTTTGGGTTCCAAATTTTTTTCCCCCTTTTATCCCCTCCCCCCACCCCAATACACCAAGCAATCTAATTTTCCCTATCACCAATCTGCCCTCTCTTCTGTCATCCCTCCCTTCTCTTGTCTCCATCTTCTCTTTTCTCCTGTAGGGCCAGATGACTTTCTATTCCTCATTAACTGTATGTCTTCTTTCCTAGTAGCAACAACAATACTAAACAGTTGTTCCTAAAACTTTGAGTTCCAACTTCTCCCCATCCCTCCCTCCCCACCCATTTCCTTTGGGAAGGCAGGCAATTCAATATAGGCCATATCTGTGTAGTTTTGCAAATGACTTCCCTGATAGTCGTGTTGTGTAAGACTAACTGAATTACCCTCCATCCTACCCTGCCCCTCATTGTTTCTCTTCTGTCTTTTGATCCTGTCCCTCCCCGAGTGTTGACTTCAAATTGCTCCCTCCTCCCTTTGCCCTCCCTTCCATCATCCCTCCCTTGCTTATCTCCTTCTCCCCCACTTTCTTATCCTGTAAGATAGGTTTTCATACCAAAATGAGTGTGCATTTTATTCCTTCCTTTAGTCAAATGTGATGAGGGTAAACTTTTTTTGGGGTTTTTTTTTCTCAGCTCTCCTCCTTTTCCCTCCACTAAAAAGTCTCCTCCTTGCCTCTTAAATGACATATAGTTACCCCCTTCCATTTCACCCTCTTTCCTCCCACTACATTTCTCTCTCACCATTTACCCCTAATTCTTTTTAGGATATGGTCCCATCCTATTCAGTTCAATCTGTGCTCTCTGTCTCTGTATGTATGTGCATGTGTGTATGTGTGTGTGCGTGCATGCGTGTACATGTGTGTGTATGGACCCACCAATTACCCAGATACTGAAAAGTTTTAAGAGTTACAAATATTGTCTTTCCATGTGGGAATGTAAACAGTTCACTTCTGGTAAGTCCCTTAAGACTTCTCTTTGCTGTTTACTTTTTCAGGCTTCTTCTCATTCTTGTGTTTGGAAGTCAAATTTTCTTTTCAGCTCTGGTCTTTTCATCAAGAATGCTTGAAAGTCCTCTGTTTCATTGAAAGACTATATTTTCCCCTGAAGTATTATACTCAGTTTAGCTGGGTAGGTGATTCTTGGTTTGAGTCCTAGTTCCTTTGACTTCTGGAATATCCTATTCCATGCCCTTCGATTCCTTAATGTAGAAGCTGCTAGATCTTGAGTTATCCTGATTGTATTTCCACAGTACTGGAATTGTTTCTTTCTAGCTGCTTGCAAGATTTTCTCCTTGACCTGGGAGTTCTGGAATTTGGCCACAATGTTCCTAGGATTTTCTCTTTTTGGATCTCTTTCAGGTGGTGATCGATGGATTCTTTCAATACTTATTTTGCCCTCTGGTTCTAGAATCTCAGGGCAGTTTTCCTTGATAATTTCATGGAAGATGATGTCTAGGCTCTTTTTTTGATCATGACTTTCAGGTAGTCCCATAATTTTTAAATTGTCTCTCCTGGATCTATTTTCCAGGTCAGTTGTTTTTCCCATGAGATATTTCACATTCTCTTCCATTTTTTCATTCTTTTGGTTTTGTTTGGTGATTTCTTGGTTTCTCGTAAAGTCATTAGACTCCATCTGTTCCATTCTAATTTTGAGAGAACTATTATCTTCAGTGAGCTTTTGAACCTCTTTTTCCATTTGACTCATTCTGCTTTTGAAAGCATTCTTCTCCTCATTGGCTTTTTGATCCTCTTTTGCCAATTGAGTGAGCCTATTTTTCAAGGTGTCATTTTCCTCAGCATTTTTTTGGGTCTCCTTTACCAAGGTATTGACCCGTTTTTCATGCTTTTCCTGCATCTCTCTCATTTCTCTTCCCAGTTTTTCCTCCACCTGTCTAACTTGCTTTTCAAAATCCTTTTTGAGATCTTCCAAGGCCTGAGCCCACCCAACATCCCCCTGGGATGTCTGGGGTACTGAGGCCCCACCCTCCACGTCTTTCCCTGATGGCAAGAATATTTCCTCGTCATCAGATCCGAATGTCGGGATCATTTGCATCTGTTCGAAAAAACTCTCTATAGTCTTGTTTTCCTTCCCTTTTCTAGGCATTTTCCCAGCCAGTTACTTGACTTCTGAGATTCCTGTCTTCCCCCGCCTAGATCCACCCAGCTAGTGCTTGGGGTCTGAGATTCAAATGTGCTTTCCACGCGGCCCAGCTGCTAATCAATGTGACCTTTAGTTCTGGTGCTGGGGTGGGGGCAGGGCCGTCTCCCAGGCTCAGCTCCCTCAGGTTGTTTATGCAGAGACTTTCAGTAATGAAGATCCTGCCTGCTGCTGGGGGAGTCCCGGGCCGCCGCTGCCGCCCACGCCTCTGCCTCCGCCTCTGCCGCCACCCCCATCTCTGCCACCGCCGCTTCCTCCCGAGGGGGCCCGAGTCACGGAGACACCCCACTCCCCTCAGCCAGCCAGCCTTCTCTCTCACTGACCTGTAGCTTCTGTGGGCGGAGGGACTTTCCCGGCTGCTGGAGCTTCTGTCCCTGAAGCCTGTTCGGGTCAGCTTCTCTGGGGCCGCGGCCAGGGCAGCGCTGGGGTGGGGTCCGCTTTCTGGAGTGCGACGGACCCTGGGGATGGCTCTCCAGGGCTTTCTGGAATGGAAATCTCTTCCACTCTGTTTCTGTACACCTTTCAGTGATCCAGAAGTTATGGGGGTCTCTTTTTACATTAATTCTATGGGCTGTGGTTTCGGAGCTCGTAAACTTGCGTCCTTCTACTCCGCCATCTTGGCTCCGCCCTCCTGGAATTTTCTTCTTATGCTCTCCTTGGAGCATAAGCCAGTAATGGAATCTCTAGATGAGAAGATGTGAACATTTTAATAATTTTATTTGCATAATAGTAAACTGATTCCCAAAAAGGTTTTACTGATTATTTGTAGCTCCAACAGCAATATCTACCATCACTGAAATATTGAATATCCCCACCTTTTGCCATTTTTTGAAACAATTTGCAAGGTAGGAGGCAAAATTTCAGGACTGTTTTGATTTGCACATACTTTATGTGATTTGTAGCATTTTACATATGGTTAATAATAGATTCTTTTGAGAATTAGATTGATACCTTATACCATATTTTATAATAAATTCAAAATGGATAGATGACTCTTGTAATAAAGATCATGCCATGGAAAAAATTAGAGGAACAGATCATATGCCATTCACAGCTATAGTTTTTTTCTTTTCTTTTGAGAATTCTTTTGAAAAATGTTTATTCATATCCTTTGACCACTTATACACTGAGAATAGTTTTTGGTTCCATATATCTCTGTTTGTTGTCTACATATCCTTTAAACAAAACCTTTATCTGAAAAATTGATGCAATTTTTTTTTTTCACATTCAACTCTTCTCTTTCTGGATGCAATAGTTTTGCTTGGACAGACACTTTTCAATGAATACATCTCCAATCATAACTGTGAATGGCATATAATCTGTTCCTCTAATTTTCTTCATGAAATGATCTTTATTATGAGGGTCACCTATCCATTTTGAATTTATTATAAAATATGATATAAGTTAACAGTCTAACTAAGCTTAATTTCTGCTTGACTGCTTTCCAGTTTTCCTAGTAACTGTTATAAAATAGAAAGTTTTTTCCTAAGAAATTTGTGTTTTTCTGGTTTATTGAACACTGGATTATTGGGTATTATTGTTCCTGACTCTCCCTTGTCTAATCTGTTCCATTGATCTATTGTTTTGCCAAGATCAAAATGGATTTAATGGCAGCTAATTTATAATATAATTTGAGATCTAGAATTGCTACTCCCCATTCATTCTTATCTTTTTTGTTTGTTTTGGTTTTATTTGTTTATTTTCTTGAATATCCTAAATCTTTTGTTCCTCCAAATGAATTTTGTTATTGTTTCAGTTTTAAAGTGTGCCTTTGATAACTTGATTAGTGCAGCAATAAAACTGTAAATTAACTTTGGTGATATTGTCATTTTTATGATATTGGCATGGCCCAGCTATGAGAGCTAGATAACGTAGTTCCAACTTAAGTTATTTCTTATTTCCTTAAAGAGGACTTGGTAATTGAATCTATATAACTATGTTTTGGTCAATTGATCATCAAATAGTTCATATATTTTATAGTTTTTTTGAATAGTATTTTCTACTAATGCCTCTTGGATTTTGTTATAATTGTGTAGAAAAGCTATTGATACTCATGGGCTCATTTTGTAGCTTGCACCTTTTCTGAAGCTATTGTCTTAATATCATTGCTGATTCCCTAGGATTTTTTAAGTTCATTAATTTTCATCATGACATCAGCAAATAGGGATTAGCTTTGTTGACTCTTTACCCATCTCTGTACCTCTCTCTTATTGCTATTGCTAACATTTCAACTATATCAAATAACAGCAAAGAAAGTGAGCATCCTTGCTTTACTCATATATTTATTTTTAAATGTACTTTGTTTTTAATTTATGGAATAAAACAAGCATTTTCACAACATAGTAAAATAAAAAGATGATTACATATGAGGCTGCAAAATCGACTATGTACAACTTGCTATTCATTTCAAATACACAACAAAATTATTATGTAAATTTCTTTTTTTCCCTTTTTTCTTCCCTCCCTTCTACCCTGAGTTGGGCACCATTAGACACAAACAGGTATATATACATATATGTGAGTATGTGTATGTATGTATGTGCATATGTTTACATATGTATATGTATGTAATATGGTTATATGTATGCATATAAAATTATTATATACTTATTTATATATGTATATATGTTTGCATATATGTATATGTATGTGGGTGGAATTATTATATACTTATTTCTATTTATCAGTTCTTTCTCTGGTTGCAGATAGCATCTTTCTTCATATATCCTCTATAGCTAATTTAGGTGTTCATAATAGGCCAAATAACATTCACTCAAAATTGTTTTTAAAACAATACCACTGGTACTGAATACAGTGTTCCCTTGGTTCTACTCATTTCCCTCTTCATTTCCTGCAAATCTTTCCATGTTTTTCTAAAATGACTAAGCTCATCATTTCTTACAGCACAGTCGTATTCCATCACAATCATATACTACAATTTGTTCAGTCATTCCCCAATTGATAGGCATCCCTCAATTTCCAGTTCTTTGCCACCACAAAGAGAGTTGCTATAAACATTTTAGAACATACAGATTCTTTTCCTTTTTCCCTAAACATCTTTGGAAATAGACCAAGTAATGGTATTACACAATGGGTTGTAGCCCTGACAATGAGGTATAAGACCAATAGTGAGGCAAGTTTGATTCGTAGCAGGGCTTCGTGACCGGAATGTGGGTACCTGTCTGGTGCTCATCTGAGCTCAGAGAACACCAGGTGCTGGTCAAAGCTATACAAAAAGTATGTAACTTTGCCAGAGGGAGAGATCATCCAGAGAGTGAGAGCAAAGGATTGCTGTTGTCTCCTCATATTGCGTTACTGCGTATAACATTCTCCTGGTACTGTTCGCTTCACTTTGCTCCAGTTCATGTAAATCTTTCCAAATTTTTCTGAAATCATACTGCTTGTCTTATCTTATAACACAATAATATTCCTTAACAATTATATATCACAGCTTGTTTAGACATTCCCGAGTTGATGGGCATCCCTTTGCCTTCTAATTCTTAGCCACCACAAAAAGAGCTGCTATAAATATTTTCATATATATAGGTCCTTTCCCTTTTTGTGTGTATCTTTAGGATATAGACATAGCAGAGGTATTGCTGAATCACAGGGTATGCATAGTTTTATAGTCCTTTGGTTATAGTTCAGAATTGCTCTCTGGAATGGTTAGATCAGTTCACAACTCCAGCAACAGTGCATTAGTGTCCCAATTTTCCCATATTCCCTTCCACATTTATCATTTTCCTTTTCTGTTATATTAGCCAATCTGATAGGTGTGAGGTGGCACCTCAGAGTTGTTTTAATTTACATTTCTCTATTCAACAGTGATTTAGAGCACTTTTTCATATGACTATGGATAGCTTTGATTTCTTTGCCTGAAAACTGCCTGTACATATCCTTTAATCATTTATCAATTGGTGAATGATTTGTATTTTTATAAATTTGAAAAATGAGGCCTTTATCAGAGAAATCTGTTGCAAAAAAATGTCCTCAGTTTTTTGCTTTCCTTATAATTTTAGTTGCATTGGTTTTGTTTGTGCAAAAGCTTTTAAATTTAATATTATATTTTGTAATGCTCTCTATCTCTTGTTTGGTCATCAATTCTTCCCTTATCCATAGATCTGACAGCTAAACTATTCCATGATCTCCTAATTTGCTTATGGTGCAACCCTTTATTTGTAAATCATGTACCCATTTTGACCTTATCTTGGTGCAAGACATGAGACCATGACATGGTCTATTAATGAGTTTTTGTTCCAAAAGCTCGAATCTTTGGGTTTATCATATAATGAATTACTATAGTCACTTATTATAATATAATTTATACCTAATCTGTTCCACTGATGCACCATTTTATTTCTTAGGCAGTACCAAATTGCTTTGATAATTACTGCTTTATAATACAGCTTGAGATCTGGTATGGCTAGACCACTTTCCTTCACATTTTTTTCATTGATTCCTTTGATATCCTTGACCTTTTATTCTTCCAGATGAATTTTGTTATTATTTTTCTAGCTCTACAAAATAATTTTTGATAGTTTGACTAGTTTAGATTAATTTAGGCAGAATTGTCATTTTTATTATATTGGCTTGGCCTACCCATGACCAATTAATATTTTTCCAGTTATTTAGATCTGATTTCATTTGTGTGAAGAGAGAGAGAGAGAGAGAGAGAGAGAGAGAGAGAGAGAGAGAGAGAGAGAGAGAGAGAGAACTCCAGGCATGTGAAACAGTCAAAGAAAATGCCTGGAGTCAGTAGATTGAGTGCTTTTTACAAGAAATGGGATGTCACTATACTGCTGTCACTAAATGATAAAGTATGTGGGGGAAATAAAGTATGTGAAGCCTGGAAAGGAAGGAAACAGTTTTGATGACCACATGAAGAGTTTTCTATTTGACCCTGGAGGGGATCGGGAGTTGCTTGAGTATATTTATGGTACAGTGGCATGGTCAAGCTTGTGATTTATGAAGATCACTTTAATAACTCTGTGGATGTGGAGTAGAAGAGGAACTTCGGGCAGGGAAACCAACAGAAGGTAATTGTCACAGTCCAGGCATGAGGACCAGCATGAGGATGGTGGCAGTGTCAGAGGGAAGAAAGTGGGAATGTACCTGAGACACGGAGAAGGTAGAAATGGCAGGATTTGGGAGGTGTTTGGATATGGGAGAAGCGAGGAGGATGAGAGAGAGTAAGGCATTAAGGATGATAACTTCAGTTTCAAACTTGAGTGACTGACGGAGGGCAGCTATAGGTGGTTCAGTGAGTACAGTCAGGCAGACCTGAGTTCAAATCTAACACCAAACATTTACTAGTTGTGTGTCCTTGGGCAAGTCGCTTAAACTCTGTTTGTCTCAGTCTCCTTAACTGTAAAATGGGAATAAAAATAGTACCTATCTTACAGATATGTTGTGAGGATTAAATGAGACAGTATGTGTAAAGTGCTTAGCACAGTGCTTTGCACACAGTAGATGCTACATAAATGTTATTATCACTTAACATTATTATATATTATTATGATATAAATGTTATTGTTATTATTGTTGGGAAGTGGATAGTGCTCTTTGTCAATAATAAGGAACTTGGGAAGAATGGAAGGCTTGGCGAGAAAGATTATAAATTTAGTTTTGGACATATTGAGTTTAAGATGTCTACAGGATATCCAGTTTGAGATGTCCCAAAGGTAGTTGAAGATAACAGACTAGAGGTGTACAGATAGCTTAGGATGGGGTAAATTAGGAGATGAGATAAATACAAAAGAAATTTACCTAAAAGAAAATTGACCCAAGTCTGGCCATTTTACTAAGACACACCTGCCAGGAGTTGTTTAGACAGTACAGGACCAAGGTGCAATTTAAAATCCAAATCAGTAATCCCACAAGATGCTTTATATTCTTATGAGGCTTCAGGATCAACCCTTCAGCAGATTGTTGCAGTAGCTATAAGTTGTTACCGAGTCCTGTTTGAAGGTTTTCATTTTGTTTTTGTCAAATGGGAGCTGATGAGTGTTCTGTCTTTAGCATTACTTTTGTGGGTAGGAAATAAATATTTATTATACACCTTATTTATATGTAGATTGAACACCTTTAAACACATCCTTTTGAGGAAAGGCTAGACATAAGCCTAAATCTAAGCCTTAAATAATCTGTCCTCAGGGTAATGGTATAATGAATCCCAAAGAGTATGAAAAAAATGGAAATTAGTTCCCTTCTCATTAGAAGCCAGGCTCTCTCAGGACGGAATCCAATCTTATTGCATACATGGGCCAAGAGCAAAGCAGAAGATCCCTTTGGGAGGCAGAATAAATACAGTGTACCAACTCCTTGGTTTCAGCAGTGGTTCTCCATGTTAGACTTGTAAAACAAATTATGGTAGCTAATGGGATAAAAAGTCAAATTAGAAAAAAAATAGTCAGAGCACATGGAAGAAACACTTGTGGAACTAAAAGAACAAGCACCAAATACTACTTTATATAGGATAGGAATCTCCTCCCAAAAGTTTTGTGACAACTGTCATAAATTAACATTGTTGAACAGTGGAAAACAAGTGGGACCTATCCTGGCCCTCTGTGTGTGGCTGAGGTGGTTGGAGGTAATGAGAAATTGAGTGGTTTGGGTATATGAAGGAGTCTTAATATGTATGTTGAAGTCTCCTCATAGAAAGGTACAAGTTTGAGAGGAGGACTATGAGCCAGGTACCAAACTCTCTGAGGAAGGAAGGAGAGAGCCCTGGAAGTCTGTAGATCATAGCCATTAGAATCTTGTTTGCATGACAGATATGGATTGAATGAACAGACTCTTTGCTGTTCTTCACACAAGAGATTCCATCTCTATAAAACATTTTCACTGGATCTCCCCCAGGCCTAGAAGTTTCTCCCTCTTCATCCCTGCTTCCTGACTTCCTTCAGGTTATAGTTAAAGTTCTAGCTTCCACAAGAGGCCCTTCCTGGTCTTCAGATGTAGAGAAGTCTTCTGAACATGTAGACAGGTGAGAATACTAGTCCTCCTTAAGGTTAGTGCCTTCCCTCTGAGATAATCTCCAATTTATCCTGTACATATTTTGTCTATGTGTGGCTGTTTGCAAGATGTCAATCCTGATTAGATTGTGAACTCCTTGAAAGCAGGGCCTGTTTTTTGCCTTTTTTTTTAAACCCCAAACTTAAGATAGACAGTGCCTGAAACATAGTAGGTGATTAATACATTCTTGTTGATTTGATCTGACTTTGAGAAAGTTTTTTTTAAATATTATTTGTTTTTAACATTCATTTTTTAAAATGTTGAGTTCTAAATTCTTTCTCTCCCTCCCTCCTGCCCTCTCCACCCACTGAGAAGGCAAACAAAATATGATCACTTTCATGCAAAACATATTTCCATATTAACCATGTTGTTCAAAAAAGCAAGAAAAATTAAGTAAAAAAATGCTTCAATCTGTACTCAGACTCCATCAAATCTTTCTCTGGAGGTGGACAGCATTTTTCATCTTAAATTCTTTAGAATTGTCTTGGGTCATTGTATTGATCAGAACAGCTAAGTCAGTCATAGCTCATCATCATACAATATTGCTGTTACTGTGTACAGTGTTCTCCTGGTTCTGCTCTTTCATTTTGTATCAGTTCATAGAAGTCTTCTCAAGTTGTTCTGAAAGCATCTTGCTCATTGTTTCTTATAGCACAATAGTATTACATCACAATCACAATTTGTTCAGCCATTCACATGACTTGACTTACTATGGCAGAAGCTTCCATTGGTGGACCCAGGACCTCTAAATTGCAGAAACTCTTCATCTCCGTGCCTGAACGTGCTCACTTTGAGGCTAACGTTCAATTACCTACTCAGGGAAAGAAACAGAAAGCAGGAGAGAGCGATATAACCAGATATAAACTATCTAATCAAATCTATGCTCCAAATGGGAGTGAAGGCAGCGCTGGAAGAAAGATTCATTCATTCAACTCCAATATAGGGGATCTAGAGACATCATGTAACACTTCCAACACAAGAGAGTTGAGGCTCAAATGTTGAGTCACCAATCCTTGTTAACACCCAGAAGGACTGAGAGGAACTCTTCATACATTTTCCCTGGGATGACTTCTTTGGATCAGTATCATCTCAGCAACAACTTCATGTTAAATAATACTACAGCTATATGAGAAATTGGGTTGATGAGTTTCTCATAGTGTTTAAGGCAAATCATATTTGTTAGAACTGACTATGAAAGACTACATAAGACATAAGTTAAGGGTTTTGTTACTATCATCAAATCTTTAGTAGTCTGAGTTGCAAAGCATGAAGCATCTGACAGCATGTTCTGTCTATTTAAGTAGCCACAGTGAAGGAGAAAAGTGTTTGCTTGACTTATTTTTCTGTTCATTACTGGAAAGCTTTTGTGAGGGGAGATTTTCAGTTTTTGCTATGATTATTCACTGATATCTGACACTTCATGATCCCACCTAAGGTTTTCTTGGCAAAGATATTAGAGTTATTTGTCATTTTCTTCTCCAGCTCATTTTTACAAATAAGGAAACTGAAGCAATCAGAGTTAAGTGACTTCCCCAGGGTCACACAGTTAGTGAATGTCAAAGGTCAAATTTGAATCCAGGTTTTTCAGACTTCAGGCTTTCAGTTCTATCCACTATGTCACCTAGCTGCTCTCTAGATTTTCAGTTTATAGGATATCAATAAGAAAATCTATGTTTACATTCTGAAAATGACACTTATTTTATTATCCTTCTGTTATCTACCAGAACACATCTTTAAGACACACATGAAATATACTGTGTGCAATTCTTCACGGTCACTGAAGACATGGTTCAAGGGTGAAAAACAAAACAGAATCTTTTGTTTGCACTACTGGTAGGAGCAACAGCTGCTAGGATTTATGCCACATACAGTAGACAAGTTTTTCCTAAGGCCCAGCCATGTAGAAAGAAAACAAGTGATTATATAAAGCACCCACTATGTGTCAGGCAGTGGATTATTATCTCTATTTTACAGTTGAGGAAACTGAGGCAGAGAGAGGTTAATGATTTGCTCAGGGTCACAGAGTTAGTGTCTGAGGGTGGATTTTAACTAGGGTTTTCCTGATCCCAGACTTAGTGTTCTAACCATTGCACCACCTAGCAGCTTCTCAGCTGCAATAGCTTTTTTGATGACCTATCCCACATAGATTAGGCTAGTTTTTCCTTAAATGATATTGAAAGAGTCCTTGAGACTTAACTGGCCCAAGAGACTAAGGCATGAACCACTGATATTTTCCTGCAGGTCCTTGAATATAAAGGCCAATGGGAATGAAGAAAATCTCTCCCTCAGACTGAACACAGGTGCTTCCCAGTGAATCAGTACTGTGTCTTTGCTGCATGGCCTTTCCACACTACAGTTAAAGAAACTTTTGCAAACTACTGGATGGTCTATGAGTGGTGTAGTAGAAGTACTGTCTTAAAAGCCCCTGTATGTTTTCAGCTACCCTACTGAAACTGTCCGCCAGATAAATTGCCAGGGAACCAAGGCTCAGGTGGTTGTTACAGCTTCTTAGGTACAACTAGCTACAACCAGAGGGGCTTCAGCTCCTACTATAGGCTTCTCATGGTAGACCAGCAGTATGCTGTGCCAACAATGGCCCAGGAAAATTATGCTTGAGCAGAACAGAATCTAGGCTTGATCTTTGATAAACATTCCTTCCTTGCTCTGAATTCCCTTCCTAGGGCTAAGCAAACCTTTTTCCCCTTCAACTGTTAGATGGATTGAGTGTATCATTTTGTTCTAATCTCCAAACCAATCAATAAGGCAAACCCTACCTGAGTCACCTGGAATTTTTGTTTACAGAATACTTCATTTTATTCATATGTATTCATCTTTTTACACTAAATTAAAGTCTTCCTAATTTTATTGTACACTTAATTAGGTTCCTCATTTTTTCCTCTCTTCCCTCCATGTATTTTTCTGCATATTTTTAAGCTTCTCAAAATTTATTATACTCAATTATTGGCTGATTTAAATTTCAGATGCATTTTAGAGAATATCTAGTCTAACCATCTTATTAAAAAAATGTTTTTTAATGCCTTTTGCTTCTCATAAATAATTTGTGATTACCACTACCAGTTCAATAAATGGTGCCTACTATGTGCCAGGCACTGTGCTAAGTACTAGGAATATAAGTAAGAAAAAGATAGTTCCTGCTCTTGAATAGTATACAATGTAATGAAGGAAAACAACACAAAAGGAAGCTGAAAAGTGGTGATGGGGGAAGTTAATGGTGAAATCAAACTCAAAGGGTATGAAATTGTTGGGCTGGTTGGGAGACCTCTTTCAATGGAGGCTTTGGGAGTTCTCTGTTCAGCCCCCTAACCTTCTCATCTGAGGGAAAAAGCTGTTGCAGCTACTGACAAGGTGTAAGTACCAAATCTGATTTATGTTCTAGGGTGATAAGGTTCCTGGGTGGCGGATTTTTCCGGGAACTGGATGATGGTGGATTCTAATCCAAGTACCACCACTTTCCTCAAACTCAGAATTTGAATCTTTTTGTAACAAAGGATAAGTTAAGCAAAAACCACTGATACCAACATCATGTACGATCAAGGTATTCAATATTTTTTCCCTGTAGTTCTCCTACTCTCTTGGAAGAGAAATTTTTCATTATCTTTCATTATCTGTTCTATAAGAACAAGACTGGCTGCTATAATTACTCAGATTTTTACTTCCTTTTATTGTATTTATATGTCTTATATGTAGCCATATGCATGATATTGTGTGTATTATTATTGTTTTAAAATTTTTTTTCTTATATTGTGAAATCTGGGGAACCATTATGTAAGAAATGCTATTAGAAATTAAAAAAAGCATTCTTTTTTAAAAACTTCCCTTTTAATCTGGATGCTGTTAGGTTTTGAATTGAGCTATTAAAAGAACATGGTAATGTTTTTTGAAAACTGCTTATTAGAGTCTATTTGCTTTAAAGAGGACAATAAGAAGAACTTACAGTTCAGAGAAGAGTAGCACAGACCCCTTAAGTTATCCTTATCTCTGAGGTACCTTGTGACTTCATATTTAGACAAGGTCATAAGATCTTATCAATCCTGCTAACATCTTATGATAAAATTCTAAAGTACTGAAGTTTGAGAAACCAGGGCTACATCCAGGCAAAATGGAAAAACCTATTAGTTTGCAAAGGTAAGATCTTCTTGACTCAGTTTCTCATTGTGCTATTTTCTTTCTGAACAGAAGAATTTCCCATCTGGTTAATTCTTTTCCTGGCTATAAAACCCTGTGAATAATGTGGAATTTTTCTTGTGTAATTGGCTATTAACTATTATTATTGCCTAAAATCAAACACCACTAAGGAAATTCCCCCATTATAGGTTATGTCATGCCAATCTATGTCCTTGAGGTGACATTATCATAACCATGCCTCCTTTTTTCTTTTATAGCAAATTTCTATAACCAAGGCAGATGAACAGTTAAAGTTTTGTTCTTACAATCCTAAATCTATGAATTAACAGATTGATACTAAAATATCTTTGGGATACCATAATGAGATGCAAGTATGAAAGATCTTCCTGTTTTCAATCTGAATTTGTAGTCTATTCCATATCCTAAGCAACTAAGTAATTGAGTTTATGGGCTTCCCATCCTTTGCAAACAGTTATAGGTTTATGAGACTGAGTCCTTGAAGTATCTCATTCTTTCAGGTAGATACAGGAATAATATTCTCAAAAGGGGGAAATAAGTCAAAGATATAAAAGTTTTCTAATTAAATGGACTAGAAAAATTTCAGAAAGCAATAGGATCAGACTATTCTTTCTCTCTCTCCCTCCCTCCACACACATACACACACACACACACACACATACTTATATATCTCTATCTATCTATAATATGCATATAAACAATTGACTTCCAAATGTTTCTAGTGGGATATACAGACTTTGCGTATGTCTTAGTAGCAAGTTATGAAAATTATATTAAGGGTTTTACATATAAAATTACATTGATAATTGTAAAGAAAGTGAAATTATTTTCTTATTTTCAAGCCTCTGCCTATAATGCTAAGAGACAGAAGGATTCATTTTCCAAGTCTGGCCCTCATGGATCTTTTTTTATTTTTTAAGATTCTTCCTTCAGCTTGTTGATAGCAGTGTCTATATCAAGTGCAGGATTCAGGTCAAGACAGAAACAGCAAGTGGTATGAAAAAACTGAAATTCTCTGAAGTTTCAGGTAAACTTATAGGTTCCTAATTTGTTGTTCTTCTTATGGCTCTGTTATTAATTGGGTTTGATCCATAAGATCGGATCTAATGTGATGTTCACCACATCACTTAGTTATTGAAAAAACAAATTTAAGAGATTGTATTAAATTGTATTTAGTCTTATTAATGGCAGATATTAACAGAATCATCTAGGAATCTCTGCAAGTGACTTAGAACCAGAGAAGCAGATTTACTAGAAGCAGCTCCCTTCAGAGCTGCCCTGAGAATGAGGCTTATTCCGGAATGTTTAAGACAAGATGTTTCCAGGGTTCAGATAACTAACTGGGAATCTGGAACTCAAGATAAAATGTGCTAATTGAAAGGACATTGGGAATAGTTACCAGGTTACAGGAATATTTGATGGCATTTAATATTGATGATCATTATTATATTACTTTGGCTTTCTGTTTCATTGGTATTTATGTTTGCTTAGTTTTTTCACTATCTTGGTGACAAACATTCCCCTCTGAAATTAGACCATGGTAAGCCCTCTAATTAGTTTGACCTGTAACCTGACTTAGTTTATCCAAACAGTTTATTTAACAAAGTTTATCACCTTAGGGAATATATAAAATTATGTCTCTGCTTGTACTCCTCCTGCCTCTCAACCCATCCTTTTATTGTTATTCCATCCAGAAACCCTTAAGAGGTAAAGTGTTTAAATAACTGATTCTAGAGATTGAGAATCCCAGCATCAAAGAAGGAAATGTTACATTAAAAATAGCGTAAGTATCTCCATTTTGCCTTTATTGATCTGTGAACCCTAAGGATCTTCCCCTCCCAGTTTGATTTTTTTTTTATTAATGGGGAGATCCCTTGAATAACTACTTGAAGAAACCTATTCATTGAATGGGTGTGTCTCACTCAAAGTGAAAATGTGATAAGACCTAAGCCTGAAAGGGCCAGGGTCTCACATTGCATCCTTGGCCATCTCCAGTCGTCCTGATGAATAACAGGCCACTGGACCCAGATGGCTCAGGAGGAGAAAGTGAGGCTGGTGACCTTGCACAGTCCTCCTTCCTCAAATCAAAGTCAACTGAAAGTCATGTCATCATCTTGATGTCATGGTCCTCTCTGAGAATGAAGGACAAATGCAACAACAACCAATAAGGAATAAGGTGGTCCCATTCCTACAATTCTGCTTTTTTTCATTCCCTTCAATTATATAACAACTGCTGAAACCAATGATCTTTGTCCTTGACTGACCAAAACCCTTAGACAAAATTTATTTTTGCAGCCTCATGCCTTGCTAAATAAATCATTTGTCTGGATATAACTACTTGGCACCTTTATTCTACTGTAACAAGATGAATGATAGACAGATAGATAAATAGAAAGCTAGTCAGCTAGATAATGTTTTTATTTGCATTAGTGTAGCCATTATATATAGATATGTATAAATAATGTTCATAAAATTTTATTTCACTTTATTAATTCATATAAATCTCTCCATATTTCTATTATTTCCTCATGCGCTTTACTTCTTACTGCACAATAAAATTCCCTTACATTTATATATCACAGTTTGTTCAGCCACTCTCTACTTGATGGGCACCTACTTTGCTGACTCAAAATGTGCTGCTGAAAATATATGGGAAACCATTATTTCTTTAATTTCCTTAGAAAGAAGTTGCCCAGTTGTGGATTGTGGATTTTAGGCCATTAACATTTTAGCACTTTGCTGAAAATGTTCCAAACTATTTTTCAGAATGATTAGATCAATCCACAGCTCCACCAACAGTGTATTAGTGTGCCTGACTTCTCAAAACCTTTCCAAAAATGACTCTAACTTCTTCATTTTCCAAATGAGGAAACTGAAGTCCAGGGTGGGTAAGTGACTATCCCAAGGGCAAACAGAAATCCTTAGAGTTGAGATTTGAAGTACATTTTATACTATCAACAATTTAATTACCATAATTCCTACAACTCAGTCCAGTTTGAAGGGAATAACAAATATATATATATATATATATAAAATATGCATGTAACACATATGTATATCTACATATTGTATGTATGTGTATATGTATAATGTACACACATGTGTATATATATGTATATGTGTGAATATGTATATATTAACACAAAAAACTATGTCTTATTTACTCCTTAAGCAAAATAACTCTAGGAAATATTAAATCATAGTACCTTCATTATAATTTATTTTTGAAATTATTCAGTGAATTACTGAAAATACAGGTCTTGCCATCACCCAAAATGTGATGTTTTACTTCCTTATTAATCAACTTCAAAATTCTTTTATCTAATTATAATTTTTTTTATGGTTTCATCTTCCCCTATTCCTTGGTCTCTAACGTTGTTTTCACCCTCACAGTGAAGATCCATTGCTTCCACTCATTTTTCTTCAAGGTCATCAACTCTACAGGTATACACAATCCTTTCTTTATCTCTCTTTCCAGTTCTTTGTCAAATCAATTCAATTCTGCATTATCCTCTGCTCTCAAATTCCTTGCCTCCTGATTCTATTGCTGATTCTATTTTGCCAAACCTCAACCTTGGATTACTCCCTTTACTTCTGTTCACATATTACTAAATGGAACTGGGGGGAATCATGAAGCTGTGCTGCCTGAGTCTGTGACAAATGTATGATATTTAGTGTCCACTGAGCCTTCAATAAAGCAACAAATATTCTGTCCTTCCCTAATTCATTCCCCTGCTCTGAATAGCTGCTGTTTCACAGATTTTTACCTCTCCTCACATTTCCCATGGCACCCCCTTTTTCCATGCTCTCAGCCATGTTATTTCACACATTTGTGGAAATAAATGGAGACCATGAGGAGTAGAGCCAAGATGACGGAGTAGAAAGACACATATACTCTAGCACTTCCCTCACAACCCACAAAATACCTGTAAAAAATGATTCTCCATGAATTCTAGAGCAGCAGAAGCCACAGAACAACAGAGTGAAAGAGGTTTCCAGCCAAGGGTAACCTGGAAGGCCAACAGGAAAGGTCTATTTCACAGGACACCAAGCAGAGCACAGCCCTGATGCGTGGTACTGGGAAGAACAGGACCCGAACAGATTTCTGGGGCAGAATTTCCAGCAGGGAAGGTCCCAGATCCCTCAACCAAAGATCCCTCAACAAAGAAAGCTCCAAAGGTCAGCATGGGAGGACTTTCCCAGCTGAGTGAGAGAGGAACTGGGTTCCCTCAGCACTGGCCCCAGGCAGCAGCAGAGGTGGTGGCAGAGACGGTGGCAGCAGCAGGAAGCAGGCAGTTATGGTGGCCATGGAAGCAGCTTGGGTCCATTGTCCAGACAGCTCAGCTTAAAGCCTCTGGGGGAATTGAGCAGCTGATCTGAATCTCAGCCTTGTGCTAGGGAGAGGAGAAGCACTACAACCTTCCTCTTGACCAAGGATTCAGAAGTCAAGTAACTGGTTGTGAAAATGCCCAAAAAAGGGAAAAAAAATAAGACCATACAAGATTACTTTCTTGGTAAACAGGTGTCTCCTTCATCCTTTCAGATGAGGAATAACAAGGTATACTGTCAGAGGAAGCCAATGCCTCTGCCTCCAGTACCCCCAAAATGAATATGAAGTGGGCTCAGGTCATGGAAGAGCTTGAAAAGTGTGCCAGCAGCCTGCTAAAGGAGAACCAAAAAAATGTGGAGGAAAATAACACCTTTAAAAGGAGGCTAACTCAATTGGAAAAAGATGTCCAAAAAGCCAATGAGGAGAAAAAGACTTTAAAAGGCAGAATTAGCCAAATGGAAAAGGAGATTCAAAAGCTCACTAAACAAAATAGTTCTTCAAAAAAGAGAATTGAGTTCAGGGAAGCTAATGACTATGATGTAAACCAAGTTGATAGAAAACAAACTCAAAAGTTTGAAAAAAATAGAAGATAATAGGAAACATCTCATAAGAAAAACAACTGACCTGGAAAACAGATCCAGGAGAGACAATTTAAAAATTACTGGTCTACCTGACAACTATGATCAAAAAAGGAGCCTAGACATCATCTTCCATGAAATTATCAAGGAAAACTGCCCTGATATTCTAGAATCAGAGGGCAAAATAAATATTGAAAGAATCCACTGATCACTGCCTGAAAGACATCCCAAAAGAGAAACTTCTAGGAGTATTGTGGCCAAATTTCAGAGTTCCCAGGTCAAGGAGAAAATGCTGCAAGCAGCTAGAAAGAAACAATTCAAATGTTGTGGAAATACAATCAGGATAACACAAGATCTAGCAGCTTCTACATTAAGGGATCAAAGGGTGTGGAATATGATATTCCAGAAGTCAAAGGAACTAGGACTAAAGCCAAGAATCATCTACCCAGCAAAACTGAGTATAATACTTCAGGGGAAAAAAATAGTGATTCCATGATATAGAGGACTTTCAAGCATTCATAATGAAAAGACTAGAACTGAATAGAAAATCTGACTTTCAAACACAAGAATCAAGAGAAGCATGAAAAGGTAAACAGGCAAGAAAAATCATAGAAGACTTTCTAAAACTGAACTGTTTATATTCCTACATGGAAAGAGAATATTTGTAACTCTTGAGACTTTTCTCAGTATTTGGGTAGGTGGAGGGATTACACACACACACACACACACACACACACACACACACACACACACACACACGTAGACAGAGAGTATAGGTTGAGTTGAATCAGAAGAGATAATATCCATAAAAACATAATAAAATAAAAATTAAGGGGTGAGAGAGCAAAATATTGGGAGGAGAAAGGGAGAAATGGAATGTGGCAGGCTATAACTCATAAAAGAGATAAGAAAAATCCTGTTCAATAGAGCAGAAAAGGGAGAAGATGGGAGGGGAAAAGTGGAGCTTACTCTCTTCACATATGGCTTAAGGAGGGAATAACATGCTCACTAAATCTGGTATGAAAATTTATCTTACACTACTAGAAAGTAGGGGAGGAGGGGACAAATGGGATTGAGGAGGATGATAGAAGGGAGGGCAAATGGGAGAAGGGAGTAACTAGAAGTAAATACTTTTGGGAAAAGACAAGGTCAAATGACAGAATAAAAAAGAGGGGGACAGGATAGAATAGAGGGCAATATAGTTAGTATTACACAACATGATTATTATGGAAGTCTTTTGCAAAATGACACATATATAACTTGTATTGAATTGCTTGCCTTCTCAGTGGGGATGGGGAAAGAGGGAGGGAGGGAGAAAAGTTGGAATTCAAAGTATTAGAAATGAATATTAAGAATTATTACTGCATACAACAGGGGAAAAAACAAAGATAATTGGGCATAGAAATTTATTTTGCCCCACAAGAAAAGAGAGAAGATGGGGATAAGGGAAGGGTGGGGTGTGAAAGAAGGAAGGGTACATTGAGGGAAGGGATAATCAGGATACAAAATATTATGGGGAGAGCGAGGGGAGAATTGGAACTCAAAATTTTGTGGAAATGAATGTTGAAATCTAAAAAAAAAAAAAATGGAGAGCATTAGCCAAGAGCTCCCTCTTTGCCTTTCTTTGTCTTCACACATTTATTCATACATCTTTGTTGACTACCTCTTTCTTTACTTTGATTTTTGGATAAAGAAGTAGCTTTTCTCCTGGCCAACACTAGTTCATCTTTAGGTACCCTAGATTGGTAGATATTTTCATGAGGAGGTGGAATGAGTCACCTCAGCTCCACCATTCAGAAAATTGAAAAAGCCATCAGATAAAAGGATCAGGATGCAGACAGTGGGGATAGTCTACAGCAGTTTTGGTTGACTCAGTTAGAGTTTGGGTTGTGTGGGTAGTGTTCGTGAATTGGATGTAAGTGAGGCAGGGCTGTGCAGAGTCACCAGCCTCACTCTCTCCTCCGGAGCCATCTGGGTCCAGTGGCAAGATATAGATCAGGAGTGGGTGGTAGGTGAGGTTACAAAGGAACTTGCATTTGAGTTAAATGGGTGGTGAGTGAGGTTGTTGTGGTCGTTGGGTTTTTTCCCAAGAGGACCAATGACATCACTGTGATGTCGACTTCCACATGAATTGTATTTAAGTGAAACAGAGTTGCACAGTTGTCAGTCTCACTCTCTGTTCCTGAATCATCCAAGTTCAGTGGCAGGACAAAATTCAAGATGACTAGTTATGGCCCAGGATGTAGTGGATGACCTTGACATCTTTGATGTCTGACCAAGCTTGAAGTGCTCCACAGTGCCTGTTTCATATGTCTTCATAGCTGTTGGAACAAATTGTTCTCATCTGCCTATTCTCACTGGTGAAGGTCTTCACACACTTGAGGTAGATATCCCCCTAACTCAACAATAGGTTTGAGGTCTTTCAGTTACCCTCAATCTGGTTTAACCTGTTTTAGCAACTTACTGAAGTGTGGCCCCTGCACATACTACAGCTTCTTGGAGCCACAGGTGAGACTTGGGTGACAGGTGAACATGTAAGGGGGATGAACAGCCCTGAAAAGGGCTAGGTAAGCCTTCACACCAAAGCTGCTAGTCCTCCCTGTATATGTCATGAGGTTACAAGGTGGACAATACCAGGGTGGACATGCAAATTACAATAATAGAATCAAGACTCAAATGACCAAGGCTCCATAAAGGGTGGAGGTGACCTTTAGGCAAGTTTTTCTGGGACAGGAATGTAGGTGAAGGGTAAAGTTATAAGGGTAATGAGTTTAGATTCACATGAGGAGGAAGGGTATTAAACATACCCTTGATTAAATCTTGAAAATAAAATTAAAATCAATTTACAATTTTGTACTTGTGATCTCATCATCTCCTATGGGTTCAATGATCACTGATAGTGAGATGATCCCCATTTCTACCTGTCTAGCCCAAATATAGTCATATCATCGACTGCTTCATGGAAATCTTGTCCAAAATAGAACACTTGTCTAAACTTTCCTATTACTATCAAGGGCAGCCCTGTTCTCTTATTCACCCAGTCTCAAACTCACTTGCATACATGCCACAGATCCAATCCATTGTCAAATCTTGTCATTTCTACCATATTTGGATATGTTTATTTCTCTCCATTTGCACAGCTACAAGTGTAGTATAAATAATTTTCACTGAAAAATTTGAGACCATTCACTGAGAGCTCCTTCATATCCTTTCCTTCTCATTTCACACAACCCCAGACATCTTCCTCTAAATCTGTTCCTTCATGCCATCTTACATGAAGTGACCCTTCACCTTTCCAATGCTTCCTTCAATGTTTACATGCATATGATCCCATTCCAACCTGCCTTGTCCAGAATATTGTCCCCTCTATTATCCCTACACTCTCACTAACCTTTAGTCTTCTCTTGTATACTGATTACTTCCCTATTGCCTTCAAACATAACCATATCTCTTCCATTCTCAAAAATCCCTCACTTGATCCATCCCCACTAGCTATTTTCCCATATCTCTCTGTCTTTTTCTTAGATAAATTTCTTTAGAAGTCAGTCTACAGTTGATCCCTCTACTTTCTTTCCTTTTTCTCTCTTTTTAACTCTATGCAGTCTGCTTTTTGACCTTATCATTGACTGAAGCTACTCTCTCCAAAGTTACCAGCAATCTCTTACTTGCCAAATCCAAAGGCCTTTTCTCAATCTTCTTTCCTCTTAATCTCTCTGCAGACTTTGACACTGTCAATCACCTTCTTCTCGATACTCAATTCTGTTCAGATTTTTTATGACACTTCTCTCTCCTGGTTCTCCTATTTGTCTGATCACTTCTTCCCAGTCTCCTTTGCTGGATCTTCCCCTCCAGGAGTGGGGAGCCTGCAGCCTCAAGGTCACATGTGGCCCTTTAAGTCCTCAAGTGCAGCCCTTTGACTGAATCCAAACTTCACAGAACAAATCGCCTTAATAAAAGGATTTGTTCTGTAAAACTTAGACAGTCAAAAGGCTGTACCCAAAGACCTAGAAGGTCACATGTGGCCTTGAGGCTACAGGTTTCCCACTCCTTCCCTGGGCTCTTCTTTCCTTCTCCCACACCATCTCACTTGGTCATCTCATTATCTCCCTGTTTGCCTTCATGATCAAATACAAAATCAAATTTCGCTTTTAAATTCCTCCAATACCTGGTCCCTTCCTTTTTTTCTCTGTATATCTTAAAATTCAGTGACCTTGACCTTCTTGCCATCCCTCATACCTTGTACTCCATCTCCTGGCATGTTGTATTTTTATGGCCTAAAATTCTTTCTCTCTTCACTATTGCTTCTTGGTTTCCCTGGCTTCTTTCAAGTCCCACCTAAAATCCTCCATCTGCAAGATGCCTTTCCTCAGAGATGCCCTCCAGTCTATCCTGTATGTATCTTGTTTGTACTTAATTGTCTGCATGTTGTCTCCTCTATTAATTAGACTTTGAATTACTTGAGAACAGGGAATGTTTTCACCTTTCTTTGTATCCTTAGTACTTAGCACAATGCTTGGTATGAAATAGGTAGTTAAAAAATTGACGAGACTTGACTAGTCTAGGCTCTCATCATCTTTAACTTGGACTATCATAATAGCTCTCCCTGTCCTTGCTTCTCTCCTCATTTAAAAGGTAATTTTTTTTTAAAGCACCAGGTGTGATCACATAACTCCCTACTCAGTGATCTCCATCGGTGACCTATTATTTCCAGGATCAAAAATAAATTTCTCTGCAATATAAAATACATGGGAGTCTACCTGTCAAGGATAAGAGAAGATTTATAACCAAACAAAAGACAGAAAGCATCATTAGCTATAAAATGGATAATTTTGATTAGCCATGCATACTCTTTGACTAGCAATATCATTCCTAGATCTGTACCTCAGAGAGCTCAAAGAAAAGGGGGAAAGACCTAAGTGTAGAAAAATATTTATAGCAGCTCTTTTTGTGGTTGCAAAAAATTGGAAACTGAGAGGATGCCCACGAAATGGGGAAAGGCTGAACAAATTATGGCATATAATTGTGATGAAATACTACTGTGCCATAAGAAATGATGAGCAAAATGCTTTCAGAAGAACCTGGAAAGTCTTACATGAACTGATGCAAAGAAAAAAGAGCAGAACCAGGAGAACATCGTACAAACTAATAGTCATATTGTAGGATGATTTATCTATGAATGGCTTAGCTATTCTCAGCAATACAATGCTCTAAGACAATTCTGAAGGACTTCCGATGAAAAATGCTATTTACCTCCAGAGAAAGAACTATGATGGTGCTTGAATCAGATTGAAGCATATACAGTTTTTAGTTTATTATTCTTGCATTGCTTGTTTTTGGTCTGCTTTTTCTTTTGCAACATGGCTAACATGGAAATGCTTTGCCTGACTTCACATATATAATCTACATAAATTATTCACCTTCTCATGGAGGGAAGGGCAGAATATGGAACTCAAAAAATGTTAAACATTTTTGAATAAAATAAAAATTAAATAAAAACTTTTCTGCTTGTCATTTAAAGCTCTTCGTAAGGTGGTCCCTTCCTACCTTTTCAGTCTTCACATACTTTACTCCCTTCCACAAAATCTTTAATTTAGTTCCAGCAGCCTACATGCAGATTCAAAGGTGACACTCCACCTTTATTCTCCTTGCCTTCGAGTGTTCATCATGCCTAGAACAGTCTGCCATCTTACTTCCATTGATTGTTTTCCATGTTGTCTTCCAAGACTCAGTTCAAACTCCACCTTCTTCAGGAGCCTTTCCCCATCTGTCGTCTCTCCCACCACCCAGACCAGTCTTCTCCTGTCTTCTTGATATATATCATGCATGTACCTAGTTATTTAGATGTTTTCTTCCTCATTAGAATATATCCTCCTTGAGGGTAGGGGTTCCTTTTGCCTTTCTATCCCCAATACTTGGAACAGGACCTGGGTCACAGCAAGCATTTAAGGAATGCATGTTGACAGATGGACTGTCTGATTTTATAGAATACATGCAAGACATTTTCTGAGTATATATCCAAAAGAACCCTTTTGAAAGCCTCAAATATGAACTTCTAATTTAAAAGCCATTATTTTTGTGGGAGAATGTTGACTTTGTCTTAGTATATTGCTTTTCACATACCATCTCTTTGAAGGTAACCAGACACCTTCCATCTCAGACTTTTTATTCCCTGAGGAGGCAAGGGGTATTTTTTCCCCTTGGTAGTCACTTCCCCATAGCAGCAGGCACTATAATCCCCAAAGTGTTCACAGGCATAGTCTGTGTCAGCAATACTGAACCTTGCAGTTACCCAGCAACACAAGTAAGTAAATCATCACAAATCGTTTCAATCCTACTAAGGCAAAGTGGCTAAAGGAAGGAAAAGGCAATTTCCACTTGCCTAATTTTCGGAAGAGCAAAAGCAGAAGTTTCTCTTTTTCTGTGTATAGAAAAATGTGTTTTTTTTAAAGTCCTGTAAAATGACAATTTTAAGATTATGAAGTACAGAGCAGGTGATTTGAATTACTGGGAGTTCCCATTCATGATAATTATAGTCCTTTTACCCAACCAAGAAACCAGTTAAAGTAGTCAACCCAGATGTCTCCCCTACTTGCCAACCTTGACAAAACTGCATGTACAAAATTGGTAAAGTCCTAAATGTTTCCTATGGTAAACTAGCTTCTGAACAATGAGTAGTCTATCTCTCTCAAGTGGTCCAACAACTCTTAATTTATCTTGGGCTTCCTTCACATATATTAAAGGGTGTCATCAAGAAGGCCTTTTAAAGCAATGAAAAAGATGTCCTCTTTATTTGCATACGACACAGAGCAGGAAAAGGGAAATTCTGGACAAAGTCTTTAATTGAAAATCATGTAGTAGCCTCTGTGAAAATCAAGATGATGGTCAATCATGGTAGGCAGCTCTTTCCTACCCTTCCCGGGGTGGAACGCCTCAATTTTGTGCTTCTTGCAAACTCTTTCCTCAATTCCCGGCAATAACCAGCGGCTGGGTGTAGGAGTTGGGCAATAAGAATAGAAGGCTGGGGCCTCTTCCCAACCTTGGTTTGAGTCCTCTTTGGCGGTTGGATATTCGACCAGTGGTAGGAGAGGTTGGGAGTATAGACAAAGAATGTCAATCAGGGGATACGAATGAGGGCCTAGGGAAGGAGATGGGAATAGGGATGGGGTTAGGAAGGGGACAGAAATGGGGATGTGGGATAGGGAAGGAAATGGAGATGGAGATGGAGACGGGGATGGGGAAGGGGACAGGAACAGGGATTTGCATAGGAGATGGGAGTGGAGATCGAGATGGGGATGGGGTTGGGGAAGAGGACAGGAATGGAGATAAGGGAAAAGAAAGGGGATGGAGGATAGGATGGGGAAGGGGGTGGTGGAAAGAGGTGAGGATGGGGATGGAGATGGGTTGGGGAAGGGGACAGGAATGGAGATAAGGGAAAAGAAAGGGGATGGAGGATAGGATGGGGAAGGGGGGTGGTGGAAAGAGGTGAGGATGGGGATGGAGATGGGTTGGGGAAGGGGGCAGGAATGGGGATGGGGGATAGGGAAGGAGATGGGCATGGAAATGGAGATGAGGATGGGGTTGGGGTTGGGGAACAGGGAAGGGGAGGAGACATAGATGGGCAAGGGGACGGTGGAAGGAGGTGAGGATGGGGACGGGGAGGAGGGGAAGGGGAAGGGGGCAGGGAGGTCCGGCTGCGCGCCCGCCCCTCGCACGCTCGGGTGGGGGTCCCGGCGGGGCAGCAGGTGCCGGGAGCCGGGGGAGGGCGCGGGGCCGCGGGCCGGAGCAGGAGGAGCGGGAGGAGCCGGAGGAGGGGAGAAGGGGCGGCGTGGAGGAGGGGCGGGCGGGCTGCGGGAGGAGCCGGGCCGGAGGAGCCGCCGCAGCAGGAGGAGGAGGAGGATCCCGAGCCAGCCTGCGGGAGGAGGAGGAGGAGGAGGATTAAAGATGGCCACCGGCCGCTGCAGGAGACGGCTGGCAGCCGGGAGCCTCGGGGACTGTCCGCCGGGCCGAGCTCGGCCTTGATGGAGACGAGGCGCCGCGCGGGCAGCGCCGAGGCGGAGGCGGCGGCCGCAGGCAGCGGGAGCCGGGCCCGAGGAGCCCGAGGCGGCGGCGGCTGGAGGCGGGGTGGTGGCCGCGGAGCAGGCGGCGGCATCGTCGGCGGCGGCGCCTGAGCGGCTCCTGCCCGGCCCGGCCCGCGCACCCCGCGGCCCCCGCGCCTCGGCCGCCCGCCCGCGCTCGCGGTGAGTGTCGGCCGCGGCCGCCCCCGGGCGCGGCCTCGGCCCAGCGGCGCCGCCTGCGCCCGGCCTGGGGCCCGGGACCGGGAGGGCGGGGGGGGCGCCGGGCCGGGCCCCGCGGGCCCCCGCCACCGTGGGCGGCCGCGCTCCCCGCTGCCCACGGGGGCCTCGGACCCTCCTTTCCCCCGGGAGCGAGCGGGCCGCGGAGCGGATTGCACCGCAGGTCCCCGCGGCCGGCCGAGGCTGCCTTACCTTGTTTTGGGGTGGTGGGGGGTGTTGGTGGGGAAACCATATACCTTGGTTTTTCCTTATGTAAGGTTACTAGCACATTTCCAGGTCGCGGTGGCATCACAAACACAGAATACCTGCCTTTACACCCGGACCTGATAGCCACAGTTCGACTTCAAAAGCTAGTCTAAATGTGTATGCTCAGATTTACCACTAAAATCCTTGCTTCCTCTAAAAGAAGCCATGATTTAAGGTTCTAGTTTTTATAGACATTAAGAAATACTCTTTGGATTCATTTATAAATTAGAATGTCCACATTTCCTACTTTTTTGTGCCATTTATAGCATGGCATAAGGTTACCGTGGGGGTTCTGTACAGATTTGACCTCTCTGTGAGTCAATCATTGGCCTTGATGGATATTTTTATTTTTGTATCATAGTTGTCTTTGAATAAATGGCATACCAGATTCTTTTGGTAACATTCTATCTCTAGCTCTGTGACAATGTAGATTTCTTTTCGTGGTAATGCTATTTCTCTGAGTTGGAATTGAGTCCAGGTATGACAATGTTGTTCTAACTTTCACATTTCTGCAAAAGTAAGTCGTGAGAAAACATGATATTGTGACTTCTGAGAGATGGGTTGCAAAGATCAGTGTGAGAGAAAGACTAATGAATTCCTTCTGGTAGAAGTAATTAGAAGGCTTTCTTTCTCTTAGTGCCTTCCCTTTGAGATTATCTCCAATTTATGCCGCATTTATCTTCCTTGTGCATAGGTTGTTTACATGTTTTCTCCCCCATTAAATTGTGAGCTCCTTGAAAACAGGGACTGTTTTCGACTTTCTTTGTATATCTAGGGCTTACCACTGTGCCTGGCACATGAAAATACTCATTGACTTGATTAGTAAAAAGGGAGGAGAATTAGGGGCAAATGAGGTGTTTACTCTTTTGTTTTGGGTTATCTTAGGGTATAAATGACCAATGAGCAATTTTTTTTTTAATCTTTGAACCTCTTTAAGAGAAAAGATTAATGTTACTGGGATAGTTCTGAGTTGAGAACCTTCTTGATATTAGATGATTTATGGTTATCAATTCTAAATGTACATATTGTAGTTTTTTTTTAAAAATCAGATGAAAACTAATAAAACTAGTGATTCTTGTGAATTTAACCAATTTTAAAAATACTTTCATATAGTCTTAGAACTTTAGGTTTGAAAAGGTTTTTCAGGTCATCCGGTCCAACTTCCTGCCAGTGCAGGAATCCCTATAACATTCCTGACTGATAGTCATCCAGGCTGTGATGGAACACTTTTGGTGACAGGAAGTTCACTACTTAAAAAAAACTGGCTTTGCAGTTTTGGGCAGCTTTATTAGGAAACTCATCCAATCGTGGAGCTAGCCTCTATTTCTTTGTGACTGATATCATTGGCTTTAGTTCAGTTTTTATCTATATTGAGATTTTCATCTATGAAGCAAGAATTTTAAATGCAAAGATAGTATTGCTCAGATGGGTTATTTTAAAATTTAATTCGAAAGTCCAAATTGCATCAATCAGGATCATTCTTGATTAGAGTTCTTTTAGAGCCCTTATTCCATTGAGTTCCATAAATCAAATCAACTCAATTTTTTTTTTTTTTTATTGTTTTCTTCTTCTGGGTTCTGGCCTCAGGATGTGGGAGTTCTTTAAGCCCATCTCCTTGTTTCCTTGGTTTCATCACCTTTGAAAACTTACTCCTTCAATCAATCCTTCTTTAACTCTAATTTGCAACTTTCTTTTAGTTACTGATTCCTTTTTTTCAGCATACAAACATCTCCCTATCTCCCCCAGCCTTAAAAAACCCTCAGTGTATCTTATCATCCCCTCAAGTTGTCATACTGTAACCCTCCTTCCTTTCACAGCTAAACTTCTGGGGAAAAAAAGCTGTTTATATTTATCACCTCTAGTTTCTTCACAAATTTACTCCTCAACTCCATGCTGTCTGGCTTTCATACCCACTAATGGTTTCCAATAAATGCATGTTGATTTTCCAAGGTGTCACCATTGATCTTTTAACTGTTAAATCCAGTGGCCTTTTCTGAGTTCTCTTCTTTCTTGATAACTCCTGAAGCATTTCACACTGTTGCCTACCATTCTACTCCTGGATGCTCTCTCCTCTCCGGGATTTTGTGACCTTGTTCTTGACTGTCTGATCAGTCCTTTTCAGGATTATCATCCATGCCATATACATGAGAAAGTATTGGCCAACTCCTTAAGATCAGGAATTGTTCTTTACCTTTCTTTAGCTCTTCAGCCCAGCTCCTGGCACAGCAGGCACTCAAAAAATGCTTATTGACTGACTTTTCTCTCTCTATACTCTTTTCTCTTGTTGATCATCAGTTCCTATGATTTCAACTATCATTTTGTTGCAGATGCTCATAAATTTGCATGCTTATCCTTCATCACTTGTGAACTCTAGATCCAGCTGCCTGCCAAACATCACAACTCATTTTTCTCCTCTGTAGATTTATTCTTCCTTGTTTCCCTTGTTTCCATCAAGGATGCTCCCATCCTATGAGCTACCGCTCTCCTTGACTCTTCACCTGCTCCCCTTTTGTCCCCTGTATCCGGTTGGTTATGAAGTCCTTTTGGTTCAGGTTCCTCAACGTTTTTCTCAGCTGTATGTCTTTGTACTCACTCACTCTACAACTACCCTAGTTCAGTATCTCATTAGCCTGGGCTATTGCAGTAATTTCCTTGTTAGTACCTTTTTATCCAGTCTTTTTCTGTCCAAACTGTTCTGCACACAGCTGCTAAATTGATATTCCTGTTGTACTGGTCAGAAGTCTTGTGGTCAAGAAGTTTTAGTGGATCCCTTTGGCCCCTAGGGTGAACGCAGATTCTGGCTGGAGCCAGACTGTGAGACTTTGAATGCTATTATTTCCACACTCATTGCCTGGTCCTCCCTCTCCCTCAGTCTTCTATCCAGTCAGACTGGCTTAGATATTGTAGTTCATCCTTCATTCCAGAAGAGGACCAGTGACATCATGGGGTGATGTCTTGTTTGGACTGAAGTGGGGCAGAGTTGCACAAACGCATCAGCCTAACTTTTCTCCAGAGTCCAGTGACAAGACATATGTCAAGATAACAGGCGATGGCTTGGGATGCAGTGGATGGCTTTGGCCTTTGGCTTAGTTAATGATGTTGGTAAAAGAGGTAGGGGGCAAGGGGGAGGACCATCTTTTGACTTTTTTATAGGCAACATTTCTGGGTCTTAGAGCACCCCCCACTTCAAGTCTTAGCTCATCTCCTTCCAGGGTCGTTCCTGATTCTTCCTCTTACTTGGTATTGTATCCTACTTTTTATATGTTTTGTATTTACTTATTTTATGGGTTTCATTTTCCCTTTGAGGGCAGGGACTCCTACTTTTGTGTTTGTACCCTCAGTACCTGTCATAGCATTTGGCAAGTGGTAGGTGCTTAATAAATGCTTGCTTTATTGACTGGTCAGTATTCTCAGTATTATTCGATAAGCATTCCATCCACTGTGTACTCCTCCCCATTCTTTTCCCCCAAGAGTCTAAATGCTTTATGATTCTACAGCACTTAACACAGTTTAGCTGTATGACCTTGGACAATTATTTAACCTTTCTGCCTCTGTTTCCTTATCTGTAAATTGGGATTAATTCTGAAAGAATAATAATACTGAAAGTTGTTATGAAGTTCAAATTGAGATATAAATGTATAAAGTGTTTTGTAAACCTTACAGCACACAAAAATGTTTGCTGCTATTTCTATAAATATTTTCTTTTTTTTTTCTTATCAATTTGTTTGTCAATTTGAGAACTGGTTAAAGTGGATATTCCCTTAGTATGTTGTTGTGTAAAATTAACCTTGTCAGTAACATTTTTAAAGGACTCAGTGTTAGTAGGTTAGTTGTTTAAAAAAAACCACTGACTTGTGGAAAGATTTAATAACACTTGCAACTCAGATTTGGCAGAAATAAAATCTCAAGAGTTTGGGGAATTTAAAAACTGCTCATATAATCTAGGTAGAACCCAGAAAAATGTTTCAAGAGAGAATGTGTGAACTTGGACATGGCTTCCGAGAGTCCTAACTCTGATACTTACAAGTTTTGTAACATTATGGAAGTCTTTTTACCCCTCTGTCTATAGGTTTTGGCATTTGGATTAAAGTGATTGGATGAGATCCCTTCCTACTTTTAGCATTTTTTGTTTGGTCCTCTATGGCATTTGGTTCTCTGCTACTTTGTTAAAAGAATCTTCCTCTCCTCTTCAGTTATCCTAGTCAGCTTTTTAAAAAGCTGCTGAATCAGACTCAACTACATGATAATCTAGGTACTAGGCAACTTGGTATAATGGATAGAAGACTGGCTTTGGACCCAGGGACACTGGGTTTCAGGTCTTTCCTCTGATACCACCTGCGTGACCATGGGCAGCCCTCTAAAACTATAGTTTGCAAGAGTAAATTTAATATGGGTCCATTACTCATTTCCCTCTGTCCCTTATGTCTTTTTTTTTCCCCATTCATAACCTCTCCCACACTAATTTTGTCCCACAAAATATCTTGATTCCCCTGTAGCGAGATTGTAGGATTTTGTTCATGGTTGCTTGGATTATGCTTTTTACAAAACTTCACTTTTTTCTCCTATTTCTTTAAATTCTCTTTTCATCTTTATCCCTTGTGTGCTTTTAAAAAACCTATTTTCTCTAGATCCCTCTTTTGTTTTCACCCTGAATGTCAGTGACTATATGTCTATCTGACTGTTTCTCTCATACAAATAGCCTCCAAACATGAGGTAATTTATTTTATTACTTATCTTTCCGTAGTAATTATACTTGGTGTTTCTGGAGTTTGGAGTGTTTGCATGTTAAATATTATGCTTGTATTTTTTTTTTTTTTTTACCTCTGTAGGAATGCCCCTAACACTTGCTTCTCTTTTGTCAAATGGGATCTTTTTTCATTGATTAGAATTTTGGCTATGCAAGGTCTGTTAAGCTTGTAGTTTAAATTTCTTTGCTTTTTATAAATACACTATTCCATTCCTTTCTGTGTTTTTTAGTAAATGTGAAATAATTTTATGTAGTGCTATTTCCTTTTTTTACATTTGAAGTCTTTTTTCTGGCTGCTTATGAAATTTGTTGTTCGTCACTAGAATTTGGAGTTCAAAGCGCAGTGCCTTTTTTACCCCCTGGAGGTGATCTCTAGATCCTTTTGATTAGTGCTTTACTTTCTGGATCTAGAGGTTCTGGAGGGTGTTCTTGTGTTATTTCTTGCATTATAGCATTTAGACTTTTTGATTGATTATGATCTCTTGAGAGATCTTTAATTCTTAGATTCATTTTTCTGCATCCTGTCTTCACGGTCAGTGACTTTCTTATACAGAAATTTTTTATTCTTTTTACATTGTTTCCTTGTGTTTTCTCTTTTACTAAATTTTCTTCCACTTCAGTATTTTTTTTTATTCCAGATTTATTCATCTCTCTTTCTAGGAACTGTCTGTGGTAGATTCAGTATGCTGAATTTTAAAAAATGATTTCATTGAGCCATAATTTCTGATAGATTTATTCTTAATTTCTTTTATGTTTTTCATTTCTCCTTTGAAGTATTAGGGAGTTTCTTATTGTTCTGTTTTCTCTTGGGATTTTATAGAATTCTGTTTCATCAGGCAAGGGTTCATTTTCCTAGGCTGTATGATACCAAGATTGCTTTGTAATCTCTCTGCTGATTACCTGGCTTCTTAACTTCCCTCTGGCTTTTGAGGTGTCAAGCTTGATTCCTCACATACTCATTTCCTACCCTCAATTCATTCCCTCCCCCCATATCCAGTCTGTGGCTGGGGTCTGTGGATTTTACCTCTGTAATGCTGCCACCTGCCCTAGTAGCCTGCTGGTGGATCTGCCTCTCACTAATCTCTCTTTGTTGAGTCTTTTCTCTACCCAGCTGCCAAAGTGATTTTCAGATGCATGTCTGACCATATCGCCTCCTCAACCTATGTTGAATACACAGGGGTTTTTCAGGGAGTCAACATAGACAGAAGGAAGCAGTTTCCTCCCTGTTCCTTTCCTCACATGAGGGAGGAGAATCCATACCTGCTGTCTTTTGTGGCAGTATGAGGGGGAGGCAATGGATAGAGTGTCTTGTAGAGAGGGGATCCTGAATGGGTCCTAGAAACAAGATGAGTTTGTGTAATCCTTCCAGGAGTGTGGAGGCTGATGGGGGAGGAGTGCTGAGTGAGCACTTTATTGAGGTTCTCTCTTTTCCTGTGGATTCAGCTATAATTGCTATACATCTGGCACAAAACTCCTCATTGTGGGGAAAGGGGAAAGTTTGAGAGTGTGGACCGGGGAAAGTCAAGTCTGATGGGTTTTTTGGTCACATGACCTGGAACAGAAATAAATTATTAAGCTAAGAGCTTTGGCTGAATTTTTTTCTCTTAACAATAATTACGTGCCATGTTGTTTCAGTGCACATGGATTAAACCTTTTAATCAATTTTAACAGAACATTAGTTTGAGAAGAGTATCCTTCTATAGATTTAATTTAAAAAATGGGAATACTCATATTTCCAGTTCAAATACTTTATAATAATGTAAATAGATATTGATGTGTGTTTTAACCATTTCCATGAGAGTGGTTAGAGGTGGTTTCAGTAATATGATCCTAAAATTATAAAGGCTATTGTGTATCCTTTTATTGGGCTGCTTAAAGTGCTGGTCTAGAGGGAGGTAGAGCTGATTTCAAATCCATCCCCAGGCACTAAATAGCTGTGGGATCTTGGAAAAACTCTCTAATGGTTATCTGCCTCAATTTCCTCTTCTGTAAAATGGAGATGAGATACCTCCCAGGGTTGTTTAGAGGATCCAATGAGAAAACAATGGTAAAGTGCTTACCACAGTGCCTGACAGATAGTAAGTGCTATATAAATATTAGCTCTTATCTGTGCCATATCACTGTGACTTTTAACTGTGCAGTAAATGTGTTAAAGAGTTCTGTCAGAGAGGAGAGTTCAGACAGTAAGCTAAACTTGTACTTTAGAAGATCTAGGTTTGAATATCAGTTCTGACAACTAGCAATCTATGCACCTGTGACCATGGGTAGGTGACTGTAAAATGAAGATAATAAATAATTATGTATAACCCACAATCCTCCCAGAACTGCTATGGGGAAAGCATTTTGTAAAACTTAAAAGTGCTATATACATTTGAATTGCTACATTTTTCTCAAATAGTGTCTCCAGTTGCTTTAGAAGATGATAGCAATTGTGTGCACATATGAGTCATCTAATTTAAAATTTTGAATGGTAATGTCTTTTACAGTCAGCAAAAATCTAAAAGGGGAAATAGGACTGCAAACATATTTACTACCTCAGTAAAGTCTTGCTTGAGTAGTTTGCTATGTCAAAATATCAGTTTAGTAGGTAAAAAACTGGAGTGATGGTAGAGCTTTGAAAAACAATGATTTTATTTTTTTAAAAACTAGCCTGAAGATTTTTAGAAGTTACTTTTTAAGTGGCATACTTTTCTTTTCTGCATACTTGTGTCTATACTTTTCAATATGTTTGGAAAGTTCTCATTCTGTAGTTACTTTCTAAATGTATACTTGCTTCACAAATACTTCTTTAAAGCAGGAAATGTATAAAAGTTTCTTGTTTTCACACTGTCAAGTTTTATCAGTGTAGTAATTTTTAATGACATTTAGAAGTACTAATTCAATTTTTTTCTCAGGGAACAAGTGAGTCATTATGTATTTAGGATGTACTAATTTTAATATTTCAAAATATCAGCATTCATAGTAGTGTTTTGAATTGTCCAAGATGAGATTAAGAATTATGACATTTTAGAATATAATCTCATTAGTCACATGTGAATAAACTGTAAGCAAATTTGTCATGCCATGAAGGCTTCCAATCCCCTTTTCCCAAAGGATATTCTGGATTATCTTTTAGTTAATATTCAAGGAATGCATAATTTGAATATTATCTTGAATTAATCCTGATTATGAAGGAAAATGGTACATTTCTGATTGTCATATCATAAATGTAAATCCATACAATCCATACAAGTTCTTCATCTCTAAAATGAGAGCATTGGATTAGATAATTTCTAAGTAAACTTAGCCAAAATTCTCTTTTGTATTTCTATTTAAAATACTTTTCTGTTCCTTTCAATTCCCCTTCTATTAGTTTGTAAGATTTAATTTTTACTCTATTATTGGACCATCTTGGTAGCAAGAGTGAATTGCTGGTTTCAGAAATTACATCCTGTAAGTGACTACAGAGTATAACAGGTGGAGTACTTTATGCAGTTGACTGTATATATATCACAAGTATACATAAAATCCTGAAGATTTTTTGCCTTGATTGGGGTCTCGAGAAGATGGGATCCTTTCTCACCCTTTGTCCTCCAGCACCCACTTTGTATCAAGCCCAGAATCCCTGGTTAGAGCCTTAGCCTGAGTGGATTTTCCTGTCCTATTGTCTTAACCCCAGTCCCCTTCTTGGCTCACCAGGTCTGGAACTTCCTGGACCCTGTGCAGACTTCCTGACTTTAGAGCTCATAGAACTACAGGGCCCTAGGGGCACCAGACTCTTAGGGAGCAAAACTTCCGAGAAGCAGGGCCAGCTCGTGAGGTCACCTTTTTCTTCTTGTTTTGAAGCATCCTTGGGTTGCAGCACCTTGAAGTATCTTGCACACGACACTGTTTTTTTTTGCAGCTGCCCTCTAGAATTCCCATTGTGATTGTCTGACTTAGACTTGCTGGTTTTCTTTACCATCTGAAGTACAGTGTTTTGTGGTGGTAGGGGTGTGTGTGTGTGCGTGTGTGTGTAAGTGTGTAATCCGTGAATCTGGAATTTCTTCAGATTGCTGAATTTTTTGGTGACCATTTGTGAAGAGCACCGCGGTTTATTTCTTTACCCTATAACACCTTCTGCTTTGCTGAATGAATACAACTGACTTTTTGTGATTTTTTTCTAGGTTCCTGTGAGTTTTGATGTGGTTAAGAGTTTAGATTTGTAGCCCCACATCAATATGACCTTTCCTTATACATGAGATGTACTGTAGTTGACAAGTACTAATATTTCAGTACATGTTTAGTCAACTACTAGGTGAGTAAGGAATTTCCAAGGTACCTTTCAAGGAACACAGAGTAAGTGCTTACCATGTAGTAAGCACTGGGGTTGCTTGTCTTCTACTAGCTTGGACCAATAACTGGTTGGTTGGTTGTTGTCCATTCTCAAAGAGGACCAAAATGACCTCACTGTGTTCTTGGTGGTATACTTTCTAGGGATGTACACATTGATAATGAGGTTGATGCGCTCTGCCAGAGCTAGCTTGATGTTTGGGAGGCTCTGAAGGAAAGTGTGAGAGAGAAGAGGTGTTAGACAAGGGGGGAGGAATCTGTGATCTTGAGGCCACAAGGCCATGTGTGGCCCTCTAGGTCCTCAAGGGTGACCCTTGGACTGAATCCAAATTTCACAGAACAAATCTGCCTGCTGTTTTGTTCCCTTTTTTATTTATTCCCCTTTAATTTCTATATTAAATATATATTTAAATTATATTTAATATTTATCACTTTTATTAAGGGGATTTGTTCTCTGAAGTTTGAATTCAAAGGGTTGTGCTTGAGGCTACAGATTTCCCATCCCTGTATTAGACTGACTTCTGTCGTGCTGATCAATAAGTAAATATAAAGGAATATCAAGCGATTTCAAGAGAGAGAGAGAGAACACTGTCAACTGGAGGAATTCTGGGTACCTGGGTGCACCTGAACTGGGTCTGGAAACAGTGCTAGGCATTCTAAGAGTCAGAGCTGTGAAGGAAGTATGTACTTCTTTACTGAACATGGGGATGTTGTTTATGGGAACAGGTAGCTAGCCAAGTGGACTGGAATAATGAGTATATAAAGGTGAATAGCACGAAAGGAGACTGGAAATGGAAAGGGAGCCATCAGTTCTATTTTTGTATTGCCTAATTCTTTGAAGCATTAACTATTGTGATTTTTTTTCCCCAGGTAGTGATTTGTGATGGTAACAAATTGGGGTATTTAGATTCATGAATGAGTTCTTCTGTGAGTTGGACAAATTTAAAAACCTGGTATTTCTGCTTGTAATGGGGATAACAGTACCTCTGGAAGACTAGTGCTTTTTTTTTTCTTTTTTACTAATAGTACATGTTAGAGATAATACTGTTGCCTCAGCTAGCATCTTCTAACTGATGCATCATTACTAAGACTGCCTTACTGTGTTCGCACTTTTGGTCAATTCTCAGACATCAGCCTTGACCCAAGTTAGATCTCAAATTCCCCACTACCAACTGCCTTGGTGAATGTTATCTTACCCTTTGTGAGGGCGGCACTAAGTGCCTCCTCCCCTACTTTTCCATTTAGTACCTTCTTAGAAACAATTGACATTAATTCTGTATTCCTAATTGTACCTAGAGAGCACACACTATTAAATGTTGATAGAAGGAAAACATTTTTAAAGAAAAATCTGCCATGGAATTGCTGGGTAATGTATATGGGAAGCCAGAGAAATGTAACCCTAAAACAATCTGCTATTTTGATTTATTGTCTCTTGAATTCCCAGATAATAGTAACATTACTATTTTGTTTCCTTTCCTTTTAGAAAATCCCACTTAATCAGATAAATTAGCATTGATTTATGTGTTTCCCAAAGATATCCCTTAGATAATGAGCTCCCTCATTACATATAAAATAAGCTTTTCTGCATATAGACTCTTGGCAAGTTGAAATTTTTTAAACAAATAATTGTTTACATTGGAGTTCATCTTTATTCTCCAGATAATTTATTAATAAGATGATTTGCTACACCTGACCTTAAAGTGACATTGTATAAGATACTGAACTCCAGAAGGCAGGTTTAGTACGTTACCAGGCCAGACTCTAGGGTGAATTACTATAGAAAATTATTCTTTCTTTTGCCAAGAGTGCTTCTAGAAATATTTTACATAGTAGACCTTTTGTAAAGACCTGGAGTGAGGAACACTTGAGATGAAATTCCGTCTCAGATCCTTACTAGCAAGTCACTTAATCTCTATTTGCCTCAGTTGCCTCAACTGTGAAATGGGGATATTAATGCTTACCTCCTAGGGTTGTTGTGAGGACAGGATGACATAATATTTGTAAAGCTGTGTGGGTGCTGTACAGTACCTGGTATGTGACTGATGCAATGATTATGATTATACAAAAGATTTTTTTTTTACTCCCTTGGCTTGTATTCCATCAGTGGGGTTAGGTGGTATGGACTTTTTAATTACTTTTTTTTTTTGCATAATTGCCTTCTAGATTAGTTGAATTTACAAATGGCTCCACCAACAGTGTTTTAGTGTTACCTGCCTTCCTCTAACCCTCTCCAACATTGACTTGTTTTCATCTTTTATTATTTTTGCCGCATTTTTGGGTGGGTGGGCTGTTTTGATTTGCATTTCTCATAATATTAGTGATTGGAGCCTCTTTCATAAGGGTAACAGTTTGTAATTCATTTTGGAGTTGTTGATAGTCTTTGACTATAGTTAATCTCATAAAAAAACCTGTAGGTATTTGTGATCTTTGTAACTGAAATAGGGATTATGATGATAAAATAAGACACTTAAAATATTTTTGTTCAGCTTGATAGTTCTATGCTCCTAAAAACAGTCAGCTTTTTTTGTACATCTTTATTACACCTAATGTTTTCCCAAGCATATATTTTTGCTTATATTTGAATTTACTAGATGAATAACCCATAACCACTTGAATTATGCCACAATAATTACCGCCCCAAATGAACTAGTTGTTATCCTTTAAAGTAAATTGTTTCAAAGCAATTTCAAGGTTTCTGAATGAGAGCCTAATCTTAAAACTATTTGTGAGATTGGTAAACATTATCATTACTATTTGTTTACCTCTAACAGCCAAGTGAGTGCATAAGCAGCCTTTTTGGCTGAAATGCCGTAGCTAGACTACACCAAGATTTTTGAACTTAAAGTTAAGAGTAGATAGAGTGGATCAAAATGCTGGGGGCTGGAGGGAAGGGTCTCACAGGGTCTAAAAATGACAGTTTTTTAAAATATCTATTGCACATTTTTTGTGCCTGACAATTCCATGGCATATGAAGTATTTATTTTGTGCTAATAGCTGATGATAGTTCAGAGCCTCCAGGGGAGCGATGGACTTAACAGGGTGTCCAATTTTCAAACTTAGCTTGGATAGGTTTGACTTAGAATATCATTGAAAGGGCCAAGAATCGAGATGAAGAGCGATAAGGCTGTTCTGCAGATTCAACTCTTTTTGTCCAAGTGCATTTGAATGGGTGCTGCCTCAAATGTCTTTACTTCTGTCTGTCAGATGAAGCTCATGTGATACCTCTGTGAACCTTCCCTGACCTCCCAAGTTCTTTCTTCCCCAGTTGCATTGTATTTACATACACTTGGGCAGAACAGTATCAACTCCATGCTCTCTGGGTGTCCTCGTTTAATATTTATTTTTATTTTCCATGATCTAACCTAACTCAATGCAATTCATGAATGTTTGTAAAAGGAATATTTCTGTATTCAGAAATAACAAGGAGAGGCTTAGAGAAATAGTATATATGTATATGTAAGAAAGCTACAAATTATGGGCACAATTTCAATTCGGTAAACATTTATTAAACTCCTACTGTGTACTAGGTACTGTGCTAAGCAGTGGAGATACAAAAAAAAAAAGATAGACCTTACCTTCAAGAAACTTCAGTCTAGTGGGGCAAGACAACCCATAAAAGGAAGCTGGGGAGTCGAGGTGGGGATGGAATAAGCAGCCAGGTACCTGGTATGGGGACATCATTTTGCATGGAGTCAGAACCAAGCAGAGCTGCTGATGCAAAATGGAGAGTGACCTGGAACGTTCAGGTCTGAGAGCACTCCATTTGGAGGGGAAGTTGGTCCCTAAATATACCAAACTGCTTTTTTTTTTTCAGCCTTATTGCTCATTGCTTCCCTCTCTGAATTCTGTGGTATTACCCTATTGATCTCTTTGCTTTTTTGGTGCTGTTCTGATGCATGACACTCCATCCCCCCAGTTTGTACCTGTGCACTGACTGTGCTCATCCTAAGAATGTACTCCCTCTTTACTCTATCTTCTACAATCTTTTCTTTCGGGATGCAGCTCAAGTGCCCCATTTTACAGCAGCCCTTTCCTGGTTCCTACCATCTGCTAGGGGCCTTTCTCCCCATGTTCTCCAGTTTCACATCTACTTTGTATATGTAATATGAACATATTGCTTGTTGGAATGTAAACTTTCACCTGAGGGCAGGAACAGTTTGCTTTTGACTTTGTATCCACATTGTCTAGTGCAAGGCCTGGCACACAGTAGGTACTTCCTAAATGCTTATTGGTTATTGTACAAAGAGAAAAGGAGAATAAGAAGGGAAAAAGTGGAGGAGAGATAAAAATGAGTATAATGGCATTATTCCACCTCAAGTTTGCATTAACCAGTGATATTGATATCACGAGTGGTGATGGATTTGACCTAAGCCAGATCTGGGTAGTTTTTAGGAATCAGTTCCCTATTTGACAAGCATTTGGCTTCATCCATACTCAGACCAAGTGCTGAGGAGACTTTCAGTTTTCACATTGGACATGCAGTACTAACAAAAAAGTGACGTTCTCTTTGCTTTCTGCTTCCTTTTCCACAGAGACCTCGGCTCAAGTCATGGTGGTTAGAGGCATGCCTTCTTGTGTCCTTAGTGTAGATTACACAATTACCAGACTTGCCTGACCTTTTCTAATTAAGGGTGCGCTATGGAAGGATTTCCAGAAATGACTTAGAAAATGATAAAGCAGGGAAGTCTAGAGCTCTGTAAGTAGGGAAATGTAAAGGATCTGCATTACTGTATTGTCTTTCAAAGAGGTTTCCCTGTCTAGTGTGATGTGATTGGAAGAATCAGCATGTTTTATACTAAATGTGAAGCGTCTTGTGGGTCAGTAGCCTGACGTCACTATAGCATTATAGAATTTAAATTGTGAATGGGACCTCAGAGCTCATCCAGTCTAACCCTCAATTTATAATTGAGGACACTGAAGCCTAGGGAGATTGTGTCATGTCCAAGGCCTCACAACTGCTTGGGGACAGAGCCAATTCTAGCATTGCAGACTCCTGACTCAGTCTGTTTCTCCTTCTGCTGTTCTGCTTGCATTTGGGGCATAACTTATGCAGTTGGAAGCTCTATTTAATACTTTTTCTGATTATTCTTTGGTGCTGATGCAGTTTGTTATTTGGGGGGAAAGATGGGAAAGAACTGTATTGTAATGGATAAAGAGTACTCTTGGAGCCAGAAAGCTATAGAACTGGCACAAAGTTGCTTTGTGATGGCAGGCAAATTCTTAACATCACTGATCATCTGTTTTCATCCGTAATAAGGAAATAATAAATCACCTTCAGCAGTGTTGTGAGGGAAGTGCTTTGTAAAATAGCAACGCATTATAAAAATGAGAGCTGTTATTAATTTCTCTCGTGTGAAGATCTTTTGAATGTATTCTGAAAGAATGTCTTCTGTCTGCTCTGCTACTGGACATTTGGACTGGCTTCCCCCATGGACGTCTTACACTCAACACATCCAAAATGGAATTCTTTGTCTTTCCACTCAAATCTTCACCTCTTCCTAACTAATATTGAGGGATCCCATGTCTCCCCACTCTCTCCTCTCCCATTTCCAGTTAGTTGCCAAGTCCTGTTATTTCTTCCTTCTCAACGTCTCTTGCATATGTCCCCCTTTTTCTTCTGACACTGTCTTTATCCTGGTACATACTGTTTCATTGCCTGAAACCTGGACAGTTGCAGTAGCCTTCCGCTTGTCCCCTTTGCCTCAATTTTTTTCTCATTTTAGTCCGTGATTTTCCCAAAGCACAGGTCTGATCATGTTATCCTTTCCATTCAGTAAATTCTGGTGGCTCCCTACTGCCTGTAGCATCAAGGGTAAAATTCTTTGTCTTTTTAAAGCCCTTCGCTGGCTGGTCCCTTCCTCCCTTCTCTGTACTCAGTACAGTGATTCTGACCTCCTTTCCATTAGGCTCCAGGCACCATCTCCTGATTCTGCATCCCTCTTGCATGGAATGCCCTCCTTCCTTCCTAGTACTTTCTGGTTTCCTTCAGGTTTTATCTAAAATCCCATTTTATACAAGATTTCTTTCCCTAGCCTCCTTAATGCCCGTGCTTTTCCTCCAAGGAAATTATCTCTATCTTCTAGGTATCTTCTAGATATTTATTTATCTTCTAGGTATCTTATTTGTATGTAGTTGTTTATATGTTATCTCCCCATTTGACTGTGAGCTCCTTGGGAGCAGAGGCTGGCTTTCGCCTTTCTTTGCATCCCTTGAGCTTATTAATCCAAGTGCCTGGCACGTACTCTTCACTTAATAAATGCTTGTTGACTTGACTGGCACAAATTCATGTTGGCTTGATTGTAGACATTTTTGGTTTCAAATTTGCTTGGGTGACATGATATCAGCTGACCTCAGTATACTTCCAGCCCAATAAAACAGTTTCAATGAGCATCACTCAAGTGCTGGCATACCGAATGTCCTCCAGGATGCCACTGCTAATCCTGTGTGATCGTTGAATAGCCAGTCTGGATGACTGTGCTGCTGCCCTTCACCTTCTTGAGTAACTTTGTGATACATCAGACTTCGATACGGTTTATATTGTTTTGAGTCCTGTCATTATGACTGAGGCAAATGCACTGTCTGGATGAATAAGATCTTGGTTCTTGCTTTTGAATTTATTGTTATAATGAAATGAAAAAGGATATTGGCTGCAAGGTAGTAATTTCAGTAAAACTTCCTTTATATGAAGCAAAGTTAGCTCTATTAGTAAGTAAGGATTTGGCTTATCTGCAAATAAGTAAAACCAAATAAAATAATGCATTTTCTTCTGTCATGTAAGTAATCATGTCCTTTTTGTTTGATGTTTCCTACATAAGATTTGCTCAGTAGTCTTCTTGAGGATCCAGCAAGTTTGTTTTAAACAGCAATAAAAAAAATTATTATATTGAGTGAGCAGCCCATTTCCAAGTGTCTGAGGGAAGGTGGGAAGTGAGACAAAACATAAAAACTAGGGAGAATGTAGAAAAGTGCAACAGAAATCCATTCTTATTCTTCATGACACATTTTACAGAAGAAATAGAATGTATCATGTGGACAAGTATTAGATCAAATGTTTATCTGTTATATTCAAGATAGAAAAGTAGTTTTTGAGGATAGGTAATGAAAGGAGTTTAAGAAATTGAAATGGATCTACATAATGAATTCATTGATGATAAGATTATAGAGTTGTCTTAGAGCTCATCTAGTTCAAATTCCTCATTTTAAAAATAAGAATATTGAGGCCTAGAGAGGTTCAGGTACTTGCTTTAAGATCACCCAAGTACTAAGTGTAGAGCTTGAATTTGAATTCAGGTCTTTTGACTCCAAATCTAATCCCTTTTCCACTGGTGACTTCCAACATTTTCTTGTCTCTGTGAGGTTTTGTGTAGGCTAAAATAGGTATTTAGTTACTTTTAACAACTGGGACTCAGGGAAAATGGTTTTGGGTAGAAGATTTTGTCATCTTTTAAAAGCACTACCATCTCTACCTGCAGGTAAAGTGACTCTGTCTGCTTAGGCAAGGTGTGGTCAGATGATACAGAGCTTTAAGAGCCAAAAAGAACAGTTTGTACTTTCTTCTAAAAATTTTATTGATTTTTTTTACATGACTTACATTTCCGAATATAAATTTCCCTTCTCCCAGAGAGCCAGCTCTGATAACAGAGTAAAAAAAAACATAGAAATATCTCAACGCACCTCTACCCCTCTGTTTTTTACTTTGATCCTTATAATTTCACAGCATTTAGTTATGTCAAAATGTTTTATGTTTTGCTGATGTTATTTTTTCAGTTAACATTGTTTTAATAATGATGCATGCTGTTTTCTTGGTTCTTCTTACTTCACTTTGTATCAGTTCATATAAATTTTCCCCAGCTTCTCTGTATTCGTCATTCCTTGCAGTGTAGTCCTATCCTATTTCAGTCAGTCAACAAGCATTTATTATGTGATTGATTGATTCTGCTACTGTTGTTAAGTGGTGGAGTTACACAAGGTGTTTGGGAATGGCCTTCTGCAGAAAGTGAGATTTGAGCTGAAAGGAAGCCTGGAAGTAGCTCCAGGGAGTAGAAGGTCAAGAGCTTTCTAGCCATGGTGAGGCAGCTAGTACCTAATAGCGAGGAAGCTCAGTGTCATGGTTGATGAGCTGTGAGTAGGGTCTAGGAGTATATGAAAGGGAATGAAATATGAGAAAAATGGAAAGGTAGGAAAAGGTCAGCTTGTGAAAAGATTTCATTACCAAAGGGAGGGTTTTGCTTTTGATCCTGGAGGTGATAGGGAGTCATGGAGTGTAAGGTGTAGCAGGAATGCTATGATCAGACCTGATCTTTAGGAGAGTCATGTTGGCAGCTGACTGGAGGATGGGTTGGAATAGTGAGAGAGACTTGAGGCAGGAAGATGAGCCAGAAGCCTCTTAAAACAGTTCAGACTCGACATAATGAGGGCTTGCCCTGGGATTGTGGCTGTGTGAGTGGAGCGAAGGGGATATATGGAACGGATGTTGTGAAGGTGGAAGTGACAAGATTGGGCAACAGTCTGGATATATGGGATGAATGAATTGAAAAGGTGAGGGCAACATTGATGCTTCAAGCCTGACTGGTGCATTAGTATTTGTAAAGCATGTGGCACAGTGGCCACCACATAGTAGGTGCCTGATAAATGCTTGTTCCCTTAACCCTCTCTTCCTTCTCCTGGTAAGGGAGTCTGGAAGATGGGAGGTTTGGAGGGGAAAGCCACTGAATTCTGTTTTGGAGTTTGAGATGCCTGTGGGGAATAGAGTAAGATTTCAAAAGGCAAGTTGGTGGTGTGGTCCTCTACTTCAGGGGATAGGTTTGGGTTAAATACATAAATCTATTCAGTGATGACATATTTATTTTTTAATTACTCAGTTTTATTTTCAGTTCTAAATTTTTTCCCTTCCCCCTACAACTCCCTCACCCATTGAGAAAGCAAGAAATATAAAACTTTTTGCAGGTATTAAGTCCTGCAAAACAAACTGAGTTCCTGGGGAGAGAGGTGTGGAAAGAATTCCACTGAATTCTCTCTCTGGAGATAGATAGCATTTTTCATTGTGAATCCTTTGGCATTGTGGTGGCCCATTGTATTGATCAGAATTACTAATAAGTCTTTCATAGTTGATTATCTTTATAATATTGCTGTTACTAGGTACAGTATTCTAGTTCTGCTTACTTTATTTTGTTTCAGTTTGTGCGAGTCTTATTGAGCTTTTCTGAAGCTGTCCTCGTCATTTCTTATAGCACGCTATCACATTCATATACCTTAAACTGTTCTGTCATTCAGTCATCTTTCAGTCATGTCTGACTCTTCATGATCCCCTTTGGGGTTTTCTTGACAAAGATACCACAGTGGTTTGTCATTTCTTCTCCAGTTTATTTGACAGATGAGGAAACTGAGGCAAACAGGAGTAAGTGACTTACATAGGGTCACACAGCTAGTAAATGGATGAAACCAGATTTGAACTTAGGAAGATGAGGCTTCCTGACTCCAGCCCTGGCTCTCTACCCACTGTGCCATTTAGCTGCCCTAACTTGTTCAGCATTCCCCAATGGATGGGCATCCCTTCAATTTTCAATTCTTTGCTACAACAAAAAGAGCTACTATAAATATTTTTGTACATATGGTCCTTTTCCTTTTCCTTTTTTTTTTTTTTTGATCTCTTTGGCGTATAGACGCAATAGTGGTATTGCTGAATAATTTAATAGCTTTTGGGGCATAGTTCCAAATTCCTCTCCACAATGGTTAGACTGGTTCGCACGCCACCAAAAGTGCATTAGTGAACCTATTTCCCACATCCCCTTCAGCATTTGTCTTTTTCTTTTTTTGTATCTTAGCCAGTCTTCTGACTCTGAGTTGTTTTAATTTGCATTTCTCTGGAGACGATAATTGAACCAATGAGAGCTGATCAGGTAACCAAGCAAGATAGTATATACAGAGACGAGAACCCAGAAATTTGGGTGATACCCAGGGTGGGTTGGTTATGATCTGAACAAAGATCCACCGAAAGAGACTGAGAAGAAGCAGACAGACAGGAAAACTAGTGGAGATCAGTGACACAAAAAGAGAGAAAGACAGAGACAGAGGGAGGCAAAGAAGGAGACAGAGAAGGAGAGAAAGACAGATGGAGAGAGAGAGAGAGGGAGAGAGAGAGAGAGAGAGAGAGAGGGAGAGAGGGGAGAGGGGGGGGAGAGAGAGAGAGAGAGAGAGAGAGAGAGAGAGAGAGAGAGAGAGAGAGAGAGAGAGGAGAGAGAGGGAGAGGGAGAGAGAGAGAGAAAGGAGAGACAGGGAGAGAGAGAGAGAGAGAGGAGAAAGAGAGAGGGAGAGGGAGAGGGAGAGGGAGAGGGAGAGAGAGAGAATAAAGCCAAACCTAGAGGGGAGACTGTGTAGGAGAAGCAGCTGATCAATATTACAAGGTCAGGAAGGATGATGATTAAGAAAAGGCCATTATTTTGGTAATTAAAAGATCATTTGGAAACTTTGTAGGGGACAGAAGTGTATTTAACCATCCTCCAATCAATGGGCATTTATTTTGTTCCCACTCCTCAGATTATAAAAAGTGCTCCTGTAAATATTTTGGTGTATGTGGAACCTTTTTTTTTTTTTTTTTATCATTGACCACTTTAGGGCTATGTACTTCTTCTAGTGGGAATCTCTGGGTCAAAGTTAGTTACTGTCTTACCATAATTTAAATTGAAATTCATGATTTCAGTTCTGCAAACACCTCCTTCATGCAGGGCACTGTGAGATAGCCTGGAAATACAAAAATAGAAGTGAGTGCTGAAAGGATACAACATGTACGACTTAAGAGGGAGTATAGATTCTCAGGCTGGCCAGTCATCTAATCTGCCATTATGCTCCAGATATACCTGGTATTATTTCTGCTTTATGGAAGGAGGTTGTAACTTTCCCATGGTCACATAGCCAGAAAGTGTCAGAGACAGAAATTTAACTCAGCTCTTTTTGACCCCAAGTTCCACATTATACCCACTACACCATGCTGCTTCTAGTGTGTGAACAGGCTGATTATGACCTGAGAAGAGCCCTAAACAGTTTTACTTCTTTCTCCTTAATCCTTTTATGGACATTTCTTGGCTGGTTGAGAACCAGTTATAGCCAGAAACTCAGGTCACACTTTAAAGGGCTAGAGGTAGTTAGATTGTAAAATGAGATATAAAGAAATTGGTTAAAATCTCTCCTCTGACATTTTTAATTGGATTAACAACATCTAATCTTGTTTAAAAAAAAAGTTAGGCTTTATCTGGTATGAATTGTGTCCAGTTCTGAGTGCCCCACTGTTTAAAAAAAAAACATTGATCAAACTGGGAAATATTTAGAGCAGGACATTGAAGGACTTGGTGATGTTTAGTATAGATAAAATAGATAAGTAGAGAGAAGAGAAGGCCGAAGAGGTGATGACAGCTGGCTTCAAGCACTAAAGGATCATAGAGAAGAGGAATCACGTTGATTTTGCTTGGTCCTAGTGGGCAGAGCTAATGTCAGTGAGTGGTAGATGGTGCACAGGCAGGTTTAGTTTTGATGCAGGGAAGAACAACGCTTAGAACGATTCAGAGTAAAATGATTGGCTAGCTTTCATGAAAAGCTAGTGGTCTCTGTGTTGAGGAGGGGCTTCTCCGTGGGTTGGTGCCTTCCTCCCCTGACATTCTGGGATTCTGTAAAGGATGAATATTTAAAAGAAACTTGAAGGAAAACATCTTTTTAAAACACCAGGACCATTTTAAAGTTAACCTTTTTAAGGTGTTACCTGTAAAACACTTAGCCGGGCCTCTCTGTCCTCATCTATAACATGATGAGGTTATACCCGTTACACTAGAGGGTCCCAGCAGTTTATCTGCGAGTCTGTGCTACTAGGGAAATTAAGGTATTTTTCTTGGGAACTTTTTTTCTTGGTAGTTTTTTCTTTGTTAATTATTTCTCAGTTACGGTTAATTGGTCATCATTTAGTTGGTCATATGGGTACTGCGAGTGCATCACAAGATGCAAAGAACTGCTGATGTTACATGGTTTGCCCTTACATTTTAGTAACTTCCTTGTTAAGACTTTAATAAAGCTTTGGTGGTAGTTTGCTTTCTTACACAATAGGAGGATATGAGAAAGCACATTAGGCTTGAAGTTTCTAATTTCACAATCACAAAGTACAAAATGTTAATATCTTATTTTCTCTCACAGCACTTAGGAACCAAGGAAATGAAATTCTAAAATCTTTACTATTTAAAAAATAACATCCTTAATACATTTTATTCTACAGAAAAATGTTCTTTTAACTAAAAGTTTATAACAAATTGGTCGTATGATGGAAAATGAATGTACGTAAAGAAAACACAGCTCAAATACCTCCTTGGTGAAGCCTTTCCTGATCCTCACAATGGCTAGTTTCCTTTCCTAAACACTTTGTATGTGTTTTACCTATTCTCTATACATATTTAGTGTATGCATGTTATGAACATGTTGCATTCCCTGATAGAATATGAACTCCTTGAGAATAAAAATTGTTTCATTTGTTAGATTTATATTTACAGTTCCTGGCATGTAGTAGGTGCTTAATGAAATGCTTATTGATTGATAGACATGTATAGCTTCTATTCTTGGTGTTCGATAGAACTTTAATAACTTAGCTTTTAAAAAATTTCTGACATTTTCTTTTGTATTTTAAAAAACAAATAAGGACTTGGAGAGTCCTTCATTTTGGGACCATGGCTGTACTCTTGGATTGGAACACTAGTTACAAAAAGGGAGAGCCTGCTCTAGACTTCAATCTTGAGAAAACTTTGTGGATGGGGGAGGGATTGAACACATTCCACAAACTTTAATTTTGGTAACCAGTGTAGCAAGGATGACATTAAGCTTAGATAAGAGAAGTTCCTGTCCTCTTGAAGCTGGTAGATGAGTGGTATGTACATACACACACGCACACACACACACACACACACACACACACACACACACACTGCTAAGTTTTAGAACAAATGCAGGAAGGACTCAGGGAAGAGTAAAACGTTTGGTGTGCAGCAGTGAGGGTCCAGTTGAAATTTGTAGTCTGACTAAAATTATATGAGTTTCATAAACTTTCAGCAGCATACATTGGTGGAGGATTATGTAATTAGTCAGAACTGGGTTTGGAAAAAAGATAATTGGCAAGTACTGGGGCAAAGGATTAGCAGGTAGAGGACAATGTAAAATTGTACTGGGTTGATAACAGGGTCAAGATTTTGAGGAAAGTGAAGCCAGAGCAGGTATGATGGCTCAGAAAACTAGGGAGATAGGGAGTAGCTGCAGTTTTTTTTGTTTTAAATTTAATTACTTAATTTGTTTTCAGTTTTCAGCAATCACTTCAATAAGTCTTAAATTTTCTCCCCCTCCCTCTTCCTTCCCTGCCTTAGATGACATACAATCTTTTTTTTTTTTTTTTTATCAGTTATTTGTTGTTTATTCAGTATTTAGGGCTAGTATGACACTTGAGGAACTGGTTGTGTTGTATATGTACAGATCTTTTTATATAATATGGAAATTTACAACTATTGAGATATATGTATATATATATGTATATAGGCAGACAAAATCAGGTCCTCTAGAAAGGTGATACATGGGGGCCATGCTGTAGTGCCCTAATGGAGGGGACGACAAAGGTAATCGACACATCCATAAAGAATTACTACTGTGTGGTGTTTTGTATCCCTGAGTGTTGTCTTCTGGACCTAAGGGAACCTGTAGCACCTACATACAAAGCGGTAGTTTGTATACCTGTGGGGCACTGGCTCTGCTTGACACCAAGCACTGAGACTATATAAGTCATATCTAGCATTATATGCTGATATGCTGACTACAGTAGGGTTCTATTCTCCATTTCTAACTTTAGGAAGAAACTAGAGTGTGTTCACAGGTTTTACATTTCTGGTGTTTAGTCACTAATCAGAGGAAGGATTTGGCCTATTTGAAAAGCAGATCATACATAACCCCTCAACCCCTGTCATATTCTCCCAATGGCAGCACATTCAAAGGTTTTAAAATTGTAGCTCCTTCTGGATTCCCCAAAGCATATCTGCGCTCTTCTTTAAACGGCTCTCCTCCTCTGGATTCAGGTTGACCTTCACCACATCTGAAATGCCATTCTGCCCCAAGACACATGGGACGCTAAGAAAGATATCCTCTTTAATGCCATATAGGCCCTTAATCTTGGTGGAAATTGGATGCACTCTCCTAAGATTCTTCATAATGCTTTCTGCCAGATCTGCCACAGACAAGCCAGTGACCCAGGAAGTATAGCCCTTCAGTTTGATTACCTCCTAAACACTTTCAACCACCTGTTTATGAACATCTTTCCCATTTTCTGCATCAGCATCAGTTCCCAAAGAATGATGAAGGTTCTTTAGAGACACACCGGTAAGATTCACATTGCTCCACACAGGAACACTGGAGTCTCCATGTTCCCCAAGGACCCATCCATGACAACTTTAAGAATGGACACCAAGTCTCTCCCCCATTTGGGAATGAAAATGGGCAGAATCCAGATTGCAACCACTTACAATAACACGGTTTTTAGGAAAGCTGCTTAGCTTTTCCAGGCCACATATGTCAAAATATCCACTGGATTGGATACAGTAAACAGTTTGCAATTAGGGCTGTATTTAACAATAGTGGGAATGATGAATTTAAAGATATTCACATTATGCTGGACCAAATTAAGATGACTTTCTCCCTCTTGTTGACGTGCCCCAGCCATGACAATGACCAACTTTGAGTTTGCAGTCATACTATAGTCTTTGCCAGAAACAAGCTTTGGCGTTTTGAGGATAAGGCTGCCATGTTGGAGATCCATCAACTATCCCTTTTAGTTTGTCTTCTATTACATCAACTAGGGCAAGTTCATCAGCCAGTTCCTTTGTTAAGATACTAATGGCACATGCCATGCCAACTGCACCAACTCCAACAACAGTGATCTTTTTCTGGGGAACCTGGTCCTCCTTTAGGACATTCAAGATAAGCTCTTCCTTGACAGTTGATGCCGTTTTGGAGGGTAACTGAGGGGATAGCTGGTCAGGCTATAGTTCTGAGATAGATGTGGGGTTGCTGCTCCCCGGCTCACACCTTGACATACAATCTTATATGGATTCTACACATAAACTCCTATTAAACACATTTTCACATTAGTCATGTTGCATAGAAGAATTAAAATGAATGGAAGAAATCATGAGAAAAACCAAAACAAAACTTACCACAAGAGAAAACATTCTGCTTCATTCTGTGTTCTGATTCCATCGTTCTTTCTCTGGATGTGGATGGCATTTTGCCTCAAGTCCTTTGGGAATGTTTTAGGTCCCTGCATTGCTGTAAGGGCTTAGTCTACCAGAAACAGTCCTCACACACTGTGGGCTGTTACTGTGCATAATATTCTCCTGGTTCTACTTATTTCACTCAGCAACAGTTCATATAGATCTTTCCAAGTTTTTCTGAAGTCCGACTGTTCGCCATTTCTTATAGCACAATAGTATTCCATTACATTCATATACCACAGCTTGTTTAGCCATTCCCCAGTTGATAGGCATTCCCTCAATTTTCAGTTCTTGGCCACCATAAAAAGAGCTGCTATCAATATTTTTGTACATGTGGGACCTTTTCCGATTTTCACGATTTCTTTGGGATACAATCCTAGAAGCAATATTGCTGGGTCAAAGAGTATGCACATTTTTGTAGTCCTTTGGGCATAGTAATTGGAGTTTTTAGAGAGATTTCTGAGAATACATTTATAAGGGTTCAGAATGAGAAACCCAAGAAAGATAATAGAAAACATAGCTAGCATTTAAAGCATTTTACAATTATCTCATTTAATCTTTACAATTCTGAGGTAGAGGCTTATTCTCCTCATTTTATAGAGGAGGAAAATGAAGGACAGTGAATTTGAGAGACTTGCCCTGTCTCACTCAGGCAGTAAGTATCTGAGGCCAGATTTGATCTTAGGTCTTCTGATTCCAGGTTCAGCACTTTATCAGCTGTGCCACTTGGAGGTTATAGTCAGAAGACTTCCATAAGTTTTGATTGTGGTAGTAGGAAGACCTGTGGATGATGAGTCAGGTGATTTGTAATCAGGTTAAGCAGGTATTAACTTCCTTTTATTTGTTTAAATGTTTTTTTTTACCCCAAATACTAAATAACACAAACATTTTCAGATAGAAAAAAATATAAGACTGTGAATCTTTGTACAGCTTGTTCCTTTGACCTTAGTCTTTTTTTTTTTTTTTTGGTTATATAATAAATTCAACCTGTAACTTTCAAAGCTGTCCTGCTTGTATTTCCTTCTGAAATTTCTTCTGTTTCCTTCTTTGAATTAAAAAAAAAATGCCCCAGTGATCTTCTTTGCTTTCTTCTCTCCCCTATATATTTATTTTTGGAGGAGGCGGAGAAGAGACAAAATTGATATCTTTCTTCTCCCCCTGCCCTCTTCAGTTTACCTCTTTTTCCAGAGATGTCCTAGCATGTTTCATCGTTGGTTGTCTGGAGTCATGGTTGGTTGTTGAATTGATCAAGTTCTTAAGTCTTTCAAAGTTATTTTTCCTCACAGTGTTAAATGTTAGTGTACAACTTGTTTTCTGGTGCTGCTCATTATTTTTTCTTGTAATTCATACAAAACTTCTCATGTTTTTCTGAAATTATCCTTTTTTCATTATGTGCATTTATCATAATTTATTCAGATATTACAGTACATAATTGATGGGCACACTTTAATTTAATTTCTTACAAAAAATGCTATAAATATTTTTGTTCATATGGGTGCTTTTACTCTTTAATCTTTGGGGTCTATAAATCATTAGGCATAGTTCTAAATTACTTTCTTAAATGACTGGACCATTTGTAGTTCTACCAAGAGTGCATCAGTGTGCTTTTCCTTTTGTTTGCCCACCCACAATTGCTATTTTCTTTTTTTGTCAGTTGTTTTAATTTGTATTTCCCTTATTAGTGGTTTTCCTATGGCTGTTGATTACTTGAATTTCTTCCTTATATTTGAATATCAATTCCTTGTATACCTTGGAAACCAGATCTTTATCAGAAGAAAATTGTTGGAAAGATTTCTCTTCCAGTTGTTTACCTTTTCATTTTTGTTCTAAATTGGATTTGTTTATTTGTAAATACTTAAATTTTATGCTTTATGTAGTCAAAATTATCCATTTTTTCATCTGTGAGCCTCCTTATTCTTTATTTGGGCATGAATTTTTTTCCATAAATCTGATAGGTAATTGTTCCTCTTATATTGGTCACATACCCATTTGTAGCTTATCTTTGTATGAGGTACGTGGTGTTTTTCTAAATCTAATTTTTCCCACATAGTGATTTCTAATTTTCCTAAAGATTATACAGTATGACCAGAATGGATTTATAGCAGGAATGCAGAATTGGTTTAATTTAGGAAAACTGTAAACTTAGCAAAATCAGCAAATATTAACAGATGCAGAAAAAGCTTTTGGTAAAATCCAACATTACTATCTGTTAAAAAACAGTAGAAAATTTAGGAATAAATGTACCTTTCTTTAAGTTACAAGTAGCATATGGCTAAGCCAAGAGTTATTCTTATAATGGAGATAAATTTGAATCCTTTCCAGTAAATTTGGTGGTGAAACTAAAATGCTTCTTGTTACCACTTCTGTTTGATGCAGCTCTAGTCAATGTTAACTGGAGCACTAAGACACGAAAGCAAAAACTGTTTAAAATAAAATAGGTAAGAAAACAAAATTAGCACCTTTTTTTGGCAGGTGATATGATGGCATACTTAAAGAACCTTAAAAACTTAACTAAAAATTAATGGACCCAATTAATAACAGCAGAAAACTTGCAAGATATAGAATAAATCCATACAAATCTTTAGCATTTCTATGTAACAGCTGTAAAACCAGCGGGAGAAGATAAAAAAGAGAAATTCTGTTTTAAATTACTAAGTAGAACTCTAAAAATGCAACTACAAACAACTATTTACGGAAATATTTAGAAAAATATTAGTTATTCATGGGAAGGACAAGTCAATATAATAAAAATCACAGTAGTACCCAAATTAATTTACTTGTTCGGTACCGTACCAATCAAACTACCAAAGGATTATTTTAGACAACAGAAAATATACTCATGAAATTCATATGGAAGAAAAGAGCAACAAGACTCTTGAGAAGTAATGCAAAGAAATAAGAACTAAAGGGCCCCAGCAGTGTCAGATTTCAGACCATATGCTACAAAGCAACAATTGTTAAAAACAAGTTTGTACTAGTTAAGAAATATGGTGATCAGTGAAACTGATTTGATACACAACTTATGGAAGTAAATCTACCTAATATTCTAATATTTTATAAACACAAATTCCTAGCTATGGGAATAAAGACTCACTATTTAAATTAATCTCCAGTTAGGTTTGAATCTTTCCTTTAATGATCCCTCTCAAATATAATTTTTATTGTGTTGTGGTCAGTAAAAGATGTGTTTAATATATTTTTTTTTTTTTTGTAAAGGGGTTATGCAAAGCAGAAATCCACTACAGTTACTTCTATTCCTACATGGTCATTGCTAAATATCCTAATTTTTTCTAAAATTCTATCAGACTTTTTATTTTGCTTATTTTTTCTTATTAGATTTGTCTAGTTTTTGAAAGAGTACATTGAGGTCCCCACCTAGTATAGTTGTACCGTCTGCATCTCTCTAATTCTACAGACTTTTCTTTTAAGTATGTACATTCTATGCCATTTGGTGTCTATGTATTTAAATATTGATATTGTTTAATATTCTAGGGTATCTTTCTGCTTGGTTTGTAATCGACCTGTTTTAACCATGTCAGTTTTCCCATTCTTGTGCAGAATAGATTATAAGATTTTACTATGCTTTTATTGAGTTTTATTTTATGGATGGATTCATCCCATTCAAATTTACTGTTATGGTTGTTATTTTTCCCCCTCCATCATAGTGTTTTAACTTTCCCCCACTTTACCAAGAAGAAGGGGCTGAAAGACAAGGAATGTAATGACCATTATCTGTAATGGAGAAATTCTGCTTCTGGTGCCCGGCCTCTCTTGTATTCATGGATCGGTGCTTCTCTCTCTTTCTGTTCAAACACCTTGTCAGGATCTAAAGTAGAATCGTTGAGGTTTCTCTTTAAAGTTGAGGTTTCTTTTATTTGTGAAAATTCCCTTCCTTATTTCACCCTTAATCCCACCCACCCTGTCTCTTCCTATTTCCATTTGGAGTTTAATGATTTTCTATACCCAGCTCCATTTTTCTATACAGCAGTTTGTGTGTGTGTGTGTGTGTGTGTGTGTTTACATGTACAAGTGAGCGTGCACATCCAACCTTTATCCAGGTGTGATAACAGTGACGTTCAGGTGATGCTCACTCCTGCTACCTCTTCCTCTGTGTGTGTGTGCTCATTTTGCACACTTCAGTTATGAAAAATAGTATTTTCTATCCTCCCTTTCCTTCTGTCTTTCCTAACATTTCCCTTTCTCCCTTTCTTTCCTCTCTTAAATTCATCAAAATGGAGAAAATCCACCTAAAATGCTGTTTAATTCCATCTCTGATATTTGTAGACCCTGAATATTTGAAGAGATACTTGTTTCCTTACCTCCTATTATGATCAGTACTTTTTCATTCTATAACCACATCCATTAGGGGGTGTTTGGGTTTTGGTGGTTTTTTTTTTTTTCTGTACACTTAATGGTAACATATTATCATCCTATTCAGCTCCAGCCTTTTTTTTCAGGAATGCTTTATGGTCTTTTATTCCATTAAAGAGTCCTAAAGGATTATACTCAGTTTTCCTGAGTAAGTCAGTCTTGACTTTGTCTTTTGCCTTTTTAAGATTTTTAATTGTTACCAGTCAAAACTTCCAAAGTCTTAGGTGTTCCTGAATTTGGTTCACTGGTACTTGAACGATCCTTCTCTCTTTTTTTTTCCCCTGCCTTTGTACAGTATTTTTTCTTTGACCTGGAAGTTCTGAGTTTGGTTATAACATACCTGGTAGTTTTCCATTCAGAGGTGATCACTGGGCTCTTTGTGTTTTTACTTTGTCCTCTATTGTAGTATATCTGGGAAATTTTCATTTGTAATGTCTTGAAATAGAGTATTCATGAGTTTTTTTGGTCATGGTTTTCAGGATGTTTGATGCTTAGATTCTTTCCCTTTTTTCTAGGTTATTTGTTTTTGATATGAGATATGTGATATTGTCTTCTAATCTTTTCTCTGTGTATATGTTTTTTGTTTCTTGGAGTCATCTATTCCTTTTTGTTTTATTCCAGTTTTCAAAGAGTCTTGGGTAAAATTTACTGTAGATTTAAATTCATTTTTTTATCTCTAGAATACCCCCTTGAGTATTCTTGTAGTACTTGTGGCCAACCCCTTTCCCTCTGAGTTTCCAGTTGTGATGACTGTGGAAATTCTTGGGGGATTTGGGGAGGTGTCTCTGAATCTATAAAAATTCTTTGTGCTGTGTGATGATTTCTTCTGTTCATATTTCCAGCCTTTGATTCTGAATTAGAGCTTTGTGCCAAACCTCAGCTCACCCCTTCTACTTTTGAGTGGGGTGGTCGGCCCTGTTCAGTGTTGACCTGAGTTCTTGCACTGACACATCACTAGGATATGTCTGATCTGAGTTCTGATAAGTTTTAGAGTTGTGGATAAGACCCCCTCTCACCTCCCCCCCAACTTGCAAGTTAAGAGTGCTGATGTCTGGTGTCCTGAGTTGTCTCAGTCTGACAGTTGCTGTCCTGATCTTCACTGCACCATTCTACAACCAAGTTCCAAGCAATAAGCCATCCTTCTGTCTCTGGAGTTACAGAATTTAGTTGTCTGTCTCTGACTGGGCCTGCCAGCTCCGACGCCTCCTCTGCTGTTCTCTGGGGCTTTTGGCTGCCTTCTTGACCAGTTCTATTTAACATAAAGGTGTTCATTGCAGTTTCTCTTTGGATTTTTTGATCATTATTTTGGTCTGCTGCTATTTTTAGTTAGTTTTTTTTTTTTTTTTTTTTTTTTTGCTGGAGTGACCAAAAGTCCTTTACTTTCAGTACAGCTATTTTTAAAACTGGAAAATGTATCAAAAATATTATTCTAAAGTTATTCATAGCTCTAAATTTCTTTCACTTTATCTTTCTGGATCACAGTATAAATTTTTGAGGACTTTGTATTTATTTATTTACAGTACTTAAATTTTTCAGAAATTTTCATCACATGAATAAATTTCAGAGGGAAGTTTTTCTCATTGTTATAACCAAAAAAATGTCAATTTTTTAAAGGTCAAATACTCTGTAGACTATTATGACATGAAAAAGTCAGTGTATTTCAGAATAATATAGAAGTGACTTATCTCCTCTGTTCCCATATAGTTGCCATTTTGCCAAGATTTCATGCTTCATTTTAATATACTGTTTTTTAAAATAAAATTTCATAAAAAAGTCCTTTTTATAAAAAAAGTTCATATAAAAACTTGAAAACCTGTATGTAGTTGCTTACTTATTTGCCTGTATATTAGTATAAAATGAGTTCAAATTGCATGGGAGACTTACATTTGTAACTAATGCTTGTAGACCCATTTGACTTTTATTTTAAATTTTCCTTTTAGTTCAACACTCCCTCTTCCCCTCCCTCTCCCTTTGAGATTAGGAAGGTTGTTTTGCTTGGTGGGTAGTCTTCCTTGTATTTTCCTCCCTCTTACTTTTATATCCCCTATTCTTTTTTAAATTTCAATTTAATATTTCATTTTTTCCCCGATTCCATGTAAAGGCAATTTTTATCTTTCAGTTTTTAGAATTTTTTGAGTTCCAAATTCTCTCCTCTTTCCATTCCCCCAAGTTGAGGAGGCAGTCAATATGATATAGGTTATATAGTCATGAAAAACATATTTCCATGTTAGTCATGCAGTGAAAGAAAACACTGACAAAAAAAGAAAAAAGAAAGTTTTAAAAAATTATGTTTCAATCTGCATTCAAATTTTACTAGTTCTTTCTCTGGAGATGGACAGTATTTAAGTCCTTCAGAATTGTTTGCTTAGAATAGCTAAATCTTTCACAGTTGATCATCATGCATCATTGCTGTTATTGTGTGCAATGTTCTTTAGTACTGCTCATTTCACTTTGCATCAGTTTATGTACATCTATCCAGGTTTTTCTTAGAGGATCCTGCATATCATTTCTTATAACACAAGAGTATTACATCACAATCATGTACCACAGCTTATTCAGCTATTCCCCAGTTGATGGACATCTCAATTTCCATTTTTTTGCCTCCAGTAAAAGTTACTATAAATACTTTTGTACATTGTTTATCTCATTGGAATTTAGGCCTAGGAGTAGTATTGCTAGGTTAAAGAGTATGTGTGGCTTTGTAGTCCTTTGAGCATAGTTACAGATTGTTCTCCAGAATATTTGAATCTGTATACAACTTCACCAACAGTGCAACAATAGTCTCAATTTTCCTCTAGTCAAAAGTGATTTAGAGAGTTTTTTCATATGACTGTAGAGACCTTTGACTGCCTTGTCTGAAAACTGCCTATTCATATCCTTTGATCATTTATCAGTTGAGGAATGGCTCTTATTTCTGTATTTGATGCCTCTGTATAGTTGAGAAATGAGATCTTTATCCCAGAAACTTCCTGTAATTTTTTTCAAAGTTATGATTACTATATATTTTTCTCCATCCTGTTTTCCCCATTTATCACGTCTCCTTTCAGCCTTTCTATTCTCAAAAGTGTTTGTAATGTTAATTAGTTAAAGATTTTCCCTGCCCACTAATAGTCCTCACCTGGAGCCCATTAAGGGAAGCTTGATTAGGGGAGGCTTGTTTTATAGAAATGTCCACATATTTTGCTCATTAATAAGGCACTGGATCATGAAGGTTGTGCCCTCTGGCTCTGAAAAGTGTGTACATACTCTGAGGTGAGGTTTTGCTTTGGGGACTTACTCTTTAGAAGAAGGTTGTGTGCTAGGTGAGACTGGGTAGCTGTGCCCTCTTCCCCCCTTTGAAAAGCTAAATATTGGTGCTTCTGTCTTTGGTAACTATGTATGTATATAATGGTCAGACAGTTGGATCTATTGATTTGTGATTCATGTATTGCTTATGGTCAGACAGAAGCCTTCTCTGCTGGTCTTTATTTCTCTGCTGGTGAATGTAATTAAAGTAAGATTGCTGACCCCTTAAAAGTTGCTTTCCTTTTAGAAAAACAGTTCCAAGAACCTGTAACAGGGTGTCCTGTGTATACCAGGGTGCTTGCTGTTACAGTATTTTGCTTCTGACTTTTACCTCTCCCAATTTGCCCTTCCTTCACCCAGCCCCTTTTCAGTCTCTGATCCCCTTCTCATCCTCCTTTCCTGTATGGTAAGATAGATTTGTATACTCAACTGAGTATGTACCTTTTTCCCCTCTTTGAGCCAGTTCCAATGATGAGAGCAAGGTTCATGTATTCCACCCCCATCTCCCCCTACACTGTAAAAACTCTTTTGTGCCTCTTTATGGGAGATAATTTACTCCATTCTACTTCTCTCTTTCCCCTTCTCCCAATGTAGTCCTCTTTTTTATCCTTTCATTTTGTTTTTTTAGATAATCATCTCATCCTATTCAGTGCGAACCCATGCCCTCGTCTATGTATACTCTTTCTAACTGCCCTAATAAGGAGAAAGTTTTTAGGAGTTAGAAGTATCATTTCCCCATATAGAAATGTAAATAGTTTAGTTTTATTGAATCCTTATGATTTTTCTTTCCTGTTTACCTGTTCATACTTCTTTTGAACCTTGTATTTAAAAATTACATTTTCTATTCAGCTCTGTTCTTTTCCTCAGGAATGCTTCAATTTAAAGTCCTCTGTTTCATTAAATATCCATTCACCCTCCCCCCAGGTTTCCCCTGCAAAGATTAGATTTAGCTTTGACTGGGCTACCTTATTCCTCCATTCTTTGTCCCTGTCTGTTCACCTGTTGAACTTGATACATTTCCACACCGGCTGCTGTGTATATATCATGCATGTGCACATATTCAAGTCATTTATTCAGTTGTTAAAAGAGTGAGGTTCTTTGGATGCCTGTTTGTTCAACTCCTTTCATGATTATAGGCACCCTTGTTATAAGAAATAGTAAATTCCACACACATCCCTCTTTCTATATTTAGTAATCCCTCTCTTTTCTTTCTGATTTCAAAACTCTAAACAGAACCTGTTCAAGTTTAGGTCCTCTGAGTCCCTCAATACCTTTTCAATGTTAAAGAATATTTGTTTGGATTGAAAGGACATTGGTTTCTTCTCCCCCATTTTAATGTTACCTGTTTGTCATTATATAGCCTTGTTTAAATATACTCAAGTAAATTTACCTTTCTTGGTTTCTCTTGATTCTTGTGTGAGTGCTTTGTAAATGTTAGCTATTACATATTGTTAATAATACTATTAATATTATTGTTAACTTTGGAGAGAACAGATTTTGTTGCATGATGAGGTTCAAAGCCAGTTTATAGACTGTCAAAAAGACAGTGAGAGGAAAGGCAGTGGAGGTGTTAATTTTGATGGCCTTCTCGAGGAGTTTAGCCACAACAGTGTAGACAGTGTGGAATGGATCATTTGTACGTATAGAGGTGCTTGCCTTGGCTAGGAGGAGGGCCACTGCCTCATGTAAGATGGGGTGAAAGATGTTAGCAGAAGGCATCTTGGTGATGTGATGAAGAGAGGAAAAAGAGGCTCTCTAGGCAAATAGCCTCATTTTTTTTAGTGAGGTAAGGTTCTCAAATGAGATGGTATTGTGGGGCAGCCATGGGAGTCTTGAGAAGGCATGAAAAGGTTTAGAAATGCTACTGTGGTGAGTTAATTTGGAAGGTATAAAAGGATTGCCTTTCTAGAATGAGATTCCAATTGAGGTCATGGGACATGTGTGTGTGTTTGTCCTTTGCTGCCGAAGAAGACCGTGCCATCAGAGAAAATAATGATGTCACTTGCATTTGACCTTGTTTTGGGTGAGGGAGGGCTGTGCAGGTCACCAGCCTCACTTCTCCTCCAGAGCCATCTGAATCCAGTGACCAGATATTCATCAGAATGACTGGAGATGACCCAGAATGAGGCAGTTGGGGTTAAGTGACTTGCTCAAGGTCACACAGCTAGTGAGTGTCAAGTGTCTGAGGTGAGATTTGAACTCATGTCCTCCTGACTCCTGCATTGGTGCTCTATACACTGCATCACCTAGTTGCCCCTCATGGAACATAAATTTGTAGTAGAGACAGCATGGTTTTGTGATTTTTTTTTTTCTCCAGCTTTTCTCCCACAGCATGAGTGGAATCAAAGGCATCAGATGGTGGAAGTGATCTAAGGCTGATGATTGACAAGGCAAGGGACCCAAGAGATGAAGGTAGTGTAGAGATAAAGATGGGGAGGGAAGAGAGGGAGCCAGGGCAGAGTGATGGCCTGGAAAAGAACTGGGAGTGGAGGGATTGGAGGTCAGAGAGAGTGAGAACAGGCTTGGGAGTGTCAGTGCAGAGGGAGAAGTAGAATGACAAACGAGAATTTTTCATGTACACAATAATTTCAGGAGAGGAGTAAACACTAACGGTGGGAATAATCAGGAAAGGCTGAACAGAGAACGTTCATTGTGTTTGAAGGGGGCTAGAGATTCCAAGACTGCTAAGGAGGAAATACTTTAGGGACCTGCAAAGGCACAGAGATCAGAAATAGATGGTGCCCAAGCAGGCCTGCTGGGTTGGCCTGGGTTTTAAATTCCGTACTGTTGCCAGTTCTGGTATTCTAGAAGTTGGCAAGCAAGTCCATGGTCAGTCTGTTCATACTTTTTCAGACTTTGTCATTAGCTCATGTTTTTTTTTTCAGAGCTTGGAGTTTTGTCTGGAGTTGATACATAATGCCTGATTTTGTAATTGTTTTCTGCATGTTGACATGAAATTCCATAGTCATCTTTTGTTTGAAAATAAAGATAGGTTCTAGTCCTGTAGTTTCATTGATAAGTGGAACTTCTTAGTTAGGAGACTCCCCGAACCCACTAAAAGGTGGCACCTTTCCAGCCAAAAATCTTAAAGAGTTAATTGTCTGGAGCACTGAGAGATTGTTCAGAGTCATATAACCAGTATGTGTTGGGGTGGGACTTGAATCTGCATCTTCTGGTCTTTGAAGCCAGCCTCTCTATTCACTACAAAATGCTCATTCTGCTTGAAGGGCAGATGGATGATGCATTTGTCATATCCTCTAAGTCATGAAGTGATAGAATCTGGAAACTTATTTATTTCGTAGCCATTCGCTATAAATAGTCTTTATTTTCTTTTCTTTTCTTTCTTTTTTTTTAGCTGCGGTACAATTTATTTGACTGCCTGCTGAAGGCTTTGGTATCATCTGTTTTCTAGTGTTGAGAAAAATGTATTTAAAAGAAAAAATATTCTTATACAACCTGATTATCTACATATTTATCATATGCAAGATCACAGAGAAGACCTTTTTTCTTCAGGGAGATTTTCTTCAAAGGAAATGCAAATTTTGATTTTCAAGTAAAAGTCTCATTTCACCAAGGTCTCTGTTTATTGAGAGATAGCTATAAGAATTGAACATAACAGTGAAAGTTTATCATCATAATAACCACACTGTCTCTTAGAGGATGTGTTTCAGAAGTCATAGGATCATGGATTTAGAGTGGGAAGAGACTTCTGAGGTCATCCAACCCAGAAGTATTAACATTCAGCCCATTGTCAACACCGATCTGTACTTTTTTTCCCTCATTTTACAAATGAGGAAACAGACATAAAGAGTTTTGAACTTCACATAGGTAGTAGTAAGTAGCAGATTTAGGATTTGAAACCAGGAGCTATTTACTCATTGTTTTCTTTTTCTTTCTGTGCTCAAGAAACTTCAGCAATGTAAGTGCCATAGAAAATTTTATCCATTACTTCGAAATGGAGAATTTGAGCTCTGAGTAGTAAAGATTTCAATTAAGCGTTAAACTGGTATCTACAACTGTTTATTTTTTGTAAATGACAGAGAGTAGGATCCATTTTATGTAATGCACTTTGCTCCCTATTTCAGTGTAAAACCAATTTTGGATCTCAGTAATATGACTTCATAGAATTTAAATCAGGAAGGGAAGTTAGTCCAGCGTTCTCCTTTTGCAGAAGATGCGGTGGAGGCGCTGGGATGTGCAGAGGAGCAAAGCGAGCTGCGCCGGATGAGACAAGCAGATCAGGGGTCTGAACGCACCTGTATCCTCTGCAATTCCTGACCCTTCCTACTGCGGGTAGACTGTTTCTTTATCATTAAATTAGGAAGAATACTGTGTGAATAAAGGAGACAGAAGGATAATTAGGTTAAAGGAAGCTAATAATAGAAATAGCAGGACAGGTAAGAATCTTACTTTAGTCCCATTCTGAGAAATTAAGGGATAATTTCATTTTCTGAGATTAAATTCTTTTCTTTAGTCTTTTTTTAAAATAAGTTTTTATTGATATCAGCCTTTTTTTCTGCCACCATCATTTCTCTCAGTATTTCTCTTGTCCTGCACTCCCCCTGAGAACCATGCCATGTAAGAAATCAATTTTAAAGACAAAAAAAAAAAAGAGTGGAAAAGTTGAGATAATCGAGCAATACATTGAAGAAGTTTGAAAATATGTGCATTGTATAACCCATGGGCCTCCCACCTCGGGAAAGGGGTGGGGCGAGATAACTTCTCATGTCTCTTCTTTTGATTCATGCTTATTTTTGGTAATTTTGCAACTTTCTCTTTGAACTCTTCTTGTAGTCATTGTGTATATTATTTTCTCAACTGCTTATCTCACTCTGTTAGAGTAGGTCTTTCTCTGCTTTTTTGTATCATCCCATTCATCATTTCTTCAGCACAGTAGTATTTTATTAGCCATTCCCCAGGAGATAAGCATTGACTTTTTTTTCCCATTTCTTTGCTTTCATAAAAAGCACTGTGCTTAATATTTTTAATATATATGAAGACTTTATTCTTATTAATGGCTTCATTGGGAGAGACCCCTTATACTGGAATCTCTGGATTAAAGGGTAGGGACATTTTTAGTCCTTTTATTTGCATAATTACAAATTGTTTTTCAGAATGGTTCTCCTGATTCACAGCTCTCCCAGCAAAGAACTTGTGTGTCTGCCTTGCTGACGGCCTTGCTAACATCGACAAGTCCTGCCTTAGTGTGAGGTGGAAACTTAGGACTGTTTTGATTTTAGTTCAGATACTCTTAGAAATTTGAAGCTTTCTTTCATACGGTTATTAATCATTTGCTATTCTGTCTATTCGTATCGTCTGATGACGCACCTATTGGGGAACTTAAAATTTTAACTATATATGTGCATATATACTGTTAATTGTTTATATATCTTGGATAATAAGCCCTTCTCAGATGAATTTAATACAAAGATTATTTTCCCATTCGGCTGCTTTCCTTTTTTATCCTAGATGCATTAATTTTGTTTGTGTGCAGAAGCTTTTCAGTTTCATGTAATCCATGTTATCTGTTTTATCATCCTCCTTTCCTTTTTGATCCAGCCAAATTAGCCTTCTGTCTGTTCCTCTCATATGAATTCCATCTCCTGTCCTTGTGCTTTTGCATTGGCGGTCCCTCATACCTGAACTGCACTCTCTTATTTTGCTCTGTCCCTTGGAGTACCTCTTGATTTAAGACAGCTCATGCATCGTCTTCTGCATGAAATCTTTCATGATCTATCCAATTGCTATTGCCTTCTCTGTTGCCCACACTACCTTCTGTTTAACTATTTTGTATAGATTTGTGTTTATTAACTTTTGAGTTGTGTGTATTTTCAGATGTACTTGGTCTCCTTTAGAATTTTGTGATTAGTGATTGCTCTTTGTGATTAGTGATTTTTTCTTTCCTTGTACTTGTATCCCCAGTGGCTAGCATAGTGCTTGACAGCAGATAGGTAATTAATACATACATGGTAATTGGTTAATTGGTAGCTAAAATAGTAACTGAAATTTTCTGCAAAAGCAAAAGGTCAAGAATTACAAGGGAAGTAATGAAAAAATAATGGAAATGAAGGGGACTACCCCCATCATCTCCCTCCTTCATTCCTGTTGGGCTCATGCTGCAGCTCAGCAAATGTTCTTGTCCTTTCTAATTGATTCACTGTCTCACTCACCACAGTGTCAGTCCCAGACATTCTCAGTTCTTCTAAGTCCTTCCATGATACCTTCCTTCCCCCTTTCAGTTTAAGGCCTTGATTAATGCTTCACAGAAAAAATGGAAACATTTGCTGAGAGCTTCCCCTTTTCCCATCCTTAACTGATATCTCAGATGAAGATGTGGACCTTCTTTTCTTTGCCAAGGTAAACCCTTTTACTGGGGAATCCTTGATCTCCTTCCATTCCTAGCTTTTCTAGCAAATTGCCCCTATGGCTCTCTCCCAGTGTCTCTCAGTCTACTCTCTACTGGCTTTTCCTTCCTGCCTTCCTGTAAACAAGCCCATCTTTAAAATCTCTCCCTTCACCCAGTCACCTTTGCCAGTTGTTGTCTTGTACCTCTCCTTTCATGGCTAAACTCCTTGAGAAAGCCATCTTCACTTGTCCCACTTGATTTTACATCCTCTGTAATCTGGCTTCTGACCTCATCATTCAGCTGCATTTGCCCTTTCCAAAGTTAGCAGGATCGCCCTAACTGTGAAATTTAATACCTTTTCTCAGTCTTCATCCTTCTTGACCTCTGCAATATTTGATACCGTTGATCACCCTCTCGTACCCTTGCCTTCTCTAGGTTTTTGGGACATTGCTGTCTCCTACTTCTCTTTCTATCTGTTGTACTGCTCTTTCTTCATCTTTTTGCTGGTTCCTTGTCCCTGTCATGACCTCTAACTTGAGTGTTCTTCAAAGTTACGTCCTGTGCTTTTTTTTTTTCTTTTTTTTTGCATGACGTTATCTCAGCTCACCTCAGCTCTCATGGTTCAGTTATCAAGTTTTTGCAAATCTCGGACCTCTTCTCTCCTGTGTTTCAGCCTGACATTTCCAACTGCCTTTTGGACGTTGTAAAACTGTAAGCATCTCAAAATCGTCATGTCCAAAATAGAGCTCATTATGTTTCCAGCCAAATCTTTTCCCCCTTAAGAACTTCTGGTATCGTCTTCTAGAATACTTACATTGCCCCTGTCATCTTTGTTTGAAATTTTGGTGTCTTCCAATGGCCTTCCTTATCCAGTCCCCTGCCAAATCTGGTCATTTCTGTCTGTACTACACCTCTTAGATGTGCGTCCTTCCCACCACTCAAATAGCAACAGGTGTTAGCCTGGCCCCCATGAGCTTTCTTCTCCACTGTTGTTGCAGCAGTTTACTGCCTGTCTCCTCGATTCACGTCTCTGCTCATTCCGATCTGTCCTCTGTTGAGCTGCCGTAGTACTTCTCTTAAAGTGTGGGTCTGTGTCACTCGCCTCAGCACTGAACTGTCTCCCTTTCACCCCTGTGGTCAAACAAATTCCTTTGCTTGGCATTTAAAATTCTTTATAATCTGGCTCTTTCCTGTTTTTCATACAGTTTCCTCCCCACCTTGTATTCTATAATCCAGCTACACTGGCCCATTTGCAGTTCTTTGAACATGAGAGCCCCTCTCCCTCTAGGTGGCATCTTCTCTCTCCTATCCCTGGAATACACTTCCCTTAGCTTTTGTTTCTTGGCTTCCCCGGCTTCCTTCAAGATTCAGCTCAAATCCTCCGTTCTGCACACAGCCTTTCCCGATGGCCCCCGGTGTAATGACTGCCCCTTTCCCTTTGCCTTCTCTCTGCTCTGTGTACTTCTTGTAGGAGTCGTGGTGTCGCGCCCATTAGAATATATGCCCCCTCAGGGCAGGGACTGGTTTTTAATGTTGTTTCTGTCTTGTGTCTGGCACATAGTCCGCATTTAATAAATGTCCCTTCGCTATCTGCCTCGACTGACAGGGTCTAGAGGTCCTAAATCTCAAATTATCCTCCAAAACCATGATCAGCAGAATATTTTGATGCTGGTTAAAAAAGTAGAACCGATTAGGTAAAGAAGGCCTAGAAGCAATTTAGGCTAGGGGTGTAGCATTTGATAAATCCAGGGACTCTAAATTCCAGAATCTGGGCCTCTTGGATAATAAACCATGCAGAAATGAGGTTTAGAATCATAACTTCGGTCAGTGCCCCAGTCAATTCCAAATGGATACATGACCTAAAGATGAGGAGTTATATCCTCAAGGAGGAGGTCAGAGAAAAGAGATATTTCATAACTCTGGCAAGGGAGGGGGCAAATGTGACCAGCATAAACACTTTTAATCATATAAAATGAAAAATCTTCTGAACAAGCAAAGTCACATGAAGTCAGCGAGCATTTATTAAATGCTGACCATGTGCCAAGCACTGTGCTAGGTGCTGGAGATACAAAGAAAGGCAAAAAACAGTACCTACCCTCAAGGAGCTCACATTCCAGTGGAGGAGACAACATGAAAACAGCTATGTGCAAACAAGATTTACACAGGATCACTTGGAGCTAATACCTTCAAAGCATATTTCTCTGATAATGGACTTTATATGTATATAATGTATATATATATATATTACACACACACGTAATTTGATTGAACTGAAGAAGGCTGTCAAAGGGCATTAATAAGCAGTTCTCAAATGAAGAATTACCAACTAACCATCCATTTGAAAAATGGCCAACTTTCTTGAGAGAATTGCTAATCAGGACTCTTGAATTTCCACCTTATGCCAGTCAGATTGGTAAGATGACAAAGGTAATCACTGGAGGGGGTTTTGGAGGCTAGGCGCTAACTTACTCTTGGTGGGGCTGTGAATTTGATTATGGAAAACAACCAAAATCTTTTCTGTTACCACTCGTTTCATCATCTCCCTCACACTGAGACCTGGCTACCGCCTACTCAGTGATTGTGGTCGGGGAGCTGGAATAGTCGTTGCTCCCCATAGTCGTTGCTCCCCATTACCCCTTCCAGATCTCTTTGTCTGTGTCTCTCTATCTTTTTCTCTCCCTCCACCCCTCCCTCACTTCCTTCCTCTGTCTCTTGTGTGTATCTCTCTGTCTCCCTTCACCACCCAGTACTCTCTCCTCCTTTGAGATTCACTCAGTCTGTGTTTCCTATCCAATTAAAGTTCTGGTGACTGTAGTCTGTCGACCTCCAGGACGCTCCCCTTCTTTCCTCAGTGAATTTGATACCTGGCTCACAATCTTTCCCCTGTTAACCTCTACCCTTAGACCAGGGGCTTCAACATGCATATTGATACCTTCTCAGAGACCAGACCCCAACCTCCCAGCTCTTCCACTTACTTATTTCTCACAACCTACCCCTGCACTCCACCTCCGACTCATGCAGAGATCTGTACTTATCGTTGATGCACAGATCTCCACCTCCATGTTTACAAATACTGAAACTGCCTTATCTGATCACAGATTGTTGTCATTCCACCTCTCCCTCTTCCTTGCAACTCCAAAACCTGTTTTTATCCTCAGCATGACCTCCAGTCCCTCAGCTGAGAACTTGGCCTCATTTCTCTTAAAACAACTGAGGCCATTTTCTGAAACCTTCCTATATTCTCTTCCTCAGCTTCCATCTTCCAGATGCCTTTTGCCGCTATTTCTTTTTTTTTATACCCTTGTGGCTCTTCTTGTCAAGACAGACTCTCTCTACATTCACAATGGTGCCGTTCCATCCTGTCTTTGGCCGATCTCTTCCTCTGTTATCCCCATTCACTCACTTATCTTCGATAGTTCTTTGTTTACTGTGTCCCTACTGCCTATATGGTTGTCCCTCTCTCCCCCATATGTAAAATAAGATCCTCATTTGATCCATCCCTTCTAGCTCTTTGTCCCATATTTCTCCTTCCTTTTGTTGGCTGAACTCCATGAGAAAGCCATCTGTAATCAACTCTTCCCCTTTCTTTCCCTTCATTCTCTTCTCGGTCTGGCTTCTGACATTACCATTCAACTGAAACTGCTTTTTTCTAAAGTTACGGATGGTCACTTAATGGCCAAATCTAGTGGCCTTTTCTGAGTCCTCCATCCTTTTGACCTTCGTGCAACCTTTGACATCATTGATTGACCTCTTCTCCTTCTCTCGGTTTTTATGTCAACGCTTTCCTGGCTTTTCTTCTGTCTGTCTGACTTCTCCTCAGTCTCCTCTGCTGGATCTTCATCCAAGTAACACGCAATAACCATGGGTATTCCATGGAGATCAGTCCTGGGCCTTCTCTTTTTCCTCTGTATATACTATTACATTTGGTGATTTCATCAGTTCCTGTGGATTCAGTTATGATCTCCATGCTGATGATTATCTTATCATGCCTTCTTATCTAGCCCTAATCTTTCTGTTGACCTTGAGATTTGTTCCTATCTCCAAATGGCTATTGGACATCTAGAGGCATCTTAAACTCAGTGGGGTCAAAACTGAACCCATTATCTTTCCTCCCAAACCTTTATGTTTTCCTGACTTTATTGTTGAGAGTGATACTGGCCTCCTCCCAGTCATGAGGCTCACAACTCCTCCCCCGTATTGAATCTTGCCCAGATCCTGGTATTTACATCTTTGTGACAAACACCTCTTTTATTTGTCCCCTTCTCTCTTCCAACAGTGCAACCACACCCAGTACAGGCCATCATTACCTCACCTCTGGAATATTGCAATATTCTGTTGCTTGTTCTCCCTGCCATAAATCTCTCCCTATGCCAGTTCATCCTCCACTCAGCTGTCAAAGTGATCTTCCTAAAGCACAGACCTGACTATGTCTCTCACACACACGTACACACACACACACACACATCCCCCTCCTGTGACTCCCTGGCACCTTCATTATCAAATATAAAATCCTCTGGTGTTCAAAGCCCTTCATAACCTATCCTTGTAATCCAACCCCCTACCCCCCATTTTCTGTTACCTTACTGCCTCTCATGTATTCATCAGTCCAGTGACATTGGCCGCCTCCTGTTCTTCAGATAAGGTACTCCATCTCCTGATGCCTAGCATTCCCACTGTCTTTCGTCCATACCAGGCATGCTGTCCTTCCCCATTTTTGTCTCCTGTCTTCCCTTCACATGTCAGCTAAATCCTGCCTTCTCTATAAGATACATTTTCTGATCCCCTTAATTGTACATGCATTTATACATTAGCCATTGATGTAGAAGTGCCTTAGAAGTTATTGGTCATTTGTACCTTTTTTTATGCATGGATACACACAAGACTACGAATACAATGGCTAAGTAAGGGTGAAAAGTTGTGATCTTTGTGTACTGCCATCCTTTCAGCCATGCATGGTTGTTGAGAAGCAACACAGTAGAGCTGGAAGCCGTTCTGCACATGAAGACAGCATAATTTGGTCATCCATATTACTTTTGGAATCTATTCAATGTTTCCAATCTTTTGTTTGGAATTCTTGGCTTTTGACTGGTAGAGAAGTGTGGTTTTATCTTATTTCTTGATCTTTATTATATTTTTGATTTTTTTGTTGGCCATAGAGCTTTGCTTGAGCAAAAGTCTGTTGCTTATGGGGCCTTGATGGAGTTTCTTGTTTAGGATGGAGCCATTTCAGAAATAAATTAGAAATAATGCCAAGCAAAAAAAGCTTTATAGATGCATTTCACCTGATGATACACAGAGAGTAGCTTTGTTAACTTATGGGGTAGAGTGGAGTGTTTATACCTGCAAATGTGTTAGTAGAAATCCTAAAGAGAGTTTCTTGAACAGGTTTCCAAACTGTGGTTGAAGGTGAGGCATTTTAACTCACTTTTTTTATCTTAGTCACTCATCTCAATGATGAGTGCAAGATTATTGATCATAGACAGAACTACAAGGAATTTTATTGTTTATATAATTCAATTCCCTTTTTTTAACAGATGGAGAAACACATAACAGTAAAGTTTCCTTTTTTTAAACTTCGGTAGACAAAAATGCCTTTGAGAATTGGGTTAAGAATATGTGGTGATAAAAGCATAATTTTCCTTTTTCTTTTTCACTTCCTCCCTCTTCTACTTTTCTGAATAATTTATACTGAAATTTAAATACTTGAATTTTTGTTACTCCCTTCTGAGATGATTTCCTTCCTTTTGCCACTGAGACCACTGGTCTTTGACTTTTTCATTTCTTTCTTGCTTATTGGAGAATTTTCTATAAACTGCCTAAGGGCTTTAACAGCCATTTTCATAAAAGCACATTTATCTAAGGGAACTAATGCTTTTAGAATCCACAGGGGGATGTTATGAATAATGTATTTTTGAGGTTACATGTTACCTTCTAGGGAAGAGAAACCAAGGAATAATAATTGTTTTGCATTAGTAACTTCCTTGCTTGTCTGCAGGTTTGTGTGCAAAGAACTTGGTTCTGTTATAAGGATATTCTCATAATGAAGGTGGAATCCAGATACAGTTCCTTAGTTGTTGACAGTTTAGACTGAAATCCAGAGAGAAATGCATACATTGAAAGCATTAGAAAGATGTAGCTCCTTGATCCTTATAAATAAATATTCATTAGTTCTGCCTGGCACAAAGCCAGGTAGATTATGAGTAATAATGCTTTCTTAAGAAACTGTTAGGAGACAGATCCATAATTTTTTTTTCTCTGCCCCCTGCTTCATCCTCTCTTCTCTCTAAGCTTTCATGATACCAGTTCTCCTACTATAAGACCATTCATTCCTTTTCAGTTCAGTCTTTTCAGGGTCTTAGAAAGCAAGTCATGCTCTCTAACTATATATCTTAAGGCTTTGTCCTGGACTCCCTTCCCTTCTTCTATACTGTTTACCTGGTGATCTCACTGATTCCCATGAATTCAGTTATCATCTCTATGCGTATAACTTCCAGATCTACTTGTCCATCCTTAACCCTTCTCCTGACCTCCAGTTTTGACTTTCCAACTACCAACTGGACATGTCAAACTAGATGTCTGATAGATAGCCCAAACTCGACATCTTTAAAACTGAACTTATTTTTCTCACAGAACCTCCTGTTTTCCATACTGTCAAATGCTACCATCTTCCTAGTCACCCAGGCTTGCAGGATACCATCCAATCTATGGTTAGATCCTGTTGTTTCTTCTTTGTCAGTGTCTCCTGACTCCGTCACCATCCTGGTGGAAAGCCCTTGTCACCAGCATTTCCGCATACTGCTGCTTGGCCTCTGCCTCAGGTCTTTGGCTCCTGCATTCCATCCTCCCTTCAGCTGTGAAATTGATCTTCTTCAAGTACAAGGACAGGTCTGACCACATCTCCCCTCTACCCCTTCAGTAAACTCCTGGGCCTCCCTGTTAACCTTAGGAGTAAATAAAAAATTCTCTGCTGCTCTTTTAAAGGCCTTCATAGCCCGTCCCCTTCCTGTCTTTTCAGTCTTCTTGCACCTTACTCCTCTTGATGTATTCTCTGGTGCAGCCTCCTTGTTATTCCTCATAAGAGACTCCATTTTCCTACTCCCAGAATTTTCACCAGCTGCTCTTTACTCCTCAACTCTCTCCTCCTCTCTGTCTCCTAGTTTCCTTGATTTCCTTCATGGCTCAGATAAAGTCCTACTTCTGTAAGAAACTTTTCCTAGATCTTAACCTTAGTGTCTTTCTTCTGAGAATACTTTCAATTTATCCTTTTTTTTTCTCACCCATGTTAGTTTACATGTTGTTTCCCCCATTAGATTGTGAACTCCTTTCAAATAGGGGCTGTCTTTTGTCACTTTTGTAGCTGTAGTACTTAGCACAGTGCCTGATAAGTAGGCTTTTAATAAATGCTAGTTGGCTTGACTTTGCAGCTTAAGGAAAAAAAGACAGAAATACATATTTTTAACTCATTTTTATTCTAAACTTTATTAAACACCAAATGAAATCAGCATTTCTATATATGTAGAACAGCAAAGAACTGTTCATCAAAAAGCTCCCTTGCTTTTCCTTTTATGTACTTTATAAATTCAGTGTTTAACTTTCAAAGCTACTCTTGTTTTCTGTTTTTCCCCTATTCTTCTGTTTTCTTCTCTATTTTTAAAAAGATATCTCAGTGACCTTTTTTTTTTTTTTTGCTACCCTGCCTGTCCCCCTGAAAAATGCAGAAAACAAAATAGCCCTTAAAACATTCAAGGAGATGTGTATATCCAAGGAAAATACAATCCCACTCTTGACTGTGTCTGAAAACAATTGCATTTTTCTGCTTCTTGGGTTCATCACTTTTTCTGTCAAGAGATGGGTTGTGTGCTTTATCATTACTCTTCTGGGATCAGGTTTAATCCTTGTATGGATCAAAACATGCCAGTGCTTCAGAATTGTTTTTTTCTTAATAATATTGTCATCATATATATTGATCTCCTGGTTCTACTCACTGCACTCTGCAGTTAAGTTGTTTTCTGACACCATCAATTTTGTCATTTTTTAAAGGTGAAATAGTATTCCAGTACATTTACATACCACAGTTTGTTAGCCATTTCCCCAATAGATGGACATCCCCTTAGTTTATAGGTTTGCTTATTTTTTTGTTTTGTTTTGTTTTACTTCCAAGAGTTGTTGTAAGTACTTTTATACATGTAGGTTATTTTTCTTTGCACGGCTCAGGGATAATTCCAGGTCTAATAGTGACATTGCTGGGTCAGAAGTGCAGTTTGTTGTCTTTTGGAGCACAGTTTCAGATTACTTTCTAGAATGATTGGACTGATTTAATTTCAATCAGCATTACAGCAATATGCCTTTCTAAAAAATTTCCAGCCCATCTGATATTTGCCTTTTTCCTTTTTTGTCATCTTTGCCAATCTGATGGACTTGAGGTCAGATCTCAGTGTTGCTTTACTTTGCACCTTTCTGATCGTTGGTGATTTAGGACACTTTTCCTACTTGAAATAGCCTGTTCATCTTTCAGAATTTTTTTTCTGTTGCGGAATGATTTTTGTTTATTCTTATATATTTGAATCAGTATCTTCTATATCTTGGATAGGAGATTTTTTGCAGGAGACTTTGTCCAGCCCTCCCCACTTTCCCCTTGTAGCTTTTTTCTTCCCCTTGAAGGTTTTTGTGCAGTTGTTTCAGTCTCGCCCTACTCTTATGACCCCACTTTGAGGTTTTCTTGGCAAAGACACTGGAGTGGTTTGCCATTTCTTTCTCCAGCTCATTTTACACATGAGGAAACTGAGGCAGACAGGGTGAAGTGACTTTCCCAGGGTCACACAGCTAGGAGGTGCCTGAAGCCAGAGTCGTCTTCCCGATGCCCAGCCTGATGTGCTAGCCGCTGCACTATCTTACCCACCTCATGTCTATGTGCGTTCTTCCTGTTGAAGGCAAGCACTGTGGTTGCTACCCTCAGTACGGGATCTGGCACGTTATACACACTTAATAAATGCTCATTGGTTAATTGTTCTCAAGGTAGAGACATCTAGAGGTTAAGGCGACAGAAGAGCCAATGGCGAGCCTGCTGCTTTTGGCTTTTGTTACTCCGTGACGACCATTTTTCTTGGCTTTTTGTGGCTAGTACGATTGAAAGCATATAGAGGGATTGCTTTTGGGGCAGTTGTATGGTGCTGTTGAGAACTCTCTGCTTATCTCTGAATAAATACTTCCATTTTTAAAAACATAGTATTTTTGGAAGCAGCTTATTTTCCAGGTATCTCCTATCCCTCTTTTCTTCCTCTTTTTATCCCTTTAGTGTCTTGAGAACTGGAGTAATAACACCTGGAGTAATGGAGTGGAGTGGAGCCCTTGGGAAATTTATAGGAGAGTAAGAGCAAGAATTGCCTGAGGGGAGAGGCATGGATGGAGGGTGGTCTGTGGCATCTTGTGGAAGAAGCTTCTGTTATTATCACAGATCCATTCACTTATCAAATAACTAGTTCTCAAACCTTTACCCATAAATGCTATGGCAGTTCTTTCTGTATTCTTAAGTAATTTTATTATTGAGTCCATATTTCAAACTATCGGGTGACACATTTATTTTGAAAGATCTTTGACTCTTGAATGTTCAAGTAAAGAAGTTGAGTTAAACCAGCCTCTAAAGCTTCATGGTACAAGCCTCGCAACCTGTACTGACTTTCCTTTCTTCAGCCCCATATCTGAACGTGAAATTCTTAGAGCCTTCTCTTACAAAGCCCCAAACGGCTCAGTGGGTAGAGCATAGTGAGGAGGAAGAGGAGGAATGGATCGGAAAAAAGCAGTAGTTGAGTAAGGGGGATAGAAGTTTTGCAACCTGGTGGAGATGTTAACGAGCAGTCCACATGAGACCTGAATGAATGCATTTCTGTTAAAGCATTGCTGCTTTTTTTTTTCGGTCCAGGAAAACATTCTTCTACCTTTTCTAATACTTCCAAATAGCAAACAGAGTAAGTAATTATTTGCTTTTTCTTTTGTTTTAAATTAATTTATTCAGCACCTTTTGGAAAATTTAACCTTTTAATCTAACAGCATTCTAGACAACTGTTACTTCTTGAGGTATTTGTGGATATTTTCTTGAATTGTCAATCTTTTTAGATGGTCTATTAATGGATGAGAACATGATCAATTAGAAGGTTGTAAAAAGACTTTCACTTTACATACCTTAAATAAAAAATGTAACAATTGAGTCAGGCTATCATGTAACTCAGTGTGTGTTTCCTCTCTCAGGATATACTGTTTAATTTGTTAAGTCAGCTGTTTGTTAGATTAAAAGATTCACTTTCCTAAAAGGAATTGCATAAATTAGTATCATAAGATTTAGTGTTAGAAGAAACTGTTTAGAAAGGATTGTTATAGTTAAACCTCCTCATTAATGATAAACATTCAACTATTCTCATTTGGTGAAAGGAGCTTTTTAAAAAAAGTTATAGTACTGTTTTCTGAGCTACCAGTGGATGGTTATTAATTCAGTAAATTCATTTCAGTCAAGAGTTAGCGTTTTAGTTTGTTTTTGTTTTTTGGGTTATATGTTTTTAGGAGAAAGTAGGGAACTTGAGGTTTTACTTTCTGTGAAAAAAAAAAATCACGCATTGAAATCTAGTTCAACTAGAGACAGTACCAATAGAATGATCTAAGGTGTTTCATCTCAACTTTTGTTCTTGCCAAGTAACTAGCCCATCTTCTTTCCAGATAGTTCCTTTCTGATAACAAAAACTTTTCCCCCGTTTGAAAACTTCCCTTCTTATCCTTGATGCATTAATCTTATTGGTACAGAAACTTTTCAATTTTCAAATAATTATCTATTTTATCTTTTGTAATTGACTTTATCTCTTCATTTTTTACCCATAGCTGTGAGAAGTGTATGATTTAATTATTTTCTATTTTTTTTAATAGTGTAAGCTTTAATATTAAGGCCAGATTCATTTAGAATATATTGTGGAGTAGTGTGTAAGGTGTAGGTCTAAGCCTATTTTCCGCCAGACTGCTTTTCAGTTTTCCCAGTAGTTTTTTTATTATAAAAACTTAATATTTTCCATTTTATCAAACACTGGGTTATTGAGTTCTATTTTATATAGTATTTTATTTTTTCACATTATATGTAAAGGTAGTTTTCAACATTCACTTTTGCATGATTTTGGGTTCCACTTTTTTTTCTCTCTCATCTCTCCCTTCCCCAAGATGGCAAGCATTCTGATATAGGCTATACATGTACAGTCATATTAAACATGTTTCCACCTGAGTCATGTTGTGAAAGAAGAATCAGAACAAAAGGAAAAAAACCATGAGAAATTAAAAACAAACAAAAATAGAAAATAGTATACTTCTATCTGTATTCAGACTCCATAGTTCTTTCTCTTGATGTCGATAGCATTTTCCATCGTGACTCTTTTGGACTTGTCTTAGATCATTGTGTAGCTGAGAAAAGCTAAGTCTGTCAAAGTTGATTATCTCACAGTGTGGCTGTTACTGTGCATAGTGTTCTTCTAGTTCTGCTCACTTCACTCAACATCATTTCATGTAAATCTTTTTTTAAAATTTATTTTAAGTTTTCAACATTGATTTCCACAAAATTTTGAGTTCTAAATTTTCTCCCCATCTCTCCCCTCCACCCACCCCAAAGCACCTTGCATTGTGATTGCCCCTTCCACCAGTGTACCCTCCCTTCTAACACCCCTCCCTTCCCTTATCCCCATCTTCTCTCTTGTCCTGTAGGGCAAGATAAATGTCTGTACCTCATTACCTGTAATTCTTATTTCCCAGTTGTACGAAAAAACAATTCTCAACATTTGTTCCTAAAACTTTGAGTTCCAGCTTCTTTTCCTTCCTTCCTCCCCACCCATCCCCACTGAGAAGGCAAGCAATTCAGTATAGTCTATATATGTGTGTTTTGCAACTGATTTTTCCATAATAGTCATGTTGTGTAAGACTAACTATACTTCACTCTATCCTATCCTGCCCCCCATTTCTTCTATTCTCTCTTTTGACCTTGGCCCTCCTCAAGAGTGTTTACTTCTAATTGCTCCCTTCTCCCATTTGCCCTCCCTTCCATTCTCTGCTTATCCCCTTCTCCCATATTTTTCTGTAGTGTGAGATAGATTTTCATACCAAATTGAGCATGCATGTTATTTCTTCCTTGAGCCAAATGTCCCTTTCACCTCCCCCCTTTTCTCCTGCATTGGAAAAGCATTTTCTTACCTCTTCTATGAGAAATAATTTGCCCCATTCCATTTCTCCTTTTCTCTTCCCAATATATTCCTCTCTCACCCTTTAATTTTATTTTTTTAGATATGATTCCTTCCTATTAAGCTCACCCTGTGCTCTCTGTGTGTGTATGTGTGTGTGTGTGTGTGTGTGTATGTGTAATCCCTTCAACTACCCAGATACTGAGAAAAGTTTCAGGAATTATAAATATTATCTTTCCATGTAGGAATGTAAACAGTTCAACTTTACTAAGTCTCTTGTGATTTCTCTTTCCTGTTTACCTTTGCATACTTCTCTTGATCTTTGTGTTTGAAAGTCAAATTTTCTTTTCAGCTCTCATCTTTGCATTAAGAATGTTTGAAAGTGTCCTCTATTTCATTGAATTACCATTTTCTTCCCCCTGACGAATTATACTCAGTTTTGCTGGACAGGTATTTCTTGGTTTTAATCCCAGTTCCTTTGATTTCTGGAATATCCTATTCCAGGCCCTTTGAGATCCCTTAATGTAGAAGCTTCTAGATCTTGTGTTATCCTCATTGTATTTCCATAATACTCAAATTGTTTCTAGGTGCTTGCAATATTTTCTTCTTAACTTGGTAACTCTGGAATTTGGCTACAATATTCCTAGGAGTTTCTCTTTTTGGATATTTTTTAGGAGATGATAGGTGGATTCTTTCAATATTTATTTTACTCTCTGGTTCTTGAATATCAGGCCAGTTTTCCTTGGTAATTTCATGAAAGATGATGTCAAGGCTCTTTTTTTGATCATGGCTTTCAGATAGTCCCATATTTTTTTTTTCTTTAATATAAATTTATTTATTTAACTTTTTACATTCATTTCCACAAAATTTTGGGTTCCAAATTATCTCCCCATTTATCCCCTCCCCCACCCCAATACACTGAGCATTCTAATTTCCCCTATCACCAATCTGCCCTCTCTTCTATCATCCCTCTCTTCTCTTGTCCCCCCCCCCCCCCATCTTCTCTTTTGTCCTATAGGGCCAGATGACTTTCTATTCCCCATTAACTGTATTTCTTACTTCCTAGTGGCAAGAACAATACTAAACGGTTGTTCCTAAAACTTTGAGTTCCAAATTCTCCTCATCCCTCCCTCCCCACCCATTCCCTTTGGGAAGGCAGGCAGTTCAATATAGGCCATATCTGTGTAGTTTTGCAAATGACTTCAATAATAGTCGTGTTGTGTAAGACTAACTGTATTTCCCTCCATCCTATCCTGTCCCCCATTGTTTCTATTCTGTCTTTTGATCCTGTCCCTCCCCAAGAGTGTTGACTTCAAATTGCTCCCTCCTCCCATTGCCCTCCCTTCCATCATCCCCCCCAACCTGCTTATCTCCTCCCCCACTTTCCTGTATTGTAAGATAGGTTTTCATACCAAAATGAGTGTGCATTTTACTCCTTCCTTTAGTTGAATGTAATGAGGGTAAACTTCATGTTTTTTTCTCAGCTCTCCTCTTTTTCCCTCCACTAAAAAGTCTCCTGCTTGCCTCTTGCATGAGACATAATTTACCCCATTCCATTTCACCCTCTCTCCTCCCACTACATTTCTCTCTCACCATTTACCTTAATTTCTTTTAAGATATGGTCCCATCCTATTCAATTCACTCTGTGCTCTCTGTCTCTGTGTGCATCTGTGTATGTGTGTGTGCGCACGCGTGTACATGTGTGTGCATATGTGTGTGTGTGTATGTTTGTGTGTGGTCCCACCAACTACCCAGATACTGAAAAGTTTTAAGAGTTACAAATATTGTCTTTCCATGTAGGAATGTAAACAGTTCACCTTTGGTAAGTCCCTTATGACTTCTCTTTGCTGTTGATTTTTTCATGCTTCTTCTCATTCTTGTGTTTGAAAGTCAAATTTTCTTTTCAGCTCTGGTCTTTTCATCAAGAATGCTTGAAAGTCCTCTGTTTCATTGAAAGACTATATTTTTCCCTGCAGTATTATACTCAGTTTTGGTGGGTAGGTGATTCTTGGTTTGAGTCCTAGTTCCTTTGACTTCTGGAATATCTTATTCCATGCCCTTCGATCCCTTAATGTAGAAGCTGCTAGATCTTGAGTTAATCCTGATTGTATTTCCACAATACTGGAATTGTTTCTTTCTAGCTGCTTGCAATATTTTCTCCTTGACCTGGGAATTCTGGAATTTGGCCACTATGTTCCTAGGAGTTTCTCTTTTTGGATCTCTTTCAGGCGGTGATGGATGGATTCCTTCAATACTTGTTTTGCCCTCTGGTTCTAGAATCTCAGGGCAGTTTTCCTTGATAATTTCATGAAAGATGATGTCTAGGCTCTTTTTTTGATCATGGCTTTCAGGTAGTCCCATAATTTTTAAATTGTCTCTCCTGGATCTGTTTTCCAGGTCAGTTGTTTTTCCCATGAGATATTTCACATTCTCTTCCATTTTTTCATTCTTTTGGTTTTGTTTTGTGATTTCTTGGTTTCTTAGAAAGTCATTAGCTTCCATCTGTTCCATTCTAATTTTGAGAGAACTATTCTCTTCAGTGAGCCTTTGAACCTCTTTTTCCATTTGGCTAATTCTGCTTTTGAATGCATTGTTCTCCTCATTGGCTTTTTGAACCTCTTTTGCCAATTGAGTGAGCCTATTTTTCAAGGTGTTATTTTCTTCAGCATTTTTTGGGGTCTCCTTTACCAAGGTATTGACCCGTTTTTCATGCTCTTCTTGCATCTCTCTCATTTCTCTTCCCAGTTTTTCCTCCACCTGTCTAACTTGATTTTCAAAATCCTTTTTGAGCTCTTCCATGGCCTGAGCCCACCAGACATCCACCTTGGATGTCTGGAATACAGTGGCCCGGACCTCCACATCTTTCCCTAATGGTCAGAATTGTTCCTCGTCATCAGAAATGAAAGGCGGGAACGTCTGTTCCCCAAGAAAGTAGCTCTCTATGGTCTTATTTTTCTTCCCTTTTCTGAGCATTTTCCCAGCCAGTTACTTGACTTCTGAGATTCCTCTGCACCCCCGCCTAAATCTGCCCAGCTAGTGCTTGGGGTCTGAGATTCAAATGCTGCTCCCCAGTCTCAGGGCTTTCAGCAGCGGGAGCGGCTGCTATTCAGTGTGATCTTCAGTTCTGGTGCTCAGGTGGGGGCAGAGCTCCCCCCCAGGCTGAGTTCCCTCAGGGGGTTTATGCGGAGATCTTCAGTAATGGAGCAGAGCTCCTTTCTGCTCTGGGAGCTCCTTCCAGCTCTGGGAGCTCCTGGCTTCCACTTCCCCTGCCGCTGCCTTCCGAGCGGGCCTGAGTTATGGAGACACCCCGCTCCCCTCTCAGCTAGCCCAGAAGTCTCTCTCACTGACCTGGAGCACCTGTGGGTGGAGGGACCTTCACGGCTGCCGGAGATTCCGTCCCTGAAGCCTGCTTGGATCTGCTCCTCTGGGGCTATGTGGCCAGGGCAGGGGCTCCGTTCTGCCTCTGGTGCACGACGGACCCCTGGGGATGGATTTCCAGGGCTCTCTGGAATAGAAATCTCTTCCACTGTGTTTCTGCGCAGCTTGCACTGCTCCAGAATTTGTGGGGAGTTCTTTTTACAGAAAATTTATGGGCTGTGAGTTCGGAGCTAGTACGTGTGAGTCTTTCTACAACGCCATCTTGGCTCCTCCCCTAGTCCCATAATTTTTAAATTGTCTCTCCTGGATCTATTTTCCAGGTCAGTTGTTTTTCCAATGAGGTTATTTCATATTATCTTCCATTTTTTTCATTCTTTTGCTTTTGTTTTGTAATTTCTTGTTTTCTCATACAGTCATTAGCTTCCATCTGTTCCGTTCTAATTTTTAAAGAAGTATTTTTTTCAGTGAGCTTTTGAACATTTTGGCTAATTTTTCCATTTGGCTAATTCTGCTTTTTAAAGCATTCTTCTCATCATTCGGCTTTTTGGACCTCTTTTGCCAATTGAATTAGCCTATTTTTAAACACGTTATTTTCTTCAGTATTTTTTTGGTCTCCTTTAGCAAACTGTTGACTCTCTTTTCATGATTTACTTGCATCACTTTCATTTTTCTTCCCAATTTTTCCTTGCCCTCTCTTACTTGTTTTTCCAAATTCTTTTTGAGCTCTTCCATGGCCTGGAGCATTGCATATTTATTTTGGATGCAGAAACTTTTGTATCTTCCCCTGATGGTAAACGTTGTTCTTCCTCATCCCCAAAAGAATACTTGTTCACCAACAAAGTAACCTTCTGTGGTCTTATTTTTTTTCCCTTTTTTGGGCATTTTCCCTACCAGTTACTTGAGTTTTGAGTCCTTTGTCAAGAGTAGGGTGTACTCTGGGGACCTGTAAGTTCTCAGTTCCTCCAAGGTGGCACAATTAAGGGAGAGGTGTTTACTCTGGGTCCTCCAGCTCTGCCGTGCCCCAGGACCGCTCCAGGACTGAGCTCAGGGCTGAGGTTCAGATCAGCTTCTCAAGTCACCCAGGGGCTTTAAGCTGAGCCACTCTAACAATGGACCCTGGCTGCTCCCAAGGCCACCACTGCCTGCTGCAGCTGCCGCTGCTGCCACTGTCACCTGGGGCCAGGGCCAGGGGAGGACCCTGCTCCCTTCTTGCTCTGATTGAAAAAGTCCTCTCACTGACCTTTGGTGCCTGTGAGTTAAGGGATCTATGAACCTCTGCTGCTGCCAGGGACTCTGTCTGTGTACCCTGCTCTGGTCTTGTTCCTTCCTGCGCTGCACTGCCAAGGCTCGGCTGGGCTCTGCTCTACATCTGGTGCGACAGACCTTTCTCACTGGCCTTATAGGTCACTCTGGGCTGGAAATGTCCTCCACTCCATTGTTCTGTGGCTTCTGCTGCTCTAGAATTTGTTGAGAGTCTTTCTTTACAAGTATTTTATGGGCTGTGGGGGAAGAGCTAGAATATGTGGGTCTTTCTACTCTGCCATCTTGACTCCACCCTCTCATGTAAGTCTTTCTAGGTTTTTCTGCCATCCACCTGCTCCTCATTTCTTATAAATTAATAGTATTACATCACATTCATATACTATAACTTGTTCAGTCATTCCCTAATTAATAGACATCCCCTCAATTTCCAATTCTTTGCCACCACAAAAAAGGCCATAAATGTTATTGTACGTGTGTCATTTTCCCATTTTTATGATCTCTTTGGAATCCAGATCTAGTAGTGCTATTGCTGAATCAAAGGGTATATATAGTTTTAAAGCCCCTGGGCATAGTTCCAAATTGTTCTCCAGAATGGCTGAATCAGTTCACAACTCCACCAACAATGCATTAGTGACCCACTTTCCCCACCTCTTCTGCAACATTTATCATTTTCCTTTTCTGTCATAGTATCCAATCTGATAGGTTTGAGATAGTACCTCAGAGTTGTTTTAATTTGCATTTTTGAGTTCATTTTTTTCTGAATCTCCCTTGTCTAGTCCCGTTGATCTATTCTTTAATCAGTATCGGATAGTTTTGATGACTGCTGCTTTATAATATAGTTTGAGGTCTGAAAGTGCAATTCATCCTTTGTTCTTACTTCTTTTCATCTTTTCCCTTGAGAATTCTAGATCTTTTTCTTAAATGAATTTTATTTTTTTTATCAAGCAGCGTAAAATATCCTCTTATTAATTTGATTGATATATTATTAATAGTATAAATTATTTTTGGTGGTATTATTTTCATTATGTTGTCATGATCTACTCATGAGCAATGAATATCCCTCCAGTTATTTAAGTTATTTATTTTTTAAGGAGTGCTTTGTAATTGAATCTATCCCAGTCTTTTGTGTGCTTCAGAAGGTTGATCCCCATGTGGTTTATATATTTTCAAATTATTTGCAACAGGATTTTCCTTTCTGTTGTTGCTTCTTGTGTTTTGTTACTATGTAGAATGCTATTGCTTTTTGTGGATTTATTTTGTAGCCTGCAACTTTGCTGGAGTTAATTGTCTCAGTATCTTTGCTGTTTCCCTTGGGTTTTCCAATTAAAACATCATATTATCAGCAAACAGGGATAGTTTTATTTCCTGTTTACTTATCTTTATTACTTTAATTTCTTTCTTTTGTATTAATGCTATTGCTTCCAACTTCAGAACTATATCAAATAGTAGTGAAAAGAGCGTGCATCTTTGTTTCGCCCCCATATTTATTGGAAAAGTTCTACTCATTGCATATGATGTTTACTTTTATTTTTATTTTTAAAAAGTTCCTTTAAGCCTATCCTTTGTAGTTTTGGTTTTTTTTTTAAACATAAAAGCATAATATGCTTTGTCAAAGGCTTTTCTCCCATCTGTTGGTTGATCATGTGGTTTTGGATGTTTTGATTTTTTTATATTAATTATGTTTTTTTTCCTAATGTTGAATAAGCCTTGGACCCCTGGCATAAATCCCACTTGATCATGACTTGTTGGATAAATTGCTATGGTTTTGTAGGATTGTGTTTAAAATTTTTGAGTCAATGTTCATTCTTGATATTAATCTGTAATTTTCTTTCTCTATATCTTCCCTGATTTAGGTTATTAGGACTACATTTATCTCATAAAAGGGTTGTGGTAGGGTGCTTTCTTTCCTAGTTTTTGAGAATAATTTGTTAAGTATGGGTACTAACTTCTTTAAAAATCTGATAGGATTTTCAGGTCCAAGAGATTTTTTTTCCCCTTGATAATTCTTTTATAGCTAGTTTTTTTTCCTTTTCTGAGGTGAGTTTATTTAAGATTTCTCTCTGGTTTTCTGGGTATTTTATGGCTTTGAAAATATTCCTCTGTTTCTTTTGCTTTCTCAGTTTTGTTAACATGTAACTGTATAATAGGTTCTAATTATTTATTTTATTTCTTGTAGTTTTGCCGTGATTTTACCTTGCTCATAATGCTGTTTTGTTGATTTGATTTTCTGCTCTCCTGTTTTTTAAATTAGCTCTTCTTTTGTGATTACCTTAGGTTTGTGTATTAGCCAGTTTTAAAAAAAAAAATTTAAAAGTACATATTCTGTTCATTATTCTACTTCTTTTCTATTTTGTTAACATGTGATTGTAAAGATGTTTCCCTGACCTGAGAACTGTTTTAATTGCATGCTGAAAATTTTGTTATGTTGTTTCATCATTACCATTTTCTTTTACATATTCTTTTTATGATTTGTACTTTGACCTGCTCATTATTTAAGATTTCATTGTTAAGTCTCCATTTGGGTCTAGTTGTCTCTAAACCAGTTTCTATTATTGCATTGTGTTTGGAGAAGGATGTATTGACTTTGCCTTTTTATATTTGTTTGCGGTATCTCTGTGCCATAGTACATGGTCAGTTTTTGTAAAAGTTCCATGTGGTACAGCTGAGACATTATGTGTGTATGTGCGTGTGTGTGTATATATGTATATATATACATATATATACATATATACACATTGTTTTGCTGACCCATTTAGAAGATTGCCATAGATCTTTTAACTCTAGTTGCTCCAGAAACTTGTTCACTTCCGTTTACCTTTCTGTTAGACTTATCTACAATAGTGGGATATTGAAATCTCCTGTCGTGTTGTGTTACTGTACAAATCTGGATGCTAAGACATCTGGAGCTTATAATTTTATAATTGATATTGGTTTGTTGTGTATAGTTTCCTTGTTTAGTCCTTTCTTATTTTTTGAATCTTTGTTTTTGCTTTGTCTGATAGTATGATATCAACTCCTGCCTTTTTTTAATTTCCCTTCATGTAGAGTAAATTTTCTTGTATCCCGTCAGTTTTTTTGGTATGACTTTTGCTTTTTAAATGTCTTCCATGAAAACAAGAGATTGCAGGGTTTGTTTTGTTAGCCAACTCATCACTCCTTTTTCTTTTTATTGGATTATTTAATCACATTTGAATCTATGACTTAGGGTTACATTTTTCTCCATCTGTCTCTAAAATGATTTTTTTAAGCTATGATTTTTTCTTCTTTTGCTATAAACAGAGTATAATGTCCCTTCAGTTACTTCAGTCTTTTTTTCCCCTTAGGATGGCCCTATTTGGCTCTCCTCCCCAATTCCACATCTTCTTTGTTCCCTATTTCCCTTTAGGTTTTGTTCATTAGTTCCTCCGTGCTTTTATCTGCTTATATAATTCCTCCTCCCTTTTTTTTCCTCTGAGACAAGTAGTGCCTTCACCCCTATCTGCTGGGTACACTTAGAAGGAAGTCTCTTATCAGTCTTCTGTTTTCAATCTGGCGCTTTTGCTGTGTGCATTTATTTATTCCTGCAATTTTGTTGTTGGGGGTGTTCAGGAAACAATCTTTTCAGTCTTGTTGTTGTTTTAAAACTAAAAATGTTTGAAAGTCCTTTAGAAGTGACCATTCATCTTTTGTCCTGTATGGGAAAGCTCAGGTTTGCAGGAAAGGTCACCCTGGACTTTGTCCCGAGCTCCAGTGCCCCTTGGAACACATTATACCATTCCCTCCTTTTTCTAGCGGATACAGAAGTCTTGGGTTATTCAAATGTCCTTCCCTTCGTATTTGAAGGGCTTTCTTCTGATGGCTTGCTGTGAACTTGTTTCTGAATTAAATCGTTCAAATGGACTACTATTTGTTTGGGAGTTTCCAGCCTTGTTTTTTTTTTTTTCTTTTTTCTATAGATGATCTCTGACTCTACTATTGCATTTTCTGTGTTCATAAGTTCTGGACAGTTTTCTTCTATTATTTCCTTTCATTTGATGTTAAGATTTTTTTATCCTTTCATGATCTTCCAGGAGACCTATAGTTCTTACTATAGGTTGTGTCTACGCATCCTGTCTTCAAGATCTTTATGTGTATTTTGCTTATTACATAATGAGTACATGTGTTCAGATACCTGAACTCATTTACTAGATGTGAAAGCCACATTTCCTTCTGCCTCTGTCTTTCCTGTTGATTTATCTGTTTATGTTTCAAGGTCTTTGAGATTTCTTCTTCCTGAGATCTTTGGTGCTTTGTCTTTTCTCTCGGCTATTTTCCTTATTTCTCCCTGCCTGATCCCCTCCCCTCTGATGGTGGTTTCTCTAGGGGCTGGATCTCAAAATGTCTCAATGTCCTCCCACACTCAGTAATTCACAGTTAACCAACTTAGTTCTCTGCCTCGAGTGACTTTTGGATGGTCAGAAGTGGCCCCAGCCGAGTACTGTGCACAGGGTTCCCTATCCTGGTGACTTGTCCCATTCTCTCTGTTCCTCAGTTCTCTGGCCTGGCATTGCCTGTTCAGAGCCTATTTTTCCTCATGCTGGCAGTTCAGAGTTTTATGGGGATAGTGCTTCTGACTTTTACTCCTGAAAAGTTGTTGCCAACCCTGCTGTTGAGACCTGAGCAAACTTTCACAGCCTGGAGCTGGTGGCTCCCGCATACTGGAAAAAAAGGCAGGGGGGAAAGAGGGTATGGGGGTGGCTTTTGATGGAAGCCTATATTGAGGGCCTGGGTCCGCTAGTACAAGCACAACCTTGCTGCTGTATTTGGGAGGTCAGGGAGGGCTGCCGAGTGACCTTGGTCAGTGTGCATCATTTCCTGGGTTTGGGGTTTTTGTGTTTGTTTTTTTAAACCTTTTGGGTTCTTAGTATCCTAGTCCATGGAAACAGCTGAAGTTACTTTTTCTTTGGCTCATAATTTATGTTTTGGAGAGGTTTGAGAGCTTGGGGGAGTTGGAGAAAATGTCTAGTCTGCCTTCTTAATGACTATGTGACCTGGAAGTCTGCTTCCCTTTGCAGAGCTTCCTCCACTCTACAGTTCCTTCTGGACATCCTGTTCTTAGGAGTCCCTTGTTTATCTGTACACATGCCCACCCCCACCCCCTCTCCATTGCCCTCTGTGTGGCACTTAATCATCTTTAGTTCTTTAAAGCAACAATATACTACATTTTACCATATAACAACACCAGTGAAGTGTTATGTTGAAAAGATCTTTTCTTTTCTCGGTTACCACTCCCTTTTCACCTTGCCTGCCCTCTGTTTTCTTACTTGGTTTAATGTATTTGTACAGCAGTATCTTCATGTGTTTGTGTTCAGTTCAGAGAGCAAGCGTCTCCCAACTTCTACCTCCATGTTTCAATATTCACAACTGAATTCAATATCCGTAATTCTCAATTAGTAGAAGCCTGTTCTTCCTTTTTTCCTGAGCAAATTCCTTTTCTCTCCCATTTCTTCCCTTCTTCCTCATTTTTGCCTTAGAATATTCCTTTTCTTTCTTGTCTTAAAGCAGAATGACAGAATAAAAGTATATCCTGTTCTTGGGTTTGTCTTACCTTCCTCTGGACCCTTGAAGACAGGTTTTCCGGGTCTTCACTGTGAGTCGGTTTGTGTCTTCTGTCAGATGCTCACAGTGGTCCATTTTGGAGGCTGGCTTGGGCTGTCTGCCTTTTCTTCTCTTTGCACAGTTCTCTACTGGGACTTGACTCCGTCCTTTGTTAGGGCCCCTTTGGATCTTGGTGATTGCTCTTCTCTCTGGCTTCTTGTAAAGCCTTCTGCCAGGTGCTTTCTTCTCCCTGCCATTGACAGCTGAGCCACCTTTTGGTGACGTACAGAAGCCCCTTCTAGAACTTGCTTGTTTTGACAAGGCAAGAGCTGGGATTTGGATTCAGGTCCCTATTACCACAGCTTGTGATGGCATTCAGTCCCCTTGGGAGCCTGCTTGTTCAGAGTGTTGACTGACTTCAGATCTGTTTATGAGAGCTCTTCATTGGCATGATCCCTCTCACAGGGCTGGAAGATTTCATGGCTTGTTCTGACTTTCTTGGGCTGATTCCATTCCCAGAACTTTTATACCAGTGCTTTCTCTGTCTACCTTGGGCAATACCTCTTCTAGCAGGTTTCTCTTCATCCCTTTATTTTATTTTATTTTATTTATTTATTTATTTATTTATTTTTACCACTCTGGGTTTGATGGGGGAATTTAATTTTCCTTCTCGTCGGTGTATTTTCGCATTGCTTTATGCAAGTATTTGCTGGGCTGTCTGGGAGAACTGGGCTACTCTACAACCTTTCACCTTGGCATATTAAGCCAGAAGCTGAATTGTACTATTCAACAGAAAGAACCAAAAGATTTTCTGCATGTATAATTTTGCCAATGAGTAACATTTCTTGCATTTCTGGTTAACACCCTGGTCAAGCCCACCTAAAGACAGTGAAAATTTTAAAAACATGTTTTGTAACCTCTTTACTGATATTTTATTTACTGTTTTTGCAACAATACTCATCAGTTTGCAAGTTACATTGAAGCTGGGGCCCACAGTCAGCTTTATTACATATGCTGTACGGTGCTGAAAGATCAATATGCTCTTTCACAATTTCATTAATAACAGTGGTTTCTTTATTAGGATTTTAATAGTGGTTTTTCATATGAAAACTTTTTCACTGTTTCTTCAGATCCTTAGTTTCATTCTCATTTATCATTGTCAAATTAATCTGTGTGTGAAAGAAGCAATCGTACTCTTAATGGACAAGTCTTCAGAGGCGGTGTGGTGTAGTGGACATGACCCTGGAGTAATTCTAGGTCCCAATTCTGACACATATTAATCCTGAAACTGGACTACTCTAATGTATATTGGTTATGTGATACTGAGCACAAGCCAGTTTACCTCTATGACCAAATTACAGAGAAGGTGCTAATCTGTGATGGTAGAGAGAGTTCCTCACCAGAACTCTGTACCAACTAAATGAGGTCCATTAAAAATTTTAAAATTAAGTCTTATATTAATTTTTCCTGTAAATACGTAGACATTCTGCCATTTTGTGTGTGTGTCTATTCATATATTTTTTGGTTCTGTCATGCTTTCTCCTTAGCTATAGCTACTGAAGAGCCAGAAAACAAAGTACTTTTGTCTGTCTTATCTTTCTGTCCATCTATCTATTCATTCGTTTATTCATTCACTTATTCATTGACTCATTTATTCATTCATTCACTCATTCACTTATCTGTTTGTCTGTTTATGGTTTGCAACATTCATTTCTACAATATTTTGAGTTCCAAATTTTCTCTCCATCTCTCCCCTCTCCCCACCCCAAAACACTGTGTATTCAGATTACTCCTTCCCCTGATCTGCCCTCCCTTTTATCTCACCCCTCCCTTCCCTTATCTCTATCTTCTCTCTTTTCTTGTAGGGTAAGATAGATTTCTGTACTCCATTACTTATATTTCTTATTTCCCAGTTGTATGCAAAAACAGTTCTCAACATCCATTCCTAAAACTTTGAGTTCCAACTTCTCTCCCTTCCACCCTGGGCTATATTTGTGTAGGTTTGCTAAAGACTTCCATAATAGTCATGTTGTAAAAGACTAACTATATTTCCCTCCATCCTATCTTGCCCCCTATTTATTTTATTCTCTCTTTTGACCTTGTCCATCCCCTAAAGTGTTTACTTCTAATTATTCCCTCCTTCCATTTGCCCTCCCTTCTATCATCCCACCTGCCCCACTTAGCCCCTTCTCCCCTACTTTACTGTAGTGTAAGGTAGATTTTCATTCCAAATTGAGTGTTCATGTTATTCCCTCCTTAAGCCAAATGTGATGAGAGTAAGCTTCACTTTTTCCCTCTCACCTCCCTCTTTTCTCCCTCCATTGAAAAAGCTTTTATTTGCCTCTTTTATGAGAGATAATTTGCCCCATTCTGTTTCTTCCTTTGTCCTCTCAAAATATTCCTCTCTTACCCCTTAATTTTATTTTTTTAGATATCATCCCTTCCTATTCAACTCACTCTGTGCCCTCTCTCTCTCTCTCTCTCTCTCTCTCTCTCTCTCTCTCTCTCTATATATATATATATATATATATATATATATATATAAATATATATAATCCTTCCAACTACCCAAATACTGAGAAAAGTCTTAAGAGTTACAAAAATTTGAATTTTCTCTTTAGCTCTGGTCTTTTCACCAAGAATGCTTGAAACTCCTCTATTTCATTGAGTGACCATTTTTTTTCCCCTGAAGAATTTTACTCAGTTTTTCTGGGTAGGTGATTCTTGGTTTTAATCCTAGTTCCTTTGACTTCTGGAATATCATATTCCAAGCACTGTGACTGCTTAAAGTAGAAGCTGCTAGATCTTGTGTTACTGTGATTGTATTTCTACAATACTTGAATTGTTTCTTTCTGGCTGCTTGCAATATTTTCTCCTTGACCTGGAAACTCTGGAATTTGTCTACAATATTCCTAGGAGTTTTTCTTTTGGGATATCTTTCAGGAGGTGATCACTGGATTCTTTCAATATTTATTTTGCCCTCTGGTTCTAGAATATCAGGGCAGTTTTCCTTGGTAATTTCATGAAAGATGATGTCTAGGCTGTTTTTTTTGATCGTGGCTTCCAGGTAGTGCCATAATTTTTAAATTGTCTCTCCTGGATCTATTTTCCAGGTCAATTGTTTTTCCAATGAGGTATTTCACATTGTCTCCCATTTCTTCATTTTTTTGGTTTTGTTTTGCAATTTCTTGGTTTCTTATAAAGTCATTAGCTTCCATCTTCTCCATTCTAATGTTGAGAGAACTGTTTTCTTCAGTGAGCTTTTGAACCTCTTTTTCCATTTGGCTAATTCTGCTTTTTAAAGCATTCTTCTCCTTATTGGCCTTTTGGACTTCTTTTTCCATTTAGATGTTATTTTCTTCAGCATTATTTGGGTCTACTTTAGCAAGCTGTTGACTTGCTTTTCATGATTTTCTTGTGTCACTTTCATTTCTCTTCCCAATTTTTCCTCCACCTCCCTTCCTTGATTTTCAAAATCCTTTTTGAGCTCTTCTATGAGCTGAGACCATTGCATATTTTTTTGGAGGTTTTGGATGCAGAAGCCTTGACTTCCTCTGATGGTATGCCTTGTTCTTCCTCATCCCTAAGGATGGAAGAAAATACCTTTTTGCCAAGAAAGTAACCTTCTGTAGTCCTATTTTTTTTCCCCTTTTGGGGGGCATTTTTCCAGCCAGTTACTTGACTTTTGAGTCCTTTGTCCAGTGCAGTATAGTTCTTAGTTCCTCCAGGGTGATACAATCAAGGGAGGGGAGTTTACTCCATTCCTGGCCTGTGCTTTGGTCTGAGAGCAACCTCAAGCTTTTCTGCCCAGAATCTGTAAGTAGGAGTCCCTCTCCAGAGCCTCCACCAGCTTCACCAAACCAGTGTTCCTCCTCATCCCAGGACTGCCACTCAGAACTGAGACTCAGATCAGCTGCTCAGTTCCCCCAGGGTCTTTAGGCAGAGGGCTCCAAAAATGAATGCTGCTACAACTGCTGCCGCAGCTGATAGCCAAGCCTGGGCCTGGACCCAGCTCCCTTCTAGCCCAGGTGAAAGAGCTTTCTCACTGACCTTTGAAGCTGTCTTTGGTGTTTGTGGGTTGAGAAATCTGGGAACCGCAGCTGCTACCTGTGATCCATGCTGTGAAGCCTGCTCTGGTCCTGTCTCTGCCGTGCTGCATGGCCAAGGCTGGGCTGCTCCACTCTGCTCTGTGCCAGTGGGACAGACCTTTCCTGTTGGCCTTCCAAGCTGTCTTGGGCTGGAAATCTCTTTCACTCTGTTGCTTTGTGGTTTCTGCTTTTTTAGAATTGGTTTAGAGTCATTTTTTACAAGTATTTTATGGGGTATGGGGGTAGAGCTAGAGCAGATCTATCCTTCTACTCTGCCATCTTGGCTCCGCCCCTCCAGAAAACAAAGTTCTCACCCCCAACTGGTACTTTCAGGTGATTTGGCAGATGTGGTTTTGTTAGTGGAGCTGTCAGGGACTGTCCAAGTTAAGGAAGGAAGGAGGATATTGTAGGCCTGTGCGATGTCTGGTGCAGAGGTAGGGAAACACCTGGTAGATCATGTGTAAGAAACGTAAAGATGCCTGTTTGACTGTGTATGGGATGGCATGACCCCTCCCCTTACTCACATTGACTGCTCAGAGGGGTCTCAAAGTAAAAACAGAAAATCTTCTTCATTCAGGGCCCTTCACCAGTAAAGCTGGAGTTGGGAGGCACCTTACAGAAGCAGAATAGCAATTTATATAGACTCTGATGTGGAAATCTCCCTCTCATCACTGACCATTATTCTCATTGGCTGAGAAGCATGATCTTACATTCTAGGGTGAAATCTAACCAAGCCCTTTTGAAACCCAGTTCAAATTTCCAGGTTCAAATTTCTTGCTCCTGGACAGTTAGAAAGCCCATGAAAATACAAGTCATCACATGCAAAGTAGGCATTGAAAACATATGCAAATCAGGCGGACCAAAGTGAGGGCTGCAGACTGCATGTGCATATGCAAATTAGGTATTGAGGAGTTAGTGAACCATAGCTAATCATTGATCCTAATGCACTGTATAGCTTTATATGGAAATCACTTGACCCTGGAGGAATCGAAACCTGGGCCTAAGGTCCCTTTTGCTCTAGGGAGGAATCTCATACCCCTGAGAAATCTTCACTCAATCTGTTCCCATTCAGTTGCATTGTAGAATGGTGGGGAAATAATGGCCATTAAACCTGGAAAGTTAGATTGGGGACTGGTTTTGTAGGGATTTAAAAGTTAAATAGAGACTGGGAAATCACTGGGCTTGGTTGGGTAGGAGAGAAATGTGGTGAGATCTGTCTTTAAGAAAAATGACTTTGGCAGTAAAGTTGTTGGCTGGACCAGAGTGTGGAGATTCTTGAGGCAGGGAGAACAGGTAGAAGGTTTTGGAATAATGGAGGTGGTAAGAGGTTTTAAGGGCCTTGACTATGGCAGTACTTGAGTAGAGAAAAGGAGTAAGATCTGAGAGATGCTTTTGAGATAGACACAGAAAGATTTTGCGGTTGACTTTACGTGAAGGTGAGTACTGAATCCAGGATTATGTCTTGGTTATGAACCTTTGAGACAGAAAGTGTAGTAACAATGCCTTTGATAGAAAAGGGAAGTTTGGAATGGGGGAGGGCTTATAGGAAATGATAAGGAGTTTGGTATTTGACATACTGAGTTTAAGTAGTCTTTGGGAAATCCAGTCTGAATGTTCAATAATTTGGTGATGTGAGAGTGATGCTCAAGGGATAAACTATGGCTGTTTGTATTTTATATACACAGAGATATGTATATAATTATTTACTATTGTTTAACACATAATTTAAAGCATTGTTGCGTGTAACCATTTTGTTACTTAATTTAGAGGATTTCTATCTTTTAAAGACATGTAACACAACCTAATGATGCTAGTTAGCGGTTGATCATTTAAGTAAATGATTGGAAGTACCATGTTAACATTTTATTGTTAAATAGATGTTTGTCCTTCATTCTTGAAGAGGACTGTGACATCAGGAAGGTGGTATCTTGACTTGCAAATGAATTGTATTTAAATGAGGGAGGCTGTGCAAAGTCGCCAGCCTCACTTTCTCCTCTAGAGTCATTGGGAGTCAAGGGGCAAGTTACTGCCTCCTCTCCCATTCGTATGGTCCCGAATGGAGGAAATGACAAAATCATGTTCATTGAGATCATTATAAATTCATGTTATTTAATCTCAGCTGGCCCTGTTCTATTTCTCCTTAGTTGGTTTGTCATCCTAGTCTCCTGAGGGACTCTTCTACATTTCGTCTCCCCTCCAGCCTCTCCCTCTCAGCTAGTTATCATGAATATTCAGTTTCCCATATTTCTCCCCAAAAAGTCGGAACCACTGACTAAAGTTCCCCTGTTTTTCCTCCTCTTCCTCATATCAAATCATTCAGACCACTTTCCTTGCTTGTCTCCTCCTTCATTCTGGCCAAAGCTAACATGTTATTCCACATGTATTCTTGGTTTTATCCACTCTTGATTTCTTCAGCATATCCTACTGTCCTCCCTCCTCTGTCTCTTCTGTTCAGGCTCCTCTTAGCCAAGCGGTTCCTTCTTTATGCCTGTAAATAGGCCCATATCTTCCCTGTTTTTAATGGTGGTCCCCTCTAGCTTTGACCCTCATCTCTTTTCTCTTTCGTTGGCTACACTTCTTGAGAAAATGCTCTCCATTTGGTGTTTCCCTTTTCTCTCCCCCTCACTTTCATCAGACCCTTTCAGCAGAACCCCCTGTGTTCTGGCTTCAGATTTCATCATTTAGTTAAAACTGTTCTCTCCAAATTATAAGGAATTTTCTAATTCTAAAATCTATTCCCCTTTTCTTGGCCCCAGATATCTTAAGTATTTGCACTGTTGATTACCTCATCCTGAATATTTCTTCTTTAGGTTTTTGGTGACACTTGTTCCCATTCTGTCTGTCTAAGCTCTCCTCCTTACTGTCCTTGGATGGTTCTCTGCCTACCTCATGCCCCCTGAACTTGGATTTTTCCCCGTCTCTGTATTGGGCTCTTTTTTTTTCACACTTATACTATTGTGCTTGTTGATCTCATGAGCTCCTATGGATTCAGATATCAGCAACAATTATGCAGATGGTTTCCCCCGGCTGTGTATGTGAATGAATAAATAAAGCATCTATTAAGCACTTACTTTGTGCAGAGCATTGAGCTAAGAGGAATGTTAATAGAAAAGCAAGTCTCTTTTCTCTCAGAGCTCTTACTTTAATAGGGGGACAATGTTTGAGTTGCAAATTAGATGGAAATGTCCCTTTGTCCTTGGGTGCAATGTCATTTCTACTGATAAAATTGTATCAGTTTCTGATATTGGGCTATTTGACAGTGCCAACTCCTTTAGGGGCATGGATTTTATTTTCTGGGTCTTTAGTAGCTGTGGCTGTACCACCTGAAGGAACAGTGGCCAGGCTGCATCTCCTTGGGGGTGGCTTCTTGGAATGATGGCGGAGGGCACTGGGCTGAAATTGCAGTTTCCAAGACTCTTGGGTTCAGGTTCCTGACTATCTCCATCACAGTCTGAAGGGAGATGAAAGTCAAGATTGGGAAAGTGGTGACTTAGGTGGGCTGGCACATGCCTCCTATCCCCTGCAGGAGGCCTTGTTACTTCGGACAGAGTATCTTACTTGCCCTGTGGGTAGCAGTTGGTGGTGATAGATGATCCTTTTCCAGTGGAGAGAGGAAAAAGGCACGAAAATATTGTTGGAGTTTGACTGTGATAGACTTGAGGGGATGCTTGTGTCAAAACTTTGTAAGGATGGGAGTCAGACCTAGGCATGGCTGTAGGAGCAAAGGAACCATCATGAGGGGGTGAGTCTTGAGGAAGAGAAAGGCTGTCTCTTCATCAGAGACTGGAGCGAAAGAGGAGACCATGAGGGTCTCATTAAGAGATTTGAAGTCTAGAATAAGGAAGAAGAAATAAGCACAGGGTGCTTCTCTATTTTCTTGGTAAGATAGGAGACAAGGAAGACCCTCTGTTGAAAGGAAATGGGAAGGTAGTAGCATGGGAAGGAAGCTTGTGGAGAAAAGATTGTCCCTGTGATGTAAGGATCCTGGACTCTCTATTTGGAGCAGGAAGGCCCTCAGAGGTCACTGATAAGGCCTTGAAAGGTTAGGAAACTCATTGGCCTTGACTCATCTAAAGTGCTGTAGAGAATTCTGAGAGTCTCCAAGAGAGAAGCAGGACCCAGAGGAGGAACCTGAGAAGAGGTGTGTTCTTTCATGTTCTTACGAACAGAACTACTGGCAGAGAAAAGGAGTTTGGGGCTCTCTTTTGTTAGTAACTACCCTCACAAGAGACCTGGATGGCCACTTCTCTGGTGTATTGTAGGAGAGATTTGTTTTGGAATCCATTCCAACTCTAAAATTCTGTGACTCTGAGAATATGCTTCCTAACGGGCTCTTACTATTTGAACATGCTTTTTGAAAATGAAAATAAGACAAGTTCTTATTAATAGACTCAATTTTAAGCTATCTTGATTTGAATGAATTTGTCAGGGTTCCTTTTTTTTCTTAGAAATTGAAAGACATGCTAGCAGTAAAAAATATCCACAGGTCTATGCTTCACATAGGTTGTTTTTTTTTTTTTTAACACGGTATCTGTAAACCATTTAGAGATCTTTGGTTTGTTTTTTTTTCTTTTCATTGTTCTGATTATTTTGTATCTGGACTCATTTTTAACATAGTCAACAGAGACTCAGTAGTAGTTCTCTGAGTAGTATAGTGTTCTTAGAGGTTTAGTTCATAATCTGTCATTTTTTTTATAAGTAGCCTTTGCTTTTTCTCTTTTGTTTACTGATAGAAAAGAAACTTGAACTCTTAGAATGTTAATCAGTTATCCGTAAACACTTGTTGATTGATCTAGTTTAGAGGTCATTTGAACGAAAAAAAGAACAACCATCAATTATAGTTAAGTGGGACAAATTGTTTAAAGTTGACAGAAAATCTTTTTTTTTTAAACTATATTTTGACTGTGTCTATGGCATATTACATCTAATTTGGTTTTGGGGAGGTTTGGTTTTAACTTAATTTTCTTTAACTTGTCTTTTCAGGATTCTGGTGATTCTTATAAACTGGCCAAGATGAATATGGTGAAGAGGATTATGGGCCGGCCTCGCCAGGAAGAGTGCAGCCCACAGGACAATGCTTTAGGACTGATGCACCTTCGACGCCTCTTTACTGAACTCTGCCATCCTCCCCGGCATATGACTCAGAAAGAACAAGAAGAAAAACTTTATATGATGTTACCTGTGTTTAATAGGGTAAGTATAAAACGCTAAAAGCGATGAAATCTAAGAAGCGGAGTGGAGAGGGGCAGAGCATTCCAGGCATATGGGGCAACCAGTGCTGAGGCATGACTGCTGGGGGGAGTACATGGAGCACTGAGCCTGTAGCCAAATCTGGCCTCAGAGGCTTCTGGCTGTGTGACCCTGGGCAAGTCACTTCACTCACCTTCTTTGCCTCAGCTTCCTCGTGGAAGGAAATGGCAAGCTACTCCACTATCCTTGCAAAGAAAATCCCAAAAGGGGTCGTGGGAGAGTCAGACAGGACTGAAAAACAAGTAAACAATGGAAGTGCTGAGGCATAGAGATGGGAGAAAATGTTGCATTAGAGGAACTACAGTTAGATAACTCCATGTAGTTGGAATGTAAAGTGTGTGGATGAGAATACTGAGTAGGAAGACTGGGAGTAGTGGAAGGAGTCAGGTTAAGAGGAACTTGGAATGCTAAACAGAGAACATTATATTTGATTCTGGAGTAAAGAGAAAGGAACTGTGATTCACTGAGTTGAGGAGTGACATGCTCAGACATACCTGGGCAGCAGAGCGGTGGATAGACTGTAATAGGGAGAGACTTGAGGCAGAGAGACCAGTTGGGATACTATTGCAATGGACCAGGTAAGAGGTGATGAGGCCTTGGGCTCTAGTGGTAGCAGAGAGAATTAGTTGTATACAAGAAATGTTGTAAAGGTAGGATGGCTTTGCAATGGATTCCATATATGGGGAGAATGAGAATGAGGAATCAAGGATACTCTGGAGCCTGGCTGCCTGGGGAGACGTTGGTGCCCTCTGTAGTAACAGGGAAGTTCAGAAGGGAAGATGATTTGGGGTGAAAAATGAGTTCTGTTTTGGACATGCTGAATTTAAGAAGGCTTGGGACATCCAGTTACTAGTGTTGCACTAATATTTTTAGGAATTCTGAATATCCTTTATTCTTTTATAATCTTTGTAAAGTAATTTTTTCTTGTTATATTACCTAAAATTTTCTATTATATCCTTCTCCCACCCAGAGAGCCATTCCTTATGACAAATTGGAAGGGAGGAAGGGAAAAGAAATAGTCTGAGAAAATTTGAGATTATTATGCAGTATTCCAGACCTCTGGACCTTCTCTCATCCTCCTCCCTTTTCCCCCTGACACAAAGGAGTGGGAAACATATCTTCTTTCTCTATATAGGGAATTTTCTTCCTAACAATGTCCTTCTTGGGGTATAACCCTAATAATGGAACCTCTGTGTCAAAGGGTATGAGCATTTTAGTCACTTTATTAGTATTATTTCAAATTGCTTTCTAAAATGGCCTTACCGGTTCACGGATCCATCAAGGATGCACTAGTATGTTTGATTTCCTACAACCCTTCCAACATTGATTATTCCCATCTTTTATTTTTACAGATTTTCTGATTATGAGGTCAAACCTCAGGTTCTTTTGATTTATGTTTCTCTCACTTTTTTTTATTTAGTATTTTATTTTCCTCCAGAACAGTTTTTAATAATTGTTTTTAAAATTTTGAGTTCCAAATTCTTTCCCTTCTTCCCTCCCAACCCCATTCTCCCAGTTGAGAAAGCAAACAACATATAGTCATACATAAAGTGATGTTGGGAAAGAAAACATAGACAAAAAATTCAAGGAAAAGAAAGAAAGTAAAAAAAAGTATGCTTCAATCTGTATTCAGATAGCATTAGTTCCCTGTGTGGATATGGAGAGCATTTTTCATCACAAGTCCTTCAGAGCTGTCTTGGATCGTTGTATTCCTGAGCACAGCTAAGTCATAAGGGCTGATCATTGTACAATATTGCTGGTACTTTGTAGACAGTACATTCCACTTTGCATCAGCCACGCAAGTCTTTCCAGGTTTTTCTGAGAGCATCCTGCTTGTCATTTCTCATAGTATAATAGTGTTCTGTCATAATCACTTACCACAACTTGTTCTGCCATTCTCCAGTTGATGAACATCCCTTGGATTTCTAATTCTTCACCCCCAGAAGAGAGTTGCTATAAATATTTTTATACATATAGGTCCTTTTCCTTTTTTTTTTTAATGTCTTTGGGGATACAGACTTAATAATCATTTATCTTATGATGATTTCAACTGTTCTTTCTCATAGATGTTAAAAGTTTGCCCTTCTTCTTTGGAGAATGTTTGTTTCTTTGACCATTTATCTATTTGGGAATGACTTTTGGTCTTACACATTACCTGTTCATTGTTTATATTTGTATCAGCGAGCCTCCCAGCATACACAGGAGGTCCTGTTGTACAGGTTCTTAGATCTGCTTTTCTAAAAGAAAAGCAGCGTTTGAGGGGTCAACAATCTACTTTACTCACATATTCCAACAGAGAAATAAAGACCAACAGACAGGGCTTCTAACTGTCTGACCATAAGCAATACATACATCACAGATCAATAGATCCAGCTGTCTGACCATTACATAGTTACATAGAGAGAGTTACCAGAGAGAGAAGCAGCAACATCTCAGTTTTCAAAAAGGGGTGGAGGAGCTCCTTAATGGCTCCCCAGAGTCTCACATGGCACATGAACTTCTTCCAAACTGTAAGCCCCAAAGCAAAACCTCACCTCAGAATACATACACACTTTTCAGAGCTAGGCCCAGTGCCTCATCAGAAATTAACAAAAGGTGTGGGCCTTCCTACAAAACCAGCCTCCTCTAATCAAGCTTCCCTTAATGGGCTCCAGGTGAGGCCTGTTAATGGACAGGAAGATCTTTCATTAACATTGCATAAGTCTTGGAAAGTAAATACTTATCTAAGAAATTTGATAACAGATTTTTTTTTCCATTTTACCTCTTCCCTGCTTTATCTTGAATACATCATTTTGTTCCTGCAGAAGCTTTTTAGTTTCATGTGGTCAAAGTTATCTATTTTATCTTTTGTTTGCTTCTGGTCTTTGTGTGGTTAAGAATACCATCTCTCGCCATCGCTGAGGTGTATGACCGGCTTCTCTTTGGCAAGAGAGAAGTTCCTGGAAGCTTCTTCAGCCCAGCTGCCTTTTTCTCGTACTGGTGAGTTCGTCTCAGAACCTCCAGCTCAGGACAGATTCAGTCTAGGTAGCCTTTCTTCCTCTCTTGACTTTGCTACCTTGTCTCAGCCATTCTGTCAAGTCTTCTGGCCTTCTGTCCCTGCAGTGAAGAACCTCCTTGTGTGAGCTCCACCCAACCGTCCTTCATTACCTTTCTGCTTGTGTGTGTGATTATGCTCCTTTTCCCCTATATGAAGGTAAATTCTTTGAGGGCGAGGAATATCTTTCTTTTTGCTTATATTTCCATCTCCCATATTTAGCACAGTGCCTGGAACATAATAAGTGTCTAAAAACCTTATTTAAAAAAGAAAATAAAGAAAAACTTAAATAGCTAAAAGAATGTTCAGTTGCTCATGGTTGGGCCATGCCAATATGATAAAAATGACACTGCCACTAAAATAAATTCACTACTTTAATGGTATATCAAAGCATCAAAGGGCTACTTTACAGAATTCAGTAGAATAATAGATTTTATTTGGAGGAACAAAAAATCTAGACTATTGAGAGAAATGAAAAAAGGATAGCACTTTCAGATCTCAAGCTGTATTACACAGCAGCAAAACCATTTTATATTGATTTTATAACAGAAAAGTAGATCAGTGGAACAGACTAAACAAGGGAGACTCAGAAATAGTGCAACTCAATAACCTAGTGTTTGATAAAATTGGAGACATAAATAACTTAGTAAAGAACTATTAAGGGGCAATTATTTATCAAAGGAACTCCCTAACTGCTTTGGTAAGTTGATGACAACTCACTGTCATCTTTGGGAATGTCCAGTATTGTGCTCTGATGTACACTAGTGCATTGCTGGTTTTTTCCTTTTTATATATCTCCATCTTTTCCCTGGCACTGAGTTTGTTCTTGCTTTCTAATTGGTCTCTTTGCCTTAGGATTCTTACCCTTACCACTTTGCCCTTCACAATGATGGCAAGTGATGTTCTTGAAGCATAGGTCTGACCAGGTCACCCCATCCCCATGCGATCTTTGTTAGACAACCCCCAGTAGTTCCCTAGCACCTCTAGGATCAAATATAAATCTTACTTTTGAGCATTAAAAACTCTTTACAGCCTAGACCTTTCCTATTTTTTTCAGCCTTCTTACATATTACTCCCTTTCGTGAATTCTACAGTCTAGTTCTGCTGTCTATTCCTTCATTTAATTTCATTTCTAGACTATAGTTTAGTACTTACCACCCACCAACTTTCTGTTTGGTTTCAACTCCAGCAACATCATTCTTCCTTCAAGGATAAACTCATTACCGGAAATCTTATGAACTGCTCTGTATCCTCACTTGCCTCCCTGCTTTGGTGGAAAGACTAGAAAGTGGAATAAAAAAGTCCTCCTGAAGTCTCCCTTTATAGAGGGTGCAGAATTTCCAGTCAACTTTTCATTTCTCTTTGACTTCTGTGCTTGGTTTTTGACAATGAACACCCTTTAGAAGTTCACTCCCCCACCTTTTACAGCTTCCATTTGTGTTTTGTCTTTCCCTTATTAGGTAGTAAACACTTTAAGAACAAAGACTGTCTTCCTTTTTCTTAATTTTGTGTCTTCAGTGCTTAATGGTGCCTGGCACATAGAAGGTGCTTAACAAATATCTGTTGATTCTTGGCTGTTTTGTAAGAACTGTTGAGAAAACTGGATCCGAATCAGGTAGAAAGTAATGATATGGTCAGTTGTGCTTCTGCTTTTCCTAATATTGAACCAGCCCGGCATTGCTAGTATAAATCTCACCTGGTCATAGTGTATGATCTTTGTGGTATATTGTTGTAATTTCTTTGCTAGCATTTTATTTAAATTTTTTTGCATGAATATTCAGTAAGAAAATTGGTTTATAGTTTTCTTTTTCTGTTTTAATTCTCCTTGCTTTAGGTATCAAAAACATTTGTGTCATAAAAAAGAATTTGGTACGACTTCTTTCTCTGTTTTTCTTTTTGTTTTTTTTTCATAGTTTATATAGTATTGGGATTAATTGTTCCTTAACTGTTTGGTAGAATTCACTTACAAATTCATACGGTCCTGGAGATTTTTTCATAGGGAGCTCATTTATGGCTTGTTCAATTTCTTTTTCTAAAATAGGGTTACTTAAGTATTCTGTTTCCTCTTCTGTTAATCTGGGGGTGTAAATATTTGTCCATTTTCCATTAGACTATCAGGTTTTTTTTTTAAATATTGGGGAAATAGATCCTAATAACTGCTTAAATTTCATCTTCATTGGTGCTTAATTCACCATTTTCATTTTTGAGATTTTGTTTCTTTGATATGTTCTTTGACATTCATTCTTTAGGATTAGATTATTTACTTTCCATTTAATAATCTCTGTTTCCATAGCCCTTTATTGGATTTATTTTTTTTTTTGATTACCATGTTAAAAAGGTGCATTTAATGTTTCTACTTTTCTGCATGAGGTTTTTAATGTCTATTAAGACAGTTAAGCTCAGTTTTTGTGAAGGCATCATGTATGACTGAGAGAAACTTTCTATTTCCATTCCTTTTTCTTCAGAAAATCTTTCTTTTCTTTTTCTTCTCCTTAATATCTTTCTTATTTATTTTATGGTTAGATTTATTCAACTATGAGAGGGAAAAGTTGAGGTATCCCATTAGTATTGTTTTACTTGCTGGTTCCTGTTGTGATTCATTTAATTTTCCTTTAAGACTGTATACTTTGCCATTTGGTGCATATATGTTTAATATTGATATGATTTAATTGTCTGTGGTGCCCTTTAACAAGATGAAGTTTCCTTGCTTATCTCTTTTAATTATGTCTATTTTTGCTTTTGCTTTCTATGAGATCATGATTTTGCTAGCTCTGCCTTTTTTCTTTCAACTGAATCATAATAAATTTTGCTCCAGTCCCTTATTTTATCTCTGTGGGTCTTTGTTCCAAGTTTGTTTCTTGTAAACAACATATTTACACCTATGTAAACAACACAGAATTCTTCCATTTTATGAATTATTTCATCCCATTCATATTTGCAGTTATGATTACTAACTGTACATTTCCCTATTTTGTTCATCTTTCTCTCTTTTTTTTATCCTCTCCCTCCTCTAAAATCTGTTTTGCTTCTTACCACTGCCTTTCTTTATCTATCCTCCCTTTTATCACTGTTCTCTCTTTTTCTTATCCCCTTCTCCTCCTATTTTCCTGTTGGGTAAGATAAATTTCTATACCAGTTAAGTGTGTATGTAGATATTCCCTCTTTGAATCCAGATGAGAATGAGGTTCAAGTATTGCCCATTATACCCCCTCTGCACATTTTTTCCTTCCATTGTAAAAGCTCTTACTTATGTACTTTTTTTATGTGAGATACTTTTCCTCATTCTTCTCCCTTCTTCCTTTTCCCAGGGTGTCCCTCTTTCTGGGTCATCAATTTTTTTTTCTTTTTACATTATCCCAATACAACTGACTCGCTTCATTTCTCTCTGCCTATGTAGAATCCTTCCAAGTTCCCTAATAATGATAGAGTTCTTAGAAGTTACATGTATCATTTTTCTGTATAGTGAGGTAAAAAGTTTTAATTTATTGAGTGCCTTATGGTTTTTCTTTCGTATTTATCTTTTTATGCTTTTTTTGACTATTGTAAAGACAGATTTTTCTACTTACCTCTGATCTTTTTTAATCTGTAATGCTTAAAAGTTCTCTACTTCATTAAATATCCATGTTTTTCCCCTTGAAAGATTATACTCAATTTTGCTGGGTAAGTAATGGGTCTGATGGATTGTAATCCTAGCTCCTTTGCCTTTTAAAATATAATCTTCCAAGCTCTGTCTGCTTCTTTGATATGGTAGCTGATAAATCTTGTATGATCCTGACTAGGGCTCCATGATCTTTTAAAGGTTTATTTCTGGCTGCTTGAAACTTTTTGAACCGAGTGCTCTAGAATTTAGCTATAATATTCCTGAGAGTTTTCATTGTGGGATCTCTTTCAGGTGCTGATAGGTAGATTCTTTCCATTTTTATTTTACTCTCTGGTTTTAGGATATCAGGACAGTTTTCCTTGATAATTTCTTGAATATGATGTCTGAGTTCTTTCTTTGATCATGATTTTTAGGTAGACCAATAAAATTCTTAAATGCTCTCTCCTGGATCATTTTATAGGTCAGTTATTTTTCTAATGAGGTATTTCACATTTTCTTCTAATTTTTTATTCTTTTAATTTTGTTTCATTGTTTCTTGATATCTCATGGAGTCATTATCTTCCACTTACCCAGTTCTAATTTGTAAGTTATTATTTTCAATAAGCTTGTACCTATTTTTCCATTTGGCCAGTTCTACTTTTTAGGGTGTTATGTACATAAGTGGATTTTTGTACCCTTTTTTTTCCCCATTTGGCCTATTCTGTTTTTTAAGATGCTATTTTCTTCTGTATTTTTAGTGTCTATTTCACCAGGCTGTTAATTATTTTTCATAAGTTTATTTCATTATTCTCATCCATTTCTCTCAATTTTGCCTCTACCACTCTTATTGATTTTGAAAATAATTTTTTTTTTTTTGCTTTTCCTGGAATTCTTGTTGGGCTTGTGTCCAATTCACTTTTTTTTCCTTTAAGGTTTTGCTTATAGCTAATCTAACATTATAGTCTTCTTCTGAGTTTGTGTCTATCTTGTTCTTTCCTAGTAGATTTTTATGGTCAAGTTTTGTTGTTTGCTCATTTTTCCAGCCTATTTCTTGACTTTGAACTTCATGTTAAAGTTGAGCTCTTTTCCTAGCATGGTGGGAGCGGGGAGCATTGTCCCAAGCTTCAGGCTTTTTCACACAGCTGTTTTCAGAGCTAGTTCTCGGGGTTTGGAAATTTTGGGTACTTCCGAGGTGGTTGTAACAGCAAACAAAGTAGGTTTTTTTTGTTGTTTTCTTTTGGAGTTCAGTTTTCCAGTCTCAGGCTAAATTGTGAGCATCTGAAAGCTCAATCTCCTTTGAACCCTGATAGTTCACAGCTGTACTGAGTCATGTAGATTTTGTGCCTACTGATTCTGAGCCAATCAGGAGCCAAGTCTTTGTTACGTGTACTGGGAGGTTGGTATTTTACTTTGGGGGGCTCCTTTATGAGAAGGACCTTGTGATTCCCTGGTTGAGACTCTGAGTGACTGTAGAGCTCCCCAACTGCTCAGATATAAAAGCTTTCTTGATCCAGGGATGTATGTAAAGTATACAGTAATATTGCTATGATTCAGGCAGTAGAGCCCTGTCTGTTGGTGTTTATTTCTCTGCTTCTATTTTCTCTGAAATTCAGAGTGGTGACTTTTCCCCTGAACTAGTGAGTGTAATTAAAAAAGACTGTTGACTCTTTAAACAGCTATCTCTCCTAGTAAAGCAGATCTAAGAACCTGTGTTAGCAGCCATCCTGAGGATGCCAGTGTGGTTGCTGTTACAGTAGCGTAACCTGAGAAGAGGTGTGGTCCACTACCCTCCTAGTCCGCACTCTGGGCTTACCCAGGAAGGGCTCCTGATCCCTTGGGACCAGAATTGGTACTGCTTCTCAGGTCCCTTGCTCCCTTGTGACTGAAAGTGTTCTTCTGTGCCTTCAGCTGTGACCCAGAAGTATGTGTTAAACACTGGAGTTACCTAATAGCATCTGGTCCTGCATCCAGTGCTAGCTTAAGGGTCCCACAATCTCTTTCTGATCCATTGCCAGGATCCCTTATACCTCTGGCTTGAGAGCTCCCAAAGTTGCTGTTTCTTCTGTCACCACCACCTTGTCATACCTCTGGTGTTGCATCTTTTGAGGTTACAAGCCAGCTTACGTAGCTGTGTCAAAGATCTATCGTTCCAGCCTCCTAGGTTGTCTTGGGCTAGAAGAATGTCACTGATTTTTTGTTGACATTGTCACTCCAGAATTCAATTTAAGGCATCATTTTAAGGTTGTTTGGCAGAGAACATTGGGAGAGCTTTTATGGATACTTCCTCTGTCATCTTGGCTCTATCCCTGGTGTTATTAATTTAAAATATTACAGTGCTAAAACTTATGTTATCTGTCAGTGCTGAGGAATAAGTTGTTTAGGATAATTGCATTTTCTCAGTGGATGGTTGAGAGCTTAAATAACCAAACCTTTATTTTAACTATTTTGAATAAAAATTTTTCTAAAATTTATTTTATAATTTCTCACTTTTTTAAGCAGCGTTCACCAGATAAACATAAGTAACTAATCCTTGATGATTCAGGATTGTCTTGTGTAATAATTATCATACGTGGCTCTAATATAATGATACCTTGAAGTCTTATTGAAATATTTAGGATAATTGTCTATAATTTTAAATGGTCCCAGATATCTGTGACCTTTGCTTTTCCATAAATAAGTATGTTAGAGAATATGTATATAAATAAATGAATTACTTTCTGAGTCTGGGCTTCAGGTCTCTGGCCTATGGTAGAACTTTGTGTTTTCTATTTTGGCTCTCAAGAGATCTATTTTACTTACTTCTAGTTTTTAGTTTGTTATAGACTGGTAAGATTAGATAAATTATAAAGATAAGAAGAAATTCTGAATAGATCAAATATTATTATAGGATAATATTTTGCCTTAATGAACATATACCCAGTGGAATGGAGATAAAGGAAATCAACCACGCTGACTAGGAACATGATAGATTCATGTTATTCCCCTGCTACTATATCCTCACTTTAACAAGGTAATCCTTTTTTATGTAGCATAGGTTTTTTTTTTTAAATAGAGATGTTTATTGTTATCTTTTGTTTCTACATAGTCTGCATTTCTCTCTAAGACCTCCCTTGCAGGTTGCCATCTCTTGTAATAAAGAAAAGAATGAGGAAGAATAGGGGAAAAAAAGCTTGTAAAACCATTCAGCACGTTGAACAAATCTGATGAAACATTCTGCACACTTGAACCTCCCCCGCTCTGCTTCTCTGTTGGAGTGGTGGGAGAAGGTGTCTTCTCATGCTTCTATTTTGGAACCAAGCTTGATATTTATAAATTTGCAGTTTCTTAGAAAAAAAGATGTGGAAAAAAGGAGCAACACATAAACAAAATAGGTTAGTACAGGAGAACAGGAGGGCAGATTTTTAATGAGAGGGGATAAAAGGTAAAAGATAAGAATGAAATAATTAAATACATTGAAAAAAACAGCAAAACTCCAAAACTAGGGGAAAGATTGATTATAGAGAGAGGAAGAGTGAGAGGTGTGTGTGTGTGTGTGTGTGTGTGTGTGTGTGTGTGGAGGGGGAAGTTTGGGGGAGTAGAGTTGTGTCAAAGTACATTAAGTAAAAGTAATCACAGAGAAAAAGTATTGACTTAAAAAAGGAAGTGAACAACACAAAAATAAATCCTAATAAAAAAACTAGGTAAATACAAACTAAATTTAAATGTGCCCATACTATATAAATAGTTCCTTAAAATGAAATAGGATTAAAATCTTTTGCATAAAATTCAGTAGATTGAATAAGAATAAAATTTAAAAATCAAAAGTAAACATAGAATCCAAATGAGAGGCTGTGACAAAACTGATCAATTCAGTACAGTAAAACAGGAATCACAGTCATACTATCCTACAAAGCAAAAATAAACCTTCACAAAGCAGTATAATTAGCTAGCATTGATAGGGCTTCAAGTACTTTACAAATATCGTACCCCCATTGATTCTTGCAACAACCCTGGGAGGTCAGCGCTGTCATTATTCCCATTTTACAAATTTGCTTGCCCAGGCTCACACAGATTTGAGTATAAATTTAAACTCAGGTCTTCCTGACTCCAGATCCAGCACTCCATCAGCTCATTGATTCCTGATCTTGCTCCCCACAGATGCTCTTCTGTTTCTCTTAACTTCAGACCTTTTGATAAGATCCCTCACACTCTCTTTTTCTCCTTGCCAAAGTCAGCCTTCTACGTACACACTTGATTCTACATCTTGATTAGTCTTTTGCTTCTTACTAGCTTGTCCCCTCCTTACCTTTTGCCATCAGGCATGCCCAAGTCTCATCCATCCTTAAAAAAAATTCTTTGGATCCTACTGTCTCTTCAGGGCATCAGCCTATGTATCTTTTCCCCTTTTTGTCTGAATTCCCTGCCTTCCCATCTCTCACTCATTCGCTTTGCATTCCAGTATCTTATCACTCAGGGGCAACTCCTTTAACCACAGTTACCCAGAATACCAAATCTGATCATTTCTCTTTCCTCCTCTTTCTCTACTTCTGTGTTATTTGGAACTGCTGACCACTCTCTCCTCTTTGGGTTTTTGTGGCACTATTGCCTGGTTTGTCTCACTCCTTTTTGGTCCCTTGGGTGGCTCATCATTTCTAAGGTTCTGCTCTGGGGCCTTTTCTCTTTTTTACGTTCTCTCTTGGTGACATCATGAACTCATATGCGTTTAACTACCATCTCTCTTTATGTATTTAAATCCCCAACGTATACATTTAATTCTAATCTCTCTGTTTCACTGGCACCGCCATCAGTTGTCTATTGCACATTTCAGGTTGGATGTTTTCGAGGCCAGAATCATACCCAGATTCCCAAACAGAATTCATTCTCTTCCACACACACCACCAAGCCCAGCTGTCTTCCTGTTACACCGTCTTAGTGTCCCAAGTCTACAGTATCCTCTTCTACTTCTCGTTCCCCTTCATCTCCCTGTGTATGGGAGTCGTTTCCGTCCCCTCCACATACTTAGCTCCTACCTGAATTCATTCTGTCATCATCAGTCTCCCTCTCAATTAGTCCTGGTGCTGCAAGTCTCTTCCCCTCCAGTCCATTCTCCACACACTGATTTTCCTTTAAGCACAAAGGATCTTTCCTTAAGCACAGTGGTTTCCTACTGCCTCTAGAATGTAAACTCATCCCTTTGTTTTTTCTTGCTTTTAAAGCCCTTCACAACATGTCCTTGGCCTATCTTTCCTCTGTGATCCAGTCAGAGGGTCCTTCTTTTTGTCCCTCCCCCACCCATTCCAGATCCCATTTTGTGCCTTATCCTGCCCATCATTCTTGGAATGCACTTCCTTCTTGGTGCTACTTTTCACTGTTTGAGTCCTGACCTGTTCTTCCTGACCCCATTTGGGATGTTTTTGGCAAAGATTGGAGGGGTTTGCTACTTCCTTCTCCAGCTCATTTTACAGATGAGGAAACTGAGGCAAATAGGGTAAAGTGACTTGCCCAGGGTCACACAACTATTAAGTGTCTGACTGAGGCTGAATTTGAACTCAGGAAGATGAGCTTTCCTGACTCCTAGCCCGATGCTCTCTCCATTGTGCCACCTAGTTGTCCCACTTCCTCCTTAAGATGTCTATCTTCCTACAAGACGTACAGCCTTGACCTTGCTCAAGAAGCCTTTTCAGTCTCTTCCAGATATTAATGTACTCCCTTCCAAACTACCTGGTGTTTAATGACTTGTATTTATTTGCTTTCTATTGTCTAGCAGATGTCATTGTAGATGATGGTTTAACCAAGGAACATTTCTTGTGTGTCTCTACTTCCACAGGGGGGTGGGTAGAATTTGTTCTCCTTGGCCTCCTCCATTAAGACCATTTCAGGACATCCTCTTCTCTGGAGGTCTCTGCCCCTACTGCCCTTTCCTCATCTTAGCCCCTCACTGAGTACAGAAAACCCTGAAGTCTCTGTTGTCTAAGTCTTAGCCTAGGACAAAGGTCCCAGCTCTTGCTGCCGCTCCATGAAGACTTAAAGATAGAAATTAACAATAGAGTTCATAAAGCTCTGTACCTTTGCCAGACTTTTGTCAGGCAAGAAAGAAGAAATCTCTGACTGGGAAATCCCAGTAGGTCAGTTCAGTTGAATTTGCATTTCCTCCCAGTTCTCCTTCTTGCATAGAAGCATCAACTCAGGATTCGGTTAAAATTATCTAATCTTTGCAAGGATGGGACTTCATTGATTTTTACCATCACTTAGATGTAATTACTTTTTGTTAGATAAGAATACTTTTTGATTGAGTCAGACAGAAGTGAGTATGAAAGGTCTCCACACTTCCTTGAATGAGTCCATTGCGCGCAGGACTCGATCACAGCCTAAAGAGTTTGTAGAAAAGGAAGAGAGCTGGCTCGATTAGAGGAGAGACAAGATCGGGTCTGGGAGCATGGAGGCTGGGGCATGCTTGGCCTTTCTAATCCATCTCAAAGGAGCAATGGAAGGACAGAGCTGGGGCAGAGATGGTAGAGCTTAAGCAACATTACTGATTTTACAAGCATCGTGCCAGAGCAGAAGACTTGACTGGAAGGAAGTCTGTCCCTAAGAAAGGTCTTCTTCTTTCTCCACTTGTCCTCCAGGACCTTCTGTACATAGACAGTATTATGTAACTTGCTGTTTTATTCTCCAAGTGGTTTTGATTAACTGAATTTTGTCTCAACCACAGAGAGAACTGGGATATGTAGAAATGTAAATATTAGCAAGACAGTCCTACCTCTGCCTCAGTGTTAGGAATTTTCCTACCTGGGGTCTTATTGTGATGATAACAGAATTTAGAACTGTTTTTTTAAAATAAATTTCCTAAGCAGAAGTGGAGAGAACCCTGAGGACTTTAGGGGTCATTGCTTCTTAAGTCAAAAATCATTATTGTAACAAAGTTTATCAAACCACCATTAAAACTACATATAATTATAAGCCAAATGTACACTAGAGAAAGAAGCACTTGGTAATGTGCCAGGCCTCTGTTGTGCACACCGGTACAGTTACCCATGTGTCATTCATTCCTTTGTGTTTTGTTTCTCCTAAGAAGCCATGTGCAAGTGAAGGAAATGAAAGTCTGCAGTTGCTACAGGGCGACAATACGCAGCTGTGTGCTAGATGAATTGGAGCTAATCAGCACAACTGATCAGCACAATGAAGGGGAATCCAGTAAAGGTTCTTAGAAAAGATGGGGTTTTAGTTGGGTCTTGAAGGAAGCTAGGCCGTGTAGAAGATGAGGATGAGGAGGAAAGGTACTCCAGGCATGGGAGGCTGCCAGTGAAAACTGCTGTTGGGAAATGGAGTATCTTTGGGGAGCACCAGCGAGGAGGCCAGGGCCGCTTGATTACCAGGTGGGCAGTGTCAGAAGCCTGGAAAGGTATAAGCTACGAAGGACTTTAAAATTGGATATTTGATCCTGGAGCTGCTCGGGAGTCAGATCTGTCACTTTGACACTTGAGTGAAAGATGGTTTGGAATGAGAAGTAACTTATGGTTACAGAAAGGAGATCGACTGGCTGGCTATGGCATCAGTCTAGACAGCAGTGGCAGCGTTAAAGGAGAGAAGTGGGCATATACCAGAGCTGTTACAGGTTGAGTCAAGGGAGCGGGGGGAGTAAGAGAGTGAATAGTGTAGGATGACACCAAGGCTAGGTGACCGGGAAGATGGCATTGACCTCAGTATTGTTGGGAAGAGGTTCTGGAGAAGTTGAGTTTAGGAAGTCTGTGGGACATCCAGGTTAAGATGCCCAACGGGCAGCTAGAGATTCTGGATTAGAGGTCAGCAGAGAGATGAGGGCTGCATAAGTAGATGTGAGAAGCATGAGCATGTCATTGGGTCATTTTTTAGGCATTTCTGACTTTGTGACCCCACTGGGGGTTTTCTTAGCAAAGATACTGGAATGCTTTTCCTTTTTTTACCCCAGCTTATTTTACAGGTAAGGAAATTGAGGCATACAGGGTTAAGTGGGTCACACAGCTAGTGAATGTCAGAGGCCAGACTGGAACTTAGGAAGGTGTCTTCCAGACTCCAGGCCTGGCACTCTACCCCGTTTGCCACTTAAGTGCCTGGGGAGCTGATGAGATCCTCAAATGACATAGTATACAAGATGATGATAAGATGGCCTAAGGCAGAGTTCTGGGGAGAGCACATGGCCCTGAATGACAGGAGGACCAGCAGAGAGCAGAGTCACAGACGTTTAGAGGGAAGTGTTGAGGAAGAGGAAGGGATTAGCAGTGCTGAAGACTGTAGAAAGGTGGAGAAGGATGAGGACTAAGGAACAGCCTGGGCATCAGTTTGGAGACAGCGGTTTTAATTGGATGATTAGCTCCAGAAGCCACACCATGGAGAATCAAGACAGCAAGAGGAAAGAAGAGGAGAGATAAAGTGTAGCTGACTTTCTTAAAGAGATTAAAAATCAGAGAGGGAAAGAGTTATAGGACAGTCTACTGGGAATGGACAGATAAAGTTAGGCTTTCTTGAGGATGGACAGACCAGGGTTTTTTTGTAGGTAACCGGGTGACAACCAGTAGATAGCTCAAGATTGGAGTTTAGTGAGGAGAAAGGGGGTTCTTGGAGGGGATGGTCTGCTAGACAACACAGGCTTGGAATGTGATTGCTTCTACTTGTACAGAGTAAGGCTACCTCTTCATGTATATGTTTGTCCTTCATTGCTGAAGAAGACCACGCCATCAGAGAAATGATGACATGGCTTGCATTTGACTTTGTTTTGAATGAGGGAGGGCTGTGCAGGTCACCAACCTCACTGCTCCTCCAGAGCCATCTGAATTGAGTGACCAGATATTCATCAGGATGACTGCAGATGACCCAGGATGAGGCAGTTGGGGTTAAATGACTTGCCCAAGGTCACACAGCTAGTGAGTATCAAGTGTCTGAGGTGAGATTTGAGTTCAGATCCTCTTGACTCTTGCACTGGTGCTCTATCCACTGCACCATCTAGCTGCCCTACCTCTTCATGTGAGATAGGGGTGAAAAAGAGGACAATGGGAGAGGGCTTCTGAGTTATTTATTAGGAGCTCCTTGTGAATGGCTTCAGTGTTTTTTAGTGAAGTAGAAGGCAAAGTTCTTAACCTGGGAGGGGTGAGGGGTAGCCCCAGGAGGTTGTTCATGGAAGGATGAAAAGGTTTGGAAGAGCTGCCGTGGTGAGTGGAGAGTAGGTTAAATAAGGATGTATAAAAAAGATTACCTTGAATCTGTGAGGACTCAGTCAAGGTTATGAACATAAATTCAGAGTGGACCCAATCAGCACAGTTTTGTGATTTTCCTCCAGGGGATGGTGGCAGTGATCCAAGGTGGAGGCTTTGCCATGCAAGTTTTGTGACACTGTGTTAGGGGCAAAGTACTTAGGAGAGGAGGAGAGGGTAGAGGAGAACTCATTCGCCAATGCTTCAAGGTAGGAAGAGGGGGTGATGGCCTGGGAAAGAGCCAAGGAGTCAGGTAACTGGAGGGCATTCTGAGAAGGAAGACCAGAGTTTGAGATTTCAAGGCAGAGGGAGTTGTGAAATGACAATGGATTGGGATCAGATAAGGGAATTGGAACAGTTGTTGTATGACATCAGGATCAAGGCTATGATTTTCTTTCTGAGAGTCACGGGAATAGGAAGGGAAAGAGCTATGAACCGAGTGTTTGAGGGATTATGGGTATGTTTGTGGGAAAGAAATGATATTCCATCCAGCTCCCACCAATCGTCTCCCAGCCTGGGAAGGAAAGACTCTAGTACAATGGACCCATTCTTCATGGGTTCCTTATCTGGGTCTGCCTGGTTGGGAAGGAGAGAAATGTAGTTCTGTCACACTTTACCACATTAGTTGTATCTCCTGAACATGCATCCAAGTGGATACTTTCACCCCTACCTTACTAACTCTCAGTCTTCTCATCCCCGTGATTCTGAACCCTTGATTTGTCATTCAGATGCCGTTCCTTGGCCCCTTCTGCCTGAGCTCTTCTCAATGGAGCCTCCTCTGTGTCCTCTACAGCTACCTGCCTTTTCTGTTGTGCCTGCTCCGTAGGTAACAGGCTTACTTTCATCTTAAATCTTTTCCTTTCCCACTCTTTTCATCTTCTGGTGGTCTTGGAGACCTGGCTCCCTGTATACTGAAAAGTTGGAACACTTTTTGCTCCCTCTTGCCACTTTTAGGCTTTTCCTGTTTCTGTCACTCAGTAACTTCTGCTCCTCTGAGTTTGACTCAGTCCGTAATTACCGCCTGCTTAAGATTCTCTTGGCTGTTATCTACCAGTCTCTAGGACCTCTTCTAATGAGTTGAGGACCTAACTCACAATCCTTTTCTCCCTAACTCTTGTCCTTATACTAGTGGATTTTACATCCATCTTAATACACTCTCAGACTTCTTCAGTTTGTTGGTTTCCCATGACCCATTCCTTCACCCCTCCTCAGCTACATACATAGAGGGTCATATCCTTGCCATCACCCACATATTTTCCATTTCCATGTTCATGAACTCTGTAATTTATCTAACTTGCTGTCATTTTACACCTCCTTCTTCCTTGCTGCCATTATTCCTGTTCTGCCCCCTCGCTGTGATTTCTAGTCTCTCTGCCCCTTAGTTCTTTCCCAGGCTGTCACCTCTACACTGGCTGCATTCTCCTCCCATTCCAGTCTTGACCCCTTGGTCAACCAGTTCAGCTCTCCACTGGCTTCTGTAGTCCTTCGCCTCTTTATCCTAAAAAGGATCTTGCCCTGCCGAGCTTCAGCCTTGGATGGCTCTCACCATCTATTGCCTTTGCTTTTACTCACATACTGCTGAGCAGGAAAATCACAAAAGTGCTTTTTCCACCGCGAATTTATGTTACAAAATCTCAACTTGGCTCTGATTGTGCCAAGATAATCCTTCCATACATCCATAATCATTTTACTATTCCTCTCACCAGAGCAGCTTTTCCAAACTTTTTCTTTCCATCTCAAACTTCTGTATTGAGAAAACTGAAGTAATCTGCAGAGAGCCCTCTCTTCTCTCTTCTGCTTCATCTCACATTACTCAGATGCTTTGTGTGACTTTCTCCTTCTATCCATCTCCCATGAAGAGGTGGCCCTTCCCCTTGCCAAGGGAGACCTCTCTTACTGTTCAGTTGATCCTGTTCTAATCACAACTTCCCCAGCAGATTGATTCCTTGATCAACCCTGCTCTCTCACTAAACTTCAAAACTCCCTGCTCCTGTCTCCCCCATCCTCCAAAAGCCCTCTCCTTGTCTGTCCTTCCTCTCCAGCTGTCATCCTAAATTTCTCTTCTCTTTCAGAAGGCTGTGTGTAATTGATGTTTCCATTTCCTTCCACCCTCTGACTTCTAACTTTATCCAGTTGTGACTACTCTGTCCAGAGTTACGGTGATCTCTAATGGATGAATCTGAGAGCCTTTGCTCAGTAGTCCTCATCTTTTGTGATCTCTTGCTGCCTTTGAGACTGTAAACCAACCCTGTATTTATGACACTACTGTATCCTGGTTCTCTTACCTGTCAGTTCCTGTTCAGTCTGCTTTCTTTAGGCTTTTTTCCGGCCTTGCACACACATGGTGGCTGCCCTTCCCGGCTCTGTCCTGCGCTCTCTCTGTCTCTGTGCTGTTTTTCTGGGTGATTGATCTCTTGAGTTCCTATGATTTTTATTATTCTGTGCTGCTTATTTTTAGATGGCCTTCACACTTGGATCTCTAAATAACCTCTTGGGGCACTTTTAACTGTATATCTTGCAGAGTCTTAAACTCAGTGTGTCAAAAACTGCATCAATTTCCTCAGCTGTAAAGGGAAGTTAATAACAGCACCAGCCTTCTAGTGCCTTTGTGCGGATCCAATGAGACCACATTTGTAAAGTGCTTACTTAGCTCACATCAGGAGCTGCGTCAATGCTTATTCTCTCCTCTTTTCCCACTTTCCCCACAAGTATTCTCCTGTTCTTTCCTGTTACTTTGGTATTACAGTAGAAGGCACCATCTTCATTCCAGTCAGTTAGATTTGCAATCTACATGTCTGTTGTCAAGTTCTGGCAAGCCAACGTTTATAGTGTCTCTCATACGCTTCCTGTTTTCTTCTCTGACGCTGCTTCCATGCTGGCACAGACCTCTCACCTCTTCCTTCCTGGACAATCGCACTGGCCTGCTTGGTGTCCCTGACTCACATCTCTCCCTTCTCTAATTCATCCTTAAGTCAGCTGTTAAAAATTGGTCTTCCCAAAGCACAGGATAGCCCTGGCCATGTTAGCCTCATATTCAGTCAGCTTCCCTGGCTTCCTCATATCCTGAATCTTTGGCTTTCAGAGCCTGTACTCATTCCTACCTTTCCTATCGTCTTACTTTCTAATCTGCCTCCCCCACCACCACCCCATATTTCTGTGATCCAGCAGCACTGGCCTCATTTCTTTTCCTCATCTTCCCCACACTTGGAATTCTCTCCCTCTCCATCTCTGGCTTTCCTCATTTCCTTAAGAAGAAGTTTATCTGGAGCCTCCTTAATGCTAAATGCCTTCTCTCAGTTGCTTCTCTCTGGTTTATCCTGTGTATGTCTTACTTTACGTAGATGTTTGCATCTTGTCTTCCCCATTAGACTATGAGCCCCTGGAGGGCAGGGGCTGCCTTTTCCTTTCTTTGTCTTTTCAGTGCTTAGCATAGTGCCCGACACATAACAGATCCTTTAATAAATGTTTGTTGACTCGTGTCCTGAATAGTGGCCTGCCTACACCTTGCCAATTATTGGGCAGAGAGATGGCTCTAGATGGGCCACTCCCTATACTGTAATCCCAAGAACTAACTCTGTGTAAAGTATTGTACTAATAACACAATGACAAAAAATACTCCAGGACCTAACCTTAGTGAGCTTACATTCTACTCTGGGGAGAGAATGAAATGTGACCTAAACTCAAATAAGTATAACACAGACCTAAACACAGATAGATGTGACACAAGGCAAAATGTGATAGTGGCAAAGGAGAGATTGGACATAGTGCTCTAAAAAAACTTGAGAAGGGCGAATCAAATCAGGTGGATAGATTTTTGAAAGAAAAAAACCATTTTGACAGAGAAGGAACACATTTCCTGTCTGGGTAATTACTTGCACTTGTTTTTGACCTGCAAAATCATTATGTTTATTGTTGAGATGTATGTAAATGACATATCTTGATTTATGATTTCTCAGTTTTTAGTAAGCCATTTCACTTGGATGGAGAGATTCAGAAAGTTGGACTAGTAGATGATATATGTCTACTTTTGAAATATACAAATTTTAAGTTTGTCATTTTGTATCAAGTAACTACATTGTATTTTGTGAAGGACAATGGTCAGCAAATCTGCTAACAGCATTGATAAGTTAAAGTGAAGTGAAGGCCATGCACAAAATGCAGTCAGGAGGTCCAGTTAGAGGCTTTGGTGAACGCTGACCCAACTTGTGCTGCCATGTGTATTCTTTTTCTTGTTTTTCTGCTATTCTTCCATGGGAAACTAGACTATAGAAGTCATCTAGTTTTTTATATATTCAGATGGATGCAATTGAATCAACACCTTTCACTTTATGAATAGAAGACCCTGAAACCCAACCGAAACTTATTCTTTTCCCCCTCCCAACTTGGAAAGCACTTAATCTTTCCTCCAGTTAGAAATTAGATTATCTGATTTTGTATTCTGGCTTTTGTCCTGCTTGTTTTTATCATAATTAATTGGACTTATTTGATTAACTGTTTTGGTTTTTTTTTTGTGTATAAAAATCTGCCTTACTCTATACTCAGGATCTTTGGTCTGACTGGGAAATCCAGTGACCCATTCATTCTGATTGCCTACCCAATAAATCACTTATGCTCAGATTATTTCCTCATTTATTACTAATTACTCTCCACAGTATAAAACATTATACTCTCCCGTACAAGCAAATGAACATAACCATATATTCTGTAAGCATAAACACAGCTTAAAATTCCCAAATAACTTTTTTCAAGATTAAAGTTTTACTAAAATCGCAATGGGAACTTAGTTTTTTGATGCAACCACTGATCTGGCATTTGCTTGCACAGATTCTTAGGAGCAGGCGAACAGTATTGAAGAAGAGCCTATTCATGAATTCCAATATGAAAAGAGTAATGTGAATTTAGGTTGGGAAGGCAGAAAACCTTAAATGTCAGGTGAAATGTGGATAGTCACTAAAGGTGGCATGGATCATGGATCTGGATGGAGCATTCCGAACACTCATTTTAGAAATTAGAGAAAGGGTGTGGTGAAGGATGACTCATATGACTAGAAAGTATTTATGAATTTCCAGCTGGGGGTGTGTTTTCTACTTAGGTTCACTCACTTCAAGATCTTACACATGTCGTTGCCTTTGCAGAAAGTGCAGGGTATTGTGTTAGATGTTTTAAAGGCAACGTAGAAATCATCATTTTAGAGTTATAGAAATGAAGCCCTCGAGAGACTTGTTCAAAGAAATAGTGATAATGTTGGATTTCAAAACCAAATTTTTCAGTTCTGCTAATATTAAATCCAGCACTCTTCAAAAATAATAACTTTTTTCTTTTTTAGGATTTGCAGAGCACTTTATTTACCCACATTGTCTCATTTGAGCCTCACCACACTCCTGTGATACAAGTGTCACAAATATTATTATCCCATTTTACTGATGGGGAAACTGAGCCCCAGTTTGTGCCAACAATAGCCAGTTAAGTGCTAGAATCAGGATTCTAATCTAACTCTCAGTACAACCAGGATTCCTCAATAGGATCATGAAAAATAACTATGATTCAAAGTAGTATTTGACAGATGCATTAAGAGAGATTAAAGTGCTGAGAGAGATAGAGACACAGAGACATGAATCATTTGTAGATGGTGAAATCATTTGGTTGCCTTCAAGTGTTTGTTTGGAACTTAGAGAATTTATAGCATGGTATTTTATATAATATTGAAAAAATGTTTTCTCTTCATTCGTTAATCATTCTTTACTAAAATATTCTAGGCTTCATTTTGTTGATACTTTTTCTTAAATAGAACATAATTTCAGCTTTATCAAGAATTCATTGCTTTCCAAATTTAATTTTGTAGTCTACTTTGTAAGGGTACTTTGTCCCCCAAAATACTTGTGATACTTTGTCCTTTTTTGATTGACTCATTCTTTGAACCTGAAATTCCATATGAGATGGACATCAAATATCTTCAGTTTCCTTGATCTCTATATCTATCTCTGGACTCACCTAGATGATAAAGCACTGTTGGTTCCCAGACGATACAATTGCTTATCTTCAGAAAACCCTAATAACTTTTATGAAATCTTCATTTTTTTTTTCCCCATGAAACAAAATCCCTGTTTTCTGTAGCTTAATGGAATAAATTCACAGTCTTTCAGTGGATGAAAAAGAATTAATTTTGATAACTCCTATTTTGACCTATTATAAGTATATTTTCTGGTTTTAGTGTTGTGTTTTGTAAAATATATGCAAAAATAAATGCAGTAGAGAGAATTGTTTTATTTAAAATCCTGTTTTCTCATTTGCAGGTTTTTGGAAATGCTCCACCAAATACAATGACAGAAAAATTTTCTGATCTTCTACAGTTTACAACCCAAGTTTCACGTCTAATGGTAACTGAAATTCGAAGGCGAGCATCAAATAAATCCACAGGTATCATAACTCAACACAAAGTCATTGGGTTATATAAATGAAGGAAAGTTTATTACTCTCTGTAAAAAGTATTGAGATAAAATGAATGAATATTTACCAGATAATTTTAGTTAACAGTATTTTTCTAAATCCCCAGTCTTCGCCCCTTTATCAAATTTTACTGAATCAAATAGCAAACTAATATTAATGCTAAGTTTTTTCATATTAAGTGAACTTAGTTTTTTATCATGTGTCTATAGACCAAGGATTAAAAAAAATAGGTCTCCTTTCACTTCTATTATCTTGATTGTTTATGGTTCTACTTGACCTGCTGAGATGCTGCCATTGTGCCTCTTGGGTATCTCTGACTCGTTTTCTCACCTTCAGAATTTGCTTTCTTGAATTTCCCCAATCTTACCCATTAATAACATTGCTGCTAACTGTACTTGCTAACCAAATAAAAAACCGAGGAAAAGAATAACTATCAAATAAGAATTATGTTTATTTCTACCTTAAAAAAACCCCATAAAATAGTGACAAGATAATTTTATAGATTTTTAGATAATGGTTGCTACCTTTGAAAATTATTACAAGAGATATTCTTCATTGAGGGTTTGGTTATTTCCCTTTAGGAAGGATGTTAGGAAGTGGCTCGTATTACTAATGTAAGTAATATATAGTTTATTGGATGAATAAGCATTTATTAAATATATGTTATACATGCTTTGCACTGCACTTGTTAGTGGGTGAGAATAAAAAGACAGAAATGGAAGGGGAATGCTCCTTTCCCAAAGGAGCACATGGCAAGTTTTTATTAATATTATTTGTATAGAGTCAAAAGCAGTATATCTTTAATTTACTGTCGCAACTTTTAACCTTCTGGGCAAATTGGAAATTCTTTTGGCCTTTTGACTTTTTCCTCTTTGTTGTCATGTTTGTTTTTATTGAAGATCAAGATAAATTTTCTTCATATCACATAAATTTGAGTGTTTTTTTCTTCTTCTAGCTTTCTTTGTAATTGAACTATCATCCAATTTTAGGTCATTTCTTGCCTCTCCAGTCATACATAGTATACAGCCAAATGTGTCTACCTGTCTAGAATAAATACTCTTTTTCTGAATTGTATTTTATTATGTTATTAGGTTATACTATATATCATATTAGGTTAAATTAAGTTAGTCTGTGATTCAGATGATGTAAACATTAGGTTATAACTGTAGGAGCTGCTCTTGTGGCTCACTTTATCATAAGAAATGAATTAAATTTGATTAATTTTTGTCTTTACCTTGGAGGCAAAGAGAATATTATCTTGGTTTTCTTCACTGGCAAGTTTTTTGAGCTTTACTTACTATTTGTGTTTTGTCAAGTGTATTTTGTTTATGTAATAAATTTCTGGGCATTTATTAAATGCTTATTAGGTGCCAGACAATGTACTAGTCACTGGGGATACAAATACAAATATCTATGTACAGTATGTATGTGTGTGTGTATGCCCATATGTATTTGTATCTGTGTGTGTGTGTGTATGTGTGTGTGTGTATGTGTATATAGGTATTCAAACACATTTATATATGAGCGTGTATCTATCTGCGTGTCTCTCTATCTCTCTGTCTGTCTATCTCTCCATCCATCTATACAGGCAGTTCTATTCTAATGTGAATGTGTTTTCCCCAAATACTGCTCTATGCAGTGTTACAAAATAAAACCACAGAGCTTATGGGGAAAATGAGGTTAGAGACACAACATTCAAAACTTTAGAGAAACATTAAAAAAAAGATAGGAACTCATAAAAATGGTAGCACAGTTTTTATAATTGTTATATGGTTAAGAAATACATAAATGCTACAATAACTTTAAGCCAGGTTTCCCCTCCAAGGCTTCATAGACCATAACAGATGGAGTGGGAGTGGTGTAGATTTGCCCACAGCTTCCTCCAGCACAAGAAGATACACAATAAATATGGCACTTCACCTTGACGAAAACATGAAATGTGCTTGTGGAAGTGGGTATTCGAGTTGTTGTAAAGTGGCGTACCTTCTTACATTCTCAGTCTTTCTCAAGGAAACAAATTATGCCGAAACTTGATTGTAACAATCTTGTGACAAATTCTTATTTTTGAAATGTGCATTATAGTAGAACTGATTTAACATGCCTGTGTGTAGGTATGTGTGTATATAATGTGTAGTATAGCTATATACTTATGGATATGAACATGTATGTGTATCTATATATGTAAGTACTTATGTTTACATAGGTAAATGTACATTAACCAGTAGGCATTAAGGTTGTCTAAAGAAGATGGAAGGCCAAAGTGGTGAGTAAGATGAATGTTTTCTGAACGTGTAGTGGGCATATTACATTAAATCAGTCTCTGGTGGAATTTAATAGAACAGAGAGAAGGTGGGATTTCTGCCATTGTGATCCCAGAAACCAGAAAGGCAAAAATACCAATATTTAGATGAAGTGGGTTAATTCAGAACAGGGATGACAAGCTAGGGTAAGACAAAAACCATGGTTGTGTTTGCTGACAGAGTGAGAAAGAATGAATTCTGTCAAAATATGCAGATTCTTGCTCTAATGAAAAATTCACAATGTCCTACATAGAATTTTTTTTTTTTAATTCATGAACACAGAGAATAGAAAAGCTAATCAGCACATCCAAGTAAACCTTTAGTTATTAGAACACAGAAAGAAGAGATGGATGGTTCTTTTATCTTCACCTTGGATAATCACGTTGCCCTCATATAAAGTGTGGAGAGGCTGCCTTTTTTATTTCTTTGTTGAGTTCTGGAAGAAAGAAAACAAATAAATCAACTTTAGAGAACTGGATAATTCTCTTCTTATTTATAACTATATTTTAAATGAGGGAAGGAAAAAAGTGAGATGGTCACAGATCTAAACTGAGTATAATCATGGAAAGTTTTTTGGCAAGTCCAATGAAAAGATGATTTCAGACTGTCCTGAAATGAAGTAGGAGTACATCCTTCCTTATCCTGCCCTGTTTCAAGATCTGATGATAGTGTATCACTTTAATTTTTGAAGCAGCTAGGTGGCACAGTGGATAGAATGGAGTCAGGAAGACTCCCTTTCTTAAATTCAAATCTGGCCTCAGATACTTATTAACTGTGTGACCCCGAGCAAGTCACTTAACCCTATTTGCTTCAGTTCCTCAATCAGTAAAATGAGTTGGAGAGGAAATGAGAAACCACTCCAACATGCTTTCCAAGAAAACCTTAGGTGGGGGTCACAAAAAGTCAGATATGAGTGCTCACCTTCTACTGTTGGCCAGCACTGTGAATGTGGACAAATTATTTTATGGCATTCAGTGCTGGTTTCTTCATCTATAGAGGGGAGTTTGGA